>JARHVA010005965.1:307500-1047309 GCA_037957365.1 Torreya grandis | reverse complement strand
ATTTCTTCAATATTTTGGGTATGAAAACCAATATTTGGGTAGTAATATCGGGTCTCAGTTTTATATTAACACCAATATATGATCCATTGAGTTTATAATAACACTTGGGCCTGAAACATGGTTTGTTTTATTTCACATTTACCCTATCTTGGATCAATATGCTACAAAATTAGGAAGATCATGCCTAAGAGCAATGAGAGAAAAAATGGGTAAAGATCACAACTACATTAGATTTGAGCATGAACGTGTGACTATTACCATTTCACTAGAGTAAGATTATTCAAAAGATGATATAGGTACTTTTCATGTTCCTCTCATAAATATGATCATTGGTTATTTTTTCCAAAATTTAAATATTAAAATAATCTAAATGTAAAAAAGTTAAATACTTTTAAAAATTCAAAATGAAATCCTGAGCATGACATGATGGCCATGTTGACCATTTTTGGTCATCATGGAGCAGGTCCTAGTTTAAGGTTTTAGATGTTGAGTTGTGATTTTCTCAAGCTCTATTTAGGTTCAAAAAAATTAATAAGGCAAGAAACATTTGGATCTTCAACACTTATCCATTTTTGGCCTTTGATAAAGTGGGGTACAGAGACTTTACTAAGATGGATTGTGGAAGATTTGAAGTTTTACACTTAATGCATCTTTTGGAGCTTCTCAACCTTCTTACAATATTCTCATCCTTCCTTTCAACCTTCCCAACAAACACAGAGAAATTTTAAAGCCTAAAAAAATCAAGTAGTAAAATACTTAGTCAATTTTAGCTTTTTTCCTAGCGATAGATTTTAGAGGAGATGATATTAAATTTGACAAGCCCCCAGTAATGTCTTGATGACTTCCCAAGTTTTTAGTAACAACAAGGCTCTCCAAGCCTCTTTATGCCATACAATAATCTTTTACAAGTCCTGATGGTTCCAACCCATTAAATAATCATTTTGACACTTAGTTGATTCTCTAACCTTGCTTAGAGCCATGTATCAACATTTTGTGGTTCTGTATCTATTCAAAAGTCTTTAAAAGAGTTAGTCACTTTTTTAAATTTATCTTGGGAAAATGACATCAACAAAGTGCCACAGTAATTGGGTTAGTAGGATGATATCATGTGGTAAAATCCTTATAACCTAAATCCTTAGAGCAATCCATGTAGTTGAAGATGTATCAGAGCAACAAGTTACCAAGATGCTTTCACATGTTGCAATCTTGATGACCTAGCATCCCATAGATGTCTATATAATGTTGAAGTCCCTAGGTAAGCAGGTTAGTAGAATGATGCCATGTGGAAAAATCCTACTATTCTATAGCACTAAGGTGGTTCATGTAAGACCAGTAGTGTATCAGAACCCTAAGCAAGCAATAAGGAATGAGAAGAGGAAACACAGATGGAACTTTCCAAGAAAGGGTTCTCTAGCATTTAGCTGACATTATCTAACATAAATTTGATGGCTTGTTCCTCCCATTTAGATATCAACACATGATCAAACTATGTAACTAAGTTCAATTCATAGAATCAATCTTAGAGTGGCCCAATTTCATGAATCATGGTGTAGCTTTACTCTAATTGGTAGAGTGGGGTAAATAATGATGAAATATGGTGCTAAAGTCATCGTAGAAGAAAAAATGGATAGAATAGAATATGTAGTCTCAAATATGTGTGGTAGGGAGTTACATAGGCATGGCCATGGTGATCTCAAGGAGATTCCCACTTCTTTGAAGAACCTTCCCAAATCATCATTTGAATCTATAACCCCGTTAGTGGGTATGACCATTCAGACCCCAAGCCTTGGATATTTTGCCTATATAAGTAGGTAGATATTTCATTATTAGGGAGGGCTCTTTCTATCACAAAAATGTTGTAAAAATTGATCTACCTTTGATCCTCAATTGGGGTATGGTGAAGCCCTGCTCTGATAAGCACTTTCACTTTACCTTTGAATTGAATACATGTTAATTTCTAACATTATCAATGCTGCAACTAGTGTATATCCATGGTAGTTTGATGAATGTTTTTGATAGTGTCGAATGCTTCCTTTCATTTGTCTTATTTTCTTACCTCTTTGTAATTTATTGTTTTAATCACCTAAAAGTGTTAATTGGATGTTAAGAGTGCTATCTGAGTTACCCTATCCCTAGGATTGCCAGAGACCTATTTTAGAGCCTTAGACTTACATTTATATCCATTCAACAGACCATAGTTTCCTACATCTAATTAAGACATAGTCCATGAACTGTCACCATTGACCCCAATCCAACTTTACTATAATTCTACAAAAATGACATTTGGGACACTAAAACCACATGGAGCTAGTGTCCCTAGCTAGGCACTACTATCCTTAGCCCCAAATCTTCCCAACAAATACTTTTGAAATGTGTGCCCCTCCTAAGGTTAGCCTAAGCTCATTTTCTTATTTGTATAAGCAATAGTTACCTATAAATACAAGTCTAATCTACCTCTATTCAATAGATGGAAAATATATGCAAAATTTATTCAAACCAAAGACAGGTGTGAAAAATCAAGGTACATATCCCTATTCTACCCTAATTTCTAAATACTACCATCTACAACAATCCTAAGTCTAGTTTTCATGCATTCCAAATCTCAAACACATCTAAGGCATCCAAGGCCATTATTATTTTAGCATTCACTTGTACATACATCAAGTACTAGGTGGGATAACTACATCAGACTTAATACCTTTTTAGAGTATTGGTATGTAGGCAACACCCTACATATTAGGGTGTTAAAGATGTCTAGTCCATCCCACTAATGCACTAAAAAATATTTCTCATATCACAATTGCAAAGATAACTAGGGTTTATACATCAAATCAAGCTTTATAGGTATAATACAGAGCTATAAGTTTTAGTTACACAGAAATAAAACATTTAAACATAGACACAAGTACTCACCAAAAATAGAAATAGTCCTACAAAAATGACATTAACACCACATTGAAGACACTACACATAGATTATGTTATTATCCAAATTGGGCACTACTATTTAGTGAATAGATGAAAACCAAAATCCTACTTGTGATACTTAGAATTACTCAAATCTCAAGTTTCAAAACCTAGATCATCTATGATAGTCTATTTTTAGATAAGTCTCTATTTCTCCCTATTTATTATCATTATTAAAAATTTAAAAGAAGTCAAAGGTCATAATAAATCATTAGGTCAATTTCTGTAATTTATTTAAATGATTTAGACATCTCAATAGCTTAACCAAACATAGGTAATTCCTCATGTCAAAACCACATCTCTCAGGTCATATTGTCAAATGGCTTATGTTACTCATTAAATTTTACCTCAAAATCATATTAAAAAATATGTAAAAGGACAAATCATCACAGACTAACTAGGAGTAGCCCCATTACTAGATACAACCCTATTAATGATGATTTTAGAGATGATTTCATAGCATATAATATTACTCCCAATACATGGATAATATTTTTTGATGGCTCTCAATGTGCATTTAGTGTTAGAACTAGAATTTTTTCATCTATCTTCTAAGGCACGTGTGTCTCATGCATACCAACTCAATTTTTCATGCACCAACAACATTATCAAATATGAAGCTCTCATTTTAAGCCTTCAAACAGCTCAAGTTCTCAGGATAAAATTAATCAAAGTTTACGAGGACTTCCAATTTATTGTTGACCAAGTCATAGATGTTTACTAAACAAAATAAAAGCACCTGATTCCTTATAAATACATGGTTTAGTGTCTACGCACTCAATTTGACAATTTCTCTATTGAGAACATCCCGTGAAAAGACAATTATTAAGCTAATGTAATGGCAAGTTCTACTTCATTAATCCCCATAGAGATGGATGTAGAATAATCTCTTTTCATAATTAAATGATTATAATATACATCAGTGTCCCATGTAGACCTTATCTCTCTAATAGTATTCATCACCACATGTAGTTCAACACCATCTGAATGGTTCTCCAATATATATATAACTTTTTGAATAAATTTATCACACCAAACACCTTTATAAAGAACAAAAATCAAAAATTATAATGAAACTCTCTATGATATGTCATCATTAGTGGTTATTTGTTTAAAATATATTTTAATGAAAACTTACTTAGATGTTTAATAGGATAAGAAGATAAATTAGCTATTTTCCAGATACACAATAGTGAATATGGTGGTCATTTCAATGGCAAGGCAATGTCACACAAATTACTTAGATAGGGTTACTATTGGCCAACTATGGAAAAGGAATGTCAAAAATATGCAAAATTATGTGATAAATGTCAATTCCATGGTAACTTACACCATGTCCCTTCACATCAACTTCAACCTATTGTATCACCATGTTCATTCATGTTATGGGGCTTCAATTCCATTGATAAATCAACCTAGAATCAATAATAAGCCACAAATTCATTATCACAGTAACAAAATATTTTACAACATGGGTGGAAGCAATCCCACTATAATCAATAAAAGGGGAGGATATTTTACAGTTTCCCATGACCAACATTATATCCTAATTTGGTCTCCTAGTGGCCATTATTACAAATAATAGAACTTCATTCAAGAATAAAATAGTGTAAAAGTTTTGTGTGAGGTACAAAATCTAAAATACATTCTCCACACCATACTACCCATAGGGTAATGGTCAAGTAGAAGCAAAGAATAAGATGATCAATAGCATTATCAAAAAAATAATCACCAAGTTTGGTGATGATTGGCATAATCAATTCATATATGTGCTTTAGGATTATGGCACCAATATACATACACCAATAGGAGTTACTCCTTTTTCACTTGGATATGGCATAAAATTTGTTATTCCCTCAAAATTAGAAATCTCATTATTATGGGTCTCTTTAAAAGGACTCAGCATAGATGACTAGTATAGAGAATGACATCTCCATGAGTAAGAACAATTAGATCATACATGTATCCAAGCCATAGGGCATCTCAAATCTTATCAGAAGTAAATCGAGTAGAACCATACTAATAGATTTCACAACTAGGAATTTGAGATCAATGATCTAGTATTGAAATAAAATCTTAGAAATGTCAATGCCAACAAATAAAACAAAGGAAAATTTAAACCTTTTTGGCTCAGACCATACATAATAACTAAAAATATTAGCACAAAAGTATATCATCTAGTTTCACTTGATGGAAAGGTAGTCAAAAATCCACTAAACATTATTCATCTAAGGAAATTCTACATATAAAAAGATGAACTTTTCATTTTCAATTGAATTGTACATACTTTGTTCTCTCTCTCACTCCTTTTACATAGTTTATTTTCATATGATTATACATAACTTATACTCAAAAAACACACAAAAAAATATAATATGTCAAAATACAAAAACATTCAAATATTTCAAAAATCCAAATTTTTTATAGATTGTATGCATTGCTTTGTTTACATTTCTACTACTTTCTAGATATTGTATATTTCTAGTTATCCTAGTGTAGTTGGTTTTATCATACACATATGCTTCACTTATTCTTGTTGAGTGCTTGAAGATTCTAGATAGGACTCAAGTCCACTATACCAATACAAACTAGCTATTATCTACCCATTGGGGACATTCACATCAATTGAAGTTTATGCATTGCTACATATGCCCACTTTGGGGCATTTCTTACATAGTTAATATAACCAAGTTATATCTTATATACTATACATTCTAGTTACACACTAATTTATCTTGATATTGAGCATTATTACTCATTACTCAGATTTTTTTTACTATCACTAGTTTGCTTCACTATATATGCACCCTACAATCTACATAGATTTGTATTACATGGTTATACAAGCTTTCATTTCTAGTTCCTAGATTAGACTTGATTGTGTTAATATGTTTCTTACATCTTCGAGGGAATTTGAATATGCCATTGTTCCTTGGCTTCTAAACCAATTCTCTATTTATATGCCTTGAACATGTGCCCATGTCTCTTGTGTGTGATATTTCATGATTCTATATGTGAACATTTGAACATGTCCTTCTCTATGGCTCTATGCCAAAAATTTTGTTTTTTACATATGTGGGTATTTGAACATTTTAGTACACATTATTTTGAAGAGATCAGACTCAAGCCAAACACAAAATAGAAAAAAGGTTTAGTATTTAATTTAGACCACACAAAGATCATACCAAGAAGTCATTAGCACCTAGATTGGGACACTAGCACCATAGGGCACTATTATCCACTATAAGTCACTATTATCTAGTAGCCCTAGCTTTAGGACAATCTAGATCATTCAAACTAATACACCATGTATAGTATAAATTTGCATAGATATAGTCACAAGTTTGGTAGTTATGTTTAGATTTAGCTCAGATTCAATCATTCTATTTTAGTAAAATTTCATTTATTTTCTTAAAAGAAAGTGAGAAGAAACTCAAAGAGGGTATGGTAGAAAAACTTGATATGTTGTACACACATTGATCTAGATGATTATGGAGACTCCTCTTTATCTAGGGAGGAATGACCAGTATATAAGAAAGCACTAAATAAATGGTTGATTAGTTGGGTAGTAGGGTGGATTTCCAAACATGAGGTAGATCCAAGAGTCACATGCTTCCTAGGGGATATCAATCCACGCTTTTAAACAATTAAGTTTTGAAAATGAAGGATAAATTTCTTACATAAATAATAGAAGATACTAAAATGAAATACAATAAGGACATGATGGGAGATGGATGAATTTCACAATTTTTAGAAATAATAATTCAAAAAATAGAGTGATCCTCTATGATAAAATAAAAACTCAAAAAATAGAATTTGGTTAGGGTCTGATAGGTTAAATTAGCTTGATATTATAAATTGATAGATAGTGACCATCGGTGGTTAAGGTAAAACCATCAATGGTTAGTGACCATCGATGGTTAGGGTCAAACCATCAGTGGTTAGGTGACCATTGATAATTACTATGGGATCTAGCTTAGGAAGAAAAGTTTGGTTGGAAAGGTTGTAGGAAAGTTCTAGAAGGTGAGCTTAGGTTGGATGTTGGTTATGAGATAGAGGGTAATGTTCAGAGGTGTCTGGTTCAAGTAGAGGGTGTTAGATGTTTGAAAGAGGCTATGGGTGGTTTTGGGGAAGAGAAGTGTATGGAGTTGAAGAACTCCAACACAGGAAAGTGGGATGGAAGAAAAAGTGATACAAGGAATGGAACAAAGAAACTAATTATCAAATCTTGATAAAAAAATAGATACTTATTTTTATTGTTATTAGTTTGAATAATGTTGAGTTTAGATAAAATCTTGTTGTATATTCTAGAGCAATTTCAGTAGAGTAACATTACCTTGGTTGTTGACTGATGAGTTATATTAGTACTTTTGGTTTATGTCCTAGTCGCTAGTTCACTATAAGATTTCTTAGATTCTTTGAAAGTAAGAAGAATACCTATAAAAGAAGATCTTATCTCTTGCACCAAGAATTTTTGATGTTATTACACCAAGAATTCTTGATCTTATTTTACCTCTTCTTCTTCTCTTAATATAGAGGGAAAGGAGTGGTGAAATAATAAGTTTAACAAGTTGTCTAACAAGTTATCTAATTTTAGCCTAACATGTGTTGATTATGCAAATAGAAGATTAACTAATTATTAATAAAAAATCAAGCTAGAGTTTGAGTTGAAGTTAACTCCTGAGGTGGTAAAGGGTAAACCATTAGTGGTTAAGTTAACCATTGTTGTTTAAGGGTCAACCATCACAAATTAGGGTCATAGTCAAAATTGGCTAAGCTTAGCCATTTCTACTAATGATTGATGGGGTAAATGATTAGGAAATGGTCCCAAAGGGGTTAAAGGGTGGTCTAAGGGTTAGTGCAACATCTAGAACCATAGTGTATGGTTTTCTAGTGTCTAAATTTATCCCCTTTTTGTTATGCAATTTGTATCTATAAGCTATGAAATAAAAAAATGGAAGGTTGGTATAAGGTCGGATGCCTCAAGTATGAGAGGAGGTGTTCCCCCTCAAATTTGGAATCGATGAGGTAAAACAAATTGGCTGCATGTTTGATAAGTGGGTAAGTGGGTGATAAATTTGGTGATAGGTTGGGCATTTAAATGTAAATATGCACACAAAATATAACTAAGTGTGATAACACAAATCATGCTTAGACTAAATTTTCATAGTTGAAGTAGTTGGTAAAATATGTGGTACTAAAAGGATGAGTAATAAGTAGACCAAATGATTGTATGTAGGCATGGTGGTTATGGTGCACTCAAAAATGTAAGTATCTTAGACAATGTTAATGTGTTCTCAGGTATCTAAGGTAGGATGTGATCCTGACAAGATAAAAAAAATGGGTGGTGTGCAAAAATAATGTAAGTTCAAGTAATGTAAATATGGAAAGGTAGTCTTAGTAGTCGAGATGACCAAGGCAAGGTTGTCACAAAAGGTGAAAAACGTAAGCCAAATTATCCAAGGTGAGCTTAATGTGGGTACTTTATCAATATAAAAAGTGATCCCTAATGGGCGATAGTGATAATAGTGTTGTTTTGAAGATGTTATGGATAATGGTTATGGTTGTGGTGGTAAAAATCTAAAAGGGTTGACTGTTGATAGTCAGGGTTGACCGTTGATGGTTTCCTAGTGACCGTCAGTGGTTAAATGTAAGCCCTAAAAGGCTGACCATTAAAGGTCAAAAAAAGATGTCATTTAGTCATTTACAAAAGAGTAACATTTGGTGGAGGCTTCTTTGATAGTTGTGAAAATGATTTTGGTGGAGATTTTGTGTTGAGCTAAGTGAGTTAAGTGAAGGGCTTCTTGACTGAGAGTTTATTGGGGTAGAGTATGTGGTAGAGCTTGACATGGGGGCTAGAATGAATGGAAGAATGTAGCATGATAGAGGTAAAGTATAGGTTGAAGTGACAGTGGTGGTTTTGAGGGCTCCACCATGATGGTAGTCATAGAATTAGGTTAGTGATGTAATTAAGTTATTAATTTGTTTGTTGTTTGGTTTTTTCTCTAGGTGGGTAAGGGTAGGTGTTGGAAATTGAGGGATGGTTAAGATCTCGGTATGAAATTAGGTATAAGGTGGGTAGATTTTGGGTGGGAACTAGTGTAGGTGTAGGTTAAAATTTTGAGGTTTTGTTGATGTTTATGGGTAGTTTGGTAATCCCTAGGTCTTGTGTGTCACTAGTGGTTACCACACAATGATCATCAATGGTCATTATTGATTGTCACTAATTGATAAGTGACCATCGATGATTAATAGGCAATCATCAAATTAGTTAGAATGGAAACTATTGATGGTTCACCACCAAATAGTCAGTGATTAAAGGTTGATCAATGATAGTTTTATAGGGAATCATTGATGGTTTGAGGATAAAGTGAAAAGAGGGTTAAAAAATAAGGATAAAAGGAATGGGTTGAGTGTTTAGGTTAAGTGTAAGGTTTTAGTCTAGGTATAATTATGTGGGTATTTATGTAGATAAGGTGGATAGGGTAAGGTGTAAGGTAGGTTAAATAAGTAGTAGTTATAGGTGATGTTATGATAGGTGAAGTATACTAAGCAACATGTATATCCTTACAATAAAATCAATAGCTACAGGTGCAAGATTGAGTATCATAGCTCCTAAATGAGGTCCATCAAGTGCTGATAGACCAGGAGTGGGAGAACTTGACAATATTGGGCCTAGGGGCATCAAATATTATTAGTGCATTCCCAAAGATATGGCTATGTTGGTGGCCCTCATCGAAAGATGGGACTCAGCTACCAACACATTTTTGCTACCAACTAGAGATATGATGATCCTATCTAAATACATCCACTAAATTATGAGGCTATCAATATGAGGTGAACTGATAGAGCATATCGATGGTGAGGAGTGAGATTATCTCATGGATTTTTTATATAGAGAAGACTTGGTATGTGTGAGGTGGCATATTGGAGGCCTCCATTATGCACCCTTATATCATATGGATAGGGGAGAGAGGGGTTATCATGATGATGATTGTGACTTGTTATGCACTACCAAATTTGAGCAGTGGTAGATTCCCATCTATATTGTTAGGCATTTTAGTAGGTATGATGATGGATCAAATAGTGTATACTTAGGCATCTATCTTACTATTCATCTACTAAGATCTCTAGGGCTATGGGTTACACAAGAGGTGTGTCATCAATATCTAGTTTGTTCTTCACTACTGGGCATATGAGCACATTAGGGTGATTCAACTAGGTGGATTATCATGGCATGGATGGATACATATGGACTTTAGAGTTTGTTTCATGTGTTGGAGGTATGATTATGCTCTCACGCCACCAAGGGGAGGAGTATGAGACTTAGATTTATACTGAGATAGGCTAGAGGAACTAGTTGAGGGGGAGGTGATTTGGAGGCCATATGTCTAATTTCCTACATGGGTAAGTCTTATGAGATATATATTGTCATTACAAGGTTATAGGTAGATTGAAGGAAGACATGATCCTGAGGTAGAGTTGATTTTGTTTGATAGGGTGAGAAGGCAGTTTGGGTTAGTGTAGGGTATCCCAATTGCTTTCCTAAGGTATAAGAGGGAGGATGCAAGGTTTCCACTAACAGCTCTAAAGCTAAAAAATATAGAGTTAGACCAAGAAGAGTCACCAGTGAGACCAAAGATTGATGATGTAAGGGTCACACAGGAGTACCTTATTAGGTTCTAGGCATAATATGGTGTGGTAGTGTTCAGTCCAGATTATGGATAGGTTAGGTAGTAGAGTATGGATGTTGATATGGTAAAGAGGGGAAAGGATCAGATAGATGTGGATGCCCCTAATAGGTAGTCACTCATCAGAGAGAGGGATCAGGATAGGGTAGTATTAGCGATGGCATAGGCAGTGTTAGCAATAGTGATATTAGAGAGAGACATAGCACAGGATAAGGTGGGTACCCTCACATAAGAGATAGATAAGGTAAGATCATAGCTAGACTTGGTCACATATGATAAGAACACCTTTAGATAGGGAGCAGCATTGTCTTCAGCCCCTGTAGGACCACTAGGGATGATTGTGATGTCTAGATATGTTGCTAAAATAGAGGATCTCTAATATTATGAGGCACTAGTATTTTCCTAACTTCTAGATAAGCCATGCTTTTATGAGTATGTGACATAGTGAGGGGGTGGGGGAGCCAACATTACTACACTATATTAGTGGGCAACCTCTACAAGTGTGTAGAGATGTCATATAGGTAGATAGGATCTAGGGGGTAGTAGTGCTCTAACACCCTAGATTCTCATGAGATTTTGTATTTTGATGTATTATATGATTTTGATATTAGCATGTGAGTTGATGTACCGAGATGTATATGATTTTGAGAGATATGGACATTATTATTATATATGATGATTATTATGATTATGATCTCATGATGTGGTTATGGTTGTGGACATGGTTTATGGTTTATTGTTCATGTTTATGGATGTGTTTTTATTGTTATGATGTTGTAATGTTTGCTTATGATTATCATCTTTGTTTGAGTAGATATATGTTTGGTTAGAAATGTATTTGTTTTTAATTAATGAATCTATGTTTCCCTACCTAGCTAGGCATGTGATAGATTAACATATTTCACAACTCATTGATTTATGATATGATATATGATGATGACGTGATAGATATTTTTGATTAGGTGATGTGATTGGTTATGTAGAATGTTTTAGTCATATGATCATGATGCGATGATGTTATTTCAAGTAAATACATGTTTAGGTAGATTATCAAAATAGACATGTGATGGATAACATATGTGATGACTTATTGACTTATGTTGTGATAAATGGTGATGATGTGATATATGGAATTGGATATGATGTTGTTAATGATGTGATATTATTATGGTTGGTCATGATGATTGATGATTATGTTCTAATGGTATGATATGATGTTTTTTGAGATGGTTAATTTATTAATATGTTATTTTGATTGAAAACACTTAAACAAAGAATACAAGATGGAAAAGACATAACAAAACACATAATTGATATTTAAATATTTTTAATGAATTGTATTTGGTTAGATGAAGGTGAATGAATCTTAAAACACATAGAGCAAGTTGGATAAAAAACTAAATGTGAGGAAAGATGAGATAAAAAAGATAAGTGTCTTTAATGATTGCATCAATAAATATGTATGAGAGAATAAGAAGAAGACACAATGCTTCTTCTTTGGCAAGGACTAAAATAAACGGAAGTTAGATCAACTTTTCAACATAAGCCTTTTGAATGCTTCATATTAGCATTCATCATGTGGTTAAAAATTTTCTTGATCACATAATTTCAAGTGACCTCAAAAATTTCTTGTATATAGAGATTATAAAGGAAATATGGATGATAATGTAATCTTCCTGTGAGACTAGCATGCCTCTTCTATAGGTTACCAAAGAGCCAGTATAAATAAGTTAATATCACATAAGGTGTAGACTGATCAATGTGGAAAGTCTACTTATGAAAGTTTTTTATGGCTTCCAAAATTAACTTTACTTTTTTCATTTTGATAATGGGTCTTTTGAGATTTTTATATTGATTGGGAAGTTGTGGAAGCTAATCGATGTGAGAAGCTTTCAAGAAATTACTATAATTTAATAAATGCTTTACTCGGCCATCCTTCAAGGGAGTGGTCTAAGTTTGTGAGATTTATTTAAGGCTTCTGATAGTTGTCCTTTAAGGGAGTAGTCTACCTTAAATTGAGCAATTTTGATTGGTTTTGGTAGCTATCCTTCAAGGGAGTAGTCTACAAAAGCTTGGAATGGCCCATAGAATGTATGATTTTTTGCTTTTTGTTTTTTTTTTTTTTGAAATGGATTTGCTTATATAGGCTTAAAAGGTTTACCTTCATGAAGTCAAGACTACAATACAAGAAGGCTGATAATGGGTAAAATAGGTTTAAATGATAATGACTATGGGAACCCATCCTATAAAAGGGTGGAAACTACCATGAGAATCATGCCATAGGTAGAGTCATGGTACCCATGTTCAAGATTAGTCTAAGGCTATGACGAATAATCACATGATCCAGTTTTAATTAGTTGTCCTTAAAATAAAGAGATGAAGGTGGTTGAAAACAAGGGATGAGCATAAATTATATAAAAGCTAAGTTTGAACTTATTTAACAAAAGAAAGGATGCAGATATGAAGCATTAATGGGCTCAAGTTATGGTTTCCCTTCAAGAGAGGATAATTGATAAGCTCCTAATCTGTACTTGTGCATTATGATATAAGGTCCAAGCTAATTTAAAGTAAACTTGTCCCAATTTTTTTCCTCCATATTGATTAAATGCTGATTTTTTTTTAAGACAAGATATTTGATATTGAATTCTCACACTTTGAGGTACTTGTTATAAGCATGCTTGATTAATTCTTAATAGACACAAAGATGGGTAAGTATAGCTAACTAACATTCATCAAGTAGTTCAAACTGGGCTAAACATTATTAATGATAATCATCTTCAAAAATGATATCTTGTACGGATATGCAAAGAGAGGGAATTTGGACTTTGAGAGGCAAAACAGCCTCTGCTCCAAAAATAAGAGAGAAAGGGGTATCACCCATAGGGATTTGAATGCTTGTGCAATATGCCCATAAGGTGAAGGGGATGTGTAAATACTAGCCCTGACTAGATGTATTAACAATTTTAGTTAACATGTTTTTAAGAGTATTGTTAAAAGCTTTGGCCTATCCATTAGTTTTTGGGTGATAAGGTGATGATAAACTTAACTTGATATCGAATGCATCATAAAGACCTTAGACTTTCTTGTTCTTAAAATATTTACCATTATCAATTATTATTTTATGCAAAATACCAAAATGATAGATAATGTTATGGTTAATAAAATCAATGATCTTTTTAACCTTGGTTGAAATGAGAGGAATAGCTTCCACCCATTTGGTGAAATATTCTATTGCAGTGATGATAGAATGATGTCACTATGAAGAATGGGGTTAATTTCACCAATAAGATCCAAACCTAAATATAAGAAGGGCCAAAAATATTTGGATACTTGGAGACTATAGCTAAGTGTGTGATGTAAATTTGCATGTTTTTTATATTTAACACATTTCTTCACATAATCACAATAATCTTGGTTAAGAATAGGCTAAAAGTAGCAAAGGATACATTTAGTGACAACTAGGCCACTAAAGTGTCCCCCACAAATCCCATCATGCATTTCTCTGATAGAATGAGAAATTTCATGACTATATAAGAAATAGAAAAGGAAACAATCAAAGCCATGCTAGTAAAGGATTCCCTTTAATATGGTGTAATAAGAGGTACTCTGAATAAATGCTCTTTAGCCATTCCTAGAAAGGTCAGAAGGAACAATGGCAAGTTTGAGATAGTTGAAGATCTACTTATACCAAAGGTTGGGTTGGGTCTCCTCCCCATTAAAGATGGTTAAAGAGTCTGATTTAATATAACAAGGCTTGGTAAGATGATGGATAATGATAGATATCTTAGAGTTAGAGGGTGTAGATGGGATTTAGGAAGCGAGAGAAGCCATTATATCGACAGACTTGTTCATTAAATCATAGAGTGGATTAGATAAGGTAGTGATCAAATGATGTCAATAATACATCCACCAGTTATTTATATTATTTTAAAGCATCATTCTTATACTAGTAAGAGTTTTTGATTAACCATGAGTTGAGATTCACTAAAGATGTTGATTGTTTTCACTCCCAAGGCTAACACAGTTTGGAGACCTATCACTAGGGCTTCGTATTCAGTCATATTGTTGGTACAATCAAAATCTAGCTTGAAAGTTAAAGAAAGAGGTTTACTATCAAGGGAGATAATGATAATACTAGCTCCCCCACCATGTTGACACTTTGATCCATCAAATAACATGGTCACTTGATAGGCGATGTCATCTTGAGAAAGGGTTACGATGGATTCATCAAGAAAATCAAGAGGAGAAGGTTGGTTACCTGTTAAGGGTACTTCGACCAATTGGTCAATAATGAATTTCCCTTTAATGGAATTTTGATGGAGGAACTCAAGATCAAACTCATCTAAAAACATGAGCCACTTAGCCATACATTGATTTTGGTATGGCTTGGAGTGCATATATTTGAGAGGATTAGTGTTGGTTATGACAATGGTTTTATGGTTGAGAAGGTAATGGCAAAGTTTGGTGGACATAAAGACAAAGGCAATGCAAAATTTCTTAATATAGGTGTACTGAGTTTCATACTCTATAAGTTTATGGCTTATGTAGTAGATAGTTTTCTCTTTATGCTATTCATCTCGATATGCCAACATTACTCCTAAGGAGTGGCTGGTGGTGGAAATATAAAGGTAAAAATGTTGATCTTCTTTTGGAAGAATGATGATGGGTAGAGATAGAAGGTACTCTTTAAGTAAATCAAAGGCCTTTTGATAGTATTTGTTCCACTTAAAAGACACATCTTTTTCTAGGAGGTGGTAGAAAGGTTGGTATTGATTGAAGAGCTAAGAGATAAAGTGAGGGATGAATTAGACCTTCCCATATAAGTTGCAAAGTTGATTGAGGTGGGTGGGAGGAGGAATGTGAAAGATAGATTTTATTTTGGCAAGATTGACTTAGATTCCTTAAGGTGAGATTATAAATCCAAGGAGCTTTCCTAATAAGACCCCAAAAATATAATTTTTGGGGTTAGGGTAAATATGGTATTGGATAAGGCATTCAAAGATAATCTATAGAATAAGTTCCCCAAGGGGTGATAAAGGTAGTTTTATGTTTATCTTCAGGGGCAATTAAGATCTAATTATAATTTGAGAACCTGTCCATAAGAGATAGCATCTCATGGTCAGTTGTAAGATCAATAAGCTCGTCAATGCTTGGCAAAGGAACCTATCCATAAGAGATAACATCTCATGGTCGGTTGTAAGATCATAAGCTGGTTAATGCTTGGAAAAGGAAAATCAACATTTAGGCAAGTAAGGTTAAGGTCATGAAAGTCTACATAAATGTGAATTCCCTTACTATTTTGGTGATAGAGATAATGTTTGAGACCCATTAGGGATAATTAATGGGTTGAATGAAATTTATGAAAGGGCTATGTGAGGGTGCATTCGATGAATTTTTTGCCTAATTGGCTTGGCATTATAATTGTTGACTATATTATGGGTGGAGATGGAAGGGTTTATTTTTGGCATGTCACTATAATGCCATGCAAATGTTATGTTATAGTCTTACAAGGAGCAGAAATCCTGAATCTCCAAAAAAATTAGCGATTGGCTGATTTTAACAATGAGAGGGTTATCCAGAGTACCCAAGTTGACATCCATGGTAGATATGTTCAACATGGTTGAAGTCTTAGAAGGAAGGGACTTATGGATAGAAGAATCTTTTACATCAAGATATGCAAGAATGGAATCATTATCCTAACACCAAATGGTATTAATGGTAGGAGAGTCATCTCCTACCATCTCAGGATGAGTCAAAGAAATGGTAATGGTCTCCCCATCCTTTTGATAAGTTAGGGGTTCAAGGTTGATCATGTTGAAAAAAATCATTAGGGTAATGATTTCAAAATCCTTAGATGTTAATGGTGGAGTAGACAGTAAGGATGAGACTTCCTCATTAATGATGATAATAGGAGACAAATCTGTTAACTTTTCAAGTAGAGTGAAACTGAAACCAAATTTCTCACAAGGATTTTGGGTCTTACATAGAGGTAACTTGTGTGCTCCATTCTTGTAACATCCTAAAATAAATCCCTTCCAAGCATACCTATGGATGTATGTCTTGGTGAACTTTGGTTTATCTAGATAGGATCAATGAGAGGTGAATGGTCAAAGAGAAGAGGAGGTCAAGGAGGAAATGAGTGATTAATCAGGTCCTTCATAGATAAGATTTATTTGGAGATTGGGAGGCCCAAATAAATACTAGTTCTATTATTGGGGTTATAATCAAGGTTTTAGTCAAGGTTCTCATACTCTTGGGGATTAGAGATGGCATCCAAGGCTAAGAAGTGATACTCTTCAAATGAGAGATGTTAGAATGTGGATTCCAAGGGGTCCTTCATAGGGATTTGTGTAGAAGGAATGGATGACCTAGTTGAGGATGGGTTAGTAAAAGAAGTGGAGTTATCATTAGTTAGTGAAGACTTGGTAGAGGGAAGGAGGATAACATCATTCAGATGGTTTATCATATTGCATGATCTAAAAGGGCTTGGGTTAGCTTGTATGGTAACTACTTGAACTTGGTGTTCAAATTTGATGTAGTGATATAGGGTAGATGGTACATATTCATGTAATGGATCCAAAGGCACCCAAGCATAAAATTGTATTTGAACTCACTTTATATTACATAGAATAGCTCAAGAAGCATGTGAGGTCCTATATGAATGTGGAGGATGATGATTCCTCAAGTTGTTGCCATAGTGTCATTAAAGGAATATAGTACCACTATGGTTTTTGACATAATATTCTTCAAAAAATTTAGTTTCTCATATGCATGGGTAGAGATAATGTTGATGTTATCCCCTCCATAAATCATAACCTTCTTAATGTGAGTTTGGTTGATGTATGTGGTAATGAAGAGAGGAGGATCCAAATCTTGGGAGTGAATGAAGGGTATTTAAAAATATTTAAAGGTAATAAGGGTAGAAAGTTATAGGGCTCTAACAAAGGCTGCTAGAGGTTGTGGATCTTCTGGTTTGACCTCTATAGACTACAAAGCATCTATCATTGTTTAGAAATGATGGGGCAAGGTATTGATTAGTTCATATAAACTCATCTTCACTAGTGTTTGGTGAAGTTGATTTAGAACTACTCTTTAGATTGACTCAAAAGGGTAGGATTAAGAGGTACCTAAGATGGATATCTTGGGATTGAGAGAAGGTTTAGATGTTTGGGTATGGTTGAGTGATTGGGTGGTATAAGAAGGGTATATCCATAGAATGGACACTTTAACCTATGGTATGGATTTGGGGAAGAGTTGGACTAGAGGACTATTTTAGTTCCTCCTCACTCTTAGATGAGAGTGTGAGAATAGGTATGTTTGGGGTGGTGGCTTGTGGTTTTTAAAGTGGTTATGGGGTTATGGGTGGATCTTCTAATAATAGGTCATCATGAGCACATAGCTGATGGACTAGGACTTTGAGATCTTTATAATTCTCTATATCATGTCCTAGTATTCTATGGTATGAGCAAATTAGATTGTCATCAAACCAGGATGGCTTAGGACTATGGGGGTTAAATAGTTTGATGGGAGTCAATTTCAAGTAATAAACTTGCAATAATCTTTATAGGATGGTTGAGTAAGACTTGGGCAAAGGTGACAAAGATGTTGGAGTTTTGGTTTTGACTTTTGGGGTAGAAGCCTTCTTAGGAGTAGGCTTAGTAGTGAGAGTTTTGGGTGGTGGGGTATTCTTGGTGATTGGTGGTTTAGAGGAATAATTTTTAGAAAAAGTAGGCTTGGTAGTGGGTGGTTTGAAATTAGAAGGGTTAGAAGTAAGATGTTTGGTAGTAAAGGGTTTGAAGGTAGAGGGTACGAAAAGAATAAGTGGGGGCATAGCTAGAAGAGGAGGTTGGGTTTGGGTTATCTTTAAGAGACATGTTTTCTTAATAGAAGGATAAGGTATTAGGATGGAAGAAGGATGTGGTCCTAAAATTAAAGGCAAGGTAGAAATAAGTGGCAAGGTTTTGGCTTTTGGGATCCTAGGTGGCTCCTCTTTCTTGATTGGCTTGACTTGGGGTTTATTTGGAGGGCTAGGTGGTGCTAAATCCAAATTTAATAGAGGGTGAGCAAGGATCTGAATAGGTAACATGCCTAGGTTTTTGATGGGCTTGATTAGGATGGTAGAAGGTGCTTGGGCTACTTTGGGTAGAGTTGGTTTGGTTGGTTCAACTATGGTTTGAGACGTAGAGGTTTTTAATGGTTTGCTTGAGATGATGATGGGTTCAATAATGGAAGTGGAATGTTGGGTTGGAAATGGAATGGTTGAGGGATCTTTCTTGGTTATGTAAAGAATTTTGAGATGGTGCCAAAATTTGGCATGATCCATGTTAGGTTGGGATAAGTACTCTAAGTTTTGAACTAGTCTAGAGAAAGGCTTAAAGATGGGTTTGATCCCTTCAGTATTGGTCTCAAAGGACAAACCCATGGGTTGAGAGAGGGGAGTGGTCACCTCATCCTTTTCCTCAATCAAAGGCTCTAAGGTTTGGGAAGGTGATTCTTTTATGGGATTGGTATATAAAGTGACCTCTTCCTTAGGAATGCTTTCCAAATGAAGAGCGGACTTTTGTATGATGGAGTAGAAGGATATGGTGGTAATGGATACCTCTTTTGGTATGTCTTCCAAAGGAGAGACTAGTAGCTCCACTACTTTGATAAGTGAAAAAAGGGGAATATGTATTTATTTTGTTTTGGTTTCCAAAGGAATAGAAGGTGAATTCACTACCTCAATAAGTGGAGGGGAAGGAAAGGTGGTTTGGGTAATGGTTTCCTCAAAAATGAGTTCACTAAGAATCACATTAATGGTATGGACCTCATAGTTGTGAGAGGATTCCACTCTATTGTTTTCATTATTTGTGGAAGAGGCATGGTTGGGAAAAGGTTGTCTAAATATGTCAAGTGACTAATTTGGGGGTACATTGGGGTTATCCATCACAAGTTCCCCCTTGTCAATCAACCCTTGGACAATGCTTTTGAAGTTATTGCATCCACTAACATCATGTCCAATGACATGGTGGAAAGAACATAATTATTTCTCCTTATACCAACCAAGGGTGGGATGAGAGGAATTGAATTGTTGTGGGGGTTTAATTGGAGGAAGTTGTAGATGTTTATTTTCAATAACTTTTCCATACTGAAGCATATGACTCCCCTAATGGAGTGTATTGATTTTATTTATTACAGTTTTGGTTTTGATTATTTTAATTAGAAGAATTAGAAGAGTTGGGTTGGTTAACAAATAGATGAGGCACAGTTTTAGGTACAACTGCATTCATGGTTCCCTAGGTTTTAGTGTTAGTATTAGAGTGGTTGGCAGTTTTGGAGGAGTAAGTTTCATTTGATTTGAAACTAGAGTTCTTGTTTCTTAATTTCAGCTTCCCCTCATTAATGAATCTAATTTCCAATTTTTGTGACATGGTGAAAGCTTCATCAAAGGTATTTAAAGTCTAAACCTATAGAGTGGAGGAAATATTTTTGGCACAAACCTGAGAGAAAATCTCAATCAACTCAATTTGGGGCAAGGAAAAAGAGAGTTGGTTTATCAAACCTCTCCAACAGGCCATGAAATTAGCAATCAACTCATCCTCAAATTAGAAAATGGATTAGAGGTTAGTAATGGAAACTTTCTTAGATATATTTATGGAAAAAATCTCTAAGAAGGTTTGAGCTAATTGGGCAAAATAAAAGAGGGAGTGCCTGGAAATAGCACTGTACCAATCTAATGTTAGACTAGATAGGGATATGGGAAATGTATGGATAAGGATAGAATAATCATAAGTAATCAAGTAGTAAGAGTGTCTAAAAGCACTAAGATATTGCTAAGGATCTTCCTTGATCTAAAATTTCAAAAATATTGGAATCTCTGATTGTGGAGGATAAGGTTGGATGGGACATATGTATGAATGGTTCATTGCATATTTGATCATATGATAAGAAGTTATGGGCAATAGAGATAGATGACTCCAAAGTGGTCATATTGTCCATTAACATCTGAATGAAATCTATTTGTGTATTTTAACCCCGTTAGTTATAGGGCATATTTTATTAGGTTTGTGTAGGTGAAGCATAAAGATATCTAGTGGAAAGTTGGGAGGTTGCCATATATTGATATGTGGACATAGATGATTGGGAAGATATCATGTATGGGTAAGTGGATATAGGAGGTTGGGTAGAAGATGGAGCAATATACCCCTATGGGTTGGGAATATAGCTTGGGTTGGGTGTAATAGGAACTTGTTGAAGAATTGACATGGGTTGGGTTGGAGGTATGGTTAGGTTGATAGGTTGAGGATGGGTGGTAACCTTGGTACTAATGGGTGGAAGAGTAGAAGGTATGGGAACCACTAAGAATTGGAATATAGTGGATGTAGGTGGATTGAAAATAAAGGGAAGGGTGGCAATGCTAGTAGATGGTACTCCAATGGTAAGTGGAGTGAAAGTACCCAAAGGTTTGGTCATTCTTATACTAGAATAGTTATTGGTTGGGGTGGAAGGTGTTTGGATGTTGGTTGGTTAGATGGGTTGATTTTGTATGGTGGTATCAGTGGGATTGTTTATAGAATAATATGTTTATGTGACAAAGGTTTGGGTGGAAATGGTGGTAATAGAGGTGGTTTCCATAAGGTGGGATGGCATACCATAGGATGGGTCAATAGGTGGAACCAAAGTAGGGGTACGGTGGGATATGGTGTTAAGGTAATGATGGAGGGCTATAGGGTTGTTATTCAAAAAGGTGGTGAAATTTATACTACTTTGGAAACCATCTTAGGGATATTGGGACTTTCAAAAGGATGGGGAGAGATCTCTACATTTGAGATGTACTCCATGGATGAAGAAGAATATAGGTGGTTGGGAGGGGGATCTCAATTTGATTGTTTTCTTAGTTGTCATCTAATGAGAACCATGAAAGGAAGATACAAGTGATCTCACAACTCAAAAGAGAAGCAATCAAAATAAAAATATATCAAGGAAAATAATGCATACACTAGTGTGGATTAAAATCCTAAGATACTTTATTATCTCTCTTTAGGATTATGCCTCGGTTTTAAAGAAGTTATGAATGACCAACTTTGGATTTGTAGAATGGGTACTAGAAGACGATGTCTAAGTATGGTTTCATATAGTTAAAGGCTCTCAAGATCTATATTAGAATTTGGTATGTGGATTGATATTGGGGCCTACGCCTTCACTTCACACATTGTAGTGATAAGGGTGTCAAGTGCTTGGCCAAAATATACTGAGTTGTTGGAGATTATACTTAGTCAGTGTAATAAGTTGGGTCTCCCCTTGGTGGTGAAATCCAAGTAGGATATTCAAGTAAAGGTGACCACTAGGTGATGAAATCCCAATCAGGATTTATGTCAATGTTTTGATGTTTAATTGAATGTGTGGTTTGGTCTTATGTGTGGGTTGAAGTGGGACTATGATATATTTACTTAACCAAATTAAGATATGTGAGCTAATCAATATAAGCATATAATGGATGCAAATTTAATTTTAATCCAAAATAAAATTTCAATGTCTTTTCAATAAATAAGATACACCTAGATATGATGATGATAATGAAAATACTAAGCCTATGGTGAATACTTTTGATTTTTAAAAGTGAAAGCAAAACAAGACAATGTTTACTTTTTTCTAAGAAAACAAAAGAAACTAGAACTTGTGTTTTAGAAAGAAAAAAAGAAAGGAGATAAGAAACATTTAATTTTTAGAAAAGAACACAATAGATGATTCTTCTCTAAAGAAACTAAATGTCTTATAGATATGAACCCAAGAAAAATCTCAAGGGTCCTATTAGGCATGCTAGAATGTTTCAATAAAATTAATTTATTTTCTTAGAAGAAAGTGAGAAGAAACTCAAAGAGGGTATGGTAGGAAAACATGATATGTTGTGTGTGCATTGATCTAGATGATTATGGAGACTCCTATTTATCTAGGGAGGAATGACCTACAGATAAGAAAGCACTAAAAAATGGTTGATTAGTTAGGTAGTGGGGTGGATTACCTAGCATGAGCTAGATGCAAAAAGCACAGGGTTCTTAGGGAGATATCAATCCACACTTTTAAACAATTAAGTTATGAAAATGAAAGATAAATTTCTTGCATAAATAATAGAAGATAATGAAATGAAATACAAGAAGTGCTTGATGTGAGATGGATGAATTTGACTAATTTTAGAAATAAATGATAAAATATCAATGCTAAATGAATCAAACATGATTTCGAAAATAGAGTGATCATCTATGATTTTTAAAAAAAACAAAAAGTGGAATTTCATTAGGGTTTAATAGGTTGAATTAGCTTGTTATTAAAAATTGATATACAATGACCATCATTGGTTAAGGTCAAACCATCTATGATTAGGTGATTGTCAAAGGTTAGTGATCATCGATCATTAGGTTCAAACCATCAATTGTTATGTGACGATTGGTGGTAACTATGGGGTCTAGCTTAGGAAGAGAAGTTTGGTTAAGAACGTTGTAGAAAAATTCTAGAAGGTGAGTTTAGGTTGGATGTTGGTTGCAAGACAATGGTAATGTTCAAAGGTGTCTAGTTTAGGTAGAAGGTGTTCAGATGATTGAAAGAGGTTGTGAGTTGAATTTGTGAAGAGAAGAAGTGTTTGGAGTTACATAAATCCAACACAAGAAAGTGGGATGAAGAGAAAGTGATACAAAGAATGGAACAAAGAAACTAATTATTAAATCTTGATAAGAAATAGATACTTATCTTTATTGTTGGTCTGAAGAATGTTGAGTTTGGCTGAAAGTGTATTGTAGATTCTAGAGTAATTTTGATAGATTAAAAGTACCTTAGCTATTGATTGATGAGTTGAAATAGTACTTTTAGTCTCTATCTTGATCATTGGTTTACTAGAAGCTTTCACACATTCACGAGAAGTAAGAAGAATACCTACACAAGAAGCTCTAAAGTCTTGCACCAAGAAGTTATGATGATATTACACCAAAAATTATTGATCTTCTTTTACATCTTGTTCCTCTCTTAATATAGAGGGAAGGGAATGGTGAAATAATAAGTTTAATAAGTTGTCTAAAAATCTATCTAATTATATCCTAACATGCATTGATTATGAAAATAGTGAATCAAATAGCTATTAAAAAAAAAGTAGAGTTTGAGTTGAAGGTAACTCCTATGGTGTTTAGGGGCAAATCATCAATGGTTAAGGTTAACTATCAATGGTTAAGGGTCGATCATTGATGGTTAGGGTTGATTTAAATTTTTTAGTAATATTGGAGTCTTATTCCTAATTTAGTTAAGGGTATGAGTTAATTAAATCAACAAATAATAATGCAATAATTAATCTACTATTTTATATAATTTAGTTGCAATTTAAACCTTTCTATAAATAGCAATAAATATGAGGAAAATAAGACTTATGTAGAAACTAAGATAGCTATTGTAGGGTCTAAAATTCATTGTGTAAGACTGGGACACTATCACAAATTAGGATCTAGATTTCATTTTATGAAAGGATAGGAGCATCAAAATTAGACATCCTAGGGTCTAGTGCCATAGTCCTCTTCTACTACTTTTATCTAGGAGGCCTGAGCTTTCTAGGTTTTATTTTTTATGTCTATATGATACTACTTGTGAAATTTTGACTGTTGGATGTCTATAAAACTCTTTGTAGAGTTGATTTAGTCTTCAAACCTTAGACTTCATTATGCTTTGAAAAAATTTAGGAAAAAGGGGGAGCTAGTGTGTGTAAGATGCATTGAACGTGTATCTACACCCCTTATGTGGGCATGCTACCTACATACCAATACTCTGAAGAGGGATCAAGCCATATGTAGTTCTCCCACTTGATGTGCTTTGTGAAATAATGTATATAAAGAAGTAAATTATAAAATTGAGTGTGCTTGAGGTGGTTAGGGATTGGTGTGAGGGTTTGAATAGACTTGTATATGTATTAGATGGTTGTATGCAGAGAATAGGGAAATATGCCTGAGTAGTCTTTTTTGTATTCTTGCTTGCTTTGTGATATTTTCCAACCCCTTCTAAATAAACTTTGAATAGGCTTTTAGAAGGATCTATTGGTCATGGGTTGAATATATTCACATTTGACCGACAAGAAGGAGGATAAGAACCAAAAGGAAATGACCATGGTGGTCAAAATGCACTTGAACAAGAGCACTAAAAATAGATACCCTAGGGTCTAGTGCTATAGTCCAAGTTGGGTGCTATTGTCCTAAAGGAATGGGACCTAGGGGGATGGAATCATCACTAGAAATGTTGCCTGGAAGAGGTAGAATCACTATTTAGAAGACTATAGATGATTGCAAATTAGTGAAAAGATGCCTATGAGGGTCATGAGAGCAAAAAAGAGGGACCTATGGGTTGGGTGTCACAAGCCACACTCAAGTTACAAATTTTCACATTTTATATGACTAGATTTGCCCCCCCCCCTTTATTCTAGTGATGTAGTAAAATGAAATACTAAGATAAAGGAAAAATAGAAAGCATACCTAAACTTACCTAAAAGAGTGAAGCTCTAAAATTTGTGTAATGTTGGATGTGCATAGAGATAACATGTTGTGGAGTGTAAATATATAATAGAAAATAAAGAGTAGATCATTTGTTACTAGATATGTTATATCTAAAATAAGAACGTATAAAGTTGGGTAAGAGAAAGAGGAAGAAAAAGGAATGAATACACCTTATCAGGTATGTGAACTAATATAAAACCTATTATTGTGATAAGTTATTATAGATGATGTTGAGTAATGTTGGGTGTGTATTGCACTAAGAGTAATATCATGAACGAAGATGAGTGCTCAATTCCCTGAGAGTGGCTCAAGAATGCAAAGGTTGGCCCTTTGGATCCATCATCACCTCCTAATTAAAGTTAGGTGATCATGATGTGCTAATAAATGTTTGGACTGTGTATCCAATCCCTCTAAGTAGGTGGCTCAAGAATATAAAGGCTAGCTATTCCTTTGGCTCCATCATTGACCTATGAAATCAAGTTATAACCTGATATCAATATGAATGTGTATCATATGGGATGGCTCTTAAAGCCCATGAATGCTCTATAATCTGATAATATGGCATGGATAATCTAATGTGTACTAAAAATTAGGCCAATCTTGGCCAACTTGGAAAAGGTAGAGATTAGGCTTGTATGAAAGCCACTCCAAAACTAGGCAATAGGCTTATGTGGAAGCCACTCAGAAATGTGGAGGTTAGGCTTGTATGAAAACCACTCTAAAATGATGCAAACCACCTACAAATGGAATAAGGCACATGACTATTAATAATTCTTGGGTAATATACTAAATTTAGAAAGAAAAGAAGTCAAATGTTCCATATACATTGCCCCCAATCACTGGTGTCTAAAACATGGATTCTAATCTAGAAGTTATACCAACTACCTAATCTAAAACTAGATGCAAGAGCCATCATGCCGTGCATGATGCCCCCTATATCTAGATTCTCTAAGAAAAATTGTACTATAACTACTGGATTTGAACTAATCTATATGAGTAAAACTATAGCTGAGCTTACCTTTTTGCCTATTTTTAGAAATTTTGGTTTTTTTTTTGTTTGGAGAGGAGCACCAAAAATGGACACATTGTTATTCAGCACTATAGTCCATTATTTTCACTATTGTCTTAGGTTAATTTTGATGACTATTCTATAATTTTCACTATCTTCCTAGTTTGTTCTACTTGGTTTGAAGTTTGGTTGTTGTTTTGGGTGTTGTGAATGCTAATTTTTTTATCAATAGGAGCTTTGATCTTTGTGACAAAATACCTATTTGTTTCCTTTATTTTGAGGGTAGAAATGAAGACCCTTTAATTACTACCCTTAGAAGAGAGAGCCATGCAAGTGTGTTATGTTGCAAGAATATATGATATAGCAATGATAATTGATAAGATATCCCAAGATATAACATGGTTTGTAATGGAGATTGTTAGATCAACATGGGTATGCCAGGACAAATATAACAATGTAATAGCATCTGTTATATAATAAGCTATAACTAGAAGTCTGGTTAATTATTAGTTTTTAGTTGTTAATTGTCAAGGAGGTATGGAGAATGGTGTCCATCATGCAATCCAAAAAAGCAAGATAATGCATGATATGGATCATGGAATTGCAAATAGTTGAGAAGTAAACAAGCAACAAGCACACAAGGTAAGAAGCAAGAAGAATACAAGAGTGGCCAAGGGGCTAAGCAAATAAGGGACATGGGTACATGTCACTCAAACTAAAAATCAAGCATATAAGGCATGTTCAAATTCCACATACACATATAATTGGAAACAAGCAAGGTGTACAAGAGGGCTACAATCACATAGAAGATTACAACCAAAGGATATTGGTAAATATTCTAAGGCACACACAAGAACATAAGCAAAGGACATTGGAAAATGTCATAAGTCACATATAGGAGACAAAATAGGAATTGAGAAATGCAATCACATCTAGCTACACAAAGCAAGAAAGGAAAGCATGTAAATACTAGAAATTAAATTCCATCTAACTAATCAAAGCAAGAAGTGAAAGTATGCAAGACATGTAGTACAAGACTAGGTATATGCTAAGAAATACACAAGTGTTATATACTAGTAAGTGTTGATAGAGTAATCTATGTAAGCTAGTAAGTAATTTACATCAACATGATAACTGGAGTGTGTGGTGTAGGAATGACATAACCTAGATGGTGTAGTCATGTAGAAGATGCCCCTAAGGGGTAGATATATCAGTTTACATATCAAATGTAGAATTAAGATGCCCTCTCATTAGATAGAGTAAATCAATCAAGGGTTTGGAAGTCACTACACACACTCAAAGAAGATCAAATGAAGTATAGTAATGTAGATAAATTGACAAATAATAGCATAGAATAGCAAATGTAAGTCTAGCATGGTAATAAAAATGTAAATCATGGATAATGCATATAATTGAAATGTTTTTGGTGTTTTGAGTTATTTGAATGTTTTTATTTTGACATATTTGAATGTTTCTATATTTTTGATATATTTTAAATATTTTTGATATTTTGAGTTATGTACAATCAATCATAAGAAGACTATGTACAAGAAAGACTGAGAAGAGGTGATACTAATCAATGAGTCTCATGGGAGACTCCCTATTATGGTGTCATGTATCAAAAAAAAATCATGCATGAATGTGAATCATGAAGTAATAGCTACAAATATGATCTTGAATATTCAAATTCATTATTGGTATCTTGGAAATCATAAAAATAATATTATTCCACTTATCATTATAATTTTGATTTTGAACTGATGGAATGCTAGTGTTGACTTTTATTGTATCTGGATCTTTTCCTTTGATAAATTATGTTTATGAATGATTTTCCTTAGGATGTTTAATAAATACCAAACCTTGGTGATGAACATTATCAATTATTAGAATAGGAGTAGTGATGCCTTGAGCATGCTTGCCCAACCCTTGACCTTGATAATCAAATTGTTGTAGATATTTTTGACCAAACCCATACTGCTTTGGAAGTTGAGCCTTGTTTTAGAGAGGTAGATTTACATATTTTTCATGATTTACCTATTCTTGTAGTACAATTTCTTGATTTGATTTTTCTTTTTGATCCTTCTATTATTCTAAGTTATGCTTTGGTAACCACTTTTATACTATTTCTAAATTTGACCCTTTGTGAATATGTTCCTATGTCACTATGAATTGCTTGATTAATTTACCTTGTATAGGGTCCTCATTAATAATTATATATTGTGTATGTTTATTCAATGCCAAACATGAATCTATGTGATGCCCATGCATTCTATGATATGCACAATAATATCTGGATCTTCTCACTGGATGTAGAGGAGGTAGTTTGATCAACTTAACTTTAATCATTTCCCTTAGTACCTCAATTGAAATCTTATTAGATATTTGAATGCTTTTTGAATCACTAGTTGTAGAGTTACTTTGTTGTGATTTCTTATTTTGATATGTAATATTGCTTGCAACCAATTGACTAGCTGAAGGTGTATATACATGATTGCAACTAGGGTGCCTTTTAGGCTTTTGTATTACAATTTGATTTTCCAATGTTATGATTTTTTCATGTAATAGCTGATTTTGCATTTGTAAATCTGAAATTAACTTCATCATACTAGTGATTTGATCCCTTAGAGTCTCACAAGTGCAAACCCTAGTTGCTTTTGATTGAACATGTAAGCACATATGTTGAAGAGGTTTTGAAGAAGCTATGGGCTAAATTTATGCATTAGGAACAATAATATGGGTTGCCTCACCTTTCGGAGGGGTGATAGTATGGACCTGGTTAGAGGGAAAATAGTTATCACCCTCTTGGGGGAGAGGAGGAGAAGGAAATTATTTCCTGTGCATAAAATATGACATTGAAACTTGATAGGTGGTTGTTAGCATATGTAATGGATCCTCTAAGTATGTAAGAATTTTATTCTTGATTGAATTACACATAATAGAGAGATAACATGTCACAGAAGTAATTAGAGTTATAAGTTGTATAGCAATATGATTATAAAGATTATTCCACATGGGAGATAGCAAACAAGGGATAGAGAGCATGGAATTTTACACTAATGCATAAAAAAAATTGACTTGTAACATGACATTTCTAACATGTTTAGCAAAATAGAGTTGGAAATTATTTCACATGAGAGAGAAATAATATGCAAAATAAATATTGAAATCTTGTACATTTTTATCAATATATTTTGTAATATCATCCCTTATTATTAAAAGTAAGCATGAAAGGGAAAGAATGAAGCTTTGCATTAACATATGGTAGACTTCATTATTCATGTACATGATAGGACCGAGTATGGTCTCCTTATTATTTGTAAGAAATACAAGAAATGTTTTTAAATAAATAAGATCCATTTTTATTTTTATGTAAAATCTGACTTTAGATGTAAGGTGATACCTCAAAAGCAATGGGACCTAATATATGCAACTAGGATTTTGAAAGAAAATATTATTTTTTTTAATTACTATGGAATTTTAAAATTTAAGGTGAATTTTTTATTGAATTATGTAGGTAAAAAATCAAAAAATTATTTAAAAATTCTTAATTTAAAGGGACCTAATAGATGCAACTAGGGTTTTAAAAGAAAATAATTTTTTAAAATTACTATAGAATTTTAAAATTTAAGGTGAATTTCTGATTGAAATATGTAGGTAAAAAATTAGAAAATTATTAGAAAAAATATTTATTTAAAGGGACCTAGTATATGCAACTAGGGTTTGGAAGAAAAATAATTTTTTAAAATTACTATAGAATTTTAAAATTTAAATTAAATTTTTTATTTAAATAAGCAAGTAAAAAATTAGAAAAATGTTTTAGAAATTGGTAAGGAATTTTTCCTAGGATTTTTATGCACAAACAAAGTAAGTCAGGTTCACCAAATGATTTAAATTTTTTGGGAATATTGGGGTTCTATTCCTAATTTAGTTAAGGGTTTAAGTTAATTAAATTAGCAAATAATAATGCAATAATTAATCTATTGATTTGTATAATTTAGTTGTAATTTGAACCTTTCTATAAATAGTAATAAATGTGAAGAAAATAAGACTTAGCTAAAAACTCACTGAGATGACTGTTGTAGGATATGAAATTAACTACGTACGATTGGGACACTATCATAAATCAAGATCTAGCTTTATTTTTATGAAAGTATAGGAGCATCAAAATAGGACACCCTAGGGTTCGATGCTATAGTCATCGTCTACCATTATTGTCCAAGAGGCCTGAGCTTTCTAGGATTTGTTTATTATGTCTTTGTGAGCCTGCCTATGAAATTTTGACTATTAGACATTTGTGGAACTACCTATAGATTTTATTTAGTATTCAAACCCTAGACTCCATTGTGCTTTGAAAAATTTTGGGAAAGAGGGGGAATTAGTTTGTGTAAGATACACTAAACATGTATCCACACCCCTTATGTGGGCATGCTACCTATATACCAATACTCTAAAGAGGGATCAAGCCAAATATAATTCTCCCACTATTAGTAATTTTTCTTTTCAAGGCCAAATTACTACTCTTATTATCTGAAACTTACCTAAAAATAGTCAATTTCCCTTTGTAGCTAGTATAACCGATCAATTATGGCCTAAAAATGAAAATATTTATTAAAAATGTCAAAAATAAGGTTAAAAAGTATTTAAAATTATTTCAAATGTTATTAAATAATCTTAAAAGATATTTATTCATGTTCAAAAGGGTGAAAATAGCCTAAGTCTTAGGTTTCAAGTCATAAAAAGGTCATTTGATATGTTTAATAGCCAAAAAGGCCCCAAAATAGCTCCCACATGCCAAATTTGCCAATTAAAAGGTAAAAAATATGTGAATTTTCATGATAGGCATGAAATTATTCTAAAAGCTTGTATTCCAAGCAGTGGGAAGCCTTAGTTTTCTTTTAAATGGGAAAAAGAGCTTCTTTTTACCCATTTTAGAAGCAATAGTACAGAATATGTATGGTTCCATATAATCCAAGGTAGGGAAGATAATTTTAAAGAAATATTCAAGATTCCAAAGCAATTTCATGGCCATATAGGCCCTTAACCATCTTCTTTTTGGTTTCTTGCTTTTTGGCATAGAGAGACCTACTTGTAGGTTTTATATTGGTACAATCTATTGGAGGAGGGTACAACTCTCAAATTTGGTGTCAATAAAGTAGACTCAAAGGGATTATTGATGGTCTAAGTGGTTTATAAATTATATTCTCTAGGATAATTAACCATCCAATTGAAGTCAAGGAAATTATTGTTGCCTAGCATTTAGAAAGGCAGTTGTTTTTCCTCAATTTCTCCTCACCTGGGCAAAATTTCAGAGAAATTCAACTTGTTCTATAATCCTTAGGAATTTTTCTATCTCTATATGGATTTATAAAGGTGTTATTTATCCATTTCAAGGTCAAATAGAGGTCTCAAACTTATCTAACTAATCTACATTGTTGGCATGCTTGTAAGGGTGAATTGTATGGTCCAAGAAGAAGAAGTTAACTTCAAATTTTCAAGAATTTGTGTTTTCTAGGGTTTGCATCAAGTTTTCATGATTTCATAAATAACTCTCAAAAGATATCCAAGATTCATATCATAAATTCATCTCCATGCTCAATCAAAGTGTCTCAATGAGGCTAGTTTAGCATAAGTTAAGGAACTTTTGCATATTTTGGGGTTTTTTGGAAAGCTAAGGTTCATTTTTAGTTTTTGAAAAATCCTCCAATGGCTTCCAAGTGGTGATAATATGATGTCCATATATTTTTGGTTATATGTCATTCCTTACCTTGGTTCTAGCATACTCCTTCATGCTCTTTCATTAACTCCACCTCACCCTCCTCATCCCACTATCATACTCTACCTTTTCCCATGGCGTTTTCACCCTTTTCCTACCTTCCACCATGTTTCCTCATCATCCTTTCTTGCCTACCACCCCTCATCCCACCTCTATTCAATATTTCCATTATCAAAGATCCAAAGCATGATCAAAGGGTCATAAGCATTAATAAAGGTGTTTATAGATCTTCAAGGGCATCAAGCACAGTCAAATGAACACCTAAAACAATGTTAAAATAGTTAGGTTTTGATCATGATGTTGCAATGAAGATAAGTTAAATGAGAGATACTTAAATACCTATACACAATAAGAGGTCACTAACATAAGAGAGCCAAAATATTGCAATGGACCATCACAAATATGAGAAAGAGATTGTAGGTAAGTAAAACATCATATTAGGCCAAGAAATGATCACCTAAAGCAAGTATACAACATCCAAGAGTTGATCATTAGGTTAAAATAAAGAACATGAAAACTCTTTGAAGGCCTATACAATCAAAAATCACTCTATAAGGGGTAAAGGTGAAGATTATCATAAGCATCAAGGGCATATATTTTACTTATCAAACTTACATAGTCCCTAAATCCATCTAAAATCTTGTTGTACGGAGGGTGACCATTTTGATAAAAGTTAGGAGTTTTCCAAACTCTTAAAGAGAGCATTTTGGTTAGCAAAGTCATGATAAGCTAAGGTTAATGATCTTAGTACATGGTACTTCCAACTGTTGCTTTAAAGCTTTCAAGTAGGGTTTAATGAAGATGAAATGCCCTATAGGTTTGTATAAATTCACCTATAGCCTACCCTCAAAAGAAGCCAATTCATGGAACCCTATAGCTATGTTAGCAAGGTTGGTGAGGGGGTAAAACCATTGATCATGTCAGGTTACTTGAGATAGGGTTTTAAAAATGTATTAAAGTTTTCAAAGTTGATTACCTTGAAGTTTGGAGTTAAGGAAAATACTAAGCACTCAAATACCCTATTCTCAGTCTGTACAGTGGCCATTTAAGAGCTTTAGTATGATAGGTATATCTAATACAAATTTTGTGATCAAAAAGAATAGTAACAAGGAAAAATTATCATGTTTGTTTCATAGCTTATGAAGATGTTATAATTATAAATGTTGATTAGTGTTAACAGGATATGGAAGCACATTAAAACCCTACAGGGTTTACATATAGTCATATAATCTAAGGATTACCTCTTACAGCCATGGAAACAATTTGACTAACCTACAGTTAGCTAAGGACACCTAATGGCCTTTTTCTAGGGTTAAAATAAGTAGGCAGGGGATAGGATTAGTCTCCTATAAATTTTGGATTCATCAAACACTTCATACACATAGGATCAAGTGATTTTAAAACTAACACGCAGTCCCAATTGAACCCTATAGGCCTGGGTGTGGTTGTCTTAGAACCATTTTGATAGTATAGGGACTTTTACCAAAGGAATCTTTACCTAATATCAAGATAATAATGGCTTTAAGATTTTCTTTTCATGAAGAGAGTCTAGAGGGAGGAGATTATTCAAGGTTCAATAAGGTTAAGAGAGCTCTAAATACATGCATACATCTTATACAATGTCACATACAGTCATGGTTATAGGGATGGAACAATTTGAAATCCTAAGTTTTCCTCAATGTGGTGAAGGAGGGGTTTGAACCTTATTATAAGCTTTATGAAATATAGGGGGAATGTAGTGGTATTAGAGATTGTAAGATGCACCAGCCAAACATAGTCAAGATGAAACCATAGAGGTAGTCTATGAGGAGCATTCAGTCAAGTAGCGTTATGACCTTGGAAACTTAATAAAGTGACTGAGATACTAGAGGAGGAAATAAGAGATGTGTCATTGCAAAGGGACAATAGACCTAAGGACTCAAGTGACCTATTAGCATGCTCATACTATCTAATCATTAAATTATCCTTATTTTAGTCCATACAAGCCTTATAAAAGTCAAAACTCGGTCAATTTTAAGAATAAGGAAAGAGGAGTTTTGTTTTTAAGAAGATGGTCATGAAGAATGAGGGAGTTTGTTTTCTAAGGTGATGATTGAGAGTTTTTCCCAAAAGATTAAACTATTGAAGGAAAAATTGGCTGGCATGCATTTATTAAATATAATCTATACTTCAATAGAACCCTACAAGCTTGTGTTTTGACTATTACAAGGCCTATATGGCAAATAAGGGAACTTTTCTATGAAGAATTATTTCAAGGTGTCAAAGTACAAGTTAAGCATGAAGGTTGTCTTTCTCATGAATTTGTAATAGAAATGAGTTTAAAGATGAATAAAGAGGATATGAAATTTATTGTCCATACAATAGCATCCTACAGTCAGCTCTCATAAAGAGACCTACAATCAAGTGGGTATGTTTGTTAGATCAAGGAACAGACAAGGTGCAAGGAAATTAGTATGAATCACTAAATACAAGGATTGACACCTTATAGGTGACAAAAAATACAAATCTTAAAGGACACACATGAGATTACAAAATGACTCAAAACATTAATTGAAATCTATAACAACCTTATGATTCTAAGCCACAGTTAGCAAAGAGAGTTGGTGTTTTGGTAAAGACTAGCTTAATGAGGGTTTCAAGATGGTCTTTGTTTGGTCATCAAGGGATTATCATCCATACTAGGAGGCTATAAAACATGTGAAGCCTTGATAATGGATAATAAATGAAAAATTTTCCCTACATCTACTATCATACTTACAACCACCTAGCAAGGTCACCTATAGTAGGTATGAGACCTTAAGATCATACTTACAATTATATCAGGTATGCAATCAAAGTATCTTACAGGTTGGTTTTGAAGACCAACACAAAACATGCATAAGAGAAGTGGAATCCATAAATTAAAACCATGCTAGTATAGCATTCATATAGGAACCTATTTTAATTCTAACCATCAAGATCATACGTACAACCACTTAAGCGCAAGACACCTCTATCTTGATACAGCCAACAAAAGAAACAAGTGGTTTTGGGATCCTAAATACCTTGCTATAAGTGATAAATGGTGATTATGATTTTTAGGCCATCATAATAGGATTTTAAAACACCTAAAAAAAGGTCAATAATAGTGCCTAGGCACATCCCATAGGCCTTTGTATGGAAAATACCTAGTTCAATGTCTAAAAAGCTTAAAATTAGTCAAATGGATAAAAGTATGTGTGAAGAGATCTCTCTTGGCCTAAATGGTCTTACATAATATTTTTATAATGAATTTAAATCTAATATTGTCAAAACATGATCAATTCCCATCCACAGTAGTTTAAACATAGTCTTGAGAAGCCTACTTGTCTTGATGGAAGGCCAAATCATGCTTGAAAATAGGGGTAGAGGTTATTTCCAAACTCTTGAAAGGACTAGTGAGAAAAATTAAGTTTTTTTTGACCTTAAATACATCCAAATCCATGAAATTAACCTCCAAAACATGAAAACTTGGTCAAAAATGCAGACAGTCCATGCATGGAGGTTTAAATTAAGAGAAAATTGAAGATTTTGGGAGCTACAAGTGGAGTCAGGACTTAAAATTTTATACATAGGGTCATCATGATTTGGATAATCATCTAACCTATTTTCATGGTCATTGGACAAGTAGAGATATTTGATGTTTTGTCTCAGATCTTAGCCTATTTCTTTGAGGTCACCATTAGAGCATGTTTCATCTTGGAGTGCCTCGGAAGATTTTAAGCCCAAGTGAAAGATTTAAAGGAATTTAATTATTTTTTTACATCATTATCAGACATATATAGAGTGTAAAAACTATAAATTTTATGCAAACCATGCTCACTTAGTATTTTGAAGGCAAATAGGCACTTAGGCCAAAAAGGCATTTTTTGACTTTTCATGGCAAAATGGCTTTCAAAGTGCTTTGATAGAATGATACAGGTCCCATAATACATTTTTTATGATTTTTTAATTTTTGAAGAAAATTTTTCATTCTAGTGAAGTTTTTCACTTTTTGTAGTTTTAGGCACCCTTTCAAGCCACTTGTTCAGATGCTCATTTTGTTCACTACATGTGGATTTTAGCTTAATAATCATAGTATGTTTTTATGACCACATATAATTATAATTAATTAAAAATTGAGACTATTTGATGATATTTTCTTTATGAATAATCATTAAGAGCATAGGTAGTTCAGAATGCAATCAAAACCCCACAGGCAGATTTTTCCACATGATAACTTTTCATATCTTTTGCATGGGAACCTAATAATTTAAAGGATGTTAGTGGGGTCAATTTTATATGCATAAATTTCAATATTTTGGTATTTGAATTTTTGTACTTCATGAACCATCATTTTGAAGATTCAGCTCCAAAGCCCTCCTAAACCCTCAAAAAACTAGTTTTGTAAAAAGTTGATTTTATTGCCATAAAATCATTTTATATAAACATAATACCTTTTCAAATTTAAATTAAAATTATAGAGGATTCCATAAATATCAATTTTATGCATGGAATTATATAGATGAGGGAATAAATCATCATTTTTGTGGAAAAAAGTATTTAAAATTAAGTACAAGACACTTCAATGAAATATAATCAATAGAGATACAATAATAATACTTTTTAATCATTATAAAATTTTATTTTTGTCATAAATAATCTCAAAAGTGTCCCAACCAGCTCAATCAAAATGGTCAGTCTATAGAAAAATAAAGCAAAATAAGCCTAGTCAACCCTGTTGACTGAATGGTGAGTGTTTTCTCATCAAAATCAAATATATTATGATGAAACAAATTTATGGCATATTTTTTCAGGTTTAATGGAGTCCAAATTCAATAATATATTCTATTATTCCTAATTTTCCTAATAGGCTTAATTGGTCAATCGAGCAAGTAAAGAATGGCATTGAAAATATATAAAATGAATTAATTTTGGAGTTAACACATGTCATATATGTTTTTTAAATGTATATATCATTACAAATTCAATACAAAAGTTAAAATTCATGAAATTTTAGCTCAAGTTGAGTTAACTAGTCCTTAAGGATCAAATCTCTTCAGTTGACTAGTGTGACTAGTTTCATGCATCTCCCATGCTTTTCATGCAAGATAAGTGAATTCAAGAACTTAAAACCATTTTTAATATGGATTTATCTTCCAATTTATTTCATGATTTTTATTCAAGTAAGGTTTGTGTTTCAACATGGGCCTATCACTTCTCAATTTTATGCCAAAAATGAAGAACATGCAATTTTTGATGACTTGGAAGATTTTAAAGCCTTTTATTTAACATTGTAAAAGGATTTGTCTTAGTTTAACTAAAATAAGACTAATCCTTCTCTGTTCCACACCACTTTGTATTTATTTAAGGTTTTATACTTATATATTGGCTTTTTGAAGCCATTTTTCAAGAATTCCTAAAGCAGAGAAGAAATTGTAATTGACACAATTTATCAAATAAAGAAGATTTATTGCATATGTTTTTTAGATAAAAATATTGTGTAATTTGAATATGTACTAGAAAAAAATTGGAATATACTTTCCCTTTTTATGTCCTTTCCACACCTACTATGAAAATCTCATTTTATACAGGTCATTTGAAGAGCTACGATTTGAATTTGCTTTGCAAACTTCTTTTAGGCCTTCTTTTGAAACACTGATGTTCAAGATTGAATGCAGAGTTTTATTTTTGATTCATATGTGTATCTTAATTAGTTTTAAAAAGATTTTATAGAATACCAATCATTTAGGTGCATCACAAAATTATATATTATTTTCCATTTTAGTTTCCTTCTCCCTTTTCATCCCAAAAAATCAAAATAGTTTAGGTTTTAAACATAAATCTTAAGGGAACCAGCCCTCTCTGGAGCTTCTTCTCAATACAGAGTCACCCAAACTCTAAGAAGTTCCAATTTTATCAACTGGAGAGAGGGTGTGTTTTACACATGTTCAAATAGGGTACTCTCTAGAGTGATAACACCCACTTTATGTGTTTTGTGCAATAGTGTATATGAAGATGCAAATGCTAAAATTAGTTGTGTTTGAGGTGGCTAGGGACTGGTGTAAGGGTTTGAATAGAATTGTATTTATATTATATGGATATATGTAGATAATAGGGAAATATTCTTGAGTCTTCTTTCTTATATTCTTGTTTTCTTTATGATATTTTCCAACCCATTCTAAATGGACTTTCAACGGGCTTTTATAGGGATCTATTGGTCATGGGTCGAATGTATTCATGTTAGGCCTACAAGAAGGAGGATAGGAACTAGAAGGAAATGATCATTGGTAGTAAAAATATTCTTGGATAGGAGCACCAAAAATGGAGACCCTAGGGCCTAGCATTATAGTCCAAGTTGGGCACTATTTTCATGAAGGAATGGGACCCAGGGGGATGGAATCATCAGTAGAAATGATACCTAGAAAAGGTGGAATCACTATCTAGAAGGATAAATATGATTAGGAATTAGTTAAAATATGTCTATGAGGTCCATGAAAGCAAGCAAGAGGGACCTATGGGTTGGGTGTCACAAGCCACACTCAAGTTACCAATTTTCACATTTTATATGACTAAAAGGGTCATAGTTAAAATTGGCTAAGCTTAGCCATTTATACTTATGACTGGTGGGGTAAATGATTGGTAAATGGTCCTAAGGGGGTCAATGGGTGTTCTAAGGGTTAGTGAGACATCTAGAACCATAGTGTATAGTTTTCTAGTGTCTACAATTTCAATTCATATTCATATTAACTCTTAGATTTGGGGGTATCATGCATGGCATAATAACTCATACATTCAAATCATTTTAAAAAAATTAATTATTACATACTTTACTCAGATTTAGTATACTCATATATGAGACTAGGGGCATGTGCACAACACATTATTTCCATATACTCAGCTTTACATAAGTTGATCAAATGGAATAGAAAACTCCATGTCATTACCATGATGTATACACTTGTTATCACATTCCAAGTTGTCACCAAATTCATGCATTACTCCATATATAATGGTTATCATTACTGAGAGTCCTAGAGCCACCTAATATAGCCAAGTGGCCATGGACTCAAATACATATTTAAATCACTCAATTAGATACTCTCAACACTTTGCACAAGACAGTTACAAATGCATCTACTTCACATAGGGGCAATGATGGAGTCATGGCCTACTTGAGTTCTTGATCCGCATACATGAGAGGGTTTGACACACTTATATTTTTATCCAATATTTTCATAGAGATTAGGATCCACCAAGAAAGGGTGGGAAATGATGGAGTCAAAATTAGATTGAATTCTTGAGCCACCTATATGAGGATTGAGAAAGCCATCAGCTCATTTCAAGCTATTCAATGATATGATCACTATGCACTTTCACACATGTAGGTTGTTTCCAAGTTCATACATTGGTCCACATATCCAAAAAGGTGTATCCATTCCTTTCCTTTCTCTTTACTCAGTTATTTCATTTTAGCATAGTTTTTTGCTTTTGATATCTCATTAGTAAGGACTGATTTTTTCATGTTTCATTATAGGACATTAATTTAGATCATGTTTCACAAATAAAAACTTAGATTCGCATATTTAAAATTAGCTACATATGCTTCACTTCCAAGGTAATTCCAGGTATGCTTATTTTTCATTTATACTAGTCATTTTGTTTTGTTGCATTACTAACATAAATGAGGGGCAAATGTTATCATCTAAAAGTGGTAATTGGATGCTAAGAGTATCACATCAATTACCTTATCCCTAGGCTTTCCATAGACCTATTATAAATCCTTAGATGTGAATTTCTATCCATTCAATAGACCATAGTCACCTACATCTAGTCAAGACATAGTCCCTAAACTATCACCTCTTACTCTAATCCAACTTTCCTAGAATTTTGCCAAAAGGACATTAGTACTACATTTTGGGACACTATAGCCACATGGATTTAATGTCACCAAAGGGGTGCTATTGTCCTTAACCCCATCTCTTCCCAATAGATACTTTTCAAATGTGTGCCCCTCCTAAGGTCAGCCTATTCTCATTTTCTTATCTACACAAGAAATAGAACCCTATAAATACAAGTCTAATCTACCTCTATTCACTAGATGCAAAATTTATTCAAACCAAAGACAAAGTTGTGAAAAATAAAGGTACATTATTCATATTCTACCCTACTTCTACATACTACCATCTACATCAACCCTAAGTCTAGTTTTCAAGCATTCCAAAGCTCAATCACTTTCAAGGCATTGAAGGCCACTCTCATTCTAGCATTCACTTGCACATACATCAAGCACTAGGTGGGATAACTACACAAATTTGATCCCTATTTGAAGTATTGGTATGTAGGAAACTCTCTATATATTGTATTATTGAAGATGTCCATTCCATCCTATTAAAAAACTCAAAAATCTTGCTCATATCACACTTGCAAAGAGTAATAGGGTTTTCACATCAAATCAAGATTTCAAGGTATAATACACTTTTATAAGTTTCAGGTATTTAAGAATAGAACATATAGACATAGGTGTAAGTACTCCCTAAAAATATGAGCAGTCACACAAAGAGGACATTAAATCCACATTATGGACACTACACATGGATGGTACTACTATCTAAATTGGGCATTATTGTCTAATGAATAAAAGAATACCATAATTTTACTTGTAACACTTAGAATTACTTAGATCTCAAGTTTTAAAACCTAAATCATCCTCAGTAGTCTATTTTTAGCTAAGTCTATATTCTTCCTATTTATTATTATTATTAAAAATTCAAAATAAGTTAAGGGTCATAACCAATTAGTAGGCTAATTACTGTAATTTATTTAACTAATTTGGACATCTCGACCCTTAATTAAACACAGGTAATTAATCATGTAAAACCCTAAAAGGTTAAATCAGTTGGTCATCTTAGGAGGTCATATGAAGTGTGTAACTTGGTCTTGCAATGACTGACTATGGAAAAATTTTACCTATGTATCCTATGAAACCTCTTGGTCATCAATTTTAGCTAATGGATTAGCAATAACCTTCATATCAAAACACTAATACTTGGAGACATGTGTTGAGTTGTCTAATAGGTTTCAATTTTTGTTCATGTTTTTAGTACAGTATAGGCAAGTAGAGGATATTAAGTTTGGTTCATCACCTCTATGTTTTATTTCTTATTTTTAGTTATCTCTCTCTCCCTTTTCCCTATCCAACTAGTAGTTTAGAATGAGTCTGGGTGATCCATCAAATAAATTTGGGCTTCTTTAGAGGTCCACTCCAACCATAGGTGACCCACAACTTTGAGTGTTCCCATTATATCATCCTCTAAATGAGTAAGGCTTGAACAACCTTCCTTATAGTTGTGATTCATGGTGACAACAATTTTTGTCATGCCCAATGGGACCAAATTATCATTTATTAAGGGATTTATGGTGTTGTCCTTTAATATAGACATCTTTAGAGGCATGACCTCAAGCATCAATGATGACTCTAAGTTTCAACTAGCTAGCTCTAGTAGCCCAAGTATCTATTTCAAGATATTATGATAGTTCTCTTACTTTGTTTGTCTCATGAGTTTGATGGCTAGGTATAGAGAAGAGTTTTGTTTCACCCCTCCTTATTAGTAGTGTAATTATCCATATCAGCCCTATCTTAATCCATATCAATCTTACAATGACCCTATGTTTCCTCTATGTGGCTCTAGTTATTAGTATGAGTAGCCTTACCATAAATAATGCTACCCTTCCTTCCATCCCATACCTACCCATGTTTCCAATCATCCTAGTCAAAACTATGATGCATTTAATCAGTATAATCACATGCCTACTCAACCCATATCAAGAATCAAATGAACCTTAATAGACTATGATATTCACCTGATGTAGCTTGATATAGAAGAAGAGCTTGGTTTAGTTATCCCTATCCATCTTATTCAGAGAATGAGGGACTCATTATGGTTGTTAAAGAGTGAGTGGGTAGATATTGGGAGAGAAAATCAGAAAGGACTAACCAATGACATGTTAGTTATAAGTGGTTGGATTCAGTGTATAGAGGATAAGATAGTAGTATGTGAGAGGTAATAAGCTCTATACAATCAGATTTATGTCCCCCATCCTTTATCACATCATCCATATTTTCCTCCATGCCTAAAGCAAGTTGTAACATATCATCAAGAAGAGCCCATTTCTATGAAATCCCCATCCATCCTTCCCCAAGAACCTCAAACATTCCCATCATGGAGGCCAATCCAAGAAGGCACCCAAAGGAAGAAAAAAATTCTTGTGGATGAGGTTAAGAATCAAATCATAGTAGAATCTAAGAGATTTATTGGTGAGAGGAAAGAAAAGGTTTTGAACCTAACTCAGCTAAGGAAGTTTCTAAGTTTCAAGAGTACCCCTCCTACCCCAAAGATAATGCATGAGTAACTCATAATTCCTTATTTCCCTGCTCAACTAAGTGGACCTTCTTCCCCTCTCACCATCTCCTTCTTTGAGGAAGAACTTATTCTACAAAGGGTAGATGGAGAGTTTGCAGTCAAAGAAAAGAACTCCTTAAGTGAGTATGATGAAGACATGACTACATATTAGCCTTCTTGAATAAAGTAACCTGGTTATAAGATGCCAAATATTTGTTCCACTAAGATGAAATAAGATGAAGTTATAGTCTTTGGGAAACATGATGAAGTGGTAGTCCTTGAGAAGCAAAACCAAGTTCCAGTTGTAGGAGAGACTCAATAAAGCCATGATGAAGATGTTGTAAGTGAGTATGATGAGGAAATCATCATTGGTATTCCTCATTATTCTATCAAATCAGATTTTGGGAAAAAGGGAGAAAATTAGTCTTTTTAACACATTCTTTATCAAGAGGAAGCCAAGCTTGAACCAAGAGATATCAATTCTCATAATCAAGAAGAAGAGGATAAAGTAGTTGTCTTGACTAGTGAACATGGGGAATATGTAAGTGAACAACTTCAAGGTGTCATTGCAGCATGTGATGAAGACCCTATCATCTCAAGGTATGACTTTAACCAAGGTAGATATGAAGAGTTTCAAGAATACATGAGAATTGATTAGATTACATCAGGGCATGAAAGGGATCTTAACAAGGAAATCTTAGTTTCTAGTCTTGTCAAACCCCATGAGCAAAATCATGAAGGTCTTGATGACATGTGGGATTATTATTTAGACATTCTCAAAGAATTTGAAAATTTGAATAAGCCTACAGCCTTTAAGGGGTTGGATGAAGATGTTCTTAAGGAGTACAAGACTCTTAGTAAATCAATACTTCCTACAGTCACCAGCAAGAGGTTTTGGTCTATGTTATAGTAAACTTTGGAAGAGTTGGAAATCCTTCACCCAAGGGTATTGAGTCATTTGAATGGGTTAAATATTATTTTGAGGTTCAAGAGGATAGTCAAGAAGGTGCAGACTTTAATTCCTCCTCTATTCTTATTGTAAGTATATCCATACCAGCTCTTATGGAATCAAAAGAAGACCTAATTGATCTGCAAACAAATGAAAGGCAATTTAAAGACAATCATGAGTATTTAGTTATGTTTGAGAAATTTTGAGTTGGTAGGGAGTCACTGTAATTAAAAGAAGGGAGTTTAGAGATAGTAACCCATATAAATTGAGGTGTAATGAAATTTCTTGAACTTGATATGGAATTAATTGAAGAGGAGGTTGTTAACCCTATAATGGGGGTTCAAGTACTTCTATAAGTGTTGGATGGTTCATGAGATTTAATCATGATGGTGTGAATTGTAGAAACACATCCCATGATGCTATTATAAACATATGGCATGTTGTTTTAACCTAACTTATTAGCATGGGTATTGTACTCCTGATTATGATCATGTTGATTATGATTTTATTTTTGTGTTTGTTGACCTTGGTTATACCCTTGATTCTAATTATTTTTTGGTGGTTTTTTATTATGTTTAGGAAATGGGTCCTTGTAAATTCCCATGTCCTGATTAGTGTTTTGTACTATATGTTTTACTTTAATTTCACCACTTTCAATCAAGTCCTCTATAATATGTCTCAATTGAACACATAGGTATATAGCATGACCAATAACTTGATGGAAATTACAAATCTCATCTTCCCAATACCAATCAGGTTTGGTTTGATCTTTAGAGAATGACCTGGGTATAGGCCACATAATTAGATTGGATGCCACTAGATTTTGGGACATGGCCTCAATTGGATCTCCCAGTTTGTTAAATACCCTATATTTATTAAATGTTCTTCATGGAGGATCCCTTTACAAAGTGTTTGATGGATTAGTTGGGGATAATTGCACATTTGGAGCTAGCAAAGCTTGCACTATTTGCGCATGTCTAGAGTATGTCACTCTATTTCCCACCATGTTCTTTTTTTTTGTAAAACCTTTAGGTTTTTCTATAGTAACAGGTTGAATAAGTGATTGGGTCTAATTAGATGTTTGACCTTGTGAATAAATCTTGACAAGGCCCTTAATTATGAGCACCTTTTCAATATGCACACCCTTGTCTATTATTTCTTTGAATGTGTTTGCACAAATGTGTCATAAATTATGAGCCATTTTAGGGTGTAAGTTTTGTGTAAATATATCAGTCAGCTCTTTGTCTAGCAAATTGTGTGTAAATCATCTAGATAATGTTCTCCATCACTATAGATATGTTTTGAAGCTTTCCCCAACTTGTTGTTATGCTTTGCACAAGTTGACCATAGTCAACTCATGATCAATGTTGTAAGACAAATGGTTGAAATTTTTTTTGGATAAATCATTCCAATATTCCATCAATCCCCTAGGTAATTTGAGGATTGAGTACAAATCTTATTTAGCTAAACTATGTGGAAACAAGTGAAGTAAATAAACACTACTATAGGCTACTTCTTCGCATAGTACAAAAAAGGCTTGGATATGTTCTCAAGGGTTACCCTTCCCTTTATATTTATCAAATATACCTACCTCAAAATGAGGTGGAAAGGGGGCTTGGAAAATACTTAAGTCAAATGGATATGGGCATATCTCATCAAACTTATATTTCTTAACTCAGTTTCCCATCTCTAGTCTTGACATGATTTCTTTTATTGAATTCCACTCATGTATGTTTGGTGCATTTATAGGTGTAATATAATTTTGTTGGGGTGGTATGTGCCCCTATAGCATAATTTTTTTAGGGATATAAACCCTATGATCAGAAACTTTATTTTGGTTTACTCTTTGAGTCAAGTAGTTAAGTCACTGATTCTTACGTGATTGATAAACATTTCCTAAAATATGTCATTATGAACTATGTATATATTATTGATTTTGAGGAGTCTATGGTTGATTAACCAAAGAATGTGATAGTTGGGAGGAGCTTTCCAAAGTGTTTTGAACTATATCCCCAATATGTGTTGAGTTTTTCATCCCTTGGTTCTATGAAGAAAAAAGAGGTTCCTGGTGATTGAAGAACATATGTTCCATGTATGGTGAAACATGTTTCAAGCATCCCTAGGTTTATTTTATTTAGATGAAATGTCAAGATTTATCATAGATGAAAGATCAATTAGGGTAAGTTGTGCTTGATCTATAACATTCTCTTGTTCTTTATAAGCCTTTTGTTTAATCCTAACCAAAGAGTTTGTTAACCATGATAAGTTGTTCTACATATCATTAACTGATTTTCTTGATCTTGGTAGAAATATCCTAATTGTTGGGAATAGACTCGATAAGTATTTATTTCCCCTTACAAGAAGAAGCAATATTGTATTTTGCAATGCGAGTTAAAGATTACTCTTGTTGGTTCTCCTCTACCCTAACAAGTGTGTGCAATTATTCCATTGATAAATATGGTGGCAACCTAGCACCTGATTCTATCAACCTTAGGAGGGATTCATCTTTGTCTTCTAAGGTTTGATTCTCATAATAGTCTTCTTCAGAACCTACAGTTTTTGGGATATCTTTGTTCATGATGAAGTTACCTTGTCCATCATAAAAATTCTCTTCTTCATAACTAGGGCCATAAGACACCCCACTACAAGTATACCTTTGTGTCATGTTTAGAAGATTGTTTTTCTCATTTTATACGATGTGAACCATGTTTTACAAATGTTTAAAAAGGGTGTTTAGATTTATTAGATTAAAAGGCAAGGCAATATGAGACTATAAAAAGAAGTGGAATAGTACCACACAATTAGAATAAAGTGGTTACGAATTTACTCAACCTTGGTAGGTTAAAATCATCAAATTAGAAGAGGGTAAGATAACTTTGGAACCTAAAGTATAGGCTAACATAATAAACTTAGGTCAAAGATACGTCAATACCATAAAATCTAGATACAACTACGATGAGTTGTGACTAGAAAATTAGAAAGTCTTTCTAATCAAGAAGATAAAAATGTGAACTAAGAAGCTCAAAACATGAATTAACACAAGAACTCCCAAGTATAAATCCAAAACTAAATGGGCAGCCCAACACCACCACATAGTAGCAAGATGTAGAATGGTCTAGGGACTGAGGGTGTGAGCAAATATAAGATAATATAAGTCCACAATAAAAATAAAATGATGATGAATCTAGGTAATGGCCTTCAATCTAAATAGGAAATCGTATCCAAGTTACTCAAACCAAGTGTGAAAGGTAAACTGATAGCACCTTGGATCAGAACTTAGAAAGGTGAGATTTCAAATTTAGACAAAAAAGGACTTTGAGATTTTGAAAAGTGGAAAAATAGTTGAGACTCAAATGGAAAACATAAGAACATTGTCAAAAAATACAAATATGATGTTCTAAATCATGATTTTGAATACGGTAAGAAGTGATTACAATTTGGCCAACGTAACACTTTTTTGTTCAAACATAATGGTATATAACAAAGTCATTTATCTTGCCACATGATTTGTATTTCAAAAAAATATTTTCTAGATTAAAAACACCAAGTAAAGATAAAATGACAAACACATCTAAGTGTGACATCCTAAATCCTAAAACTAACAAGGTTGCATCGTATTGTTAAATTCCATCTGTATATGTGCTCTTGAGAGGATTTTAAATTATTGATCCAAAATTAAAAGCACATGAAAATTATGATTCTTAGTCCCCCTCTTCTCTCAAGAGTTTGTATGAAAACATGACATTTCTAGCTACTTGCCCTACATCAACAATATGTCCACGACAAGTGGGGTTTATATAAAACTATTTTTTTGTGCATCTAGATGGTCTCAAGTGTGGATAACACTAGAGATGCTCATGAAAATTAGAACCATGTCAACTGACTTATGAAAATGTCTTATCCTTTTCACAAAAAATACATTCAGCAATTGCTCAGTGTAGTATGATGTCTAAGTTACCCCTATGGTTCAAGGTTGATAACCACTAATGGAGCTTGTTTTAACCACTCAAAACAAGCATCTTAGTGGGTCACCCTCAATTTATATACCCCACCTTGGAGTTGGGTTGAAATTATTTTGGGAGATAAATTCTCAGATCAATGCTTCCCTAGAGAACTTGTGAGGAGGCGATGAACTCCTACTCACAAGCTAAAGTGCATAAAAATAAAGACAAGTGAAAAGAATTTATGGTCATTTTTGGATCACCCAAACTATACGGATTTGAAGAGGACCCTAGAAAATTTATTTTCACACCTTTGGACAAGGCACCAAATGCATAGAATGAGCATTTTTAGTCACCTAAGTTCCCTAAAGGGGACAGGGGAGAGCATACACGCAACACTCATTTTGCTAAAATCAAACACTTTAATAAACAAGAATAAAAATAAAACTCTTAAGAGTATTTAGCTAATGTGAAAGTTATTTTATGACACCAAAAAAAAGTATGAATGAATTTTTCCTTTGACTTGTTTATGAAATGGAGACTAAGTGACATAAATCCTACAAACAAAGTATTAGAAGTCTAAAATTAAGGTGTGAAATTGTTAGAAAAAATTCTAGCTTGTTTTAAGTATATGTTTTCTTACACAAGTTGATATGATCATTCCACTGAGTAATCTCATCATTCCACAATGCATTCCCATTATTCTATATATCGATCACCCTAAAAGATAGATCAAAGGATGGTTTTACGCTCTCATCAATTTATAGGGTGATATCACTAATTAGAAAGACATTCCTACCAAAGTATAGGGCATTTCTACTAAAATGATAAAAATGATAAAAATAAATAATAGTCACCTATCAATTTCTAGTCCAAGATGATCTCTCTATTTTACAGATCGATCTCACTGATCCATAGTGTGTTCCCATCATTCAAATCAATCTTGTTGATCCATAGTGTAATCTGACAGATCTTGTAAAACACACAGATAAATAAAGGCAAATAAAGTGATCCTGCATTTCATGGATGTGTTTCTACCATTTCATAGGGAAATCTCATTGATGTTTAGGTCAATCATGTTGACTTCCAGAGTGATCCTATCATTTTACAGGTCAATACCACCATTTGTCTTAGAATCCACAAAAACATAAAATAAAATAAAAATAAGTACAAAACAGCCTCTAAAGAGGGTTTGAATGCAAAATTAGAAGTTATAAATACTTGTGTGAAGTGTGAGTCCCATCAGGCATGCTAAAATGTTGAGTAAGATTACAAGATCTGTTAGTCCATGCATTAGTCAAGAAAACATCTATAAAGAAGCATATAGAGCTAAAACATCAAACTTACTCCCTCATGGGGAGTAGATAGGGAATTATAAGAGCTATTTAAGAAATAAATACTATCAAACCTTCCAAATAGCATACCTCCTTCCAAGAGCAGCCAAAAAGCATGATTTTCCCTATATTTGGTGCTCCAAGTTTATGTTAATCAAGAGTAGCATGATCCTCCATAATTTCCTAGTGCACTAATGGCGTAGGCTCACAAGTTTGATCAATTTGTACAAATAGGTGAAGCTTTGTGGAGATAATTCTACATAATAACATTACACATTTCAAGATTTTTTAATCAATGGTGAGGCCCTATACTTATAACTTTCTAAAAATGTTTAGGATCAGCCATGACCATCCATCTTGAGATAAAGATGTGTGTCCATGAACTAATTTAATTTTAGAGGAACAAGCCATAAATATTCCCATTAATATTTGTAAGCATGGGGCGTTGATGAGGCATGTGAGAGCTTAATCCTAATATTTATTCCATTAATGGCCTATAAATGCCACCCCATTGATGATGTCAAGGGATGATGCATATTTGAGAAATGAATTTCTAATAAATAGATTTTCAGTAGCTTCTATAGAATTTTCACTTAAACTCTTGATTTGGTTTAATTTGCCTAAGTGAAATTGATTAATTTTTTGAAATTCTTTGGAAATTTGTTGTACACATAATCAACTTAGTCAAAAATGTCAATTTATTGAGTTGTAATTTGACTAAAGTATAATCAAAATAATGTGTAAATTTCATATGGGGAAATACCCCAGTTAAAGCATTATGGATGCAAAATAACACATGCACATAATGTGTGCTGCCAAATTAAAAGAATTCAATGGTTTAGAGTGTCATTTTGTGTGGTCACAATTTAACTTGAAGTGATTTAAAAAAATATAATAATCACATAAAATGCATTACCCCATTCAGGAATACATTAGCCTAAATCGGTACCTGTATGTGATAAGTTTAAATGATTTAGAGTGTTCTAGTGAATTTGGCCTAGATTGTATATTATCACAAAATATTGCTTAGATTAATAATTTTAGCTCAATGGTGATTGAAATTAGATGTATATAGGCTACTTATTTCTTTTACTTATCTATATACAAGTGAATAGTATTTGGTAGCATCTTCTTATGATAGGACAACCTACTATCATTCTTTATGCAACTTATCTATTTTACTTCTCTATGGACGAGTGAGTAGTATTTCAAAGTGAACAAATCTATGTCAGTACATGGTTTTTGCCTATGAAGGGTCCTTAAAATTTATTTTGTACTATATATTGTTCTATTATTATTTTGCTATTATTTAGTAGGCATTATCACCTTAACAAGATCACAACTACCGTTGCATCTAGTTTAGCTATTTTACTTATCTATGTATGTGTAACTCCTTAGCTAAGTGTTTTTCTATACCATTGTTTATATTCATGATTACCATTGCAGTTAGTTTATTTATTTTACTTATTTTTAGATGTGCAACTCCTCAACTAAGTATTTTTCTATACCATTGTTTATATTCATGATCCTTGTTGTAGCCAATTTAGCTATTTTACTTATTTGTGGACATGTAACTCCTTAGCTAAGTGTTTTTCTATACCATTATTTATATTCATGATCTTTGTTGCATCCAAATTAGTTGTTCTTTTAACTCTTACCTATGGAAGTATATCTTCTCAGTTAAAAAATTCCCTACACCTTTTGTTAATATTTTATTTCTATTTCTTATCCCAAAAACACAAAAACTTTAGAAACTAATAGACAAAAATAACAAAAACATTGCCTTGAACCTTTGTTTATTTTGATCCCATGCTCTTGCCATTTTGTGAGTTGAAATATTTTGTATCTCATAATTCTTAATCAAGTTGAAATGCTTAAAAAATTCTAAAAAACATTTTCCAAAGACCTTACACCCTCGTCATTTGTGAGCCCATTTCCTTAATCCTCTACAATACAATCATGTTTTCTTATCTTCACTTTTATTCCAGCCAATATCTTGGGAGAACTACATTTGGCCTGAAGTTTGTGTTGGATCTCATGTCCATGGAACTATGTAGGTAGTATCTACTTGTCTAGTGCATCTAGAGTCAATTCGGCCACCCCTTCCTTTTCTTTTATTTTCCCTCATTTTATTTTACGTTGTTATTTCCCTATCACTTAGGGGCAACTTTGTTTCCTTTGTTCTTGTCTCATTGTCTCGATGTCATTATTTCTTAGATTATGGGTCACCCTGTTGTAAAGCGTAATGCTTCTATTACACATGCACGAATAATTTATTTTATGTTTCCACTAACATTGTGATTAACCATTGTCTATGTGTGTTTGTTTGGTTTTTATTATTGTTTTGTTGTGCTTTATTATCTCTTCATTTATTTTTATGGGTGTTTTGTTATTCATTTGTTCATTTGTATTTGCATTATATTGTGTCTTTATTTCATTTGTTCGTGTTTTATTGTGTTTTAGTTTATTATTTTATTGATTTGTTATTTTCTCTATTATTGTTTTGTTATTTATGCATTTTTATTAGTATTTTATTCTTGTTTTATTAGTATTGTGTTGTGTTTTTTGTCTTTTATTTTATTGTTTTGTCTTGTTAAATAAGGTCTTTTTCTTTTGTGTGACATTTGTATTTCACTTGTTTTATTATTTTTTGGTTTTCCAAAGTACATTTTGTTAAAACACGTGGATCTTGATTATTCATATCTTGATTTCGAGTTGTTTAAACAATTTGTTCTTGTTTTGATTTTATACATTCTTATTCCTACTTAAGTCTTGATTGTTCATATCTTGGTTTTAAGTCAAGTTACATTTTTGTATTATTATTTTTCTCTTTTTTTTTTTGTTTCTTATTTAAATGTAAATATTTGTAACTTTGGTTTTGTTAATTTTTATCATTATTGTTATAAATATTCACATTTACAATAGTCGAGTGAAAATAGAAATATAATGTTATTATAAGTTACTCATACTTATAATGCATAATTTCAAATTTTCTATAGTATTTTAACACCAAGGGATCCAAATCTAAAATTTAATGTGACATAAAAGATCATTTTTTAACACACCATACCCAATGCCTAACATAATATATATTCGAGGCTAACTTTGGAAACAAACAAGACACTACGCAAAATGTGCATCTCTTGACATACATTATAGTTCTAATTGACTATTTCTATGATTAGTTTAGAATGTGTAACTCCTAAATTATATTCTAAAATCTAATCATACATAAAGTAGAATAAAAACATCAACATCCATATGCTAACTCTAGACATGTATTACCTGACACTAGCATGTCAAAATATATGATAACAAGAGCAATATCAATAAAAACATCATGTGTCAATCAAAGAATATTAATAGTCCATGCATAAGTAGTAGTAAACCAAACATGGATTTCATGTGTGTGTGTGTGTGTGTGTGTGTGTGTGTGTGTGTGTGTGTGTGTGTGTGTGTGTGTGTGTGTGTGTGTGTGTGTGTGTGTGTGTGTGTGTGTGTGTGTGTTTGTGTGTGTGTGTGTCTATCAAAATCATGTTTTTATATATCACTAGAGTATTTATACATCTCATAAGTATAAAAAAAGAGCTCAAATAATTAGCTCTAATCATGTTCATCCTTGAGAGGACTCTACCAAAAATTCTAACCCATCCCAGATGTAGGTGCTATTGGTGGACGTAGTGGTGGAGGCTCCATGACTACCCACTGTGTAGTTGGCTATGTCATCGATTACTCTAAGTTTGTCTCATGTCTAGACCTAAAGGTATGGCTAGTATGTTATGACCTTGTATACTCCCTATAGGAAGCCACTCTCTACTCCACAAGAACTACCACCTCATATGCCCACCTCTATTAGGATATCTTATCCTTGGCATGTAGGACATCATCCTTTACATGCAAGGCATCATCCTTGATTGTAATCACATTGACCAAGGCTCTAATTGATCTTACCCTTATATTTATCCTAGCTCAATGAGCCTTACCCCTCTCCTATGTCAATCTCTCCACCTCTACCTAAGTAAAATCCCACTCTCCAACTGTTGTCATAAACTTCACATTTCATGTGGCTAATTGGGTCTAAACCCCTACTAACTATGCCACTTATCCTCTAAGACTAGTAATCTCTACACCCCTAACTATAATTAAACCCTATAGCCTAGTGTTTTATCCTTAAGCTATAGATAATTACCCCTATAACCTAGCCATAATGCTTTATAAACCTATAATCTCTTAGAGGTGTGTAGTAATCTCCCTCTAGAGTCTCTCAATCAAATATTGGTTCTTAGTGGACCTCCCTATGCCAAATGGCCCTGCCCCTCCTGATCTTGTATCTGTACCTATCTTAGAGGGCCTTACCTCTCTTGAACCTATTCCATGGCCTTTATCACCACCTAAGGCATCCTCCATACCCACCTCCTAACCATCTAACTCATCCATCTCTACATCCCCTATAGAATCCTATTATCTCTAAGGTTGTACCACCTATAATGAAATAGCATAGGAATCATCAGTTGCATAGGAACTTGAACCTATTAGGCCTTGTCCCCTAGCTCTCCTCATCCATACCCATCTCTATTATAAGACTAACTATTAGGTAAATGGCCTCATCAATCAGATGGGTCTCACTTTGATCTACCATATGGCATATGCATTGGTGACCCTTGCATCTAAAACCTCTACCACATATTCCCATAGAACATGAACCGCCATGTCATAGTCAATGACTACCTATACCTTAGGCACTGGTGGCCCCCTCTCCTTGATCTCCTTGGTCACATGTGTAAAGTAGTGAGGACCCTTTGGGATGTCCTACTACATGCCAAACTATTATTGGACTTGATCTGGCCTATATCTCTCCATGACATAGTTATGATGCCCTATGATGTAGCATGGTGTGATCATGTACCCAATCATAAATAGATCCTCTACCCATAACCATTATGTCCCTAGTAGGGATGCCAAATTAAATCTCCATCCTTCATCTCATTGATGGCTTTCCTATAATACAATAAGTCCCCTGAGTGTCCCTGCATGTTTGGTCCTATAGGCTAACATCCTTAGGCCATAATATCCTCTAGTCCTTTATGATATCTAGGCCCCACTAGCCTTATAATGGCTATGTAATCCTAAGCCCATACCTGTAGCAATGTGTTATGGCCTATGTTTCACCCTCCCTAATATGCAATCATGTGTAGTTCCCTATACAATTGTGAAATAATCATAGGTCACCAAGCAAATCATGATAGTTGATCAAACATCTACTACACCATGATAATCAAAACCAAGGGAAAGAACCACCCACTTTTGTCAAGTAGTAGAAGGCCACTGATAAGAGCTATCAAAACCACCATCTCTGAGAGAATTATCCCCTATCCTACTCCACCCTCTAAGGGCCAATCCAAATCCTCTATCACATCCATGTCTATACACTTATAAACAATCTCCTAGTCTACTACCCCAAGTAGATCATCTAGCATGGTTTGTCATCCTGCCCCCATCTAAATAATTCTAGGTCTTCACATATGCACCCATAGAATCTGGTGTATATCCTCTAGTGTCATCATAGTCTTCCCAATCACAAATGAAAGGTAGAGGTATTTGAATGCCAGTGCTAAGAAGTAAGCTCTATTTGCATGGATCACTGGCAATTAAGCTAGGTGATACAAGTCTATTGTTATTAGGATGCCCACAAGCTCATCCATCATCAACCCCTATCATTGTAATACTCAAGAGTGCCACTCCCATGATGTGATGACTACAACTCACTCTTGAAAATCAAAAATAGGGCAACATGTCAATTATATTTCTATCATTCATTAAATTCTTCTAATTTTGAGGCCTAGACTAATCCTCTATGCATCTTTATCTCTGTTCCTCTAATTTTGGGTTTGGATTGATCTATTATGGGCCCCATTATATTTTCCTTTGGCATTCTCACCATTATTTTGGAAATCTTTCCATTTAATATGATTTTCCCACTATTTTTTAGGGTGATCCCACTGATTATTATGAACTCATCATTTAATAGGTCATTCTTGCTAATTAGCAAGGTGATCTCACTGATCTTGGTGAAACCACCATTTAACAATACAAAAAATGCCCAAAAATTGAACTTGCCAATGTCTTGGTGAACTCACCATTTTGACCCACAATCCTATCAAAAGTTTGATGAGATCATTAATCTCATGGCATTCCCACCTTTTTAGTGGGCAAACCCACCATTTTCCAAATTGGGAAAATGATAGGATCGCCCAATAACCACTTTCTTATGTACCATAAATGATTAGACTAAATACATTAAAAAGTACCTATTAGTGTTTCACTCCCAAGTGGTCATTAGTACTCTCTCATCCACTCTCCAAGATGATGGTGGTGTGAGATATTGGCCATTATTCTCACCTCTATCACATAAAATTTTCAAATCTCAGAAATTATTATAGCTAGGGGTTCAAATGACTTGTTTTAACCCATAGGGATCAGAATATAGTAAATTTTTCAAAAAATGTCACCCCCTATGCCTATAGTTGAATAATTTTATCTCTCTCAGGATACTATTTTAGCCCATCTGATCTATTTTTTCTCTTGTTTTCTTCTACTTACTCCATTTTTCAGTCTCTTTCAATAAAATTAATGAGATTATTATTTCTTCTGATCGAGGGCCCACCCATAAAATATTTTCAAAATTTGTGTCATCCCCTCAAGGGGCCATTATGGGCTGCCCAAATGATGTTTGGGGAACTTCATAAACATGTTTCTCTATGATTCATGCAAACCTTAAAAATATAAAGTGGGAACAAAATCTATTTCTTTTGATTATAGTGACCTTTTCATTCTTTGAAAAGATGTTTCTTCGATTGAATGTCTCACTATGCCTTCTCAAATAGGGGGGAAATGTAGACATCAAATTCTGATCACTATTGTGCTAAAATTGTCAATATAGGTAATATTCTATAGCAATGCACAATCTGGGCCAAAATCACTAAAATGCTCTAAATCATTCTAACTTGTCACGTACAAGTACCAATTTATGATAATGTATTTTTGAATGAGGTAATCTATTTTATGTGATTATTATATTTTCTTAAAATATTTTGATTCAAATTTTAACCATGTAAAATGACACTCTGGACAACTGAATACTTCTAATTTGGTAGCACATGTTACGTACATGTGTTATTTCATGTCCACAACACCCTAACTGTGGTATTATCCTATACATAATTGACACCTTCTTCTAATTATACTTTAGTCAAATTATATCTTAGTAAAATGACATTTCTAACCAAGTTGATTAAGCATGTAGCAAATTTCCAAAGAATTGTGGAAAATTAATCAAATTCACTTAGGTAAATTGAACCAAATCAAGATTTTAAGTGAAAATTCCATAAAAGTTATTAAATATCTATATATTAGAAATTCATTTCTCAAATCTACATCATCCCATGACATCATCAATGAGGTGTCATCCATAAGCTATTAATGGAACAATTATCAAGATTAATCTCACCCATGCCTCATCAATGCCCCATTCTTCCAAATATTAATGGGAATATTTATGACTTGTCCCTCCAAAATTGAATTAGTTCATGACCATACATCTTGATCTCAAGATGGATGATCATGGTTGATCTTGAACATTTTTAGAAAGATATAAGTATAGACCTTCACCATTGATTAAAAAATCTTGAATAGTGTAATGCTATTATGCATAATTATCTCCACAAGCTTCACCTATTTGTATAAATTGATCAAACTTGTGATCCTAATACATTGGGAGGAGCATGTCACTCATCATTGATGCAAACTTGAAGCATGAAATCTAGATAAAAACATAATTTTTGGTCAATCTTGGAAGGAGGGATGCTATTTGGAAGCTTTGGTAGTATTCCTTTTTTAAATAGCACTTAGAATTCACTAGCAACACCCAATGAGGGAGTAAGCTTAATGTTTTAGCTCTATATGCTTCTTTATAAATGTTTTCTTGACTAACACACAGACTAACGCATCTCGTAATCTTAATTTACACTCATTTCCTACATAGTGATACATGATATGTTATTTTACTATGATATATCATTGATACATATGGATGGTGTATATTAGTCCCCTATTTTGTGTGTCAATGATGTTGTTTCTCTTTTAAATGGTAGATTATTTTGTGTATGACTATTGTGTTGGGCTTTTGGTTTTTCTTGATGCAACATCATTTATGTCCCTTGTTTGTGACATTTTTATTTCCTCTTTCATGTGTCCTTTCACCTTGATTGTTGTGATATCTTATGTCCCTTATATGTATCCCTTTGGCCTATGTGTGACAACTAATACTTGCATTTATTGAAAGGGGGTTGATAGAAATTCAAGGGGGTTGTCATGATTTATATCATGCATTATTACTACATAGTCTTATTCAGAAATACTTATACTTCCTTATTCATTGATATACCTATTTAGACATGACACTTACATGCCCTGCATTCCATATATTACATGAATGCCTTGATTGATACATACATTACTATGATGCAATATTCTCCACATGATAAAATGATATTACATGATGTTATCTTTATACATGACATGATATAATTCATTTTAATTTTGAGATGAGTGACTTAAATTATACATACCTCATCTCAAAACAGGGGCATAATAAAGAGCTTGTCTTAAATCATAAATCTCTAGGAACATAAAAATAGAGATAAGTACAAGTTTCATAAATTTTAGAGATTAATATTTTTTAGATATCATATTGTTTCATATACATGATAGACATTGACACATTGATTCACAGTACAGGGTAATATGCAAGGTCATATGAACAATAATTTAAATGAACATATTTTAAGATTTTCTCATTCACTTACATTGGGGATAAAGGTCCTCAAATTCAACATATAGAATTAGGGGGCATTATACTAGTTTATGTACATACACAAAATAACACACTTATAATTAAACGATAAATGGTTGTCATTTCACTTCAGACTTATCAAAACCTATACATATGATGGGGGAAAAATCATTGTTCTTTCCTTTGTGATCATGTTTTATTTCTTTTTAATGGATTGAACTTAACCTAACTAGAGTGAAACATTACAGTTGAATCTATAAGACATATGTAGTGGTTGATTCAATCTTTAGTAAACCTTGACTGATTGGTTCTCTCATTTACGTGTTTAGTGTTTTCTTTTAGAATTGAACCTATTGGTGAAATATTTGGTAAATGAAAAAAAACAAGATTTCACTACAGTTTACAAGACTAAAGTCTCTCCTCTATTATGAGGGCAGGTTCTCTTTATTGAAAGCAATAATAATAAACATAATTATGTAAAAAAATTATAGCTTAAATGAAAGGGGGTTGATAGAAATTCAATCTAGTTGAAAATAAAGAAAACATAATAGAGAAAATAGAGACACAAGAGAGTGAATAAATGCATATTTCACCCACTTATGTAATAGATTAAATTAAAAATAGAAAATTAATTTAAGAGATTAGACACTATTCATACTTGGAATAATGATAAATACATTGACATAAAAAAAATGTATGCTCATTAAGGAAATAACTAGACACAAAGTTTAAGTAACCCCACACAATACATGACACACAACAAGAATGGAAACACACAATTGAAATTGAAACACACAACTAAAAGGGAAATGATAAGGGACAACATACCATTATTTTTTATACAACTTCAGGTAATACCCAATGAAGGGTAATGGGAGGTGACTACAATCTCTATAATAGATAGTACATATTTTCACCATAGAAGTGTCAAATTTTGAAAGGTCCCATCCATAAAGAGTCAAATTTACCATTACTTCCCCTTATCTCTTCTTGTATCCCAAAGCAAGACCATGTCACCAATATAGAAATCATGTTGTCAAGCTTTTTGGTTGAATAGTTCTTTGAAATTCTCTTTATGAATATGATCATGTTGACTATGGTTGTTCATAATTATTCAATATTGGCCACACACATTACTCTTTTCTCTATTTCATTTTTGAAATGTTCATCTTCAATAGCTTGAGCTAGTTTCAAAGATAGTAATTCTATAGAAATAGGAATTATAGCATCCCTCATGTATAGTAGATGAAAATGAGATGTTCTAATTACTCTTTTAAAAATAATCATGTCAGCCCCTAGTGTGTTATATAGTTTTCTATGCTAGTTCCTTTGATTTTTGTTGACCATCTTATGAATAATGGTCATCATATTATTGTTGTTAGACTTAGCCTGACCATTACCCTGAGGGTAGTAATCTAAAGAATGTGCTAGAGAGATGTTGCATCCATAGTAGAAATTGATTAGTTCTTTGGAGGAAAAAATTAGAGTGTTATTCATCACTATCTTTTATGGGACACTGAATCTAGCTAGGATATTTTCTTTTATGAAGTTGCACATAACTTTCAAAGTGGTAGATCTTAATGGAATAGCCTCACCCACTTTGTGAAGTAGTCAAAGGCAATAAAAATGTAAGTGTGCCTAGTACCAAAATGATGATTTAGAGTGCCAATGAAGTCTAACCCCCATTATTAAAAGTGTTCTTCAATTATTACTAGTTTAAGAGGTAAAATGGCAAGTTTTAGCCTCCCAACAAAATATTGACAAGCTTTATATTTGAAAACCCATTCATGTGCATCTTTGAACAACATGGTCCAATAATAATGAGCCTATAGAATTTTTAATGTTGTGATCAAGGATGAAAAATGTCATCCATACGATTTTTCATGAAAAGCCTCCAAGATCTTATTTTGTTGTTCTTTATTTATGCATCTTAGAAAGGTGCCATCTAAATATTTTGTATACAGCATATTATCTCAAATCACATATCTAGCTACTTTTAATTTAAGAGTCCCCCTTTGCTTGGAATTTAAATGGGTTATTAATTCTCCATAGGATAACAAAAATTATATATCTAAATACCATTCTTTGAGGGAATCAACAAAAACAACTAATGGTAGCCCTTTTTTATGCTTTTTGAGAATTGACACTTTCAGTAATCAATCAGTAAAGGCCTTGTCCTCTTACCAATTTTTTAGGTTTGATATCTAGATCATATTCCTATAATTTGGTGATCCAAACACCTATCTTTGACACAAGTTCTTTCTGAGTGAGAATAGATTTTACTATTGAATTTGGAACCATGATGATAGTATGAGAGTTTAGAATGTAGAACCTGAAATGTTTCACAGCTTTCACCATAACATATGCATGTTTTTCTACTAAAGAATATTTAAAATTGTGATATTTTAATCCAAAACTCATGAAAGCATTAGTTTACTCAACTCATTCATCTTTTTTTTGTACTAAGATAGTTGATAGAGTATAATTAGAGGAATATCAATAAGCAATGAAGTTTTTATTGAAATCTAGACACATCAAAACTAGTGATTTAGCGATTGCTTCTTTGATTTCATTGAATGCTTTCTTCCCATAGTATCTCCACTTGAAGGAATATTTTCCACTCATAATTTTCATGACGTGTCTGGTGAGTCCATCAAATTTTGGAATATACCTTATGAGGAAATTGACTTTACCAAAGAATGAATTAGTACCATGTTTACTCGTTAGCAAGGATAACTATTGAATAGCTTTCACCCTTTTTAGGTTAATATTAGTACCTTATTTAGATACTATGTGACCTACGAGTTTTGCTTCAATTAATATGAAAATGGAATTCTTTGTATTCAAGTAAATGCCAAGAGAACATCTTTCAAAAACCTTTATTAGGTGTTTGAAATAATTTTCTCTCTTTTTAACTAAATAACATTACCTTTGAATGGATCCTCTTTTATATCTGGTGTTGATGAGTTTTGTTCTCCTTTATACTTTGAGATATAGGATTCTCTACATGTAATTAGACTTCCATTGAAGAATATATTTTTTAAATTATCCTTCTAAACTAAGAAGGAAATGATTTGCTCATCATTATTGAAAACCTGCCAATATTTGACACTATCTAGCACACAAGGATGATATAACATTTTAATAACATATCAGTCCTAGTTGATCTCTGATGGAGGAATAATCAAGGAGTCAAAGATGACTAATGCATCTACTTTAGAATTTTTAGCTCTAGGAACAAAATTTATAGAGAAAGCCTAAAATGACTTGATACAGTCCCAAACTCTATTTTGGTAATGTTTGAGCCTATCATTTCTGACTTGATATTGACCTCACACTTGTTTAATGATTAATTTGGCATCACCTTATGCTCAGAGGTTCTAAATACCCATTTCTTCTACTACTTGTAATCCTAGTAGCAAAGCCTCATATTCAATAGTATTATTTGTACATTTGACCTAAAGTTTGTATGAGAAAGGAAAAGGTTATTTGTGTGGAGATATTAATAACACACCAGCTCCTGAACTAGTGGTCAAGTAACTTCTATTAAATTATAGAGTCTAGACATATTTAGAATTACCTGCTATTAGTTTTGGGAGTTCTATATCTTTTTCAGACATCATCATATAAGTTTTAGGTCTATTTTCTTTGTACAATACATCTACTCTTGGATCATTAGAATTATGTAATAGGATTTTGTCTTTTGGTTCTTGGAGTAGCTTTTCATTAATTCATTTTACTAGAATTACCATTTGAATCCCATCAAGTTTGATTCATCCCCCATATCTTTGTAGAAAGATCTACTCAACAACATTCCATAGCTGGGAGGAATGTCTACCACTAATATATTCATCTTCATCCTTTTTTGTGGAAAGGTATCTAGATCAACTTGTGCATATTTTATCTATCTAATCAATGAAACTTGCTTAGCTTCCATATTAAAATAGTGCCCAAAATTTTTGGTGTAAGTTATCCCCAAGGCATGGGCCACCTTTGTTGGCATGATGTTTTCAGAAGCCCTTGAATCAATTATGTAATTGTTCAGTTTATAAACACCCATGAAAATAGATACGTAGAAAGGCTTGGGCCTCTCATTTGCTATAGTGGTGATGGCTACATTATTCTACAAATTAGAATCAACCATCCTGATGTATGTTCCATTAATAAGGGTGTTAGGACCTAGTCCTTTGATAAACTTTATCAACCTATTTAATTATTCAGGATTGTTTCTAAGATATTCACCTTGAGAAATTTGAACCTTAGTTTTATTCATGTGATCAATTATATCAAATGAATAATTGTCATGTTATTCATTTATAATCAAATTAGGAGTATTTAAACTGCTAGACTTTTCCAATTGTTTATCTTTTGAAAAATTTGGAAATAAGGTACCTCTATTGAGAATAAATTTGGGACTTATCATAGCTTTAGAAAATTCTTTAACATTTGGTTTATTAATGTCTCTATTCTTTTTTGAAGCTTTCATCTTTTCATTTTGAGCTCGGGTGAGTACTACATATGAATGACTATTCATATCCTCAATGCTTTCCTCATAATCATCACCTTCAGGTTCATACTCAAAGTAAACCATAGTGGAGTCGTCATTGGGTTCTTGGATTTCAAGATTAAAGGTGTTGAAAAGGCATTCTTTAGGTGGTTCTTTGATTGTGCAAAGTTATAACATTCTTTCTATTTTTGAGAAATATAAAGCATCATGATCATTAGTGGTGTGAAAAATACAAGAGTAATGAATAATAGTTAGAGTTGCTTCAATAGCAAATTGAGGAGTTAGAGAAGGCAATCTAGGTCAGAGATTACCATGATAAAAAACAAAGGGACTCTTAGGTATATCTTTATATGGACCATTTTGAGATTGGTGAATCTGTTTCTTTAAATCCAAAATATCATTTGCTAATTTTTGAATAAGAGGATCATTTGAATTGTGTTCTTTAGTTTTTTATGGCTCCTTTCTTCATCTTTCTAGACATGATCATATTATCTTCAATTTCAATCGCTTGGGTTTGTGCATCAACTAATGTTAATGGATGATTTATTCACAATAATAAACATACCCCAAGTACTTGATCATTGATAAAGAAACATTTCTAATCTTCTATTATGGGCATTGTAGCTATAGGGATTTTATGTACCAACTTGTTAAAGTGGGCTATGAAATCCCTCATAGGTTCATGGAAAAAAAAATTATTTTAGATAACTGCACCAAAAGGGAATGCTCATCTTCATTAGGTTTAAAATTATTCTCAAATTTACCTCTCATTATTTTCCCATCTAGGATGGAAGCCATGGTAAAATGATAAAACCACTTTATGGCTTTATTCGCCCCAAATTTTTGCTAAATATTTATCCATTTTGGCACAGAACTAGCATGGCATAGAAGGACCATAGCACAGAAAGTCTATGGCAAGAACATGATGGGCATAGAATCATGTGTCATGGAACCTACAAGGCACAAGAGCATAAGGGTTTAAAATCACAATTATAAGAGGACCTACTCAAAGGATAATTAATCATAAGGAACCTGAGATCATAAGACTCAGAACAATAGCAGAAGACATGGAAAACAAATGAGAAGTGGGAATAGCTAAGAATCAATTCATATGTGTCACCCAGACCTTATCCATCAGAAGTTATACACCATCCCACAAGAAGATGAACACATGGTAGTGAGGATTTGGCATAAAGCAAGTATATAGGGGGCGTAAAGGCCTAGGTCCTTAAGAGAAGTTAGTTGACAAAGTGCCATGACTCTCAATCTATTGAGAGTCATTGGTCATATACACCAATCATAAATGTTTTAAATATTTGGTTAGGGATAAACAAGTATAAATACCCCGGTTTTAAAGCACTAGGATGATGGAATTTTGGCTTAATAATGCTTACACTTAATATATGAGTTATGGATTTATAATCATTTCTATATTCATGTTCAATTGAATGGATGAGTTGTGTATCTGTGTTAGGTTGAGTGAGCAATTTATCGATTGAGACTTAATATGAAATATTCCCAATTATTGGCTTCTTTATAAATAACTAAATATGCACTCAAATGGCATTAGTCTACATAGTTATGATAACTAAGCTTAGTAATCCTAGAATTAAAGTAGTTTATAAATGCTTTTATGTAGTATCAATTTAATTACATGATCAAAGGAAGGATATGACTAAGTTTATATTACTACACAACATAATCTATAGGAACCAATCTTTAGTTGCATGCTTTAGATTAACACGTAAGACCACAGTCTTTCATGAAAGGTTTAGTACACTAGCTCATTGGGCTTGACTTTAGTGCTGAGGCTATATTAATAATAAGAAACCCAACATTTTGGTTCCATTACTGGGACCTATATCATTTGTTTCACAATTATGGAAGATGTTTGAGGGTATCACTCTTGAGAATATGGAATAGTGGATTACCAGAGTTGAAGATAATTTTATAGTTCCTTACCTTAAACTAGGAGTTTTTACACAATAATGGGTAGAGCATAATCTTTATAGTGCATTGTATGAAGCTTTCTTTGTTGAGATCCTGATTCATTTGCACATTTGGCTATCTGTGTATGCTCAAGGATGATTAAGAAACCTTAGGAGAAGATAGTCCTAGACATTAGATTGAAAAAGAGCTTTAGCATGACTTGGAGCTCCATGGACATGAGCAATCAACATTTGGTGGAAAGGAGTTTTGAATAGCTACATTTCAGAGTACATTATAACTACTTATTCATGTCGTGAAGAAGCTAATTTCTAGTTCCTCAAAGAAATATGTGGCCATTACATTTGAAATTTTCCATTAGAAGTCAAGAAGTGATTTATTAACTATGGACTTGAAACTATGTTGATAAAGAACTAAATCCCTTTTTTCATGAGCCATGTATTTCAATGGGGAGTGAATAAGAGTTTGTAAAATATTATAGGTTCATAATGGTAGCATTAAGAAAGTGGAAGTATGATGAAGCTCGACAGAGGATTATAAGAGTAAGTGGTATGAGAAGAGACTGAGAAAACTTAAGAAGTGTTGTTAGGATCTACAGGGAAGTGAAAACACACAAAAAGGACCCCATCACTTTCAAACCATGCCTCATATCACTTTATTATATAAAAGAGAACCCATTCAAATGACAAAAATTAAACCAAGCCTGAACCAACCAGATGCCCTAACCATAGTGCATTCTCATATTTTTTACTCAAATGACATACATATACATAATTAGGATACAAACAATGTAGAATCAAAGACTAAACTTGTAAAGGGTATTAGACTTGAGCTAGTTGACACTCATATAGACCTAACACTTTCCTTCCCTCTTCAAGGGAATTTCATGGTGTAGTTTGGAATGCTCAGAAGACCTAGCTTTCAAGGTGGATAGAATATGGGTCCAAGTGTAATTAATCAACTAGTCACCATGCCCCACAGCATGGGCATTGCTATTAGAGGCTCTAGAGGCAATGGAGGTGGATTGGAAGGTGGCATGAGAGGAAGTAGTGGAATTCATCTTCATGGGATAGGATCTAGAGGTCCTCAATAACCTCCAGTTCAAGCACCATAGCCATCTATGGTATATTATGAAATGACACTTCACTTCCTTGAAATTTGAGGCATGGAAAATGCTATAGAACACATCCATAAATGTGAACTCATCTGGTAGGTATGAGGTATCACTTACTCTAAAAGAAAATCCACCTAATTCATAACTACATTATCAGAGTCAAAACATAAATGGTATATAAATTTAAATCATCAACAATCAGTGGTGGATTATTATCAACTTAAAATGGCATTCCTTCAAGAATTTAATATTCTTAAATTTGAATAACAAAATATAGCCATACTGAAAGACATAAAGTAGGAGCTTACTAAAAGTGTACAAGCGTATGACACAAGGTTCAAAATAATCTTATCAAATTTATAATTCAAAATCAATGTTGCTCAACATGCACAATGGTTCATGGGAGGTTTGTTACCACATTTCTGATGAACACTATCCTAGAAGACCTTCACTAGCCCACATGAGGCTTTGGAAGCCACCCTCCACACTGAAGCAATTTGAAGTATTGACATTGGGATTAGTCCCTTCATAGATGTTGAGATGGATTAAATGGCATCATATTTTGAAAAATTAACTACAAATAATTAACACAAAACTTATAGTGGTCTTTGGTACACTGATTGTGAGTCTAAAGGACATACCTAAAGTAACTACCCACACAAGAACATCTGCATTGTACTAAAGTAGTCATGTGAAATCTATCATGAAGACCATAATGTATGCTCTTTTCCACTTTTAGATTTAGAAACACACTTAAATGTCTCTTACTATTGTAAAATGTGTGATGCCTACACTCAGACACTAATGATTGCTAACTGATTAGTGATATTCATGAAGCATGTGTGTGTGGTACATTTGAAACCTCTGTAACTAATAATTAGGATAATGGTGGATATCATATATGAGGTAGAGGATGAGTATGAGGAGGTGGTTATTTCCCACCAAGAAAATGTTACAAGTGTATATCCTTGAACCACTATCAAAAGGATTATCCAGTTTACCCGACATGTGCTTTCTATAAAAAGGACCATCAATTGGAGTGTTTAGACCTATGCATAGCCATCACTAAGGAGATAAATGAAAAGTCTGTATGTATGATTCATATAGATAAATCACATTGGAACATGCATTTATCCACCCTAATAGCACAATAAGAGAATATCATGATGTGTAGTGGAGGACAATTGTAATCCACATCTACTCCCATTGAGAAGGTACAACATGAAGAACCATAAGTGAGGAAGTATCCTGATGCCCAACAATAGAAGGATGTGCTCTAGGACACTATTATATTGGTGTAATAACTTCTTAGATAGATCAAATTTCTCAAAGACAAATAATCAATGTAGCATGTTGATTTAAAAAGGTAGAAGAGCTATAAACTGGGGCACGAGATGACTTTTAGAAACTTTACAAGAGTATGTTAGATGAAGACATCATTCCAAAAATAAGTGTTTAGCTTAAGAATAAGATACAAGTTCTAATCGATTATCAATCTCCAATGACTCAATAGGTTGAGGATCATAGATTGAATCATGCTCAGTGGCAAGATACCCATATTCTTCCTACACCACCAGAAGATAAGGAGATACTAGTAAATATTCACATTAATGGTTGGGCAATTTGGGACATCCTAATTGACACTGGCACTGAAGTCAAAATTTTCACAAAGGAAGCATGTCATAAAATGGCTAGTCCATCACTACAACCTTCATCTCATGTACTATTTATGGTCAATAAAACTTATGCTCTACCAATTGGAGATCTCAAGAATGCAATAATTGAAATACTTGGAGTACCCTATAAAGCTAATTTTGAGGCTCTTGAATTAGTAGAGGTTGATGACTTCCAATTTTTATTCAGGAGACCTTTATGTTATTAAAATAATTTAGATTTTAGTTTTAAAAAGAGCTACATTAGTTTTGAGAATGTTGACTAGTGTGTTATTATTCCTCTTGATCAAACACATGAGGCCCTATACATCAAGCATGTTAATGTGGAAGAAGATATAAACCACATCTATAATGTCACTACTAGAGATGATGAGAAACATTATCCTACTCCTGATGGGATCCTCTAATGGATGGACACTCAATCCTTCTCTAACACTAAAATCAATGCTTGTAATTATTGGGCACATAGCAACTATGACCTCAATAGAAGAGTATGTAGTGCCATTAGAAGTCAGGAGACCATTCCACACCAGTTTCATAAATGTCACAAGTTCATTATCCTCATTACTAAATAAGTCATGAGGGGACCAATATTAGATGCACCTTTAGAGAGACTCAATGAGGCTCCACAATTCCATGGATAAATGGAAGTCTGTGACTTTGTCCAGTGCCTTGAGGGATTTTATCACACTAACACTAATCATATTCCATATTTGGTTCATCTCTTAGATGGTACAACTAAAATATTGTGGTAAACTCATAATGAGTAACTCCTTTAATGGTATTAAGTACACTTTACCTTACATCATCAATTCCATCATGACAACAAAGTTAGGGGAGCAATCAGCTATACTAGAGTACTAGCACCTAAACCCCATATTGAAGTTTGTGAGAGAATGTCGATAAATGAAGAGACATACATATTAGAGTACTTATGGGTACATGAATTTTATGTAACTTTATTCACCTGGGCATGGGCATGGTGTGTTCAGGAAAAAAGACACATGGGAACCCGATTTTGGTTTCTCTTAAAGGAGAACATGAAATCAACACTATCTTAATCCTCTCCAAGGATGGATTTATGCCTCACCCTCCAAGCCATATGTGAATCAATTATTGATGACCTGAGTCCTATTGAAGTTCATCTAAGAAATATCCATCATGTTCCTGAACAAGCTTTGCATCTCTTCAATGAACCATCATCATAAGTTGTTTCCACACCAAAACTAGTCCTTGATCAAGACAGGCATAAAAATATACATCTAAGAAAGTAGAAGATAGTGTTTCACGTGGAAGAAGCAGAAGGATCCAATCCACTTGACCCTTTATCAAATAATTTGGATGTCCTTATGAACTATGGCACATGATTTGTTCATGATACTGATGCTAATACAAACAACCCTTACTCCAGGCCAATTCAAATATCTAGTGCAACATCAGCATAGAGCAAAAACTAAAGATGACCACTATAGGTAATTACTAAAATGACACTAAAATTTCAAAAATGTTCAAGCTATTAAAATAATATCAAGATGTCTTTCTAAGAAGTTACATCAATATTAAATGAGTTCATCCATCCTTAATAAAAATGCATATCAAACTGGTTGATTGTGCTTGACCAGTCAAAAAGAGGCCATATAGAATGAATCCTAATCTACAAGCACACATCAAAGAGGAAATTAATAGTATGTTGTACACTATATTAATCACCCCCATTGATGAATTTGAATGGGTCAACCCTATGGTGATTAGTATTAAGAAAGATGGATGCATCTGTATTTTCATGGATTATTGGGTACTTAATGCATCATGTGTCACTGATCTCTTCCCAATGCCTTTCATAGAGGAAATATTTGAAGTTGTTGCTAGTTGTGAGATATGTACCTTCATAGATGGCTTCTCAAGAGACCATTAGGTCCAGATAGCTGAAGAAGACCAGTTGAGAACTACATTTGCCACTAAATAGATATCCTTTGAGTATATTATCATGCCCTTAGGGTTAAAGAACACCCCAGCTATGTTCTCATGGATAACTATTGAAGAATTTAAGGATTTCATCTATAAGTTTCTTCAAGTCTAATTATATGATTAGATAGTCTATGGCTTGGTCAAAGACCATTGTTCTAACCTAAGGCTCATGCTTGAGCATTATCAAGTATTAAAAATAACACTAAACTTAAATAAGTGCCTATTTGCTACACCTTTTGGTGTCCTCCTAGGATACATTATTTTTAAAGATGGACTTTTGATAAACCTAACAAAGGTATCCATTATTCTTTGACTCCCAACACCTAAGTCTCAATGTGAGGTTTGTGACTTCTTTGGACATATTGGTTATTATATAAAATTCATTCATAGATATGCAAAGATTGCCATGCCTCTAGAGGTACTTCTAAAGCATAACGAGCACTTCATATGGACTTTTTCCTATCATGAAGCATTTGAAACTTTAAAGGACAAGCTGGTGATCACTCTAATTCTCTAGTTTCGAGATTAAACAAAACCATTTCATGTCTATGTTGATGCGTTTGGAATGGTAGTTGGTGAAATCCTTATACAACCATGGGAAGGTCACCTTGATCATCTAATCTATTTTTTTAGTACAAAACTCACTCCAACTAAGAGGAATTACACCACCACAGAGTGCAAAGCATTATCCATAGTCTATGCTCTATAAAAGTTTTGATAATATTTATTAAAAACACCCATTATATGTTATACAAATCATGAGACCTTGAAGAACTTAGTAAAAAAACCTATCCTACATGGATAAATATATCATTGTCTAGTATTGTTCTAAGAATTCTAATTTTTCATTATGGCCAAACCTGGAAAAGCCAATTATAGAACTGATCATCTATCCTGAATTGAGTTCAAAGAGCCACTACGTGTTATTAACGATGACTTACCTGATGTTCAACTTTTTTGTGTTACTTATGTACCTAAAGAACTCAAATATATTACTACCTTTTTAACCACCAACTCAATGCCCAACTCTCTCACCCCCCATGCCAAAAAACTTGTTGTATGCATTGCACCTTTTCAACTCATAGTAGGAGATCTTTACAAGCTTGATCATGATGAGGTTATTTACCATTGTATCATGAAATATGAGCATTCTGAGGTCCTTTGAGAAGTTCATGAAGGTATTTCTAGAGGACACTATGTTGGAGAGGCTATTGTGTGCAAAGTTATACTAGCTAGATCATAGTGGCCTACCCTTTTTCAAGATGCTAAAATATATGTTAAGTAATGTGACATATGTCAGCACGTAAGGAAACTAAACTAATGAGATGCCATGCGTCTACAAGTGATTCTCTCTTAAGAACCATTTGAGAAATGGGCCATTGATTTTGTTGGTCCCATCACTCTAGTTGGATGATGAATAGGTTCCTGGTCTATCATCAAAGTAACTTACTACCTCACATGGTAGGCTAAATTTGTGCCTACAAAGGATTGTACTGCTACCACTATTGTGTACTTGATTTGGGAGCATATCATAACTCACTTTGGATGCCCACTAGGTTTCACTAGAGATTGTGATACTCAATTCCTAAATGAAACAATTCACTTCTAACTGAATGAGTTCATGATATCACACCACAAGTGATGTTGTATCACCCTCAAGCCAATGACACTACTAAGGCCTTCAACAAGATCTTGGGTACCACCCTGATGAAGATTTGTAATATTGGATAGACTAATTAGGATGATATAATATCTTCAGTATAATGGGCTTATTGAACCACTTATAACTATCTAGACAAAAACATCCCATTCAATTTAGTCTATGTCAAAGAGGTAGTCCTTCTAGTTGAATTTTTAGTGTCATCTCTTCCTATTGTGCATGTAGGATAAATAGATGAGTCATGTTTAAAATCACACCTATATACTTTATTAAAGCTTTATGAAGCTCATTTCCTCACTCATTGAAGTCAGGATGTGGAAAAGCACAAATAGAAAGCATGGCATGACCGCCACATAAAGCACAAAAAAATTTCTCCAAGAATGAAGGTCTTGCTATATGGCTCCAAGTTCATGCACTATTCTAGAAAACTTAGGATTCACTAGGATGGTCCTTTTTTAATTCATAGCATTTGAACTATTAGAGCTTATTGGTTACAAAGGATGGATGACTAGTTCATCTTAGGTATTGCAATAGTAGCTGACGCCAATTGTATTTCACTTCTGAATAGTTAATTTTTTTGTAAAATAATAAAGATTATGTTATTAGCTTAGGATTTCCTATTTTTCAATAAAATAATTACCTTTATTTATGTAATTGTGTTTAGGTTTTTTTTTCATGGAAGACCAAGATTTAGTTTTAAAGTGGGGTAAGAGATCTAAATTCTTAATTATAATTTAAGCATGTAAGGTTATTGAGGCATGCAAGGTACTAGGTGTGCAAGGTACCTAGGTTCACATGTTGTTTAGGATGTGAAAGTATTTAAAATGCATAATCCATTCAAGGCACACAATCTACATAGCCTAAAGATAGGGTGTTATTTCCATTAGTTTGAATTTTGAAAAACACAGTTGTCTTCCACTCCATAAAAAGCATGATACATAGTTATTCTCCACTTTAAAAGAAGGTATGAGATGGGATGTGCCATTAATGTGGAAAAGAATAGTAATTATGAGAATTATACCAACAACATGATGTAATAATACCATTAAATGCAATAATTTCCAAATATAATGATCAAAGACTGATGGTCATTAAAAAAATTATAATAATGATAAGTGATGGGTAAAGGGAAAGGAGTAGTAATGACGGTGAACCGACTTGAGCCTATAAATATACAAGTTAAATTATTTTTACACTTTACCTTTACATTTAATTAAGATTAATAGAGATAAATAACAAAGAGCAATTATGACTAAGAGGTGAGACAAAACAAGTTCATTCATTCCCATAGTAAACTATACAAGGCATTACAAATTTATATATAAGTATTATGAGTTTGGCTACGCAAGAAAAACACAAGGAAACTTTGAGACCCATGCATGATAGGTAACATTTATAGGTTATAGGTTGTATAAATATGCCATTAGAGGGAACTTAAGCTTGAAAAGTTGAAGTCTTTGACTGTAATCACGTATTCATTTGGAAATATTAGATGATCATGCATCAACCTTTGGGCTCTTCAAAGGGTGATATAGCCTAAGGAAAAGGCCCTAAAAATTGACCCATTACCTGTGATGCTAAAGAAAGAGGAGGTATTTGGTGGAGAGATAGTCTTTATTAGAGAAGAGACATTAGAGGAGCAAGTTTAGTGCATAAAAATAGAAGAATTAATTATGGCATGATAATCCAAGAAGACTCAATCATCTCCACCCCTACCTCTAATGATTGAGGAAATGTAGGATCCTAAGTTAGTGTTGTGCATATAGAACTGAGTGTCAAAGATACCCTATTGCATGATCTTTTAATAAAGCCATTATCAACATGGAAATGAGATTAAACTATAGAATGACTATAGAGTTGAGTGCTAGAACAACAACAACCAGTTGGTGTATAATCTAAAAAATTTCAATGTGCTAGATGTTGTAGGGTTATTCTAGCATTTTAACTTACCCTATTTTAGAAAACCCATAGAGGAGATTAAGTTCCTTATGTTGTGCATCCATGAGTACTATATTTATTTTATCAAGCATAGTATGAAGATCACACCCAAAATAATAAGCAAGGTATTGGGATTACAATGTTTAGGGTTAGATGTAGCTGATGACTTGGAAAATACCAAGGAGGTCTAAAAGACCACCATGGTGCTAATGTACTAGAATTAGGGCCATGCCATGAATATAAAAAACTTTTAGGATCCCACCCTCTAGGTTACAACATAGATTATCATGACCAAGATCGATGGGACTGATCATTAGAAGGAAGTTGACATGGTGCACCTCTACATCACCCACCAAGTCACTCAAGGCTTAAAATACAATTGGGCTATGTATTTTACCTACAATATTATTGAAGACGTCGAGAAGACCCATCAGATACGCAACCATAGGGTTCTATGGGGTGTATTTCTTCTTTCAATGGTTTTAATAAAATTAGTATACCATACTACACCTTAGAAGCATTTAAGTGGGCATACCTACCCAGGAATAGGTCCCCCACTGAGTGCTACAAGGTGTTCACATGACCAGGACACATAACCCCCTCTTATAAAATAAAAATGAGATACTAGTTCGATGGCTTGAAGGAGGCATTTTAGAAGGAATGGAAAATTTTGAAGGATTTACTTCCCGTAGATACTTTGCAAGCATAGTTTGCAATGAAGTAGCACTTCTCTCTCATGCACATTAGGATGATCTATTCTAGAGAATTTTCTACATGGCTAAAGTTACCATATACCTTCTCAGCATAGTACTTCATTGACTCTGTGAACTAAATTTTTGATGCACAACCTATTCCCTTAGAAGCCAAGAAGATTGATTTAGAGATTCATACTCTCTAAAAATTATATGTCTATCTAGGAAAGAAGGTATATAGAGAGGAGACGGACCTAACAAATATAAAGGTCAATAAAATAATAGTAGAAGAATTAGTACACAACTTGTTCTATATGTTACGACCTAAAAAAGATCCAAAGCATAGAGAACCTAAGGAAAAGCTCCCACCAATACCTCCAATGAAAAATATGAAGTGGTCTAAGCATGATGCCAACATAAGTGGTAAATAGACACCATAAAAGTAGAAGAAGATTGCCTAGACACCACAACCAAATCCCTTACCACCTAGATCTTCACCTCCACACCCATCTCCACCATGCCCTTCTCCATCTCAGCCTTCCCCACTTTTATCTTCTCCACCATGCCCTTCACTTCCTTAGCCTTTTCCACCCAAATCCCCATCACTACAAATCCTTCCACCTCCACACATTCCTCCAACTCCACCCTTACCCCCTAAAACAACTCTAAAGCCATCTCCCCCAAAATTTTCTAATTTAGGAGCTTCACAATATTGGGCCACAAATCAAGTAACCACATAGGAAATCCCAACTGTACAGGTGCAAGCATTAGAATCTAACTCTGAAAAGATGCCCTCCCTAGTGTAGGAGGAGGAGGCCACCTCTAATGACTCATCATTTGATGTTGAGTAACTATATGGAGAGGAGGGGGTCGATAAGGAAGAATAAATGAGTGAGATGGGGATCGATAGCACTGATACAAAGGTTGAGGTCTTGGAACACAACCTAAATAAAGGAAAAGAGTCATTTAGGTCCATAGAAGAACTTGATATTAATGCATCTACAAATCTGCATGATTGATATCAAGCAGGTGTCCCTGACAAGATGCTTTATCTATCAATGCACTTCATTCCCCATGATATGACTCTAGAAATAAGGAAGTAACTATCCTTTTTACTGGACATGTATAATGAAGAGCGCACCTTTAAGATTCCCCAAGATAACCTCTCTTTAAGACTTGATGCTCCCACACTACTACAACCATTGTGGTGGATCCCCAAAAGATCACCCCTCTACAAGTAAGCGTAACATTTTTGAAGATGTCCTTGAAGGTTATGCATTAGAACATTTTGTTGGATTATGATGCGTGAAGTGTAGAAAAGAAACATACCCAAGTGGTGGGTATGTATAATAAGGAAGTTTCCACCAAAAAGGCACTCATTGAGGATGTGACTACTCTGAAGTAGTAAGTCACAGAGGCCACAAAGGTAAACGTTAAAACATTAAACCTCTGCAAGAAAATTTTAGAACATGAGATGGTGTTGGTGGATGGCATACCTCTCAATGTGGATGCCATATGCAAATTAGAAACCTTGGTGAACCTCCTATTAAAGCACTATAAGGAGCAGCCTATGTCAAAATATGAGGGACTAGACCTAGCAAAGTAAGTTACTAAGGTAGTAGAATTCTATAAGCACATCTTGGAGATAATTAAAGAATTCATCCCCATTTTAGATGAAATTTTTGAATGGTTGGCATAACCTAATAATATGTTGGAGGCTCGACAAGTAGAAAAAGCCTATAGGCATTAGATGACTAATGTTGTACTCCTAATAAAAGATCATGCTAAATGAGCCAAAGCATTCAAGGATGTAGAGATGATGGAGGAAATGATCAACACACACCATCAAAAATTAAATACAAGTTTTTCATACCTTTAAGGATAGGTTGTCAAATAAGTTTCAAAACTTTAAGACATCTAGAAGGATGTCATCACATCCTTGTATGAATTGGTCAAGAAGGCTAATGAGATATCTAGCCAACCCAAGGAGATGAAGAAGTCCAAGGAGGTTGTATAGGAAATAATTACCAAGTTTTTTGATGCATTGTCACATTGGAACAATGTGAATAAGTAGATTGAACAGATAGGTCCTAATTTTTTTGTAGAGGCTACTAATAAGACTTAGTCCAAGGTAGACTAAAATCATAGTGTGGGGTGATGTTGGCCCCAAATTTTAGCTAAGTGTTTGTCCATTTTGGCATGGAACTGACACAACATGGAAGGACCATAGTGCAAAAAGTCTATGGTGTAGAATTTGATGGGCACAGAAGCACCATGGCATAGAACCTATAGGGCATGAGAGGATAAGGGCATGGAATCACTAACATGAGAGGACCCATTTAAAAGATAATTAATCATGAGGAATGAGAGAGCATAGGACTTATAATAATAGAAGAAGACATGGGAAGCACATGATAAGTAGGAACAATTAAGGAGAAATTCATATGGGTCACCAAAAACTTATCCATCAGAAGTTATATAATGGGCTAAAAGGAGATAAACACATGGCAGTGAGGATCTCACATAGAGTAAGTATATAAGGGATGCAAAGGCCCAAGTCCTTAGGAGAAGTTAGTTGACAAAGCATCATGACTCTCAGTCTATTGAGATTCATTGTTCATTTACTCTGATCATTAATATTTTAAATATTTAGTTAGGGATAAACAAGTATAAGTACCCCTATTTTAAAGCAGTAGGATGATGGAATTTTGGCTTAATAATGTTTATGCTTAATAAATGATTTGTGGATTTATAATCATTTTTATATTAATGTTCAGTTGAACGGATGAGTTGTGTATCTGTGTTAGGTTGAGTGAGCAATTTATTAGTTGAGACTTAATATGAAATCTTCCCAATTCTTGTCTTCTTTATAAATAACTAACTCTGCACTAAAATGGCATTAGTCTGCATAGTTATGGTAATCAAGCTTAGTAATCCTAGAATCAAAGTAGTTTATATATGCTTTCATGTAGTATCCATTTAATTACATAAACAAAGGAAGTATATGACTAAGTTTATATTACTATGCAATATAATCTATGGGAACCAATCTTTAGCTGCATGCTTCAAGTGAGCACACAAGACCATAGTCTTGCATGAAAGGGCCAGTGCACTAGCTCGTTAGGCTAGACTTCAACATCGAAGCTATATTAATAATAAGAAACCCAAAATCTCCTTCAACCAAAGGCTCCATAAACAATTTGACTGACACATCCTCATGTTCAACACCAAAGATACTACATACAAAAAATAAATCTTTCATTTGTTCATCAAGATGTCTCCCATCTGCAGTGAATTTAGGTAAATTCTTTCTTAAACCTTTTGATAACTCATGGATCTGAGCACCTAAATCCAGTGGACCTATACAAGCACCCTAACGAATAATGATATCCATATTTGTGTGATCAAATACTCCAAAAATAATTATTTCTAGTAGAGATAAGGTTCTACTCAAAGGTTGTAATTCTTTTATTCTTTCTAGAGAGTTTGAAATTGTATTGTTCTTAAAAATCAAAGAATGAATCAGAGATTCCTCTCTTCTTTATGGACCTTGTATACCTTTTATCATCTAAGATGTAGTAGAAATTTAAGGATTTCTAACCATTATTCTTCTATTAACAAGCATGACCAGTCTTTGAGTAAAATTAGAAGGCTATTATTCCTTGTCTAGCATGATTATAGCTCTTTGGAGCTAGAGATTATCTACTTGGTGATTCTAAGTAAACTACCATAAATTAGAATAAATATATGATTATGCAACTTGTGTCTAATAAAGATTTAGTTGAATGATTGGTTTCAAATTTTTAGGAATAGTCATGAAAATAACTATGATTGAAAAATAGTGGGTTGCACAGAAGGTACAGAACATGCCCCTTGGTGGGTGATAAATATTATAGGTGAAATATTTGGTAAATGACAACATATAAATATTTCACTATAGATTACGAGATCAAATTCTCTCTTCTATCGTGAGGGGATGTTCCCTTTATTTAAAATAATAACAACAAACACAACTGTGTACAACATTTAAAAATTAAATGAAAGGGGGTCGGTAGAAACTCAATCTAGATGAAAATAAAGGAAACATAAAAGAGAAAATAAAGAGTCATGTGAGAGTGAATAAATGTGGATTTCACACACTTGCATAATATAATTAATTATAAGGACAAATTTAATTTAAGATATTAGATACCATTCATGCTTGGAACAATGAGAAATACATTGACATAAGAAAAATGTATGTTCATTAAGGAAAAAAATAGACACAAAGCTTGAGTAACTCCTTGTTCTTGGATAAAGATTGAACACAAAGTTTCCTTCTTCCTCTTCAAGTTTTACAAATTGTGGACATCAAAAAACACCTTTTCAATTGCCATTTCTTGTATTTATGGAATGGGCTAACCCTTCACATTCCATAATGACTTTTTGTATTCTATTTTTTATCCTATTCTACTTTTCATAGTTTTCACTTTTATAATCAAAAAATATAAATTTACTAAAATAGAATTTTGATAAAAATAGGAAAGAGAGAATAAATTTCACTGAGAAGCTTTCTGTGAGTCAACAACATTGGTGGATGGCTTGACTACTGTTGAATCTTCTTTACCCTAATCTTTATCATGTGTTTTGTTGAATTTTCAAAATCTTTTGACTATTTTAAGAACTTCATTGCTTTTTGAAACCACCACATCATGGCAATGTGTTAACCCTCTTTGGGAAATGAGTGTCAAAGAACATAAACTTTAAACACATCTTTTAGATGGGTGTTAAACTCTTCAAGTGAAATATGAATTTCACTAAGAGTTTTCATTGAAGCTTTATTGAATTTGCCTTCATATAGAAGATCTTATTTGAATACCTTTTTGAAGTAAACTTCCAGTTCATCTATAGTATGTTCTTTAGTTCCATATTATTTATAAAAATGAAAATGGATCTCATCCAAATTGCTATAAATCAGTTAGGTATTTTCTTCACCCATATCTCTACTCTCCTTCAATAATTCTATTGCCTTGTTTAAGATTTCCATTTTTTGAAATATACATTCTGCCCATTTATAGGATGTGTCATCCTCTTCTTTATCGAACACCCAACCTTCTACCATTACTTTAGCTTCTATCATAATCATTTATTTTACATATTTAATCACTTATTTCCATACCTTCAAGATGGAGGTATTGGCTTTAATCTTTACATGGATATCATGCAATTTGATATAGGAGCATCCTTCTAAGGATGAACTTTATCTTGTTTTTTTTTCTCAATTTTGGCTTAATCAAGTTATCTAGAGGTCATTTAGTTTGTTTAAATTTTTTTAAGTGATTTATGAGTCATATAATACACTTGATAATCTTCTCCAAGTGTCAAAGTTTGCTTAGATAGGTTAGATTTTGAAATTGTCATTTTCCCACCAATTTAGCAAATTTGAATTTTTGAACATTCTTGTCAAACATTTGGAGTCCTAAATCATGTTTGAGGATTTTTAAGAGGTAATTTTGTTTTGTTTATAAATGTTTAAATTCTTTATCATCCTATTGAGTCACATGATGAGTCATTCTTATAGGTATTGTTGACGCAGTGGATTCAACCTGGGGCAAGATGCCTAGCTCCCGCCCTTCCACACGCAACAATGGAAACTCCCTTCTCACCTGTGGGACTGACGAAGTTGGAGGGGAGAGTCTCTAGATAAGGGCTAGATCCCTCTGATGTATCCTTTAGGCCCTGGTTTCTCCTACTACTAACAACCAAATGTAAAAAGGGGGGTAGGTTGAAAAGGGAGAGAGAGATGTTGAAATAGAACCTAAACCTTAAAAAAATGAAAAGGTGATACACTAGAAAAGTTTGATCCACTTAGGCCTGAAACATACACTTTTCACCAAGAAGAAGTGCCCATACACTTCATCTGATGTGGGAAAACTCTTTTGTGTTAGTGAGTTAGGGGTCCGTGGAGATACAGGGATGAAGAAACTATCAAAGGTGTTTTGAGACACACTTTGACAGCCTATTCACATGCGCCTATATTCCTGCTGTAGACACTTCTAGCAGACCTACAGAAAAGAAAATCACAATGCGCTAGACATATTGGAATTGATCTGTGAGAATCATAAAAGGAAATGACTTAACACAAAAAGAAAACATAGACATGTGCTTGAGTGCAAGTCTAGATGGAGGTAAAAATGTTAAGTCTTGATTCAAGGTAAAATCTGGCAGAGTTCTGCCTTACAAGCTTGAGAGACTTTTGGGCAGAGTTTTGCCTTAAGGTTGAGAGATGGATCCTTCTCAAATGAGAAATTTACAATATATAGAAAGAGGAAGAAAACTTGCCACTTTCTGGGAAAGACTTTGGCACCCTTTTTGCAAGCTAGCCCATATGCGCTCTGAGCCTTAGGAAGAGGGAGCCATTTGATTGTCAATTCCTACTTTGACTTTGGCATCCCAACTTTAATGAGAAAACATGGCCGCGCCTATTTTCTATGAACAAACTACTCCCTTCAAGGCATTTGCATGGCTTGTCTGCTTATAAATGCAAACTTGAGGAAATAAGTCATGTCGCTTACTATTTGCATCGTTTGGTGACCATCTGGAAATAACTCACCTCCTCTTTACCACTTGGATTGCTTTGTCTCTTTCTTCACCTTGTCTTCTTCCTGCTTTGTCTCCTTTTGCTTCCTTTGGCCCTCAAGGTCTATCTTCTAGTGGGTCACTACGTTCTTTGGGCTCTTTTCTAGTTGACACTCAGGCATTTTAAAAATAAACAGCTATTTCACCATCTTAAATTTGATGTCTATGCACCCATCACTGCATTTGAATACCCAACGGCTAGTTTGTCATGTTTAACTTTGACATCCTCAGGCTTGTCACCCTTAGACCTTCCTTCAACTTTTTGCTTTGGCCTTTTTCCTTGTGGGCCTTTTCTGTGGGCTTATTTTCCATCAGGTTTTTTATGCGAACGTTTTCTTGTGGACAAAAATTCCATGAGAAATGTCTTGGCTGCTTGTTATTTCTTTAGAGTTTTCTCGGCCTACTTCTTGCAGCCTTTTGAATTCCTTTAGACTTTTTGTCTGAAGGAATTCCTTTGAACAAAAAGTTTGAAGGAATTATGCCTTTGCCTTAACAAAATTTTGAAAGATCTTACCTTTGCAGCTTTCTTTATGGCCTCTTTAAAGTGCTCCCTGTTTCTATCGCTAATTCGCTTTCTACATTCAAAAGATGAATAAAGAAACTAAAGAAATGGACAAGGCTAGAAGTACCTAGATAAAGATTGCGCACCGTAATCCAGACATTTGTGGGCACCCCTCTTTGGCTGTGGAGGAATGACACTGTAAAAGAAAAAGAAACTTGGACAAGAAAATGTTAGATGGATAGGCAGCGGGTTGCCAAGCGAAAGCTTGTTCCCGGAAGTGTGAAAACTTCCTCAAGGGAGGTCAACCCACTGATAACAGACAGATAAAAGACTAAGGAAATACAAAATGCCAGAATATAGGAGTGATAAACAAATTAGAAATGAAAGGAAAGATCAATGATTACCTGAAAGGAGTTGTCAGGCTGATGACAGTCGTCGAGGTTGGGAATGTTGCCGGCTTTGGTTTCTTGGTCTGCCGACTTCGGTTATCCTGCCGACATCGGTCGGGGAAGTAACCGGCGTCGGTTGGGGCAGTGGCCTATAGTCGAGTCTGGTCAGGTTTTTGGACTGTGGACAGGTCTGAGGCAGAGCTCAGGGATGAATTTGAATGGACTGGGGAATGGTCAGGTTCTGATTAGGTGCCCTGTACAGGGTCTTTGTTGGCAAGAAGGATGAGGGAGTTGTCCGGGATTGCACTGAAAGGATGAAAGAGTGAAAGGAAGGTGGACAGAGGATAGGGCCTGAGAAGGCTTTTCAGCCTCTCAGGGAGTAGGACAGAGGGAGTGGAAGACAACAGATGCCAAACAACTGAACACTAAAGAAAAGAAATGAAATGAAATAACAGACTGTGCTTACCTTTTTAGCTTGCCAAATGAAGAGTGGGAGAGCTGTTGTTGAGACCACAGAAGACTAAATCTCTGCTCAAGAATCCCTGCACCTGTTGTTGCTGTTGCACGAGGTCTAGAGGGAGAAGAAATGAATGCCAAAATGCTAAGAGAATTCAGTTTGCGAGCTCAAGGGGCCGGGGGCTAGAATGGATGTAGAAAGGAGTCTTGAAGGCTGCCGACACCGACAGTATCGCCGACATCGGCCGAAGGGTTACCGACGTCGGCAGTGGCAAAATGGGGATAGAGACTAAAAATAGCCTCTGCCCATTCTTGCACGCCAGTGGGCGAGGGATTGTGGGAAGAACGGTCATGAGGATGCTTAAATGGGCGTGGGAGGAAGATAATGAGAAGATTTGGCATAATAAAGGCTAAGAGGAAGGTGGGGGCATCCAAGGGAGGATCCAAGGTGGCAAGGGTGAGTTGGAAAGGGGGCCACTTAATTGAAATATTTAAGTTATTTTAATCAAATGAGTGGAGGGGACTAAGGCCAAGGGTTAGGATATGGGTTTGAGGTGGATAAGGGGGGAGAACCAAGGTGCAGACACATTTGTGGTGTCTACATTTGCCCCTTTTTGTCTTGTTGGTTGTTCTTGATGAACTGCAAGACAAAAATAGGAGTTGGTTGCCCCAGGAAAAGAATGAGGTGTTCCCCCCTCAAAGCAATAGTCGAGAGAAGGAAACTGGAGATCGAGTGTCAATTTGACAGAGAGATGGATAGAAGAGTGTGAGCGAAAACACTGCAATAGTCGTGATTGCGCATATGCCACTTCACGGGATGGTCGGGTCAAATTGTCGCATGTCAAGGGTCAAGGAGTGCCAAAATTGAAGTAATCGGGCCCCAGCATTTAGTCGTCTGCTGATCGGGTTACTCAATCTAAGCTGAAGCTCCAAATGGTCATCATGTTCTAGGTATCCCAGGCTCAGGAAGTGCTCCTAGAAACATGAAAATGCCACAAGTAGTAGGGATCAACTGGCTTGCGATCCTACACTTGCGAAGGGTCAAAAATAGTCTGTAGACAATTTTGCTAACCAGCCGTGAGGTAGCACACACGCAAAAACAACCAAGGCAACATTGGCTTGGAAGTAGTCGAAGGTTGAAGGAGATACGCATGATCTCCAATGGTCATTGGTCAAGGGGATGGATAGACGAAAGGATGTGGCCGAGCTAACCTCAGAAAATGTGTTATCTGAGTGCTGCCTACATAACCCTTGTGTGAAGGGCCTCAGGCCAATGTAGTTCTCCCTAAAAGGGAGGAATGGTCAAAGAAAATGATTGGTCTTGGTTAAAGAAAATGATTGGTCTTGGTCAAAGTCACAGAAGAGAAGGTTTGTCCATCAAAGAGATGAACAAATAGGGGTGGTCGAGCTAACCTCAGAGGATGTGTTATCTGAGTGCTGCCTACATAGCCCTAGTCATAGGGCCTCAGACCAATGTAGTTTGAACGAATTGAGAAGATTGGTCGATGATTGGATGTGGTCAAGTGTCGAAATGATGAGGGTAAGATGAGGATAAGATGATGCTACAGATAGTGTATTCTATAGAATTGGTCGAGAGTCTTTCATCCCTAGCAAGTTTCCATAGTCGTGATGGATGTATGTTAAAAATGAATGGACGTCTATTTATGCTTCGGCAAGTATTGGTTTATGCTTAACATAAATTGGGTCTGGTCGATAGTTTCCATGTGTACTGATGTCCATGGAAACTATGTGAAATGGATGAGGATGATGTCTGATGCTATGAAGATGAAAAATAGCTTGGTTTGAGTCGACAATTGATGTGGTTAAATGTGATCAAAGTGTAGAGAAAAGGTGAAAGGCGAATCGCTCTTTCATTGATAAGGACCAGAAAGGGAGCATAGATAGGGGTTATTAGAACAAAAGCCCCGTTCATGCATTACATCATTGACCAGTGTTGTGTTAGGGCGATAATCGAATCACTTTGACATTAAAGTGAGCTCAAAGTCCCTTGAGCAGGTAATAGGAGGAGGATAGGGTAACCCAGTTTAAGAGCAGGAATAACCTTGCCCCTTTTTATAGGAGACCCTGAGACAACTACAAGCCAAGTCCATGACTCATTTTTTTTTTTTTTGGTGCAGACTGATCGATGTGGGAAGTCTACAGAGAGATGTCATTTGATTTATGGTCATGTTGCGAAGCTGATCAATGCGGGAAGCTTCTAAGAAAGGTTGTTGTTTGTAGCAAGATTTAGTCATAGCCATCCTTTGAGGGAGTGGTCTATATTTTTGCTTTATATAATGTTTGAATAGCTGTCCTTCGAGGGATCAGTCTATTAGCTACAGCAATGATAGTATAGCTATCCTTCGAGGGAGCAGTCTATCCTTTTGATTTGATTTTGTGACCTTGGATTATGTTTTGACATCTTGATTTTTTTTTTCTTTTTTTTTTTTTTTGTGAGTCATGGACAAGACTGTAGAAGTTCAAGAACGCCCCTTTTATTAGGACAAAGCATCCTATATCATAAAAGGGTTGTAGAGGACTTGTTAAAGGGGAATAGGGTTGAAAGGAATGAGGATTAAGAGGACAAGGATTGCTCAATGGACGAGCTCAAGTTACGTGTCAAGTAGATGAGTACTCGACTAACAGAAGAATGGTCGAAGATGCAACGCATTAAGAGGCTCAGGTTCTGGCCGTTCATCAAGGGAGGACAGACGATAAGTCCCTGACCCATACTTGTGCATGATGATAAAAGGTCCAAGCCAATTGGGGGCAAATTTGCCTCGTTTACTTCGCTCCATATTGGTCACATGCTGATTCTCTTTGAGGACGAGGTCTCTGATGTTGAAATCTCATTCTCACAGATTTTTGTCGTAGGCTCGCTTTATGCGACTTTGGTAGACATGGAGATGATTGAGGGCAGCAAGACGGCGCTCGTCGAGTAACTCAAGTTGAGCTAAGCGATCTTGACGAAAGTCATCGTTGGAAAGAATGTCATGCAGGGAGATACGAAGAGACGGGATCTGTACTTTGAGAGGTAAGACAGCCTCTGTTCCGTACATGAGAGAGAAAGGAGTAGCACCCGTAGAGGTTCAGATGCTAGTGCGGTAGGCCCACAAAGCGAAGGGAATATGAATGTGCCAATCCCTTCCTATGTCGTTGACCACCTTCATGAGAATTTTAGTCAAAATTTTGTTGGAAGCCTCAGCCTGCCCATTTGCTTGTGGGTAGTAAGGCGAAGAAAAGCTGAGTTTGATGCCAAATGAGTCGCATAGTTTTTGGACAGTCTTATTTTTAAAGGACTTGCCGTTGTCGGTGATGATTTTGTGAGGGACACCGAAACGACAGATGATGTGGCTGCTGATGAAGTCGACAATTTTGTCGACTTTTGTGGAGACAAGAGGAATGGCTTCCACCCACTTGGTGAAATACTCAGTGGCAGTGATGATGGACTGATGACGAAGAGACGAGTGAGGGTTAATCTCACCGATGAGATCTAAGCCCCACTGAGAGAAAGGCCATAAATATTGAGTGACTTGTAAGGCGTGGCTGGGGAGATGAAGCAGGTTAGAGTGTTTCTGACACTTGATGCAACGCCGAACATAATCGCTACAGTCTTGATGAAGGGTGGGCCAATAATAACCCAGGTGAAGGATGCGCTTGGCAACCAAGTTTCCACTAAAGTGTCTGCCACAAATCTCATCGTGGACTTGTTTTATGGCTTGAGAAGCTTCAGTGGAGTTTAGACAATGAAGAAGGAGGCCGTCAAAGCCTCGCTTATAAAAAAGACCCCCTAGCATGGCATAGCGAGTTGTGCACTTGATGAAGGCTCGCCGCACATTGCTAGAGAGGTTGGGAGGAGTGACAGAAAGAGACAAGTAGTCCACTAGTTGCTTATACCAGTCATCTTATGGGCTAGAATTGACAGTGTTGATATGGTCGATGTGAGGGGAGATGTATGAAGGCAAGGGTACACGATGCACTGTGATAAAAAGTCGAGATGACGATGATGAAGATGGGATATGCGAAGCAAGAGAAGCCATGGTGTCAGCAAACTTATTCGTAGAGCGTGCAATAGTCTGCAAGAGATAATGGTCGAAAGATGCCAAAAGAAGGTCAGCACAATTTTTATACCTCTGCAAAACTTTATTTTTATAGAGGTATGAACCGTTAACTTGATTAACGACGAGCTGCGAGTCACCGAAGATGTTGATAGACTTGATGTGGAGGGAAAGGGCAGTCTAAAGTCCCAAAATTAAGGCCTCGTATTCGGCCATATTATTGGTACAATCAAAGTCAAGCTTGAAAGATAGAGGCATGGGCTCCCCTTCGAGTGGGATGAGGACGACCCCCGCACCCCCACCGAGTTGACATTTGGAGCCGTCAAAGAACATGGTCATTTGGTAGACGGTGTCATCGGTGGAAAGTGTGGCGATAGATTCGTCAGAAAACTCACAGTGTGAAGTTTGGTTGTCGAGAAGAGGGACATCTGCCAATTGGTCAGCGATAGTTTGCCCCTTGATAGATTTCTGTTGGATGAATTTGAGGTCAAACTCAGCGAGCAGCATGAGCCACCGAGCCATACGTTGATTCTGATATGGCTTGGAGTGCATATACTTGAGAGGGTCGGTGTGAGTGACGACAAAGGTTTTGTGGTTGAGGAGTAGTGGCAGAGCTTGGTAGCGGAAAAGACTAATGCCAAACAGAGTTTCTCGGTATGAGTATACCAAGTTTCATAGTCGACTAGTGTTCAGCTGATGTAGTAAACCGCTTGCTCACGATGATGCTCATCTCGGTGCGTGATCATGGCACCTAACGAATGGTTGGTGGCAGAGATATAAAGGTAGAAGGGTTGGTCGTCTTTAGGTGGAATGAGGACTGGTGGAGAGACCAGATAGCATTTGAGGGCTTCAAAAGCCTCTTGACAGTCCTCATCCCATTTAAAGGAGACGTCCTTCTTAAGGAGATGATGAAAAGGTTGGTAGCAGTCTGAAAGCTGTAAGATGAAACAGCGGATGGACTGGACCTTCCCTTGTAGACTGCGAAGTTGCTTGAGATTGGTCGGGGGTGGCATTTCGAAGACAGCGCGAATCTTGGCGGGATCTATCTCGATGCCACGGAAGGAAACTATGAAGCCGAGAAGCCTGCCTGAGAGGACCCCAAAGACACATTTCTTGGGGTTAAGGCAGACATTGTATTGAAGAAGGCGAGAGAAGATGATTTTGAGAATGGTCAAGTGGTTGCGGCACAGTTTGGACTTGCCGAGAAGGTCGTCCACATAGTCCTCCATGATTTTGTGGAGGAGATCGTGGAAAATGTAGGTCATGGCGCACTGATATGTGGCACCAGCATTTTTAAAGCTGAAAGGCATGACTCAATAGTAGAAAGTTCCCCATGGGATGATAAAGGTAGTCTTGTGCTGATCTTCTGGTGCGATCAGGATTTGATTGTATCTTGAAAACCCGTCCATGAGAGATAGCATCTCATGGCCGGCCATGAGATCAACAAGCTGGTCAATGTTAGGAAGAGGAAAGTCATCTTTGGGATAGGCTAGGTTAAGGTTATGATAGTTCATGCAGATCTGAATCCCCCCAATTGCTTTAGTAACTGGGACGATGTTAGAGACCCACTACGGATAATCGATGGGCTGGATGAAGGAGACAGAGAGAAGGCGCTAAAGCTCCTCTTTGACAAGGAGCACAATGCAAGGATGCATCTTTCGAAGCTTTTGTCTAACAGGCTTAGCCTCTAGTTTGGTGACAATGTTATGGGTAGCAATGGTGGGGTCGATGCCAGGCATGTCACTGTAAGTCCAGGCAAAGGCCTTGCTATGGTCGAAAAGGAACTGGGTATAGTCAAGCTGCTCCTGAGTGTCTAAAGATTGGCCAATCTTTAAGACGTGAGAAACATTGGAAGAAGGGAGGTTGATGTTAATGGTTGATTCATTTAACATAAACTGGGTCTCGGAAGGGAGGGAACGCTGGATGAAAGAGTCATCGGCACCCATGTAGGAAAGGATGGCGTCATCGTCAACGCAGTGGACAGTGTGAACGGTTGCCGACTCATCCTCTATCATGTTAGGAAAGATGAGAGGGAGAGACCTGGATGCCCCATTGAGCTGATAGGTCAGGGGTTCCAGGCGGATGGTGTTTATGGAAAAAAAAACTAGGAGGGATGGAAACCACCGACTCTGTAGGTGACGAAGGAGAGATGGGTGAGTTTGGAGGAGATTGGCCAATTGTTGGCTCAGGACAAAGGTTGAAAGGAGCCTGAGTGGGGTCATGATATCCCAGGCCATACCGTTTCTTGGCATCATCATCATTGAGTGGCTCGATGGGCTGATGGGAGCCCTACTCATAACGTCCAAAACTAAAACCCTTCCATGCACACCTGTAAAGGTAAGTGTGTGCAAAGGCAGGGTTGCCAAGAAATGAGAAATTTGATGTGAAAGGTTGGGGTGAAGAGAGGGAATTGTCGTTGGTAGGAGCTTGATTGAGCCCCCCATAGACAAAGTTGGTTTGGAGGTGAGGAGGACCATAAGGCATGACCATCCTGATTCGATGGTCGTAATTGGGACTGAGATGAAGGCATCCATACTCTTGCAGAGTTTGGAACATGTCTAGGGTCAACAAGTGATATTCCCCAAGCGATAGTCATTGGAAGATGTCTTCCATGGGGTCTTTGGTCGGTGCTTGAAGAGGAGGGGTGAGGGCGACCGTCGATTGCGAACTGGTCAAAGCTTCCGCAGATGGAGGCGGTGCCAGAGTTGACGGCTTGATGGGAATGAGGACATCATTGGGATGGTAAGTTGTGTTGCAAGTCTTGAAGGGTGAAGGGTCAGCGGGAATGGTGTGAACTTGCCCGTCATGCTCAAACTTCACACAACGGTGCAGGGTGGAGGGGACACAGGCCATGGCACGGATCCAAGGTTGGCCCAGTAGGATGTTGTATTGAAACTCTCCTTCGATGATATAGAATAGCTTCGGGACTGTGCGTGGACCAACGCGAATGTGAAGGATGACTGTGCCAATGGTCGTGGCGGTGGTGTCATTGAAAGAGCGTAAGATTGCGTCAATTTTGGAGACACAATTCTTGGGAAGAGCCAACTAATCAAAGGCATGGGTAGAGATTATGTTGATGCTAGCACCGCCATCGATCATAACGCACTTAATGCGTGTCCGATCAACATAGGCAATGATGAAGAGGGCGGCATCCTGATCTTTCGTGTTAGATGTGAGAATCTCAGAATCGCTGAATGTGATGGAGGTGACAGGAGATAAAGAATGGACGAGGGCAGTGAGTGGTTGGGGGTCCTCGAGTTGGACCTCCGCTGCCTGTAAGGCTTAGATGAGGGCTTGACGGTGCTGAGGCGAGGTTTGGATAAGGTCATAAAGAGACATCTTTACAGGCATCTGGTGAAGCTGCTTCAGCATGGAGTCGTGAATTGGCCCAGAAGAAGAAGACGTAGAAGGCTGAGATGCGCCAAGGATAGAAATTTTAGGCATGGGCGCAAGAGGTGGCTTGACGAAGGGATAGGTCCAAGGAATGGCAGCTTTTTCTTTCGCCTTGTCCTTTTGTGACCTAGTGGTTATACGGATAGCATTGATTTCGAAAATAGGAGGTGAAGAAGGGGTCATGTCTTGCTGGTGAGATGTTGACATGTTTGAAGAGGTTAGATGAGAATGAGCCAAGGTCTGGTCAAGAGTGTCCTCAAGGAGAAGAGTGTCCTTCTCCATATAGCGGTGGATGATGGCCTTGAGGGCACAGCAAGTCTCGGTATCGTGTCCTGGTGTACGATGATATAAGCAAATTTTTCTGTCATCGAACCAGGATGGCTTGGACCCGAGAGGTTGGAAAGGCTTGATGGGTGGAAGGGTTATGTTGGAAGTCTGCAGAAGCTGGCGCAATATCAATGAGTATGAGCCCACTAGAGGGTCTGTGTTATTTGATATGTGTGAGGTTGGTGACTTTTACTTAGGCTCCGTACCACCTTATGGGTTGATGGTGCGGTGACAGGCAAAGATGGCACTTTCTTGGTGATTGGTACCGCCTTTTTGGGAGAGGGACAGCTGGAGGTAGGCAGAGGAAGCAAAGGAGGCAATGAGTTTTGATTGGAGGCCGGAGTGGGAAGGTTTCTAGCCAGGGTCGAAGGATGGGGGCCCAAAATGGATGGCAATGGTGACAGGGCAGGAGGCGTTCGCTTCGACAGTCTGGCAGTCTTCTTTGACTTGGTTGGAAGACTACTACTGGTCAAGGTCTGGTCTAGGTCCACCCTCACTTGCGGGTGAGTGAGGGTGGAGACAGGATGAACGCCAAGTGACTTGATAGGCTTAGACGAGAGAGATGCAAGTTTCGGTTTTGATGGGCTTGGTTGAGGTTTGAGAGTCTGGTCTTTGTCAAGAGTTTGAAGAGATTCTGCCTTGGGAAGATTAGCAGCATGTGATGAGAGGGCACAGGTATGTTGAAGGGCTTTAAGACGCTCCCACAACACCTGAGGCGTCACTTTCCTCAGAGGGAGAAGTTCGATTTTCTCTACTAACCGGGAAAATGGCTGAGAAGAAGATGTTGATGGTTGTGGGGTTGAAGACGAGATGGGTGTAGCAGTCTTAAATGCATGGTATGGTGAAGACAAGACAGATACAGGTTCTTCCCTGGGTGGAGAAGAATCCAGAAAGTGAGGCTCCTCAAGCGGGTAAAGGGTAGGGATGATGGTGCCCTCCACTTGTGGTTGAGGAGTAGGAAGGGTCGGGTCCTCCATAGGCAACAGAAATGAGGATGGCAAGACCGGTGGTGCTGGTAAAGCCGAGGCATCCTCCAAGATGAGAGAGGTCGATGGAGAACTAGCTGGGGAAAGAGGTTCGTCCACACGTGATGGACTGATTGATGGACTAACCTCTTGAGGTTGATTAGGGACGAAAGGCGAGACCGTATTGACTGTTCGAATGTTGTGTTCATGATTGTCGTCAATTAAGGTTCGGACATTGTTTTGAGTTGGCGGATGATTAGGGAATGCATGTTTGAAGATGTCAATGGCCTGATTAGGGGGCGCATTGGGATTATCTAAGATGAGGTCCCCCTTTTCAAGCATGTCTTGGATTACGTTCTAAAAGGTTTTGTATTTTTCCATGTCATGTCCCTTAACACGGTGGAAGCTGCAGAAGTCTTGTTCCCTATACCACACAGGGATGGCGTGTGAGGGATCAAATTGTGGAGGAGGTCGGGCTTGAGGGAGATTGAGGACCCCCTGCTTAACAAGCTTTTCCAGCACAGACGCGTATGATTCTCTGAGAGGAGTATACCATCATTGTACGTATCTCTGCTGGAATTGGCGAGTGGCACTCTAAGACGTGGATGGCTCAGGCTGATTGATTGAAGAAGATGAAGGTCTAACAACCACGGCATTAGCTAAAGCCTTGGATTTAGAACTGGATGATGATGGCTTAGCAGAAGAAGAGTCATTGGTCTTAGAGCTGGGATTCTTGCTCTGCAACTTGACTTTATTCTCCTCGATGGCATGCAACTCAAGTTTGCGGGCCATCGTGAAGGCTTCGTCGAAGGTGCAGAAGGTTTGAACCCTCAGGATGGAAGAAATATGTCTGGCACAGGCTTGGGAGAAGAGTTCAATAAGCTCAGCCTGGGGTAAGGAAAAGGAGAGCTAATTGATGAGGCCTCTCCATCGAGCAACGAAGTCGGCTATGGACTCGTCCTCAAATTGCCGGATAGAATAGAGGTCCGTGATCGAGACCTTCTTGGTTATGTTGATGGAAAAGTGATCGAGGAAGAGCTGGGCCAATTGTGTGAATGAGAAGAGGAAATGGCTAGGAAGGGAGCTGTACCAGTCGAGCGCAGCACCCGAGAGAGACATAGAAAATGTGCGTAAGAGCAATGCATCGTCATGGGCAATGAGGTAACAGGCATGTTTGAATGCCCACAAGTGTTGCTGTGGGTCTTCCTTGCTTTGAAAGCGAGAAAACTTTGGAAGCTCCCACTGGCTAGGATATGGTCTGATTGGGATAGAAGGATGAATGGGCTCGTTGCAGATCTGCTCATATGAGAGAGCGTTGTGTGAGCTAAAAATAGAGGTCTCTAGACTGGTCATCTTGTCCATCAGCATTTTGATGATATCTGCCAACGAATTGATGGGTGGCGCACCCCCTAAGTTGTAGGGCACTTGGAAGAGGCTAGGGGAGGCATACGACGTAGTTGGTTGCCCCTGTAAAGGTGCAACGTAGGGATAACTAGTCGTAGGGATAGATGAAGAGGCTAAAGGTGGTTGGGTAGAAGGCATAGCTAGGCCCGATGTTGTCACGAGGGGTTGGATTGTGGTAATGGGGGCCAAGGGATAAGAAGCCACCCTGGTGTTGATAGGGGCCAAGGTAGGCGGAATAGAGACGATAAGGTTTTGAAAAGGAGTGGATAGCGGTTGAGCGGGTTGATGTTGATAGGGGGCCGAGACCCCAGTGCAAGTGGGCCCAAAGATAGAGGGAGAGGCCACACCTAGAGGATTGGTCAAAGTCTGGTCAGTGGTTGAAACGATGGCTTGAGTGTCCAGGGGTTGAACTACGGATGCCGTCGATACAGCCGTAGTCGCGGCAAGAGAGGTTGGCATTCTGTAGATTGGATTGCCCAAGGAGTCTCGCGTTCGGCTATGTGCAAGATAGTGTTGCAAGGCCTTGACGTTGAGGTCCAAGAATCGTTCAAAATCTTGGTCCCCTTTTTGGACAATAGGAGTCTGCGGCAGGGTTGGACGAATAGGAGTTCTTTCGGTCTCCGAGTTGAACTCCATTGTAGGCTTGGTCATGGACGGGGTAGACGGAAGTGGTTGACGGCTAGCGTGGTTGACAAAAGCCTTGGCTTGGCTACGAGTCAAAACCATGCAAGGCAAAGAAGGTTTAGGTTTTAGAAACTGTGTTTTTCTATTTCAGAAAACCAGGATGGAGTTTTTGACAGAGAAGGAATAGGTTTTAGGCTGCTGGTTTCAAAAAAAAAGACAGTGACAGAGACCAACGTCGGTTGAAAAACCGATGTTGGTAAGAAAGATGGCCGACGTCGGTCAGATAACCGATGCCGGTAAGAGGGAAAAGCCGACGTCGGTGGAAGAACCGATGTCGATGACTGTGTTTTCCAGAGAACCAAAAGATTTTAAGATTCTTGGAAAAACAATGAAGAAAGCGTCCTCACTCACTCAAACAAACAGATGAGAAGAGAAGAACTGAGAGAGACAAACAAGCCTAAGCGATAAATCCTAGGAATTAACCTTAGAACCTTGTGGCTTATGCCTTAGATGAATATTTAGGGAGATTGGCTGTAAGAAGGGTCCTAGAAGAGGCAATCTAGAGCTGGTTTCGGGTCTTGTTTTAGGTGCTCAAAAATCTGTGTTAGGTCTGGTACGCGGCCTGGTGCTAAGGAGCAAGCTCCCCTCACTTCACGATTCCAGTGGTTAGCTAGTCTCGCTTAGCCAAGATATACCTCACCTAGAGTTTATCCTCCGCCAGAGAACGGAGTGGGCTTCCCCCTTGGTGATGAAATCCATGTAGGGTCACCGGGACAGGTAAGGTATCCACTGGGGGATGAAATCCCAGTCGGGCCTTGTCTCAAGTAAGTTTTATGTTTGTTTTAGTGCATGTGGTTTGGTAGTGTAACATCAAGTGTCTACGATTTATTCAATATGCAGATTCAAGTTACTAGATGAAGACTAATGCAAGCACAAGCAAAAATGCAATGCAGTATGTTTTTAAGCCCAAGTCAAAAATATGAAGTTTGGATGAAGACAAGTTTGAGAAAGGGTTGAGAGTATGATGTTTGGACTAGTCTAGAAATGCAAGGAAGAAAGATTCGTTTTAGTCCTGCTTATAGTGTCATTTGGGATAGAAGAAAGAGACAAGAAGGAAGGAGCCTAAATGCACCTAAATGAATGAAAGGAAGAGGAACCCGAGGAAGAACCTAAGGTCCCATCGGGCGTGCCAGAATGTTTCTATCGCTAATTCGCTTTCTACATTCAAAAGATGAATAAAGAAACTAAAGAAATGGACAAGGCTAGAAGTACCTGGATAAAGATTGCGCACTGTAATCTAGACATTTGTGGGCACCCCTCTTTGGCTATGGAGGAATGACACCTGCAAGGAAAAAGAAACTTGGACAAAAAAAATGTTAGATGGATAGGCAGCGGGTTGCCAAGTGAAAGCTTGTTCTCGGAAGTGTGAAAATTTCCTCAAGGGAGGTCAACCCACTGATAACAGACAGATAAAAGACTAAGGAAATACAAAATGCCAGAATATAGGAGTGATAAACAAATTAGAAATGAAAGAAAAGATCAATGATTACCTGAAAGGAGTTGTCGGGCTGATGACAGTCGCCGAGGTCGGGAATGTTGCCAGCGTCGGTTGCCTGGTCTGCCGACTTCGGTTATCCTACAGACGTCGGTCGGGGAAGTAACCGGCGTCAGTCGGGGCAGTGGCCTGTAGTCAGGTCTGGTCGGGTTTCTGGACTGTGGATAGGTCCGAGGCAGAGCTCAGGGATGAATTTGAATGGACTAGGGAATGGTCAGGTTCTAATTAGGTGCCCTGTATAGGGTCTTTGTTGGCAAGAAGGACGAGGGAGTTGTTCGGGATTGCACTGAAAGGATGAAAGAGTGAAAGGAAGGTGGACAGAGGACAGGGCCTGAGAAGGCTTTTCAGCCTCTCAGGGAGTAGGACGGAGGGAGTGGAAGATAGCAGATGCCAAACAACTGAACACTAAAGAAAAGAAATGAAATGAAATAATAGACTCTGCTTACCTTTTTAGCTTGCCGAATGAAGAGTGGGAGAGCTGTTGTTGAGACCACAGAAGACTAAATCTCTGCTCAAGAATCCCTACACCTGTTGCTGTTGTTGCACGAGGTCCAGAGGGAGAAGAAACGAATGCCAAAATGCCAAGAGAATTTAGTTTGCGAGCTCAAGGGGCCGGGGGCTGGAATGGATGCAGAAAGGAGTCTTGAAGGCTGCCGACGCCGGCAGTATCGCCGACGTCGACCGAAGGGTCGCCGACGTCGGCAGTGGTAGAATGGGGACAGAGACTAAAAATAGCCTCTGCCCATTCTTGCACGCCGCCGAGCGAGGGACTGTGGGAAGAACGGTCATGAGGATGCTTAAATGGGCGTGGGAGGAAGATAATGAGAAGATTTGGCATAATAAAGGCTAAGAGGAAGGTGGGGGCATCCAAGGGAGGATCCAAGGTGGCAAGGGTGAGGTGGAAAGGGGGCCACTTAATTGAAATATTTAAGTTATTTTAATCAAATGAGTGGAGGGGACTAAGGCCAAGGGTTAGGATATGGGTTTGAGGTGGATAAGGGGGGAGAACCAAGGTGCAGACACATTTGTGGTGTCTACACTCCCTACCCTCTGCAAGGGCTCTTGAACCCAGAACTGCCCAATACCACTTGTCCTTCAGGAGGTTTGAACTTTTTTGGTTGAACTGCTCCTTTGAACCAACTATTAAACCAATTGATTGAACTGGTTCAATGGTTCAAGTGGTCGTTGAACTAAGGCATTGAACTGAGCGTTGAACCAAGCTCGTTGAACCATTTGAAATGAGCTGAGCCTTTAAACTTTGTTGATGAACTTTGCATTAAACTTTGCTGATTGAACCAAGGCTTTGAACAAAAACATGAAACCAAGGCGTTGAACCAATGCATTAAACCAAGCTAATGAATCGATTGAGTGAACCGAGTGATTGAACCGAAGCATTGAACCAATGCGTTGAACCAAGCTGATGAACCATTTGATTGAACCAAAGTGATGAACTTCATTGATTAAACCAAGGCTTTAAACTTTGCTGATGAACTGAGGCATTGAACCAAGGCATTGAACTGGTTCAATGGTTCAACGGTTTAAAGATGCTAACTTTTAGAAAGATTATGTCGTTAAACCACTCTTCCAACCTTAAGAAAAAGTGTCTTTGAACCATTTGAGCTCTTTTTCCTTATGAATTTCTTTAGACAAGAGTCTGAAGAAGCTTTTTAAAACCTTGCACTCTCTGAATTAGTTCTTCATCTACCAAAAGACTACACCTGCAGAGTTCGTAGAAGTCCCTGTGAACTCTGTAAAAAACCTACAGAATCTGTAGAAATGAACTTATAGAGTTTGTAGAAACTTCACTACTGAGTCCATAAAAATCCAAGCTCTGTAGAGTCCATAGAAATGGACCTGTAGAGTCCATAGAAAACCTATAGAGTTTGTATAAATTGCAAGACTCGTGCAAAAATCAAAAGTACTAGCTCAGAATAGCATAAAAAAAAGGGGGACCAAATTTTTTGGCCTGTTGGGCAAAAAATGGTCAACAAATTGGTGACTCCTAAAGGAAGCATGCCTGTTATTCTTAGAGACCAATTGCCTTGTAGTCCATTGGGCACGGAGTCAAAATGCAGCTTTGAAGAAAGGTTAGCAACAGCCCTAAAAGATCCAAGAGTCAAACATGAAGCTTTTACCCCACACACAAAAGAAAACACACACAAGGCTAAAAACACTACTTATGCAAACTGCACTTAGGGAAAGTAGGAAAAGAAACCAAAAGCAACTACTATGTACAACAAACTAAGAATATTTTCCTCCCTCCTAGATCAAAGGGAAAATTTCTTAAGTCCCCTTCCTGGTGAGGAAACTTATGGTGCCAGACAAGTAGCTGAATGAAATGGAGAGTTGGTGACCTACTCCTCTTGCCTGCCACCTTGATCAGATCATATCCAAGTGGATCAGAATTGAAAATGCCTCTAACATACATGTATTCTTCTTGTTCTTGGAGGCTTGTTGAATGTTGGTCCTTCATGCTGGTGCATTTCACCAAGAAATCAATGGCTATTGGCTCATCACCATAGGCCCCTTGATCTACAAAGTCCCTCTATAATGCATCATGGTTTGACTCATCCCCTTCTACTTCATTGAAGATCTTGTCAAACTCATCCTTTGCTTCCTCTTGGCCTTCTTGAAGAAGGGTGACTATTGTGATGTCTAAAATAGAATCACAAACTGATTGCTCATCCCACAGAACATCACCTCTTTGTTTAAATCTTTCTTCTTCAAGGCTTTCCTCAAGGTAGACAAACCTCTCTTTTTCCTCCTCAAAGATCAAGGTCTCTAGATGTTCAAAGGCATCCTCCTGATCCTCCTCCAACTCTAGCTCCATGGCATGGTCATCTTCCTCATTGAAGCAATAAGGAAGTTCATCGAACAAGGGGGAAGAGAGCTCACCATGCTTATGTTCCATCTCATACTGCTGGAACATCTGCATGTATGCATGACCTGAGTCTTCCCCATTGCTAATGGTGTCTTCAAAATAAGCATCAATGAGGATTTCTTCTTCATTTTTGCTCATGATAGCCTCTTAGAGAATTATAGATTTGATCTTTTCTTTCTCACTGGTCTCCTGCAAAATAGGTTCTTCTTTGAGAAAGGGTGAAGTGAAAAAACCATGTGGAAGGGGAGGCAGTCCTTGAGCTAGAATCAAATGATTCTCATCCTTCCATTTGGTTAACACTTCATCAATATCAGGTGTTGCTTGATAGCTCTCTTGGAGGTGTGTATATGGGTTGTGTTTAGACATGGAATGTGCCATTGGGTCTGAACCATCCATCACACCTTGGCTGAGGAATCTCTCTGTGGATTCCAACTCTACCATTCTTCTGGCTATATCCTCCTGGAAGTGCCTTTCTTGGAGGTCATTAGGATTATCATGAGTAGGATCAGCCTCATCTTCTTCAAGGTTTTGAGCAAAACCTTTCTTCTCCTCCTTCTTGCCCTATGATTCTACTATTTGCTTCCAGTTCAGGATCTCAAAATTGGAAATTTGCTCCTGTGAACAGGCAGCAACTTTGTTTTCTCCAAGGCCCTGGGGCTACTTCACAAGGTCTAAAAGTTCCATCTCTCTTTCATGAAGCAGTCTCATCTTAGCCTCTAAATCCTCAATTTGCTTAGCTAGATTATCCTAAAAGAGTCTTTCTTGGAGGTCACCAGCATCATAATGATGAGTAGGAGTAGTTTCGAGAGAGATGTGTTGGTTCATAATGTTCCCCCCAAAGAAAGATTCATGATCTAAAGAATTTAGAAGCTTCATCTCCATGGGAGGTTGTTCTAATTCCCTTTGATGCTTTAAGGCTAGGCATACGGGGTTAAGAGCAGGGTTGATTGACAGATTAGATGAGGTGGAATGAGCAAGTGCTATCTGATAGAAAGGATTTGGTGTACAAGAGGGGGTTTTCTTTAGAATAGGAGGGGGCATGAAAGGTTGACTGCCTTGATTGAATGGATTCCTCCATTTTTCTACCTCCTCCTCCATGGATTTCAAGGCCTGAGCTTGCCTGAACAAACATTCCTCTTTATACATCAGCTCCTGCTGATATTCATACTGCTCATTCAGTCTATCTATCTCCATTACCTGCTTCTCAAACTCCAACACCACCTCACTTATCGTTGAAGGGCAACTAGGAAATCTGCTTGAGGGGATTCCATAAAAATTTTGAGTCTGATCAAAGTCATATGAAGGAATACAAGTTCCATTTTTTTGTGTGAAGGAAATATACATACAAAAAAATGAGATTTTCTTGATGGCACCAGGTTGCTTAACCAGCTAATTCAACTCAGAGTCACCATTGGTGTTGATGCAAAAGCCTCCAAAGGCTGGCTGGTTGAAGAACACACCAAAAATTCTTCAACTCTGTGGACACAACTTGTCCTAGTTGGTCCCAATGGGCATGCCAAAAACTGTTGATGTAGTGGATTGCACCTGGGTTATGATGCCTAGCTCCTGCCCTTCCACACACAATAATGGAAACTCCCCTCTCACCTGTGGGATCGGTGAAGCTGGAGGGGAGAGTCTCTAGATAAGGGATATCTCCCTCTGATGTATCCTTTAGGCCTTGGTTTCTCCTACTGCTAACAAAATAATGTAAAAAAGGGGGGGTTGAAAAGGGAGAGAGAGATGCTAAAATAGAACCTAAACCTAAAAAAAATGAAAAGGTGATACACTGGAAAAGTTCGATCCACTCAGGCCCAAAACATACACTTTTCACCAAGAAGAAGTGCCCATACACTTCATCTGATGTGGGAAACTCTTCTGTGTTAGTGAGTCAAGGGTTCATGGAGATACAAGGAGGAAGGAACTATCAAAGGTGTTTTGAGACACACTTTGACGGCCTATTCACATGCACCTATATTCCGACTGTAGACACTTCTGGTAGACCTGCAGAAAAGAAACTCAAAATGTGCTAGATATGTTGGAATTGATCTATGAGAAGCATAAAAGGAAATGACTTAACACAAAAAGAAAACATAGAGATGTGCTTGAGTGCAAGTCTAGATGGAGGTAAAAATGCTAAGTCCTGATTCAAGGTAAAATCTGGCAAAGTTCTACCTTACAAGCCCGAGAGATTTTTAGGCAGAGTTTTGCCTTAAGGTTGAGATATGGATCCTTCTCAAATGAGAAATTTACAATATATAGAAAGAGGAGGAGAACTTGGAGCTTTCTAGGAAAGACATTGGCACTCTTTTTGCAAGCTGGCCCATCTACACTCTGAGCCTTGGGAAGAGGGGTGTCTCTTTTCTAAAAATAGACTACTCCCTTCAAGGTCTTTGCATAGCTTGTCTACTTATAAATGCAAAGTGGAGGAAACAAGCCATGTTGCTTATTGTTTGTGTTGTTTAGTGACCATCTGGCAATAACTCACCTCCTCTTTGCCACTTGGACTGCTTTGTCTCTTTTTGCACCTTATCTTCTTCCTACTTTGTCTCTTTTTGGCTCATTTGGCCCTCGAGGGCTATCTTCTGGCAGGTCGCTACATTCCTTGGGATCTTTTATGGTTAATGCTCAAACATTTTAAAAACAAATGGCTATTTCACCATCGTAAATTTGACATCTGCACAACCATCACTGTGTTTGAATACCCAACAGCTAGTTTGTCATGTTTAACTTTGACATCCTCAGGCCCTTCACCCTTAGTCCTTCCTTCGGCTTTCTGCTTCAGCCTTTTTCCTCATGGGCCTTTTTTGTGGGCTTATTTTCCATCAGGCTTTTTGTGCAGACTTTTTCCCACTGATAAAAATTTTGAAAGAATTGTCTCAGCCACTTGTTATTTCTTTAAATTTTTCTCGGCTTATTTCCTATAGCCTTCCGAATTCCTTCAGACTTTTTGTCTGAAGGAATTCCTTTGGACAAAAAGTCTGAAGGAATTATGCCATTGCCTTAACAAAATTCTAAAAGATCTTACCTTTGTGGCCTCTTTGAAGTGTTCCCTGCCCTCCATAAGGGCTCTTGAACCCATAACTACCCTTCACAAGGGCACTTGTCCTTCAGGAGGCTTGAACTTTTTTGGTTGAACCGCTCCTTGAAACCAATCGTTGAATCAATTGATTGAACCGGTTCAATGGTTCAAGCGATCGTTGAACCAAGGCATTGAACTGAGCATTGAACCAAGCTCGTTGAACCATTTGAAATGAGCTGAGCCTTTGAACTTTGTTGATGAACTTTGTGTTGAACTTTGTTGATTGAACCAAGGCTTTGAACTAAAATGTGGAACCAAGGCATTGAACCAAGCCGATGAACCGACTGAGTGAACTGAGTGATTGAACCAAGGCTTTGAACTTTGTTGATGAACTGAGGCATTGAACCAAGGCATTGAACCAGTTCAATGGTTCAACAGTTTAAAGATGCTAACTTTTGGAAGGATTATGTCATTGAAACACTCTTCCAACCTTAAGAAAAAGCGTCTTTGAACCATTTGAGCTCTCTTTCCTTATGAATTTCTTCAGACAAGAGTCCAAAGAAGCTTTGTAAAACCTTGCACTTTTTGAACTAGTTCTTCATCTGCCAAAAGACTACACCTGCAAAGTTCATTGAAGTCTCTAAAAAACCTACAGAGTCTGTAGAAATAGACCTACAGAGTCTATAGAAACTTCACTGTTGAGTCCATAGAAATCCAAGCTCTGTAGAGTCTGTAGAAATGAACCTGTAGAGTTCATAGAAAACCTGCAAAGTTTGTAGAAATTGCAAGACTCATGCAAAAATCAAAAGTACTAGCTCAGAACAGAATTAAAAAAATGGGGACCAAATTTTTTGGCCTGTTGGGCAAAAAATTGTCAACAGGTATGATATGAATTATGATGGTTTGGAGTCTGTCAATGTTCTTGAAGGGAATCAAGAATCGTTGGAGGAATTATAGGAACTTATAAACTTGTTAAATGCATATACATGTAGAAAATTATAATGGATTATAATATGTATGAATGTTAATTTTCATTAAATGAAGAAAATCACCTCAATTTTAAAGTCCAATTGTGTAGACCCTATTTTTGCCTATGTTCTATGTTCAAGAATGTTGAGTATGCATTATGTGTAGAGAAAGGTTATATGGAAAGTTAGTGGATTACATATACATATATTGGTAATCCTTTCCTTAAATTATCTTAAGGTTTTTTATTTGGTTTTTAATGATTTTGAATGTGTTTTATGAAGTATTAAATTCAAACCTTGTAGGTGATTGTATATCTACACTAAGTCAGTATCATAATTTTTCATAAGTAGGTAATAGAGGTTATTTAAAAGGTTTAAAATGTTTATACATGTGTGAATAATGATCATAGATATTTTTAAACTTTCACAGAGGTTTCAAACTTAATTAAAATCTTAAAACATTCATTACTCCTCAGGTTAGCATAATCAGTTATAACCCTGTATTAGGGTTTTGAAACTAAATGAGAATTTGAGTGCATTTCAACAAGTCAATTATTCTAATTTTTGGTGATTATTTGGGTTTTCATTTTCTCTAATATATTTTGGATTTTTTGTCCTGGAACAGTACCATTGTGTATGGATAGAGATGACTATGTTTGAATCAAGTGTTTAGAGACCTAATTAGGTCTAGACATGGTCTAAAAAGTGAATTTTTGAGTGGAATTAGGCCAAGAAAATCCTTGGAGAGTAGGAATTCAATAGAGGGTATTAAAAAATGACTATATTTTTTTAGGTTCAAACTCCATTTGTCTATACCACTGGAAATAGTGAAAAAAGGCTACTAGAAGAGAAATAGTTTATACTAATTGACATTAATTTTGAGAGGTTAAACTTTTCATTTTTTATACTCTAAATAATTTTTGTATCAAAGCTTAGAATATCTTGGTAATAGAGTAATAAAAATGTTAACTCGAGGATGTGGAGCAGAAATAGCTCAAAGAAGATTACAATCAGTTGATGCCTTAGTTGTGGAGGTGAGAAACTTGCAGGCTAGATTGCAAGCTATAAAATTGGCTCAGAGAAGAGAGATGAATAGATGTGATGTGAGTGAAGAAGAGGTAGAAGTTCCTCAAGAAGAATCTATGAAAGAAGGAGAGGAAGTTATAGTGGAGGAAATATTCATTAGATCAATTATAGGTGTGACATTAAAACCTAAATTGGACGTACCAATGTATGAGGGCAGTCTCAATGTTGAAGCATTGAATAACTCGATAATAGTTATGGATAACTAATTTGATTATGAAGAGGTGAATGAGAAAATAAGGTGAAGTTTTTAGTGACAAGGTTAAAGGGTCATGCATCCCTATGGTGGGATGGAGTACATGAAGAAATAAGAAGGGGAAAAGAAAAGATAAAGTCATAGGACATGATGGTGGCCAAGTTGAAGGGCAAATTCATGCCTAAAGATTATCAAACCAACTCATTTAGGAGGATAAAAAATATAAAATAGAAATACATGTCAGTGAAAAAATATAGAGTGGAACTATATAAACTAACCATCAGAGCATGACACATTGAGGAGGATGCTAAAAAGGTTGTCAGGCACATTAATGGATTGAAATTCAATATTCAAGATGAAATCAACATTTTGTCTCCAAGGATAGTAGAAGAGGCCTGTAAAGTTGTGTTAAATGTAAAAGAAAATTTTAATAGAAGGAAAAGTCAAAAAAATAGAGGTAGAGGTATAAATTATAGAATTAGAGATCATCAAGAAGGGAGAGGATAATCAGGCAATAGAAATCAATGGCAAACTCATAATAAGGAAGTTAGTAGTAGTTTTGAAAGTACAATTCAGCCTAATATAAGTGGTTATGGAATTAGAGGTGTAAGACCTTATGGTAGAGGAAGAGGATATAGTATATTTATAAGTAAATGGTAAAAATGTAATAAGTTTGTAAGACATAAATCCTATGAATGTTTAGAAGACCTTCAAGCTGGTAGCTCTTGGAGTGAAATCAGGAACCCAGTAATTCAACCAAAAGAGGAAAGTGTGGAGTCATTACAAAAATATGTTTAAGAACCTAAAATAGGAGAGATTTTACTAATGAGGAGAGTTATATTAAAGTCAAGCCATGAAAAGAAAGAGCCACCACAAAGAAAGACATTATTCAAGACTATGTGCAAAAGTAGAAATAAATGTTGTAAGGTTATAGTTGATCATGGTAGCATATATAACCTTGTTTATTCCATAATGGTAACTAAGATAGGATTATATATAAAGGTGCACCCTAATCCATACAATGTCTCTTGGATTCAAATAAATCATCAAGTCCTAGTAAATGAGTAATGCCATGTAGACTTATAGATTGGTGGTTATAAAGACAAAGTTTCGTTTGATGTGATTCCTATTGATGTTTGCCATATCATACTTGGGAGACCATGGTTGTATGATAGAATAGCTAATCATGATGGTAGGGCCAACACATACACTATTGATAGTATGGCATCAAACATACACTAACTACATTGCAGGATAATCAAGCATGGAAAAAGGCATAGTCTAAAGTGATGATGTTGGGAGAGAATCATTATCTACCAAAAGTAACCATTTGCAAAACTGAAGCAAAGAAAGTATCAAGTGGGGACAAAATTCAAGTTAGAAAAAAGGTGGAGTAAAAGTTGACAAAGAAATGAGAAAAGAGAATGTAGTAGTTGAAAAGAGTTTTAAAGTGCTAATTGTTGACCAATTTTTGGTCCTACAAACCAAAATTTGGTGCCCCCTCCTTTTCTTCAAGAGGTCATCCAATCCATGTTTGGCTAGATCATCCCTTTGCTGCCTTGTGCAAAATGTGTTCTCTTCTAGACCTTTCTAATGAAAAATCCAAGTGTTTTGTCATTTTGCTTAGTCTAGTGCAAATCAAGTTTGTCCAGGTGCATTACTTGTCTACTTTTATAAGTAGAAGCAATTGAAGGACCCAAAATAGTCTAAAGTAGTTCTCAACAGGTGAAGAATTTCCTTTGGAGGGCATTTTGATAGATTGAAGGATGTTCAAAAAAATTCCAAAGGGTAAGTACCCTTATACAGGACACCTTGAGAAAGGTGAAGACCATTTTAGAAAGCTTGAAGGGCACTTTTGGATGAAATAAACCCTTACAAAGGGAAATGACATGAAGAAAGAGACAAATTGAAAAGTCCTGAAGAGCATGTGACCTTTAAGAAAAGAAGCAAATCAAAAGAAATAATTCCTTCAAACAAAATGTTCAAAGGAATTACTTTGGACATTTTGTCTGAAAGAGAGCATGATAAAAGGCTTGATAAGTCAAAGAAAAAGCAAATAAAAGGCTAAGGCAAAGGAGAAGTTGAAAGAAGGAGACAAAACATGGGCAAAGACAAAGAGAAAAATATAAAATAAGGAATAGTTTTGGTTGTTGAAAAAGACAAAGGACAAAATCAATGACCACTTAGACCAAGACAAGTGGCATGGATGACTCAGCAAGGAGAATTAAACTAATAAAATAGATTGGTTTTTAAACTATAGAGGAGAGCAGCCCATGTTTTCATGCTTCACCATTAATGCATAGCCAATTGTACCTAACATTAACGAGAGCATGGTTGAGTCAACACAACTTGGGGATGGCTTTGTTAGTTGCTAGAAGCAGTATTCCATGCTTTTATAGGCCTAGGATAGCAAGGGCAGTAACTTGGAAATCTCTAGCATGGCTCTCCCATACGTAATTAGAAGAATATGGTAAAATCATGGGCTTGTGGTCTCTACAAAAGTGTTTAACTCAGCATGGGTTTCCATCCCTTGATTTGTTAGCTATCTATTTCTAAGTTCTCTATATATTTTTAACTTCTCATTTCAGAAAAATTATCTCAGCATTATATGGTGAAGCCTTGAAGGAATTTACCTTGAATAAAAAGAATAATTTTTACCTCCATTTGAGCTTGAACTTTTGCATATGTCTATGGTTTTATCTTATGTTAATTCATTTCCTTTTCATGCTTTCATAATTTTATCCAACATATCTAGTGTATTGTGAGTTTTTCTCTTACAGTTTAATAAGAAGTGTCCAGCTCAGAATATAGGCACATGTGAATAGGCTATCTATAGTGTGTTTTAGAACACCTCTGGTAGTTCTTCTTCCTTGTATATCCATAGGATCTCCCTATTGAAACACTGATGTAGGAAAGGTTTTCATTTAAATGAAGTGTATGTTTCCTTGTCTCTGGTGTAAAGTGTATGTCAAAGCTAACTAGACCAACCATTTTGGTGCATCACCACATTAGTTTAAGTTCTAATTTCATTATTTCTCTCCCTTTTCATTCCTCCCATTATTAGTAGTAGGAAATCTAGGGCCTCAAGGTGCATCAAGGGGAGTTATCCCTAATCTAAAGATTCATCCCTCACATTTGTAACCCATAGCAAGAAGAATGTCTCCATTGTGCCACATGAAGGAAGAGAGATGACCCTCCCTTCAGAGGGTGCAATCCACTGCATCAATACTAATTATAGGCAACAAAGAGTTACTACAGCTAGCCAAACATGATGAGGTGAGTAATACATTGTGTGAGACTCAATAAATGGTTATTACAAATAATCATAGGTTTAATTTTTCTTGTGAAACTCAGTTTTAATCAAAGGAACACTTGGAAGGGTTGTTTGTAAACTTTATTAGAGTTAAAATCATTAAGAGGGGGTGAATTGATGAGCCTAGATATTTGAACTTTACTTCCAATTATTCCAACTCTTAATCATATAATACATACATCTCTGAAGCATACATATCATTCATAGAAGTGAATAATGAACATAATGCAAGATCACATACACAACACAAGATCTACGTGAAAAACTCTCTTGGAGAATAAAACCCACTCTTAGGTCTACAAACACATAGACTAATATCTTATAATATGATCACAAATAACAAACTGATCAAGTCCTTCTGAACAGGAATCTTTGATCAAGTCTTCTGACCTATAAACTTGATCAATTACTTCTGATCAAAGGCCTTTAGTGAAACCATGTTTCATAAGGAACAACTGCCCCTAAGGAAGATCAAGTCCTTTAGACCCTCCTTGAGAAGAACACTTCCACCTTAGGAATGATGTCTTCAACACCTAATGATGGATCTCTAGATATCACTCTTCTCACCTTTCAGTAACAACTCCATCATACCCTGTTGACCAAATCACATTACATACTTGAACCAACATACAAAGATAAATTAGGACACATTACATATCCCAGCTATCCCCATTCTTCAAATCTACACACTTAATTCATTCTTTACATCAAAAACTTTATCACATCTTAATAATATGGCCAGATGGTCATACACATAGTCCACACACTACTCTACATCTCAGATCAACCACCAAGTTTACATAGTCTTCACCTTGCCTTCAATCACATTCAAATAATAAGAACACTATTCTACCAATATAATTATGACCAAGTCATATAAATAGTCCTCAAACTGATCTTCTCATTAACCCGTTCACAAGGCAATCTACCCCTCCTTTGCTCCATAATTCACACACACAAGTCTTTCTCAAATAGCCTCTTGAGCATACTCACCCATTCTGTCTCTTCTAGTCTTATTAGGTCCAATGTCTTATGTGATCATCTTTAGTACCTTGCTCAAACTAGCATGTCTTATCCTCTTCACTCTTTGTTTTTCCTTGCTAACATGTACCTTCTCTTTCAAAGGTTATCTCCTTTGCTTAGAATCACACTCACACTTCCTCATTCAAGTATGACAAGTCTAGAACCCGACACATTTGGTTTCCCTACATATAGAGTAATCATGAATTATCAATTCTATAATAATCCTTTTCAAACATAATACATGCCTTCACCCTTTAGGCATCTCACATAGGTCACACTTACGCAAAAGACACTTTTAAATAGGCCTAAGTCACTTTTAAGTCCTATGCAGACCCATTCATATATTTGATACATATTCAAACAAATCAAGAACATATGACCAATTAAAAATACATAGGTCCACCCTTTATGTCCCCTTTGACATCCTTAAATGATCATAGTCATCTTAGCTCACCTCTGCATATGCTCAAATAACTCAAATAGAGACCTTATACACAAGAACACCATTACCGAATATACAGTCAACTTCTTAATAATTTTTCATGCTCAATATAGATTGATCACACCTCCAAAATACTCATATATCATTCTCATAGAGTCTATAATACTCCCTAATAGCTAAATCACCATGAAACATCAAAAAAACATGCATGATCTCAAATACTCTTCTCAGGTCACTTACAATCCATGCACGAATACACAATCAACTTTGAACCTTCATAATTATGTTTGTACAACTTTCATATCTTCTAATCTATATTACCAAATACATCGTAGAGTCCTCTACCACTTTGATTTTTACTGTAATAGCAAATTCAACTTCTATCAAAAGTTATGGTCCAAAAATTAGTCATTGGTCTTTCCTTCACAAATTCAAATATTTAGATACAAACAGTCATAGTTAAACTTTGAACACAATGCTCACATCTCATGTCCTCTTAACTCAAATAAAATATGCTCTATTGATCTTGATTGATCTTTAACACATAGGCACCAATACTTCAGACATTGAACATATGTCACTTTGACCTCATTTCATGTAATCTTGAAATGTTGACTCAATATGTTCCATCAATCTCTGTGGATTAGTCAAGTTTTTAGCAAGCAATGTTCACCATTCAATCAATCTATATGAACACCCACTCACTGTTGGATCCTTATCCTGTAACTTTGCTCAGTCATTAAACATCATACACCTATCCTCATCTCATTGCTTCTTAACTTCTTAGAATAATGCACATCGTTGATCTTGCTTGAGCTTTAACACATTCAAATTTGACTAAGTATGGGGACCCTTTCAATATGCTTGAGTAACCATCTTTTATCCTTAATAACTTCTTCGGCACTTTGACATAGGATCTCAACTTTAGACTAGATGATCTCCTCACATAGGAAAGTCTAACCATGTGACACACAACTCCTAGAAACCGCATGTGTGTGATATTTAATGCCATAAAATTCCCTCTCAAAATCTTCTATTACAGAGCCAAGTATGTCAAAACCTACTTGAGAAGCCAACTTTGAGCATGCATAAATTTTTCAATGCTTTAGCGCATGATCTCAAATTTACCATAAACCATCTATGCTTAAAACTAAATAAACCCATATGATCAATTCCTCTTGAAACCTTCACATGTGAAAGATATAACATCATCAAAATACTCACTTGACTCTTCTTTCCACATTGTAAAATTTGCTAAGTATGAAAAAACACTATCAAATTGCCTAAGAACCCAATTGTGTATAAGAATTTCTTTTGATGCACTTCATCGCATGATATAAAACTTAGTGAAAATAAATTAGGTTTAAAACTAAACAAACCCATATGATCAAATTCTCTTAAAATGTCCACACATGTGAGATATTCCATCATCAAACTACTTAATCAGGTCTTTCTAGCCACATTGCAAATTTGGCTATGGAAAAATAATGAATTCTGATTGAGAATCCAACTTTGTACCCTCATATCTTTGACTGAACTTCAATGCATGACTTGAGATCTGACACATAAAAAATAGGGACTAATGTGATCACAATCATATGACCAATTCCCCTTGACTCATTCCCACATGGTAATGATGATGTCATCAAACTACCAATTGATATTTTCCACCACTAGACCCAAACTATATAGATGAAAATTATAGACTACCAGATGAATTCTAATTATGTATACAATATCTCAAATAATAGATAACATCTTAGAGACCTATTACACATACTCTAGTCACCATACTCATCCCTGAACATCTATAACTAGTTAAACCCTAGAAATTAACCAAGCCAACACCAAACACACTAGGACAGGCACATTGCACACTTTATCATTATCACTTAGGCTATCAAAGCACTTCATCCACTCATAAGGACACCTTAGTGACATCACCAAGACATCATTGATAACTCTTCAACAAAATTTTCTCACAATTATCTTTGATAAAGATCACAGGGTGTCTAGAAAGCTTTGCTAAGAAGATTAGTACATTGAGAGACCTTGACATGGAAGGTACAATGACTAATAAGATAGTGAGTGAATAGTAGACAAATATAAAGAATGTAATTTAAATAGTTGATGGTATGTATATGTCAAGATGGAACAATAAGAAGCAATAAAAGACGCAACAGATGCAGTCAAAGAGAAGTTAGAATTTGGAGTGAAAGAATGTGAATTTCAAGAGGGAAAGAAAGAAGTTATTCTATTTAACTTATTTTTTTCATGTTTAGGTCTTTTGAAGAAGAAGGACAAGACAATTTGACAATGATCAGTTTTAAGATCAATAGTAAGAAAGATATCATCAAGGGAGGAGCTATAATAACTGTAACCAAGAGTCAAAGAGGTCTACATTCCTCTAATAGGCCTTGGGATCCAATGGGATATGAAATTGAAAATTTGGAATGAATAAGAGAGAGATTATGATGAGATGAACCACACAAGATCAGTTTAACTTTCAAGGAAACTTCATTTTGCTCCTCAGTATATGATGCAAGAACACCCTTCTAAAGATGAACTTTATCTTTTTTTGTTTGCTTGATTTTGGCTTGATCAAGTTGTATAGGGTTCATGTAGTTTGTTTAAGTTTTAAGGGCTTTAGGATTCATATCATACACTTGAGAATCTTCTCCAAGTGTTAAAGCTTGCTTAAATATGTTAGATTTTGAAATCGGCATTTTCCTGCCAATTTAGCAAATTTGAATTTTTGAACCTTCTTGTCTAAGTTTTGGAGTCTTAAGTCATTTTTGAAGGAATTTTAGGAGGTAGTCTTATTTTGTTTATAAGGTGTTAAATTCTTTCTCAGTCTATCTAGACAAATGTTGAGTCATTATTATAGTTATGATATGAACTAGGATGGTTTGGAGTCTTTCATTGTTCTTAGAGGGAATCAAGAATAGTTGGAGGAATTATAAAAACTCGTAAACTTGTTAAATACATATACATGTATATAATTTTTATGGATTCAAAGATGTATGAATTCTAATTTCAAGTAAATCAAGAAAATCACCTCAATTTTGAATTCTAATTATGCAAACTTTATTTTTGCCTCTGTTACGTGTTTAAGAAGGCTAAGTATGCATTATGTGTAGAGAAAGGTTCTATGGATAGTTAGTGGATTACATATAAAAATATTTGTAATCCCTTACTTCAATGATCTCAAATTTCTTTATGTGGTTTCTAATCATTTTGAGTACATTTCATGAAGTATTAAACTCAGACCCTGTAGGTGATTATGTATCTACACTCATTCAGTATCAAAATTTTACATAAGTCAGTAATAGGTGTTATTTCAAAGGTTTAAAATGTTTAGACATGTGTGTAAAATGAGTATATATATTTTACACCTTTAATTAAGGTTTTAAACTAATTTGGAAGCTTAAAAAATTCATTTACTCCTTAGGTTATCACAGTCAATTATAACCCTATATTAGCATTTTGAAACTAAATAAGAATTCGAGTGCATTTTAATTGGTCAAATATTCTATTTTTTGGTGATTAGTTGGTTTGTCATTTGATTTAAGATATTTTTGACTTTGTGTCTTGGTAAGGTACCATTTTTTATGGATAGATATGATTGTGTTTGAAGCAAAGGTTTAGAGAACTGATTAGGTCTATACAGGGTCTAAAAAGTGCATTTCTAATTGGAATTGGGCCAATAATATCCATGGAGAGAAGGAATGCAATAGAGGGTATTCAAAAATGACTATAGTTTCTTAGTATCAACCTCCATTTATCCATACCATTGGAAATAGTTAAAAAATTGGCTACTAAAAGAGAGAGAGTTTATATTAATTGACATCAAGTTTGAGAGATTGAACTTTTGGTTATTTATACTCTACATCACAATTCTTGATTGATAACATCATATATCTTCATGCCTTATTCAATATATTTCATTATATTTGTGAGGAAATTATTTACCCATGCTTTGAGATTTTTACAATACATATTGTATTTACTGATTGTGGTAACACCATCCTTTCTTATTCCTAGTAATTGTGTTAGAGCATCAACTAGTGGTACTACAAGAGTTTCTACTAGATGGAGCAGATATTTAACATAGATTACTAGTTGTTTGATCCATCCTATGAGTTTTTCTTGAGTCAAATCATCTTGCTAAGACCTCTTAATGATCCTTTTAGTGGTTTTTTGGAGGTTATAAATATCACCTTCTCTTGTTGCTTTTTTGAGTGATATTATTTTAGATTATAATATCCTAACTTCATTTATTTGATATCATTCTCAACATTTAATTGAACAATCTCTACAAAATATGCTCATGAGGATTTTGATACCAACTTAGAGGTGGTTTTTACTTTATTTTGGTGCAGGAGTCTTCAAAAGATCAACTACCACATCAAAATATGTAAATTTAGCTTCAGACACCCTTTTTCTTTTATGGAACATAGGTTGTATCCACTAGAATGAAAGATATTTGAAGTTAATTACTTGAGTCATTGATGGAGAAGGGATAGGTTGATTTGGAGGAGGAGGAGGAACTTGTGGGGACCCAGATGGAGAATGTGGGTTCTCTTCTTCAACCTTTTTCTATTGTTCCATTTTGGAAGATGAGGTTATGTATTACTATGTGGTATTTGAGATGAGCAAGTTGGGATCACCCAAGGTTTTAGTTGAATATCATGGCCTCACTGATTTCTTGGCTTGCTTCTTTTTCCTTACTACCATATTTTCTTCACATTATTTTCCCAATTGCTTCTTGGGATTGGGATACTCATCTCCACCATCACTTGAACTAGAGGATCATGAGGATTCAATAACCACCTTAGAGCTACTTCTAAAACCTGATGGGGGATATTGCTTCAAGGGAGCTGAAGCTTTCCCTCTATTTGAGCACCCATGGTTACTCTAAGATGTTTGTTATCGAATCATTTTTGTGTGATTCCATACTCTTTGCATCCTTTATTTCAAGTCAACTAGTTCTATGATTGACCAATTAATAGTTGGCAAAGGTGCATTCATTATTGTGCTAGCATATTCTAGATTGAGAAGATCTGACTTGACATTTACCATACCCTTAGGAACCCACTCATCTATAAATACCTTTATTGATCTAGGGTCATCTGACTCTAATCTCTTTTGATTACCTCAAATTCATCTGCACAATCAGCCCAATAGTCTTTGAGATGAGGTTTATGTTCATGTATAGACCCTATACCCATATTTTACTTCACATACCTTCTGGTATCCACATAGTTTCTATTGGCATAAGTTTAGAGAGTGAACTTAGAGATGGATAGTTCTATGTCATGAAATTTACAACAAACTTATAAATGAAATAAACTAATACAATGGGAAAATAAACATTGAGCACATGTTTTTCTCTACATTATTTATAGATGGTTGACAATTGTTTGTGGAGTTCAATGAGGTTGATCTTATCACTATCTAATGTTAGAAGTCTTAAGGGATGCCCTTCATAACTCCAACTCTAAAGTATGTAATATTTTGGAATTGAATATAGTAGTTGCCATCTTGGTTAACCAATTTGGCTACTTTAGTAGAGATACTCATTCCCCAATCATCTTCAAGAAACTGCACTACTCTCATTTTGAATTCATCATTGACACTGGTGTAGTGTTTTTTGTTTTATTTCAAGGTGAGTTAGGGAAAATAGTAAAATACTTATGTCAATCAAGTGATAGTCCCACATTGAGACAACCCTAAGTATACCATCTAGGAGGCCAAGGAGTATACTAGATAGGATGTCATGAATAAATATCTTGATGTTTGCACATTTAACAATTGATCATGTAGGGAATTACTGATTAATTCACCCAAATCCACAAATTTCTTTCCACAACAAATAATTTGCATTGAGAGGAACATCCAATGGTGAAAAGTTTTGGTGTCTTCATTACCTACTGTTTAATTTAGTAGCGTAATTATATCTGAAAGTTCCTCCTTGAAATCTAATTTGTATAAGGTTTTGGGAACCTTAGAGAGATTCTCCCTTTTATGTTTTAGCAAAGAATTATTGATAGTGGTCAAACACTTGGTAGGGTCTTTATTCTAATGTTCCTCTCTTTCACTTACACTTATATTGACTAACTCTTCATGGAGGGGAATTCTCAATGTCATGTTTATCACCATTCCATCTATATTTGTAATGAGCTGTCCATATTTTGACCTAATTTCCCTAGTCTATGAGTCGTAGTACTTGGCTTAAGTGAATACTAAATCTGAACATTACACTGAAGTGGAAAAGGTAACTACTTGTGGAAGGTCGCTCTCTATTAGGTGTTTAATCAACATTATTGGAATTTCAAAAATTTAATCTTTTATAGAAGTCAATAAGGTCTACATGCCTAATCTAAGAATCAAAAATCATTAGGATTTCACAATGGAACACCAATAAAGTTTCATATCCCATGTATTTTAATTTCATCTTATCAGCTCAAGATTGGTTGATAATTATTTCACAGGTAAGTGCAAAGATATCTAGTGGATCAGGAGGTAAGAAATATTGGATTGGTTAAAATAAATGTAGGGTAGTGGACATATGGTAATTCTAAATTTTAGGAAAATGGATTTTTAGAACAAGATCAAGATGAGGGAAGATGTTGGCAAGACAAGTTTTGCAATGTTTCTAGAAAAAAATTAATAGAGTTTCATTACTATGTGGTAAAGGGGCAGTGCAATAATGAGGGAAAATAACCAAAAAAGAAGTATATAAAATATTTTTTCACTCATTAAATGCCTCGATATTTGCATACACATATGTTTGGTGAGGATCAATGATCTGACTGAGGGTCCCTCAGGGATACAAGGATGCATATGCAACATTCATCACATCTTGCATCTCCATGCAGCCAAGGGCCCAAAGGTCCTATAAGTGGTTTCCCAAGAACATGTGGACATGAACATGATATTCATTATGGTTAAAGGCCCAACAATCTAGCCATGGACTTCAAAAATTCATGAATGAAATTTTATTGAAAAGTTATAAGTAAGAAACTTTTTTAGTTGTTTGATTTTTTACACTGACATTGTTAACAAATAGCATAACCTATCCATGTGGTTCTCTCTATATTTTTCTTACATAGGATTGGGTTAGTACATTATGTAATTTCTTACACATTCATGGGGATTGGGGCACATTTCCTTCCCAACTCAGGATCATGCATAGTTACATAAGTTTGGGGAATGATAACCCAAACTCTTTAATGTTTCAATAAGGAATAATCATCTCCAGTAAGTTATAATGGAAACATGACTTTTACCAACACTTAGGTGTATTTTAACCCCTTCTCTTTCAATTTTCAATTCTATAATTCAAATTTCACATATGTACATTGACTACTTCATTTTCATTACATGTTACATGGATCAAAACTATACATTTAGATCCATCTCCCAATTGGCGAAGTGTGTTGTACACACTCAAGTATAATTTATCTTTTTACTTTAGCAATTTCATACTAGAATGAAAAGGCGAGAATTTGTAGATACCAAAATATGGTCTTTAATACTTGACAATGACAAAATTGACACAAATTTATCGTGCATAACTTGAGCACCCAAATAAGATTCAAAATTACCATCCTCTCACACTTGTATGCTATATTACGAATCAACCCTTCCATTTTATTACCATACACTTATAGGAACCTCAAACAATAAGAACCTCACTATTTATTTCAAACATGCTAAATATCCTACACAAACATCTCCATACTCTTAGAGTAGTCCACTTGTACACGAATACATTTTTATGGTTATGGTTGTTATCATAAGTCGATAAAAACCAACACTAGTCAAAATCATCATGCTCCTAGCAACAACTATTTTATAAAATCAAATCCATTCTCAAGGTTAACCTATAATTCTAGTCTATTGATGTCATGAAGAATTATTATTCAAATGGATCCCTATATAAATAAATCAATGTATCATTCAATAAGGATCTAGATTTATTTGGTACTAATCTATGATACATCTATACACTATTGCAAAATTAGAAAATTTACCATATTCTTCCCAATTTGCATACCTATCACTAGGATTAGTCATAAGCCAGGTTTAAAGCACTCAAAAGGCAAGTCAAAATAAGCATTTTCAAGTACAAAATCGAATCAATAGTTACATACACATAGAGAAGGAGCAGAATTGCACAATCACACTAGATGGGAGAATTATGTGTGGTTTGATTTTAATCCACAGAGTGTTGGATACATAAACAGTGTTCAATCATCAAATAAGGGTGATTGGGGTTAAATAAACCCATTAAACTTCCCCTATATTTGCATATTTCTATCCCTCACAAGCACATCTAGGTTTTTAAGGTAGAGACATTGATTTCCAAATATGTATGTGCCACTAAAGTTTGAGATCACAAACATAGAGTAAATAAACATAGTCACAAGTGACTATATAATAATTGTGCCTCACTTTCACATAGGTTAATATTGACTATTATGTCAATATTGACCAATGGTATTGTCTTGATCCTATAGAACTGACCAAGTATAAGCAAATTATCAGTTCTTAAATTGAACAAACCATAGGCATGCTTATCCTTAATTTCTAATTCTAGAAAACAGTCATAATCAGATAATTAAGTTAAGTATCATGATCTCTTTAGTACTTTACATATTTAACATGCAACCTAATCAAATCAAAAGAGTCAAATTGTCAATCATAAATAATCAAATATATGGTTGAATCTCACATATATTGATCTGAATTATATTTCAAAGTTCTATATTAATTAGATTGATGTTCACCATTAATCTAAATTTGGGTAAAATAATAACATACATCTTTGATGTATCAATTGGGATTAGAATGTCCCTTAAATTTTTAAAATAATCCTTAATGGTTGGGTATCCGAGCCACATAAGTTCCAATTTGAAAGGAGTGTCATTGGCAGAAAAGTCCTTTTTGAAATTTAGAGTTATTGGATAATGATCTGAGCTAAAGACTTTTAGGATATAAGAATCCAGCTACCAAGCATCATAAAACCATTGGTTAGTGGTAAGAAATATGTATAGCCATTCAAATATATTCTTGAAACCTGTTCTTCTATTAGTCTACGTAAAGATGTTTGTCTTCAACCCCACATCCCAAATATTGTTGAATCCAATAAAATCAATGAAGTCCAGTTAAGACTTAGTAATGTGAAAACCCATGTTTCTTTTCTTTGGATTATTTATAGGGCAATTGAAGTTTCTAGCAGTGATCAAATATTCATTAGGGTTTTGGTTTTTAAAATATAAGATCTTAATCCAAATCATTAGCTTAAGGTTATGATTTTTAGGGGCATAGACATTGATGATATTAGAAATGTATTTTATCTTTAGCCCAATAATTTTAAATTTAATCTAATTTTTGATATTATATGCTACAATCCCCTGAATTGCACTCAAATCCCAAAGACAATAGATACCTCTAGAAGCTTCATCAAAGCTTATGGCTAAATAGTCCATTATTTCCATTTAAGCTTATAATTCCCTTCAAAAACATCCATTGTGAGTTTAGTCTCATGAATAAGGACAATATCTTGGTGGTTGATCTAAATATACCTTTTCAACATCATCCACTTCTTAAAGGATCCCAACAATCTAACATTATATGATAGGGGTCTCATTATGCTTTGGAAGGGCCCTTCCACCTTACTTCCTCTTTAAGAAAATTTCCCTATCACTTTGATGAAGTTATGAGCCGGATCAATATTTTCCTTCCTTGTCCCTCTTCCACCATTGTCCTTTACCATTGTAGGGTTTTTTTAAAGAAACTAATTATTATTTAGAATCGACATGCATGGATAAATAATCTCTCTTGCCTCCTCCAAAGGTTTCATTGTCTCAAGATCCACCCTATCCTACAAAACAAAATTTGTTTGAATCCCTTGACCCTTGAGGGTTTCAAGGATGGCACTAACATAATATAACTCCTTATACAATGAATTATGTATCTCATGGAGCATTTCCCTCTTTAGATTGGCCTAAGAGTTTATGATTGCAAAGGGAGAGGGTGAATCCTTTTCTTTACCTCAATGGTTCATTTTGGAGGAGCCTCAATTGAGATATCTTAGACCACCTCTCTGGTTTGAATCTTAGCTTATTTTTGGACCCAAATTTGCTTCTGGTTATTATTTTGAGAATCCTTCCTAAATTGATATTTATATTGGTACCTTTTAGCATTTATAGAAGCCTTTCTAGGTTTTGGCTCTGTTTGAGAATAATTATTCACCAATCTAGAGAAATTTTTCTTTAGATGTCCATATTCATGGTAACCTCCACATCTAAAAGGAATCAACTCATATTCCACCTTTTGGATCTAAGTGATGTCATCTAGAATAAAATCAACCTCCTTCACCAAAGTCTTTTTGCAAATTGAAGTTGACATTGAGTTGAGTGCTAGAGCCTTTGGAGTTGGATAGGGTCTTTAGATCTATCTTAATAATAGACCTTAGAAGACCACTTTTGTTTCATTCTTTGAAACTCTTCAAGAGAAGTCTATAATTGATAGAACACAAGGATTTCAAATTTTCTCTTATTATCTATTATGTGAAAGTAGTTATTTTAAGTTAGAATTTTTTTAAACATCATTATTTGACTCCATGATAATTGCTTTGAGGTTACTATTCTCTAGAAATGTCTATGATTAATGGGCTTAAATTGGAATCACAAGGATAAATAGAAGATGAAGAGTATATGGCTTCCTTTATTTACAAGCCATCATTATTGCAAAAAATAATCTATATGAAATGATTTTATTTGTGACCCCAAATCTCAAATTATAGTTATAGATTCACATTTTATTTTTAAAATAAAACTAAATATGATATTATTTTATTTTCTCATATAAAAATCAATACATTTTTTTTTAATTTCATTATTAGATTACATATGATAATAGACTATATTTTGAATACCTTTCTCCTTTATAATATTAACTAATAATAAAGACTACCCGCTACATGACATTTAAAAATAAATAAAATATACATTATATTAATAGAAATAAAAATATATATTTTATACCCAAATGATATAAACTTCTAATAAATATCACACCAAATCTAATTGAAAATAAAACAGAGTTATAACTAACCTCATGCCCACAATATCATCACTATAAATTATAAATTTATATGAGAGATAAGATCAACAATAACCATAATATATTTGATTATTATGATGTAATCATGTTTCGTATTTACTCATAATCCATGAATCCATATTATATATTATTAAATTGATTAATCTATGTTGGAGAATGTGAGTTATCTTCTTCAATCTTTTTGTATTGTTCTATTTTAGAAAATGAGGCTATGTATTATTATGTGATGTTTGGGATGAGCAAGATAGGATCACCCAAGGTTTTAGTTGAATACCATGGCCTCACTGATTTCTTGGCTTGCTTATTTTTACCTACTACCATATTTTCTTCACATTGATTTCCTAATTGACTCTGGGGATTGGGATCCTCATCTCCACCATCACTCAAACTAGAGGATCTTGAGGATTCAATAACCACCTTAGAGCTAATTTTCCTAAACATTTATGGGAGATCTTGCTTCAAGGGAGCTAAAGCTTTCCCTCTCTTTGAGTACCATGTTTCATGTAAATTTTCACTTATGTTCTAAAGAAAGAGAGAAAAGAAACTTGATATGGGTATGGTTGAAAAACCTATTTGTTTATGTGCACATTGAATCAAAATATTGTGAAGAACTCCTCTTTGGCTTGGGAGGAAGACTTGAAAATAAGAAAGCACTAAAGAAAATGTGTTTGTTAGACAAATACTTGGTGGATTGTCTAGTGATAGCTAGATCTTGAAAGCGAGAGCTTCCTTAGGGGTTGTCAATCCACATGTTTCAAACATTCAAGTTGATAAACTAGAAAGAAGGTACTTGCATCAATAATTAAAAGGTACTAAAATGAATACAATAAGGCTTGCTAAAAAATAGACTATAAATGATCTAATTAGTGATAAACTAATTAATACTAGTGCTAACAAGTCGAGGTATGAATCAAAAAATCAAAAGGGGGTTTGTGAGTGGTCAAAAACATAGAAAAGTGGATTTGGTTAGGTGTGGGTGGGTGAAATTATCTTTCTAGTTTTATACCATAGGTGACCATCAGTGGTTGGGGTAACCATCAACCGTTAGGTTTGACCTTCAATGGTTGGGTCCAACCATCAGTGGTTGACTATGGAATTTTAGGTTTTATCAATAGAAGATGATGAGATTTCATAGATGAATTCTAGGAATTGGGAAAGGGCTAGATTGATTGCAAAATGGAATAAAAGCACATGAGTGTTAACAAATAAGCACTCATCTTACCAAAATTTGATTGGGGGGGTGGTTGATGTAGTTAACCTATTGGTAGAATCTGGCTCAATTCTAATAAAGTAATTGTACCTGAAAGCTTAGTTGAGAGATGATGGCAAGTTGGCTCTTAATAAGATGTCTAATAATGCTTAATAATGTTGATGATGCTAATTAACCTGATTGACCTACAAAATAAAACTCTTGAATGTCTAAACACCTAATAACTATTGTAGATGGATTTGACCTCCCAGGCCTCTCTCTCTTATAAGCATAAACAAGAGGTGGAAGTGAAGGTGTAACGGGGTCATCTAAATATAATTTATGCATGTAAAGGCTCACAACACAAATTAGATAAGTTTATATTTAGTATAGGGTTGCTAGAGCTTACATGCTCTTGGTAAGAAAGTGAATCCTGACCATCGGTGGTTAGGGGTTCCCAAGGCTAACTGTTGATGGTCACCCTGATCATCGATGGTCACTTGATCCATAGGATAGGGTCCTATAGGTTAGGGTTACTTAGTTAGGTAAAACTAAGTATAGATTGGTTAGTTTAAGTTTGATAGGTGTAGGTTGGTCATAAGAGGGTCTCAGAGTACTTCTAGGGTTACTTCAACATTCAGAATCAAAGGTGTGTATATTTTTGGTGTCTATATTTTACCCCTTTTTATTATGTAACTTACATGAATGAGTTGTAAAATAAAAATGGAGTATGGGTCATGGGTTTAGGTACCTCGAGAGTGGGAGGATGTGTTCTCCCTTAAACCAAGAATTAGTGAGGTGAAGTTGAAGTGAGTATGGGATTAATAAGTGGTAGATGGTGAGTCACTTGGTGGTGAAATGAGGGTGGGTATTTGAGATGAAAACATGCACACATAATGCAATAAAAGGTGTGATAACCAAGATCACATATAAATAAGGTTGCCAATGTTGGTAAAAATAAGGGTTGGTGTTAAGAAGGATAAGGCATGAGTGAACCATGTCATTGCCTATAGGTATGGTGACTGGGAACAATGATAAATATAAGTCTCCTAATCAATTTCTATGTTTTTGGTGGGTATCCAAGGTAGGAAGTGCTCTTGTGGAAAACACAAATGGGTTAAGTGTCATGGGTATCCAAGGTAAGAAGTGCACCTGGTGAGACACAAGCAAGTTGGGATGTGTGAGGTGGTGTAAAATGCAAAAGGATCAACATGGCAATGTTGTCACTATGACCAAAGGACTAAGCAATAAATGTCTCTAAATTGCATGCTAAATGGCCCAAAATAGACCAGTAATGAGGTGATGAGGTGGTCAAGTTGGTGAGAAAAAGGCATATCCAAAGTAGGCAAGAGCCTGGTGTAGTTATGTTAAGACTTTGTGGTTACAGGTAAAAAGTGGAATTGGGGGTTTAAAGGGTTTCTTGATCATCAATGGTCAGGTTCCCCAGAAGGTGACCATTGATGGTCAAGGGAAAACCTAAAAATACGGTGGGTAAAAGCAAAAAAATAAAAGTTAATTTGTCATTTTAACTATTGGCCATTGTTTGATCAAGCTCTAAGTGATTACAATGCTTTACGAGGAAGGTATTTACTGATGTGGGTGTTGCTAATTATCCAGAGGCATGTCAGTGACTGCATGAGTCCAAGATGTAGAGAGCATGAGGACATGGCTAGGTGCCTGCTTATAGGCTTAAACCATAGAGGATGTCATGGAATGAGGTAGGGGTACATTTAAATTGGTAATGTAGATTGATTTTATTGTTTGGAATTTGCTTGGTTGGGTAGGTGTGAAAATTGTTGTTGTGGCATGTGTGCCCTAGGTAGGGTTTTTTTGAGGTTTTAGTCAAAATGGTGGGTAGAGTGTAAAATTAATAAGGTGGATAGGGCAATTAGGTGGAATGTTAGCTGGGTAGGGTGCTTAAGTTAGTGTATTTTAAGTTTATTTATGGTTTTGGGCCTTGGGAGTTTTGGGCCTTCTAACAATGGAGCGCCCATAGGTGACCGTCGATGGTTAGGTCTAACCATCGATGGTCAACACCTTAAGAATAAGGGGATACTAACCATCAGTGATCATCATGATTACCGGTGGTTAGCTAGGATAGGGTAGGATTTTAAAAAGTGTTTAGGTCTTAGGTATGGTATTCAAGTTTAAAGTTTAATGCTTAAGGTTAAGATAAGTGGTTAGGCATGAAGTTTTGTCAATTAGGTTGGGTGCAAAGGGTAAATGGGTTGTGGTTATGGTGAGGCTAAATATGTTAGGGTTAGGTGTGCATTTAAAAGATAGGGTAAAGGAGACTATTTAGGGTCTAATCCAAGCTTATTGATATGGTGCAAGCTTGAGAGTAGATCCAGATGCGTGACCGTGTGCCACGGATCTTCCCTATGCTAATTAAGGGGATGACTACTGATGATCGGGCATATATGGAGGTAGTAGGGATAAGAGGGATGAGGCACTACTAGCATGTTCCTAGGGATGTGTCCATGATAGTAGCACTCATTAAGAGATGGGATCTCACTACTAATACCTTCTTACTACTGATTGAGGAGATAACTATTCTCCTAGAGGATGTCCATAGGATCACTCAACTCCCACTACATGGCAAGGTGATCTACCAGATTGAGAAAGAGGAACAAGATGAGTTTGTCAAGTACTTATATGAAGATGACAATGACCAGGTATATTGGCACTCTAGAGGGTTTAGCTATATAGCACTATATGAGAGGGCTCTTAAGGAGAGGAGACTTATGATGATGTTGATAATCATGGTTACTTGTTTTGGGGTTCTAGATTCTAGTAGTGGGATATTCCCCTATGTATTAATGGTGGTTTTGGTTGAGCTATTTCTTGGGAGGAGAATATTTAGGTGGGTCCCAGTACTGTTGGTCTAAATTTACAAAGCATTATGGGGGTTCATATACCATACGAGGTATGGCATCAATGTGGGCATGGTTCTACACTATTGGACTTATGATCACATCTAGGTTTTAAGGCCTATGGGATTGTCATGGATGGGGTACACATAGTTAGGGTTCCCTATAGGCTTTATTAGGTGGAGGTATGACTATGTTATGTTAGGGGTTGAAGGTGAAGCACATGACATTAAGGGATTTAGGGTTACCCTAGGTGGATTGGTATCTATAGACATCATATGGAGACCATACCTATAGTTCCCCATCTAGCTAGGCTACAGGAGGGAGAACCTCTTTATACAGAGCTATAGGTGGATTATGGCCCAATGAGAGGGTGAGGTTGAGTTGATTCCCTTTGATCGAGTGCAATGTTAGTTTATCTTGTTATAGGGTGTATCGGGCCCACATCCATGATATAAGAGGTAAGACTCAAAGGTTTAGTTACCAATGCCCTAACCTGTTCAAATAATTTTGGATGGTGGCTTTGAGGAGCTTCTAGTTAGGGGATCCATAGATGATTTAAGGTATACAGATGGATACATGGCTTGGTACCAGCCCATTTATATAATGGAAAACACATATAGAGATGATCGAAGGGTGACATCAATGGTTATATATCTAACTAGCCAGGATGGGTAGGTATAGGTAGCATTGGCTAAAACTCAAGCTCAAGTACAAGTTCTATAGGGGTAGGTGGACACATTATAATGCTATATTTAGGCATTATAGGGGTAGCTTGCCACTGTTATAGGTGAGAGAGATCTACTCAGATAGAGGGTTGGGGTAAGTGTAGCAGCAGTAAGAGGGCCACTAGACATAGTGCCCTAAGCATGCTATCTAGATAACATTATATAGCTTAGATATTATGAGGTAATCGTATTAGACTAACTACCCTAGGTGATGAGGTATGTAGATTGCATAGTGAGCTTAGTCAATGGGCCATTGATAGCTACTTTGGGTCAGTGGGCTTTCACAATTAGACAGGCAGGGGTACTAAGGGGACCACCACCAGGTATAGGTGTAGGCAAAGATGGTGTCAGTGGTAGTGGTGCAAGCCCATGATTATGTTGAGATATGTTATTTTGATGTATTATTTTGATACCAGCCTACGTGCTGATGTAGTGAGATGTATATATTTTTTAGAAAGCCTAACATGTCATGACAAAATATTATTTTTTGATAATTTGATGTCTATGATGTATGTTTTTTTATGTTTATGTATGATGGATGCCTATGGTTCATGATTATGGCTTATGCTTGTGGTTGATATTTATGGTGTTTCACTTAGTAGCTTAGGCATGTGATGCTAGAAAGTTAGTTATGATGATCTGATTCTGCTCATGGTAATGATAGTCTATGTTATGGATGGATACATATTATGGATTTATTTATGGTTATATGGGTGAAATGGGAAATGGTATATGTCCTGATATTGGCTTAGCTATTTGTTTTATGCTTATGATTATGTAATGACATGCTTAGTGATTTATGTTCATGGTTTGTTATGATATGTTTACATTTGTGTTTGACTCATTGATAGATAAAGGCCATTACTTGTTGGTAGAATTCATGATGTTCATGCTTTTAATGTGATGTTTGTTGTTCATACTCATAGTGATAGGCCTACATAAACTAATAAAAGATAAAAAATGAACATGATGCATTTTCATTGGTAAAGATCAACATGAAACCCAAAGTTAGATTGGCTTAGAGAAAACAAGCTTTTCTAATGTTTCGCATTAGCATGCTTATGTTGATAGATAGGGATCCTAATTACATTGTGTCAAGTAAGCTCATAGTCTTGTGCATATGATATGTGGAGGGAGAATGGATGAAACTGGAACCATTAAGGAGACTAGTATGTCTTTTCTGTAGGTATCCAAAAAGGTAGTATAAACAAGTCTATGTCTATATATAAAGTGTAGACTGATAGATGCGAGAAGTCTACTAAGGAGAGCCGATTGTGGCTTTCAAAATTCTTTTGCTCTTACTTTTGATTTTAATTGTGTTGTTTGCTTGAGGGTTGGGGAAGCAGATTGATGCAAGAAGCTTCCAATAAATTACTAGCTTTGATAAAGGCTTTACTCAGCCATCCTTAAAGGGAGTGGTCTAAGTTTATGTGCCTAGTAAAAATTCTTTTGATAGTTGTCCTTCAAGGGAGAAGTCTACCTTATGTCTTACAATTTTGAATAAGTTTTCAATAACTATCCTTTAAGGGAGCACTCTGCAAATGCTAAGAATGACCCATGATTTGTTTTTGATATTTGATATTGCTTTTGCTTTTATTTGATTTGGTATATACTTGCTCATACAGGCTCAATGGATTACCTTTATGAAGACAAAATTGAGCTGACATGAAGGTTTAGTAGGTGAAAAAGAGGTATAGGTGACAATGACCATAGGAACTGATCTCAAGGAGATGGGAAGTACTATAAGAATCATGCTATGAATAGAGTCATGGTATCCACAATTTAATATTAGGTGATAATTATGATAGATAATCACATGATTCAATTTTAGTTGGTTGCCCCTAAAGAAAAGGAAATTGGATGTGGTTTCAATAGATGAGCCTAAGTTAGACAAATAATGATTGTGATCCCTACCTAACAATAAAAGGGATGCAGGTGTGAAGCATTGAGAGGCTCAAGATCTAGTTTTCCTTCAAGAGAGGATAAAAAATAAGCCCTTGATCCATATTTATGGGTAATGATGTAGGGTCCAAGCCAATTGAAAGCAAATTCACCCCTTCTACTTTTCTCCATATTAATTACATGTTGATTTTATTTGAGGGCAAGATCTCTAATGCTAAATTCATAGACTTTTAGGTGTTTTTTAGAGGCACATTTGATTCATTCTTGATAGACACGATGATGGGAAAGAGTGGCTAAATGATGCTCGTCAAGTATTTCAAGTTGAGCTAAATGTCCTTGATGACAATAATTTTTTAAAATAAGGTCATGCAAATATATGTGAAGAAAAGGTATTTGGACCTCAAGAGGCAATACAGCCTTAGCCCCAAACACAAGATAAAAAGGTGTAGCACTTGTAAGAGTTTGAATTCTAGTGCAATATGCCCATAAGGCAAAAAGGATGTGCAAGTGCCAATCCTAACCTAAGGCACTAAAAATTTTGCTAAGCATGTTGTTAAGGGTTTTTTTAGAGGCTTTGGCTTGTCCATTTGCTTGTGGGTGATAAGGTGATGACAAGCTAAGTTTAATATAAAATACGTCATAAAGGCCTTGAAATTTTTTATTTTTGAAAGATTTACCATTGTTGATAATGATCTTATGAGGAGCATCGAAATGGTAGATGATGTGATGGGTGATAAATTTGATAATATTTTAAGTTTTTATTGAGACAAGGGGAATAGCTTCTACCCATTTGGTTAAATATTCGATCATGGTAATGATAGAATGATGTCATTGTGAAAATTGGGGGTTGATTTCATCAATAAGGTCTAGACCCCATTGTGAAAAAGGCCAAAAGTATGTTGAAACATGAAGACTATTGCTAGGTGCATGATGTAAATTAGCATATTATTAACACTTGACACACTTTTTCACATAATCACAACAGTCTTGGTTAAGGGTGGGCCAGTCATAACCCAAGTAGAGGATGCATTTAGCTACAATGAGTCCACTAAAGTGGCCCCCATAGATACCTTCATGTGTCTCTTTGATAGCATGAGAGGCTTCTAGATTATGAAGGCAACAGAATAGGAGGCCATCAAAACCATGTTTGTAGAGAATTCCTTCTAGAATGGCATAATAGGAGGTGCTCTAGATAAATTCTTGATGAGCATTCAAAGAGAGGCCAAAGGGAATTATACCAAGGTGAAGGTAGTCAAAAGTTTATTGATACCAAAGGTTAGGAAGAATCTCTTCCACACTAAAGATGGTTGGCATGTCTAATTTGGTGTAGGAAGGTGAGGTGAGGTGATGGGCAATGACTACTAGTTTGGATTCTAAAGGTGTTGACAAGATTTGAGAGGCAAGAGAAGCCATGGTATCAGCAAACTTGTTGGTGGATCATGGGGTGGTTGGAATATGGTAGTGGTCAAATGAGGCTAGGAGTTCTATGACTAGTTGTTTATATAGTTATATCATTTCATTCTTACACTGGTAAATGTCATTGACTTGGTTGACCACAAATTAGGAGTCACCAAAGATATTGATTATTTTGACTCTCAAGGCTAAGTTAGTTTGGATACCTATTATTAGGCCTTCATACTCAACCACATTATTAGTGAATTCAAAGTCAAGTTTAAATGACAAAGGAAGTGGTTCACTAATGAAGGGGATAAGGATGATACTAGCTCCTCCACCATGCTGACATTTGGAACCATCAAAAAAAATGGTTCTATGATTAGTAAAATCTCCTTGAGATAGACATGTGATTGACTCATCTATAAATTCAAGAGGGGGAGGTTGGGTGTCTGTTAGGGGTGTATCAGCCAATTGGTTGACAATGACTTGCCCCTTGATTAGTTTTTATTGCAGGAACTAAAGGTCAAACTTAGCTAAAAATGTGAGCCAATGTGTCAGCCAATTGGTCAACAATAACTTACCCCTTAATTGATTTTTATTGGAAGAAATCAAGGTCAAACTCATCTAAAAGCATGAGTCACTTAACCATATGCTAGTTTTGGTATGGTTTGGAGTGCATGTACTTGAGGGGGTTGGTATTAGTTATGACAAATGTTTTGTGACTAAGAAGGTAGTGGTGAAGTTTGGTGGCCATGAAGACTAGGGCCAAACACATTTTCTTAGTATATGTGTATCGAGTCTCATATTCAATAAGTGTGTGGCTAATGTAATAGATGACTTTTTCCTTGTATTGTTCATCCTAATGGGTGAGCATCATTCCTAGTGAGTGGTTTTTGGTAGAGATATAGAGGTAAAAAGGTTGGTTGTCCTTAGGAGGGGTAAGGATAGGTGGAGATAGCAGGTACTCTTTGAGTGCATCAAAGGCCTTTTAATAATTGACATTCCACTTGAAAGAGACATCCTTTTTAAAAAGGTGGTGGAAGGGTTGACACCAATTAGAGAGCTAGGAGATGAAGTGATGAAAGGATTGAAGCTTCCCCTGTAAGCTACAGAGTTGTTTAAGATTGGTTGGAGGTAGCGTCTCAAGGATGGCTTTAATTTTAATTGGATCAACCTTGATTCCTCAAAATGAAATGATGAATCTAAGAAGGTTTGCCTGAAAAGACCCCAAAAATACATTTATTGGGATTGAGGTTGACGTGATAGTGGATAAGTCACTCAAATATAATCTTGGGAATGGCTAAATGGTTTTTATGAAGCTTAGACTTCCTGAGAAGGTCATCCACATAATCTTCAATGATTATATGGATAAGGTCAAGGAAAATATAGGTCGACACATTGGTATGTCGTGCCAACATTCTGAAGATTGAAGAGCATGACTCTATAACATAAAGGCCCCCATGAGGTGATAAAGGTAGTTTTGTGTTGGTCTTTAGGCGTAATCAAAATTTGATTATAACCTAAGAATCCATCTATGAGAGACAACATCTCATGGCCCATTGTAAGATCAACAAATTGGTCAATACTAGGTAGAGGAAAGTCATCCTTTGGGTAGGCAAGGTTGAGGTCATGAAATTCCACATAGATATGTAGTTCCCCTATGGCTTTAGTGACAAGCACAATGTTCAAAACCCATTGGGGATAATCAATGGGGTGAATGAAGTTGATAGAAAGGAGATGTTCAAGCTCTTCTTCCATAATGAAGGCTATGTGAGGATGCATTAAATGAAGTTTCTATCTAATAGGTTTGATGTCGTGATTGGTTATAATGTTGTGAATGGCAATGGCTGGGTCAATACCAGGCATATCGGCATATGACCAAGTGAATGCAATACTGTGCTCTTGAAGGAAGGTAGAGAAGTCTTATAGTTCTTTAGGGTTGAGGGTTTGGCCAAGTTTGATGACATGGGGGTTTTCTAGAGTGCCCAAGTCAATATCTATGGTAGATTTATTCAACATGGTTGAGGTTTCTAGAGGTAAATATTTATGGATGGAGGAATCTGATGCACCAAGGTAGGTAAGAATACCATCATCATCCTAACATTGAACCATGTTAATTGTAGGAGAGTCTTCTCCGATGATTTTAGGATGGGTCAAAGGGATGGATATGGGTTCCCCTTTTTATTGATAAGTCATGGGGGTGAGGGTAATCATATTGAAAAAAAAAAGTTAGGAGGGATGATGTCCTCATCCTCACCCACAGGTGGAGAGGGTATTGGTGAAGAAGGGTTCTCTTCTTAAACAATGGTAAGGGTAATTTATTTGGATTTCTTATTATTAGGTAGAATAAAGCCAAGGATATGCTTCTCATGAGGCTTTCAAGTCTCAATCAAGGTCAGTGTGTGTGGGCCATGCTCATATCATCCCAAGCCAGATCCCTTCCAAGAACATCTATGAAGGTATAGTTTGGCAAAGTCTGGGTTGTCCAAATAAAAGAAGGTGGAGGTGAATGGTTGAGGTGGAGAGGGAGTGGTGGTAGTGTTAAGTGTCTTGTCAATTCCCCCATAGATAAAGTGGGTTTGATAGCTCGAAGGTCCCAAAGGGGTATGCTTCTAATGTTGGGGTTATAACCTAGTTGGTGGTTGAGTTTCTCATATTCTTGGGGAGTAAGGAGGTCATCAAGGGTGAGATGGTATTCTCCAAGGGTAAGGAATTATAAGGTAGGTTCCAAAGGGTCAGTGATGGGTATCTAGTATGTTGGGATAGACAAGTTGGTAGATGCTTCAGTAGAAGGGGAGGAAATAATAGTTTTGGCTTTCATGGGTGAGGGCGTGATGGTGGTTCTTTGTAGTGCTTTGGAAGGAGGTAGGATAACATCATTAGGTTGATAGGTCATATTACATGCTAAAAAAGGGCTAGGGTCAACTTGTATGGTAATAATTTGTCCTTCTTTTTTAAACTTGACACAATGGTGGAGGGTAAAAGGTACAGAACCCATGGCCCAGATCCAAGGTCTCCCTAGAAAAACTATATGCTAGAATTCACCTTTAACCATATAGAAGATTTCAAGGAGAATGTGAGGTCCTAGTCAAATATGAAGGATGACAGTTCCCAAGGTAGTGGTCATTGTGTTGTTAAAGGATCTAAGGATGGCTGAAGTTTTAAACATGACATTGTCTGGCAGCTTGAGTTGCTCATATGCATGGGAAGAAATGATGTTGATACTAGCTCCCCCATTGATCATAACCCATTTGATGCAAGTTCGGTTGATTTGGGTTGTAATAAAAAGAGGGAGATATGGACCTTTGGGTTGGATACAAAGTATCTCTAAGTCCTTGAAAGTGATAAGGGTGAAGAGTTAGAGAGCATCAATGAATGCCTCTATAGGCTGGGAGTCTCATGGTCTAACCTCAAGTGCTTATATAGCCTTGATCATGTCCTAAAATGGTGAGGTGAGGTGTAAATGAGCTCATAGAGGCTCATTTTAGATGGGATCTAGTGAATTTGTTGTAAGGATGACTCTCTTGATAGATTCAGAGGGGTTAGCCTTTGAAGTGCCTAAGATGGTAACTTTGGGCTTAGTTACAGACATGGAGGTTTGGATTTGGTTTGGTTTAGGGTTATTTGGTGGGTATTTCCATAGAATGGATACTTTCACCTCCCTTTATCCTTTTTCTATGATCTTGTGACCACATTAATGTATGGATAGAGGGGAAAGGCATGATGGGGGATCAGGTAGATGCTTCATTACTTTGAGCTGAGAGTGGGGTACTAGGAATGTGTTGGTGGCTAGTTGTTGGGTGTAAGGACATCTACCAAAATATTATCTTCATCATATAGTTTTTGGATAATGTCTTAGAGAGCTTTGTAATTCTGTGTCATGCCCAGATATCTTATGATAAGAGCAGATTTGACAGTCATTGTATCAGGTTGGCTTCAAAACAAGAGGATCGAAAGGTCTGATGGGAGGAAATGTGAGGTAGGAGGTCTATATTAATCTTTGAACAATGGTTATATAGGATTTTTTTAGAGTTAAGGAAGGTTCTAGGCTCATAATTCTAGTTGATAAGATGGGTGTGTGGGTGGTAATAGGTTGGGTGAGACATGGCTTGGGTAAGGTGATTCTAGTGGATGGTTATGGCCTAGGTATGTTGGTAGTTAGGGTGGTCAAGTTTGATGGTCTGACTTGTTGTAATCTAGGAAGAACTAGTGCATCAGATAATAAATGTGATGGTTTAATTAATGGTAGTGGGCAGCATATGTTAAAAGGGGGTTAACTTTTAAGCAAAGTGGAAGAGTGAGGGCCTAAGATAGAGGGAAAGATATAAGGAGGTAGAGGTTTAGTCATGTGTCCTTTCAATGTTTTCATCCTCTTGTTTGGTGTGAGTCAAGATCTGGGTATAGTCTTGGGTGAAGTTAAGTATACTTTTAAGGATGGGTGAACCAAATTCCAAGTAGAGAAGGCACCAAGAGTTTTGAAAGGTTTGGTTGGTGAGGTGGCAATTGTTTTGGTTGACTGAGAAGGTGAGGGATTGTTAGAAGTTTGGATTGGTTTAAGAGGCGGTGGAGAAATAATGGATTGGTTAGTTAGAGGTGTGATAGAAGGTTCAGGTTTGTTGATGGAAGGAATTTTGAACTGTTGCCAGAAAGTGGTTTGATCCATGTCTAATTTTAAAGTGAATTCTAATTTTTGTACTAATGTGGGAAAAGGTTTATGTATTGGTCCTAATCTATGGGTAGTGGATACAATAGATAGACTTGTAGGTTAGGGAGGATGCTTGGTAGGTTGGTTGATCTCCTGAGGTGAGGAAGGTAGAGTTGGGATAGATAAATCTTCCATTAGAGGTGTTGGAGGAATTGCTTCTCATCTAGGGATGATGTCAATAGGTGTGGTGGTTTGTTCAATAGTTGGTGGAGGTGGCAGATTAGGAACATTTGCCTATTTAGATGCACTAGTTGAGGTAATATATGATGATTCCAGTGCTTATATGAGCATAGCTAAGGAGAAAGGATCCTCCACAGTTTGGCTCTCCAAAGGAGGGTAAGGTGACCCCATCACGTCGATAGGTGGGTTGGGGGAAGAGTAGGTAGATAGAATTATTGGGTCCTCATAGGTATGTGTATTAAGAACCACATTGACTGTGTGGGCATCATAAGAGCACTCAGTCGATATGTCCTCATTTTTTCAAAGGGCATGATTGGGGAAAGGTTTCTTGAATATGTTAAGAGCTTGAATTTTAGGGGCATTAGGATTATCCAACACAAGTAACCCTTTATCGATAAGACTATGAATGATATTATTAAAAGTATTATATCAGCTGATATCATGTAGAATTACATGATGAAAATCATAGAGGTCATTCTCATTGTACTAGCAGGTGCTAGATGAGAAGAATCAAACTATTAAGGAGGTTTGATGGGTAGAAGTAGTATAAGGTTAGATTTTAGTAGCTTCTCCAAAACTGAGGTGTAAGATTCTCCAACTGGAGTGAATTATTTTTTATTGCCTTAGATTGGGTTCCTTGTATGTTGTTTGGACGTAATGGGAGAATTGTGTTGATGGACAATGGGTAGAGGGGTGGTTTTAAGGATGGCAGCATTTATAGTTCCCCTAGTCTTGGTTCCAGTATTGGCTTGGTTGCCTGGTTTGGAGGAAGAGGTTTTGTTGGTCTTGAAGGTAGAGTTATTATTTTGTAACTTTAATTTACCCTCATCTATAGCTTGGTTTTCTAGATTATGTGCCATGGTAAAATCCTCATCAAAGGTTATAAAGCTTTGGACACATAGTGTAGAAGATATATGTTTGGTGCAAGCTCGAGTGAAAAGTTCTATAAGTTTAGGTTGAGGCAAGGAAAATGAAAGCTAATTAATTAAGCTTCTCCAATGGGTGACAAAACTGGAAATGGACTCATCATTGAATTGCCTAATAGAATAGAGGTCTATGATAGATACCTTCTTAGAAATGTTAATGGAAAAGTGAACTAAGAAGACTTGTGTTAGTTGGGTGAAAGAAAATATGGAATGCTTGGTGAGGGCACTATACCAGTCGATTGTTGGGCTAGATAAAGACATGGGGAAGGTTTGAAGGAGAAGGGAATCATCATAAGCAACCATGTAACATGCATGCTTGAAAGCCCTAAGGTGCTGTTGGGGGTATTCCTTGCTTTGAAATTTAGTAAATTTCAAAAGCTCCTATTGAGGAGGGTAAGGTCTGATGGGGACAGAAGGGTGAATAGGTTCATTACAAATCTGATCATAGGATAGGATGTTATGAGTACCTGAAATGGATGACTCAAGGTTGGTCATCTTATCCATGAGCATTTTCATTAGGTCAATTTAATGTGGTGCACCAAAAGGATTGTAAGGCTGATATTGTGGTTGAGGTTGGGTAACATATTGATAATTCTTTGGTGGTTGAGAGGCTACCACATATTGGAATATGGATGCTAGAGGTTGGGTAGGGTAGGTGGATGATGGTGGTTGGGTAGTGAGTACATACCCTTGTGGGTTAGGGATGTATCTTAGATTAGGTGCAATGGGTAACTACTGAGAATTCCATGTGGATTAGACATGGGTGGTAGTTGGGTTGGTTACAAGAGGTGAGGTAGTGACTTTTGTGCTAATGGGTGGTGAGGTAAAAGGGATAGATACCCCTAAGCTTGGTAAAGGGGTATTAACCTATGGGTTAGGATTGATAGAGGGGAGGTTGGTAATGCCATTGGTGGGTGCTCCAACTATAAGTGGGGCATGATGGGTCAATGGTTGGGTTATACCCAAGGTAGAGGAGTCATTAGTAGGGGTGGAAGGTGTAAGGGTAATAATTGGTTAAATAGGTTGGTTCTCAGTCATAGCATCAAAGGGGTTAGTAGATGAAGATGCCTGGGTGGTCAAGGGATGGGTGGTGATCATGACAATAGGGATACCCTTCATAAGGTGGGATGGTATGACATAAGGAGGATCCTAAGGTGGAGTTGAAACTGGGATATGGTGAGAAGAGGTGTTAAGGTAGTGTTGAAGGGCCACTAGATTGTTGTCTATAAATGTGGTAAAATCCATGTCTCCTTGGTGAAATACCTAAGGGAAAGTAGGGCTTCCCAATGGATGAGGTGAATATTATACCTTAGATATGTACTATATAGATGAAGAGGTAGAAGATGTTGATTTAAGTGACTCATTTTGTTCTACTAGGTCTCTTAACTATTGACGATTGAGAACCATACAAGAAAAAGGGGAGAAAAAATAAGAACAAACTCACCACTCAAACAAGAAGAAGATAATAAAATGATCAAGGCAATCCCAACACACACTATAAGGTATGTTAAGCCTTGAGGTTAGTTTTAATGTCACTTTTAGCTTATGTCTGAGTTTATGAAAATGTGTGATAGAAGTTGGCTTGTAGATTAGGTACTATATAAGCAGTCTATGGTTGGTTTTAGGATGTTTAGATGCTCAAAAAAATAAATATTAGAATCAATACATGGCTTGGTATTGGGGCCTACCCCTTGACTTCACAATCCCATGATGATAAGAGTGTCAGGTGATTAGCCAGTATATATTGATATCTAGAGTTTATACTCAACCAGAGAGCTGAGTTGGTTCTCCCCTTGGTAATGACCTCCAAGTAGGATTGCTAGGAATGGGTAAGGTGACTACTAGGTGATCAAATCCTAGTTGAGCCTTGTCTCAAATTATTTTGATGTTTGATTGATGAAAGTGGTTTGGCTAGTGTGTGTAACAAAGGTGATGCTACGATAAGATTATTGTGTTTTAATTCAAAGTGAACTAATTTTAAAATCAAGCAATGGATGTAGTTGATTTTAAAACCCAAAAGAAATTTTAGTGTCAATTATGAGCATAGATAGATAGAAGAGCATACAAATGTAAAGAAAAACATGAGTAAAGACTCTAGGTCTCATCGGGTGTGCCAGAATGTTTCAAGTAAATTTTCACTTATGTTCTAAAGAAAGAGAGAAAAGAAACTCGATATGGGTATGGTTCAAAAACCTATTTGTTTGTGCACACATTGAATTAGAAGATTGTGAAGAGCTCATCTTTGACTTGGGAGGAGGACCTGTAGATAATAAAACTTATTTGTTAGATAGATTGTCTGGCGATAGCTAGATCCCAAAAGGGAGAGATTCCTTAGGGGATATCAATCCAGACATTTTAAACAATCAAGTTAATAAAGTAGAAAGAAGGTTATTGCATCAATAATCAAAATGTACTAAAATGAATACAAGAAGGCTTTCTATAAAAATAGACTATAAATGATATAATTAGTGATAAAATAATTAATATTAGTGCTAACAAGTTGGGGTATGCTTTAGAAAATTAGAAAGGGGTTTGTGAGTGGTCAAAAACATAGAAAAGTGGATTTAGTTGGGTGTGGGAGGGTGAAATTAGCTTGTTGGTTTTTCTACCATTGGTAATCATCAGTCACTGGGGTAACTATCATTAATTAGGCCTGACCATTGGTGATTGGGTCCAACCATCGGTGATTGACTATGAAATTATAGGTTTGATCAATAGAAGATGACAAGATTTCATAGATGAATTCTAGGAATTGGGCAAGGGCTAGATTAATTGTAAAATAGAATAAAAGCATGTGATTCTTAACAAATAAGCACTTGTCTTACCAAAAGTTGATTGGGTGGGTGGTTGATGTAGTTAACCTATTAGTGGAACCTAGCTTGATTTCAGCAAAGTAATAGTACCTGAAAGCTTGGTTGAGAGATGATGACAAGTTCGATCTCAATAAGATGGTTGATAATGATGCTGACACTAATTGACCTGATTGACCTGTAAAAGAAAACTCTTGAATGCTTAAGCTCTTGATAATTATTGCAGATGGATTTGACCTCCTAGACCTCTCTCTCTTATAGGCATAAGTAAGAGGTGGAAGTGAAGGTGTAACCTAATCATCTAAATATAAGTTGTGTATGCAAAGGCTCGCAACACAAATTAGACAAGTTTATATTTATAAAAGGGTCAGTAGAGCTTGCATGCTCTTGGTGAGAAAGTGGATCATGATCATCAACAGTCAAGGGTTCCCAAGGCAAACCGTTGATGGTTAGGGTCTACAGGAATAGGGTCCTGTTGGCCATTTTTGGCCCACAAATCAAAATTTGCCTAACTATGAAAAAGGGAGATTTTAGGCAAGAAAATGGCAAGTCTTTGGGAGGAATTTGGGTTTTTCAATAGTGATAACTTTGGGTTTCTAAGGGCACAATGTAAATTGGGTTTCAGCAGTTCTTAATTTCTAAATGTTTTATAAGTATAAGTAATTCAAGTTTACAAACTCAAATTACTCATAGGCAATGTATTTTAGGATCTCTAGGGAGCACTACTTGATTACTTTATAAGTTGTGAGCAGTCAAAAGCCCAAAATAAGTAAAGGGGATTGACAAACCTGATTTGGTCTTAAAAAATAGTGCTTCTTGGGTTCTTCAAGGGACAAGTCTTTTTCAAAACATTTGAAGGGCCTTTTTAGGGCAAAAGGCACCAGTCAACTTTTTTGAAGGTTCTTTCAAGAACTCAAAGATATGCTTCATAAATCTGAAGGGATTTTACTTCTCTAACTGGACATTTATAATATTCCCAAAGTGTATGTTACCCTTCAGAAGGACCATTTCAAAATACTTGAAGGGTATCTTTCCCTTCAGGAGGATCATTCATGAAAGTCCAAAGGGACATGCAGGAATCCCAAAGGGTCTCTCACCCTTTGGGAAAGTTCATTTTGAAAAGTCCAAAAGGTAATTTCTAAAGATAGACGTAGACAAGAAGTCCAAAGGAATTCCTTTGGACAAATTATTCAAATAAATTCCTTTGGGAGATTTGATCAAAATAAATAAGCTAAGAAGGAAGCTTGAAACCAAGCATCCAAAGGAAATGATGGGCCAATGGATGTCAAAATCAAGATAAGTAACTAGTCGTTGGAAGTAATCAAGTTTGAAAACCCTGAAGTCTTAAGGCTTGGGAAAAAACAAAGTGAGAAAGATTCAAGATGGAAAAGTTTGAAGTAACTAAGCTTAGAGAACCCAAATTACTCTACACAAAGTAAATCAGGTTTCTCCAAGTACATTATTTAAAAGGCTTTATAAGTAAAGGATCTAGGAAAGTTTAAAGTTGCAGAGATTAAAGAACCTAAATTACTCTGTATAGAGTAAATCAATATTCTCCAAGTGCTCGACTTAAGCTTGGTATATCAATGCAAGAATCATGATGTAATGATTGAAAGGCTACTACATGGCTTAAGCTAGAGTAGAAAGGGCCAATCAGTAAAGGACAAGTGGCACAAGGATGATCAATGAGCATGGGAGAGTCCAAGTAGCTGGTAGCTGAAATTTATAAATGCTCTCATCTGCCATGGTTCACTACCCATAATCATTGTTGAATGCTTAAATTCATCATGCTAAGAAGAGATGTTATAGTTTCTCACAACATGGCTTCTCAGATGTGTCAAAAAAAAACTTAAAGATGGGAGGGGCTCGAGAGGATTATTGAGTGATCTTGAGTGGCACATTTAGGGAGAATAAGAAAGTGTAACATCAGAGTTCCCACCATCAATGAGTTCTTTCTTCCCCTTCTCTCTCCCCCCTTTTCTATATAAATAGATTCCTTGGATCTAAGTAAATCATCCTCAAACTAGTGATAGAATCAATCTATGAAAATTGTTGTGTAACAGACCTTTGAAGTAATAAAGATTATTTTACCTATCTCTTTGTCTAAAAATTGTGTTGAGTTAGCTTGTGCATAATAGCATTGTAAAGAAGCATCCTTCCAACCTTATTGACTTCTTTCTTGCTTATTTTCAAGTATTTTCCAATTAGTTGTAGGTTTGAACTTGAGCTTTTTTTCCATTAATGGATACTTAATGTGGATTTACAAATCCCTCTTTGCTTCACATATGGTTTAATGAGCCTAGTTTATGAAATATTTATGCAAGCTAGCTGGTTAGGAGGTTATGTAAGCAAGCTTATCTTATGTTGAATTAGTGTCATTCCTGAGACCAAGTGGATCACTTACTTTCAGTACATCACCTCCCTTAGCTTAAATTTTTTTAAAGTAATCCTCCTATCCCTTTTCCTTATGTTGACAGTAGATTTTAGTGTGAGATCAACAGTTGAAGTGAAGCACCCGAGGAACTAGCCTCATAAATAAGCCTAGAGGTTCAACCTCACTATAGGATACCCACATCCTAAGGTTGTTCCCATGCTTGTTGCTAGAAGTGAGGGAGCCTAAAGAGCTCACTCATAAGGGTGCAATTCCAAGCTATAACATGTCCTACAGGTTAGGGTTACTTAGGTGCAACTAAGTGTAGATTGGTTAGTTTAAGCCTAATAAGTGTAGGTTGGTCCTAAGAGGGTCTCAAGGTACTTCCAAGGTTACTTTGACATTTGGAATCATAAGTGTGCATATTTTTTATGTATACACACCCATGGTTACTCTAACCATTTTATTATCTAAGCATTTTTTGTGTGATTCTATACTCTTTGTATCCTCTATTTCCAGTCCACTAGTTCTTAGATTGACCAATTAGTAGTTGGTAAAGGTGCATTCATGATTGTGCTCACATATTCTGGAATGTGAAGATTTGACTTTTTACCTACCATCACGTTAGGAACCCACTCATTTTTAAATACCTTTATTTGATATAGGGTCATCTGACTCCAATATCTTTTGATTACCTCAAATTCATCTGCACAATCAACCTAAATCTTTGAGATGAGATTTATGTTCATGTGTAAACCCTATACCCAAATTTTGCTTCACACACCTTCTAGTATCCATAGAGTTTTTGTTGGCATAGATTCTAAGAGTGAACTCAGAGATGGCTAGTTCTATGTCATGAGCATTTGCAATAGACTTGAAAATAAATGACCTAATATAATGGGAAAAGAAACATCGAGCACATGTTTTTATTTACATTATTTATGGATGGATAACAATTTCTTATAGAGTTTAATGAGGATGATCTTATCACTATCCAACCTTAGAAGTATTAAGGGATGCCATTTATAACCTCAAACTCTGATGTATGTAATTTCTTGGAATGGAATATAGTAGCTTCCATATTGGTTAACCAGTTTGGCTACTTCGGTAGAGATCCTCATTCCCCAATATTCTTCAAGTAACTACACTACTCTCATTGTGAATGCATCATTGACGCTAGTGTAGAGTTTTTTGCTTTCTTATGAGGTGAGATAGGAAAAATAGTCAAACACTTGTGTCAATTGAGTGATAGTTCCACATTGAGACAACCCCAGGTATACCATCTAGGAGGCCAAGGAGTATACTAGATAGAATGTCATGAAGAACTATCCTAATTTTTACACATTCAATAATTGATCATGTAGGGAATTATTGATTAATTCACCCAAATCCACAAATTGCTTTCCATAATAAATTATTTACATTAGGAGCAACATCCAATGGTGAAAATGTTTGATGTCTTCATTACCTACTATATAATTCAGTAGAATAATTATATCTAAAAGTTCCTCTTTGAAATCTACTTTTTATAAGGTCTTGGGAATTTTAGAGAGTTTCTCCCTTTTATGTTTCAGCCATGAATTATTGATAGTAGTCAAACACTTGATAGGGTTTTTATTCCAACATCCTATCTTTTAATTACGTTGATACTGACTAACTCTTCATGGAGGGGAATTCTCAATGTCATGATTATTGTCATTCCTTTTATCTTTGCCATGAGTGGTCCAAATTTTGACTTAATTTCCCTAGTCTATGAGTTATAGTACTTGGCATAAGTGAATACTAAATCTAAACATTGCACCAAAGTGGGAAAGGTAGATGCCTATGTAAGTCCGCTCTCTACTAGGTGTTCAATCAATATTGTTGGACTTTCAAATTTTAATATTTTTTAAAAGTCAATTAGGTCCACGTTCCTAATATGAGAATCAAAAATATTTGGGATTTCAAAATCTAACACCAATAAAGTTTCATATCCCTGGTATTTGAATTTCATCTTATCAACTCGATATTGGCTGATAATTGTTTGGCAGGTAAGTGTAATGATATATAGTGGATCAAGAAGTAGAAAATGTTATATTTGTTGAAATAAATGTAGGGTAGTAGACATATGGTAATTCTAAATTTTAGAAAAATGGATTTTCAAATCAAGATCAAGATGAGGGAAGCTATTGGTGAGACAAGTTTTGTAATGTTTCTGGAAAAAAATTAGTAGAGTTTCATTATTGTGGGGTGGAGGGGTAGAGTAACAATGAAGGAAAATAACCAATAAATAAGTATATAAAACATTTTTTCACTCCTTAAATGCATTGATCTTCCCATGCACAGTGTTAAGTGAAGATTGATGATCCAACTAAGGGTCCCTCAGGGATACACAAATGTGAATGCAACATCCACCACATCTTACATCTTCATGTAGCTGAGGGCCTGGAAGTCCTATAATTGGTTCCCTAAGAACATGTGGATGTGAACATGGCATTCATTGCATTTTGCATCTCTACATGGCCAAGGGCCCGAAGCTCTGACCAATAATCCCCTAGGATGCATAGACATGGGCATAACAATCATCATATTTTATGACTCCCTATGGTTGAGGGCCTGATAGTCTAGCTATGGCCTTCAAAAATTCATGAACATAATTTTATTAAAAAATTCTAAGTAAGAAACTTTTCCAGTTGTTTGATCTTTTGCACTAACGTTATTAACAAACAACATAACCTATCCATGTGGTTCTCTATATATTTTTCCTACATAGGATTGGGTTAGTACATTGTGTACTTTCTTACACATTCATGAGGGTTGGGTCATGTTGCCTTCCTAACTCAGGGTCATGCATAGTTACATAAGTTTGGGGAATGATCACCCAAACTCTTTAATGCTTTAATAAGGAAAAATCATCTCCAATAATTTGTAAGGGAAACGTGATTTTTACCAACACTTAGGTGTACTCTAAACCATACTCTTTCAATTTTCATTTTCAAAATTTAAATTTAACATATGGACATTGACTACTTAATTTTCACTACATGTTACATAGAGTAAAACTATACATTTGGATCTATCTCCCAAATGGCAAAGTGTGTTGTACACACTCAAGTATAAATTATCTTTTTACTTTAGTAATTTCATACTAGAATAAAAAGGGGATAATTTTTAGATACAAAAATATGGTCTTTAAAACATGACAATGACAAACTTGACATAAATTTATCATGCATGACATGAGCACCCAATTAAGGTTCAAATTTGCCATCCTCTCACACTCACATATTATATTATGAATCAACCCTTCCATTCTATTTCTATACACTTGTAGGAATCTCACTATTTGCTTCAAACATGTTAAATATCCTACACAAACATCTCCATACTCTTAGAGAAGTCTACTTGTATGCAGGTACATTATGATGGTTACCGTTGTTATTACAAGTCAATAACAACCAACACTGGTCAGAATCATCTGGCTCCTAACAACAACTATTTTCTAAAATCAAATCCATCCTCAGGGTCAACCTATAATCCTAGTGTGTCAACGGCATGAATAATTATTCTAATGGATCCCTATATAAACAAATCAAGGTCTCATTCAATAAGGATATGGATCTATTCGGTACTAATCTATGATACATCTATACACTATTACAAACTAAGCAAATTTGCCATATTTGCATACCTATGACTAAGAGCAATCATAATCCAAGTTTGAAGCATTCAAAATTCAAGTCAAAAAAATCATTATCAAGTACCAAATCCAATCATTAGTTACATACATATAGTGAAGGAGCATAATTACACAATCACACTAGGTAGGAGATTACATGTGGTTTGATGTCCATCCATAGAGTATTATATACATAAAAAGTGGTCAATCATCAAATGGGGGTGATGGGGGTTAAATCAACCCATTACACTTCCTTATTTTTGCAAAATTCTATCCCTCATAAGCACATCTAGGTTTTTAAGGTAAGGACATTGATTTCTATATATGTATATGCCACCAGGGTTTAAGATCACAAACACAAAGTAAACAAAGATAATCAAAAGTGATTGTATAATCATCATACCTCACTTTCACATAGGTTAATACCAACTAGTAGATCAATATCAACCAATGATATTATCTTGATCCTATAAAATCAACCCAGTACAAGTAAAACATCAGTTCCTAAATTGAACAAACCATAGGCATGCTTATCCTTAATTTTCATTTCTAGAACACATATGTAGTCAGAAAATTAAGTTAAATATCATGTTTTATTTAGTACTTTCCATATTTAACATTTTCCCTAATCAAATCATAAGAGTCAAATTTTTAATCATGAACATTCAAATGTATGCTTGAATGTCACATCTATTCATCTGAATTGTATTGTAAAGTTCTATATTAATTAGATTGATGTTCACCATTAGTCTAAATTTGGGTAAAACAATAAAATACATCTTTGATATATTACTTGGGAATGTAATGTCCCATAAAGTTTAAAATAATCCTGAGTGGTTGGGTATTTGAGCCACATAAGTTCCAATTTGAAAGGGGTGTCATTAGTAGAAAAGTCCTTTTTGAAATTTAGAGTTATTAGAAAATGATCTGAGTTAAAGACTTTGAGGATATAAAATCCATCTACCAAGCATCATAAAACCATTGGTTATTGGTAAGAAATATGTATATCCATTCAAATATATTCTTGAATCCTGGTTTTCTATTAGTCTAGATAAAGATGCTTGTCTTCAACTCGACATCCAAAGATTATTGAATCCAACAAAATCAATGAAATCTAGTTGAGACTTAGTCAGGTGAAAACCCATGTCTCTCTTCTTTGAATTATTTAGAATACAATTTAATTCTCCAATAGTGATCAAATATTCATCAGAGTTTTGTTTTAAAAAATCTAAGATCTTAGTCCAAATCCTCAGCTCAAGGTTATGATGTTTAGGGGCATAAACATTGATGATATTAGCAATGCATTTTTCCTTTCGCCCAATATTTTTTATATTCATCAAATTTTTGAGATTATATGCTAGAATCCTCTCAATTCACTCAAATCCCAAATACAATAGATACCTCTAGAATCTCCATCAAAGTTTATGGTTGAATAGTCCATATGTTTCCATTTAAACTTACAATTCCCTTCAAAAACATCCATTGTGAGTTTAGTCTCATGAATAAAGATGATATTGTTTCAATTAATTTATTGCTTATTATTTTAAAATGGAAAAGAAGAAACTAAGTATGAGTATGGTTGAAAAACCTATTTGATTGTGCATATGTTGGAATCAAAAGATTATGTAGAGCTCCTCTTTGGCTTGGGAAGATGACCTGTAGATAAGAAAGCACTAAATCAAACTTGTTTGTTAGACAAATAGTTTAGTGTATTACCTAGAGATATATAGGTCCTAGAAGTGAGAGCTTCTTTAGGGGTTTTCAATCCACACATTTTAAACAATTAAGCTTATAAAATATAATAGAAGGTACTTGTATCAATGATCAAAAGGTACTAAAATTGAAAACAAGAATGATTGCTAAGAAATATGCTAGAAATGATTAAATTAGTGATAAAATAATTAATACTAGTGTTAGAGGATTGGGTTCTACTTCAAAAAATTAGAAAAGGGTCTACGAACAAGCAGGAACACAGAGGATTAGGTCTGATTGGGGCAAGTGGGTGAAATTAGCTTGCTAGTTTTTACTACCATAGTGACCATCGGTGGTTGGGTTGACCGTCGACAGTTAACGTGATTATCAGTGGTCAAGGTGACCATTGATGGTTAGATAGATTGTCAGTACTTAGATAGACTATTGGTGGTTGGACATACTATTGGTGATCGAGTTAATCATTGACAGTTACTATGTCTAGGTCTGGGTTAATAAAAATGTTGGTTGACGAGATCCAAAAGATGGATTCTGAGAGATGAGTAAGACCAAGGTTGATTATGAAATAGAAATAAAGCAAATGAATACTGAGAAATTAATACTTGTCTTACTAGGATTCGATTGGGTGGATGGTTGAGGTAGTTGATTTGTTGGTGGAATCTAGTTTGACTCTAATAGAGTAACAATACCTGAGAACTTGGTGGAAAGGCGAAGACAAGTTGACCATTTGATATGATTGTTGGATTATTGGATTGTGATTGACCTACAAGAAAGAAACTCTTGCATGCAAGAAAGCTCTTGATAACAATTACAAGTTCATAGATGTTTGCAGATGGATTTCACCTCCCAGCTCCTCTATTCTTATGGCACAAGCAAAGGTGAAAGTGAAGGTTTAACTAGGCTATCTATTTATAAATCATCTATGTAATGGCTCACAATAGGATTTATATGACTTATATTTAGAAAATCAAGGTGGGTAGTTTGCATTCTCTTGGTTAAAGAGGTGGACCCTGATCGTCAACAATCAGGGTGACTGTTGGTAGTCATCCTAACCATCAATGGTTGAGGGTAAAGGGTGAAAAGGGGTAAAAGGTTAGGTTTATTCAGTTTAGCCAAAATAACTATGGGTAAGCTATGCCAAGGGTTAGAGGTTTGAATGGTCCAAATAGGGTACTAAATTGGTCCAAAATGGACTAACGATGAGGGATAAGGTTAGATAGGAGAAAGGTAATCTCAATGCGTGGGTTTGAGTTTACAAGAGAAGTTAACTCTAAAAAATGTGGCACATAGGTGTGAATGCCTCAAAAAAATTGAAAAGTGGGTTTCCTAACCATCAACGGTCAAGAGTCCCAAGGTCGACCATTGACCGTCACCCTGACCATTAATGGTCAGGGGGAAACCCTAAAAGGTTAGAATCTATAAAATGAAAATTAAAAGTCATTTTTACTTTTTAATTTTTGACCTCTTTGCCTTCCATGCTCTGGGTGATTTGGCATTTTGTGGTGAATGCATTTTATAAGCAATAGGATTGATGAGGGTTGATTGAGCATTGAGCTGAGTTGGTGTTGGGTGATTGGTTAGAGGTGTTTGCTAAGGTGATCTCTTGGGACCAAGATGTAGGGTTGACAAAGACATGGGTAAGTAGTTAGACATCAGCTTCATCCTTGACATCAATCAAGGAATGAGGTAGGGGTGTTTTAAATTTGTTAGTTTTAGTTGAATTTATTATTGTGAAGTAGAATTGGGCTACTGGGTAAGATTGTTAGTAAGGTTTTGCCTTGATTTCATTTTTGGGTAAAATTAGGAAATTTAGCAAGTTGAAATTAAAATTGAGAGATGATTTGGGTTGTGGGTAGGCTAGTAGAGGGTAGGGGTAAGTTGTTTTTATATTAAATTTAGATGTTTGGATGAGTTTTATAAATGGTAGGTTTAGGTGGTTTTGCCATTGGTGGTCACACATAGTGATTGTCGATGATTATACCAAATCATCGATGGTCATACTTGACCATCAACAATTGGCTATCGAAGTTGGAAGGTTATATAACCATTAATGGTCATAGTGAACATTAACATTTGAGGGGTTGGATATAAAGGGTGATAGTAAAAAAGTGCTTAGAAATTTTTTAAAAGGGTTTTGTATAGTCAAGATGCTACGTGTAGGATTAGGATAAGGTAATCGTCAATTAGGCTAGGATATGATAGTTGAAAAGGGTTGGAGTGCCAAGTGTAGGCAGGGATAGGATGGTTGACAATGTAGTGGGTTGGCATAGGTATTTGTTGGAAAAGGAGTTAGGTGTTGGATTGCTAAATTAGGGTAGGCATCAAGGAAGAGGTTTAGGAGTTTTTTAGAATATAAAGTGAGGTATTGATAGGATAGAGAATGGTGGGTATGAAAATGTTTGGTAGGTAAAGGTCATGAGAGGAAAGGTTTATAGAGGTAATGGTTGAGGGTTAGGGTAGAATATGTTAATTTAGGTGTGTGTTGGTTGGAAAAGAGATCAATTTAGAAATGAGCAATGCTAATATGTGCTAACCTTTATTTTTCCAGGAAAGAGATCATATCTGTAGACACCTAAAATTGGTCATCGATAACCTCCAACCAGGGTTTTGGCTAGTTTCCACCCAAAATGCACAATTTGACCTAAAAACACTAAAACACACAAAATGATGTGAAAATGATATATTCAAGAGCCAATTTTGGCCAGGGTATCCCTAAATGGGGTAATGCAATTTATAGGCCAGCTAACTTTGATTAGTTCATTTTGAGTCAAAATGCCAAATTTACACCTACATGCTCTGGACTGCTCTTTCCTATCAAATCTTTTGCACAAGACTCGTGTCTTTGTTATTTGTTGTTGGAAACATCCTAAATGGGAATACACATCTAATAGTGATTCCCAATTTCAATCCAATTAAATTTAGGACCAATAACAAGGTATTTTGATTAATTTGGGTAATTTGTGCATAATGTGCTTAATCATGCCTAAGAGCTAATTAACCCAAATCAAGGACTAATAAAAAATTCTATGGAAACTTGTTCAATAATTTGTTTTAGATATGAATATTGAATATTTGCATCATCAAGTGACCTCATTTATTATGAAGACATCCTTAGGTCATAAATGCCACAAATATCAGAATTCATGCCTCCCATGCCTCATCAATGCCTTCCATGATGCCCTTCATGCCTCTTAATTTCTCCTTCTTCCAATGCCATGATGAGGATAATTAAAAATTTTAATTGAAAAATTGAATTAATCCTTAACCACACATCTCAATCTTTAGATAGACAGTTGAGGTTGATTTTGATCAAATCCAAAAATATATAAATAGAAGGCCTCACAACATCATTTCTAAGCTTAATTAGTGCAAAGTTATAATGCAAGATTGGCTCCAAAAAACTTCAAGAAACTAGTGTTATAATTCCAAATTAATTCCAAGCCAAGCCAAGCCACAAGCCAAAGGTGCCAAGAGGAGATTAAGGTAGCCACATTCCATTGAAGAAGACCTCTTGAAGCACAAGTCGAGCAAGCAACCATTACAAAGTCATTTTGAGCATCCGAGGAAGGTGAAAGGAATTATTGTGTTTTCATTCCTTGCTTTTTAGTTATGTGTGTTATTTTCTTTTGTTAACTAAGCTCTCCTTAGTGTATAGGCCTAGAGATGTTATGTTATTAGTGTGTTTATTTCAATTTGTTTTCATTTTGAAACTAACACCATACTAACCATCCTCTCTTGAGTCAAATTCTTAGGTCACATAATGGCATGCCCGATGGGACTAGATACATCTTACACCTAAAGGAGATCCTTTTGAAACCTTAAAAAACTTATTTGAGCTTTTAAAACTCTTGCAAATTGGTTTTCTAACTTTTTTTTGTCATTTTTAGTTACCAAAATAACCAACATCGACAAAATACCAACATTAGTTACTTGGCTTAACTGACATCAATCAGCAAAACTGACATCAGTCAGACCTCAATCGACCGTAGCTAATGTCGATGGTATTAACCAACGTCGGTCACTATGTTTTTCAAAAAACACAGACTCGAGACCTACTTTTCCAAAGTTACTTGTTTCAAATTCAAAAGGGATTCAAAGCTAAAGGACATGCTAACAATTTTGCTATAGAATCAAGTTCAAAATTTGCTTAATACATGTTCAAATCACCTTTGCATGCTTAAAAACGGATTAAGGACCTTGTTTTAGTGATTAACAAAGAATTTAAGCATTTTTGGTGAATGTTTTCAAAATTTACAACTAAGACCAAGGGGTCAAATGAACATCACCAAACATTTCTTTTAGGTTTAAAATTGAACACACTTGTCAATTTTTTCTTGCAATAGTTGTTCAGATTAATCTTGTTTGGAAAAAAGAGGTATGTTGCATGTATGCTCTTCCATTTGTCCCTTATAGGGAACCCTTGGAATCAAAAATGCCATTCCTCTTGCAAGTAGCCTAGTATAAGGCTTAGAAAGAAAGTCATCTAAAGCACTACCCAAAAATTCATCAAAGTTTGGGTGACCTTGAAAGTGACCCTAAACTCTTGCTACTTTCATGCTTTCTTTATTTTTATACATCTTCGCTTGTGAGGGGGACTTCATCACCTCCCACAAGTTCTTTAGGGAAGTTTTGACTTGAGGTTTCATCTCCTAACATTGACTTCATTTGACTCTTTTAGAGTTGCATATGAGATGTAGTGGCACTTTAGACATTGCACTAAGCTAAGCGAACAACAAGATGTAGTGGTTGCAAAAAAGACTACAAATTTTTGTAACAAGCTGAGTGATACAGACCCAAAATTTATGCTTTTCTTTTGCATTATTTGGCATGAAAGTCATTGTGCAATTGATTCCCCTAGATTGTTCATAAACTTGCTAGAAATTAGACAAATCCTCACTTGTCGCAGAAGTATGGTTGATGCAAGGTGTGCCTCAAGGTCCATGTCACAATTATGTCATTTGAGATAAGGGGGGTGTAAAAACCCTACTATATAATGTACATTTACTTTTTGAAGAACACTTAAAAATCTCTTAAATGACATATATTGATAGATTCCAATAGTACTAAGCAACCTTGTTAGTTTATATCTAAGGGATATTAATTAGTTGATCTTGTCCTAGTTTAAAGTCTTGTTTGGATTCAAAACTGGGTGTAAACAAATATACCAAACCCAACACATAGTCCAATTTTTCCTTTGAACAAAGAGGCATTATGTTTCTTACATGAGATCATCCATTTGCCTTGTTTAAAATTCATCAAAAGCTTAAGGGTCATATCATCCACTTTGGTTCAGTTATGCTTCCCAATTGAGTCTAGACCTTTACCAAAGTTGTTTGAGTCCTTCACTTATAATTTAATTTCAAAACTACACCTTTACAAGATCATAGGGTTGATGTTTTAAGTGGGTTCACCATTTGCACTAAACGTGAGGGAACTTAGGTTTAATTTCCAATTTAGGTTGAAGGTCATTTTACACTCATAATCATTATCAGCACTTGATAGACTTAAGCCATTTTGTGATAAATACTTGCACTTTAAGTCTATGTCCACAACATTTTGAGTCAAGAAAAGTAGTGTTATGTTGTCAAAATTGTGGAAAAATGTCTTTGCATTAGAGAGTCTTTAAAATAAACTTTTTTATCACACCTTTTGGGTAGTATAATGTCGTTACATTGCCCAAATTATTTCAAACATTGTTTCACGGACCTTATTACCTAGAATTTCAAATTTGTTCTTACATATTCAGACCGATCCAAGTATACTTTTGATCCTTTATCTAAAGCACAATTATACTATTCACCTTTGTCTAGCTTGTTTATCAAAAAGAACTAAGTTTTATACCATTATTTATGAGAAAATAAGCTATTGCTAAAATGCCTTTTGTTCCATACCTTATACCTAGTTGATCAAGTTCATGTCCAAGAATTGAATGCCTAGTGTTTGTTAGAAGTGTTTCAAATTCGTTAGATTAAAACTTTCATCTATTTTCAAAGTATAGCTTTTGACACTGTTTGGCCAAGAGTCCTATCACATGCCTTGTTTGAGCCTATATTTTAATGTTGCATTTGGCCAAAAGACCTAGCAACTTTTAATTTCCTAGATTAAACTGATTTGAAATACTTCGACCTTAGAGTTTGGCATTTTGATTTTTCTTTTAATTTACTTGCTCATCTTTGTGTGAATAGTGAAACATTAGATATTTTACGCTAGCTTGTTTCCTCACAAATATTTGCATAAACCTCTTCATCCTTTTGACAAATCTAGACAAGTTGAAGGCATCATTTGTTTTAGATTCTGTTCTTTTTAGAGTTTGTAGAACTCTTTGACCTTTTATCACCAATCATTGACTATGGATCCTAACATGTATTCCTACACTCGTAGTGGACTCATGTACAATCCAGGGATTAGAAATGTAGTTGTGCAGGAAGAAATGGTGCAAGAACCCTATGTGGATAACACTACTTATGAGATGGATTCTTATCCTTCTTATATTACTCAATCAGGGGCACAACTTCAAGATCCATTGGATAACTATTTGGTTAAAACATCACCTTACATAAAACAAGACCAAGAACAAACTACATAATACTTAGCTACAATACCCACAGTGCACGAGTCAGTACTTCAACAACCATATTCTACTAATTTGGCTTCCACATAAGATCCATTTTTATTTGAGTGACATTTGTTAGAGAACAAAGAAAAGTTTTTGGTTAGGGCCATAGAGGTAGGGGCTAAGTTTATAACAGACATCCCCCATGAAAATCTACCAAGTCTAGTAAGAGTACCCCATAATATCATTTACGATCAACAGGCTTCTTCTAGCAATCCTATGGCTCTAGTCCAAACAACTTACCAAGACCCCAATATATCCAATCTAGGCAAAAACATCATGGAAGATCACTTTAACTAAATGCAAATAGAATACCAAACCTACCTAAAGTTAGCACATGATTTCAATCAGATGAACATGGTAAGTCTCTCATTGACCCAGTTCCTTCAATAGGGGTATTGATGGAATTAACTGGATAAGAGGATCTGAGTTCTGACCCATTTGTATAAACTACTTCAATAGATAACTTGAAACATATGGTAGTTATTAAAGAAGTATCTTCAGCTTCTACACTGAATAGTGAGCCAAACATAGTAGATAATATGCAAACATCATCCAAACTTGATCAAAGTAGTACTAACGCATAAACAACTAGCCAACAATGTGTGCCTATAGTTAATCCCATGAATAGATCATCATATCAAGGAATAGGAATTTTTGTACCCCAGCTTCAACTAATCATTTCCTCAAGTGTACAACATACAGGATTAGATAATCAAATAATGACTAATATTACACCTCAACAATAGAATGTGATGAATCCTACTCCTCATCAACAAGTATCAAGTGGTATTCCACAACAGCAGACACAGTCTAGTGTATCAACGCAATAGAGGATGAGTATATTACCACCTCAACTAAGGGAAACTAATATTCTACCTCACTAAGTAATAACAAACATACCTCTTTAGTTGTACAATAATATACTAGTCCAAAACAAAGTAATAACTAGCCAACAACATGCAAATATTGGTCAGTGACATATGTTGAATCTGTAACATGCTTTCACTTCTTCATAGGGATTCATGTAATAAGGAGGTTCCCATGTTTATCAAGTACGTACTAAACAACCATAGTTCAAAATGTGCCACAAATCTAGAGATAGGGTCTTGGTTCACAATTTTACACTCAACAACAAGGTTTAATTAGTCAATAGCATGTCCCTTTTCAACCACAACTGGCACAATATAGTTATATCCCTTCATCCCAACCACAAAATCCTCCAAGTCAAACCTTTATACGCAACCTAAACTAGAATACCACGTAGCCAAATATATAATTTCAAGTACATCCCAATCCACGTATGTGTATTCTTGGTCCATTCCCCAACCAAGCCAATGTACCCCAACAAGTGTCTCCATCATACCCTAGTTAAAGTGCCCCACTTGTGACCTCCCAACCATCTATCCAAACCAATATTCTCCCTCAAACCAATATCCCTTCTAGTTTCCTATCCCAAGAATTACAATAGATGAAGGATGTAATTACTACCATTCAGGTGAAAAAGCAGACTAAGAAGTTCAAATTGGATGACGTGTGTTCCTATCCATTCAACATGGACTATTCGCAGATACCATTTCCTCCAAGATACAAACCACACAAATTTGATAAGTATAAAGGGAAACGTAACCCTAAGGCCCATTTGATCAAATTCTTTATCGCATGTCAACCAGTGGCATATAGTGACATATGCCTTTTGTTGTTGTTTCTAAGGAGCTCAGTTGGATAGAACTTGAAGTGGTTTTTAAAATTGCCAAATAATTTAGTAACAGAGTTTGATGATCTTTCTGATAAATTTGTGTAGTACTTTTCTTATAATCTCGAGCATGAGATTTCATTAGTAGACCTAACACAAGAAAAATAAAAAGTTGGGGAGAGTTTTGAAAGTTATTTACAATGATGAAGAGCCCTTGCAAGGTATTTCACCCATAGTTTACCAGATAAACAATTAGTTATTGTGTTTACTAAAAATTTGCATAGTGAGATAGCCTATCATCTAGAACTGCAATGTGTACATATGTTTAAAGAGATCATAAATAAAGGTTTATTGATCGAGTGGGTGCTCATCAATAAATGGGTCATCAAGATTAATTCAACTAATCAAAATCAAGTCCTATCATGAGAATGACCAATATCCCATCCAAGAGCAAGCATCACAACCATCAAATGCCAATAAACATGAAAGATAGAAGCAATTCAACTGATATAAGAATGTTGTGGAAAATGGAGTAACTGAATCTCATCATGTCCAAACCATGTAGATGTCATCATCACCACCTTTTCAACTTACTCCTACCCAGCAACCTCTCCAACCAATGCCGCAAGTGTAACAACCGAGACCTGCACAATAAATACAGTAACTTTTACCATTACAAACCCCTCCTCCTAGGAGAACCATACCTGCACATCATCTCTTTAGTGACATAGGGAAACCTATTTAATTTGTATTCTATAAGCTTCTTACCACTAATCTAATTAGTTGGCCTATACCAAAGCATTCCTTACCCTGATTGGTACTATGAAAATTAATTTTGTGACTATCATCAGGTCAACAGGCATAATCTATGATGATGTGTCTAAATCAAGCATTTAATTGAAAATATGTTGGAGAATGGGGAGATAAAATTGGATAATGGTGCTTCCACTTCCAATCAAAACCTTGGGATCTATCAAAACCCCAATCCCTGACATAACAATCAATAGTAGCAGGACAATCAACAATAAAAACAATGGCCAGTTTAGTAGCAAAATCAATAGTATCAAAATTAAATGCCAAACTAGTAGAACCAACAAAATCAATAGTAGAATCCACAATGATAAAATAATGGACAAAACCAAGGTCAAAATGGTAACAACCAACAAACCTACCATGTAGTTACACATGACTACAATAGGGTTGTAGGTCATGTTGCAGGGGGTAGCGTTAATACCATCTCCATTAATCCTAGACCAAGTACAAATCAGCCTAGACCATTCCTAAACAACAATATTCAACCAAATCATAGGGGTAATCCTTATTTGACCTAGGAGTGCATATAGACAAACCAACAAACTAGGACTTCAACTTTTGGATCTTATAGTGACAACTCATTCTTGCCATGTGACCACTTGCAAGTGCATCAGTAACTGAGACTTATCATGTTTGGTCCCACACCATTTCCAACATTGATTAGAAATAATGGTCCAGTATTTATCCCTAATGATGTAATCACAACTTGGAGATCAAAGATTACTATCTCAGGCCCATAACCATCTGCCACTTTACCTATCATCTAACCAACCATTCAACCTTAGAATAAATTGTTGACATAGTGGATTGCACCCTGGGCAGGAGGTTGAGCTCCTGCCTTCCACATGCAACAATGGAAACTCCCCTCTCACCTGTGGGACTGGCGAAGTTGGAGGGGAGAGTCTCTAGATAAGGGCTAGTTCCCTTTGATGTATCTTTTAGGCCCTAGTTTCTCCTACTGCTAACAAATAAATGGAAAAAGGGGGGGATGAAAAGGGAGAGAGAGATGCTAAAAATAAAAAATAAGCCTATAAAATGAAAAGGTGATACACCAAAAAAGTCGACCCACCTAGCCTGAATATAAAATTTTCACCAAAAAGAAGTGCCCATACACTTCATCTGAAGTGGGAAGCTCTTCTACAACAATCAGCTAGGGGTCCATGGAAATATAGGGAGGAAGAAACTACCAGAGGCATCCTCAGACACACTTATGGCAGCCTATTCACAGGCACCTATATTCTTTCTGTAGACACTTCTGGCAACCCTGCAGAAAGGAGACTTCACAATGCACTGGACATGCTACAATCGATATGTGAGAAGCATAAAAGACAATGACTTAACACAAAAGAAGAACATAGACATATACTTTAAAGTGCAAGTCCAGATTGAGGTAAAAATGCTAATTCCTGATTCAAGGTAAAAACTTGTAGAGCTCTGCCTTACATGCCCAAGAGATTTTTGGGCAGAGTTTTGCCTTAAGGCTGAGAGAATGGATATTTTCTCAAATGAGAAGCTTTATAATATATAGAGAGAGGAAGAGAAATTGGTGATTTCTGGGAAAGACTTTGGCACTCTTTTTGCAAGCTGACCCATGTGCACTCTGAGCCTTGGGAAGAGGGAGTCATTTGATTGTCAGTTCCTGCTTTCACTTAGGCATTCCACATTAATGTGAAAAACATGGCCGCGCCTCTTTTCTACAAATAGACTACTCTCTTCTTGCAAATAGACTCTGATTTGTCCCCTCGTAAATGCCAAATAGAGAAAGCAGGCCACACCACTCACTGTTTGCCCTATTTGATGACCATCTAGCAATAACTTGCCTCTCCTCACCACTTGGACTACTTTGTCTTTGCTTGCACTTCATCTTCCTCCTTGCCTTGTCTCTACCTAGCTCCTTTAGCCCTCGAGGGCTATCTTCTAGCAGGTCACTGCGTTCCTTGGGCTCTCATTGCTTGCCTTGGCCATTTTTTGTCAATTTTAGTGAGTGACACGTGGCATATTCCACTGTAAAATGGGCAGGACACGTGGTAGCATTTGCTTGACTCATGGAAGCTTTAGGCACCCTTTGAAAGTCCTAAAAAAGAGGACATGTGTCGACTTCTGCTTTCTTTAGCAATTCATCTTGGGCCCACCACAGTTCTCATGGGACAAAAGAGAGAGACCATAGAGGCTAACACTTGTCAGCTTCCAACAAACCTCGTAGGGGACACATGGCACATTCTGCTACTCCTAGAAAAGCATGTCAAAGCCTTTCGTGGTTTACACTTGGCACCTTCCGCGCTCTGGCTTTCCTGGTGTAAAATTGACGTTTGCGGGCCCGTCATAGTTTGAAAACCAATGGCTAGTCTATCTTCTTAAAGTTGATGGCTCACGAGACGTCACCATCCTTGGAAAATTCCTTCAAGCCTTTTCCTTCAGGCTTTTTTTTGTGGGTTTTTTCCCTCGGACAATTTTCTCGAGGACAAAAAATCTACGAGAATTGTCTCGGTTGCTTGTTATTCCTTCGGGTTCTTTGGCTAAAACTTCCTAAAATTCCTTTGGACTTTTGTTCGAAGGAAATCCTTCAGACAAAAGTCTAAAAGAATTCATGACATTGCCTTAAAATTTTTTCAAAAGATCTTAACCGCTTCTTTGTGGCCTCTTTGAAGTGCTCCCTGCCCTCTGTAAGGGCTCTTGAACCCAAAATTTCCATCCACAAGGGCACTTGCCTTTTAGCTTTTTGGGACACTTCTTTGAACTGCCCGATTGAACTAAACCATTAAACTGACCGATTGAACCAAAAATTGTTCAACGGTTCAACACTGTGCGCCACTCAACACTGCGCGCCACTCCTTTGTTGAACCAAGCCTTTGAACCAATTGCTTGAACCAAGTGTTTGAACCGTTCCTTTGAACCAACCACTTGAACCCAAAAAGGTTAATCGGTTCAATGGTTCACACCATTTGTTGAACTTTGCTGATTAAAACCAAGCCCCTTTAAACCTTTCACAATGAACCAAGGCATTGAACCAAGTGATTGAACCAAGCGATGAACCGAGGCATTGAACTAAAACTATTAAACTTAGCTATTGAACCAAAGTGATGAACCAAGGCCCATGAACTTGAGCTTTGAACCAAAGCATTGAACTAAAATTGTTGAACTGCTATTGAACTTTGCGTTGAACTCGAGCAATGAACTTGCCAATTAAACCAAGGCATTGAACTTGAGCGATGAACTTGTCGATTGAACCAAGGCATTGAACCAAGGAATTGAATCGGTTTAATGGTTTAATGATGCTAACCTTCCTTGTGAATTTCTTCAGACAAGAGCCCAAAGAAACCTTGTAAAACCCAACACTCTCTGAACTGATTCTTCATGCGCCAAAAGACTAATCCTGCAGAGTCCATAGAAAAAATTCTTTACATAATTCATAAAAACATCACCTGTAGAGTCTGTAGAAATAGACCTACAGAGTCCATAGAAATAGACCTATAGAGTCAATAGAAATTCCTGTACTTGTGCAAAATCAAAAAATGAATTGGCCTAGAATAGCAGGGGAAGAAGGGGATCGATTTTTGGCCTGTTGGGCAAAAAATGGTCAACAAAGTGGCGACTCCCAAAGGAAGCATGCCTACTATGCTTAGAGACCAGTTGCCTTGTAGTCCATTGGGCACGAAATTAGAATGCAGCTTTGAAGAAAGGTTAGCAACAGCCCCAAAGATCCAAGAGTCAAACTTAAAGCTTTTTACCCCAGACACAAGGGAAAGCACACACAAGACTAAAAATACTACTTGTGCAAACTGCACGTAGGGAAAGTAGGAAAAGAAATTGAAAACAACTACTATATACAATTAACCAGGTACATCTGCTTCCCTCTTGGATCAAAGGGAAAACTTCTTAAGTCCCCTCTTAGCAAGAAGACTTATGGTGCCAGACAAGTGGCTAAATAAAAAGGAGATTTGGTGACCTGCTCCTCTTGCCTGTCACCCGGATGGGCTTGCATCCAAGTGGATCAGATTCAAACATGTTTCCAACATATACGTACTCTTTTTGTTCTTAGAAGCCTATTGAATGTTGGTCTTTCATGCTGGTGCATTTCACCAAGAAATATATGGCTGCTGGCTCATCACCATAAACCCTTTGATCTGCATAGTCCCTCTGTAATGCATCATGGTTTGACCTATTTCCTTCTACTTCATTGGAGATCCTATAAAACTCATCCTCTACTCTCTCTTGGCCTTCTTAAAGAAGGGTGACTGTTGTGATGTCTGAAATGGAATCACAAAATGATTGCTCATCCCACAGAACATCACCTCTTTGTTCAAAAAACTCTTCTTCAAGGCTTTCCTCAAGGGAGACTAGCCTTTCTTTTTCCTCCTCAAAGATTAGGATCTCTAGATGTTCAAAGATATCTTCCTGATCCTCCTCCAACTCAGGCTCCTCAACGTAGTCATCTTCCTCATCGAAGCAACAAGGAAGTTCATCAAACAAAGAGGGAGAGAGCTCACCATGCTTATGTTCCTCCTCGTATTGCTGGAACATCTACATGTATGCATGCCCTGTGTCTTCTCCATTACTGACGAGTTATTCACAAGGATCATCGATGATGATTTCTTCTTCATCGTCGCTCATGATAGCCTCTTGGAGAACTGCAGATTGGATCTTTTCTTCCTCACTCGCCTCTTGGAAAATAGGTTCCTCCTTGAGAAGGGGTGAAGTGAAAAAATTATGTGGAAGGGGAGGCAATCCTTGAGCTAGAATCGAATGATTCTCCTCCTTCCATTTGATCAACACTTCATCAATATCAAGTGTGGCCTGATAGCTCTCTTGGGGGTGTGTAGATGGGGTGTGTTCAGACATGGAAAGTGATGTTGGGTCTGAACCGTCCATCACACATTGGCTAAGGAATCTCTCTCTGGATTCCAACTCTGTAATTCTTTTGGCCATATCCTCTTGGAAGAGCCTTTTTTGGAGGTCACCAGCATCATCATGATGAGTAGGAGCAGTTTTAAAAGAGATGTGTTGGTTCATAATGTTCCCCCCAAAGGAAGATTCACAATCTAAGGAACTTAGAAGGTTCATCTTCATGGGGGGTTGTTCTAGTTCCCTTTGATGCTCGAAGGCTAGGCACATGAGGTCAAGAGCAGGGTTGATTGATGCATCGAATGAGCCAAAATGAGCAAGTGCCATCTAGTATAAAGGATTTGGTGCACAAGAGGGGGATTTTTTTAGAATAAGAGGAGGCACGCAAGGCTGGATACCTTGCATGAATGGATTCCTCCGTTTTGCTACCTCCTCCTCCATGGATTGCAAGTCCTGAGCATGCCTAAACAAACACTCCTCTTTATACATCAGCTCCTGTTGATATCCATACTGCTCATCTAGTCTATCTATCTCCATTACCTGCTTCTCAAACCCTAGTGCCACCTCCCTTATCATTGAAGGGCAACTAGGAGAGCTGCTTGAGGTGATTGCATGAAAATTCTAAGTCTGATCGAAGTCATATGAAAGAATACAAGGTCCATGATTTTGTGCAAAGGAATTATACATACAAAAATTGATTTCTGATGGCACCAGGCTACTTAACCAATTGATTCAACTCGGAGTCGCCATTGGTGTTGATGCAAAAGCCTCCAAAGGCAGGTTGGTTGAAGAACACACCAAAAATTCTTCAACTCTTTAGACACAACTTGTCCTTGTTAGTCCCACCGAGCATGCCAAAAATTGTTGACGCAGTGGATTGCACCCAGGGTAGGAGGCTGAGCTCCTGCCTTCCACATGCAATAATGGAAACTCCCCTCTCACCTGTGGGACCGGCAAAGTTGGAGGGGAGAGTCTCTAGATAAGGGCTAGCTCCCTTTGATGTATCTTTTAGGCCTTGGTTTCTCCTATTGCTAACAAATAAATGGAAAAAGGGGGGGATGAAAAGGGAGAGAGAGAGATGCTAAAAACATAACCTAAGCCTAAAAAATGAAAAGGTGATACACCAGAAAGTTGACCCACCCAGCCTGAATATACACTTTTCACCAAAAAGAAGTGCCCATACACTTCATCTGAAGTGGGAAGCTCTTCTGCAATAGTCAGCTAGGGGTCCATGGAAATACAGGGAGGAAGAAACTACCAGAGGTGTCCTCAGCCACACTTATGGCAGCTTATTCACATGCACCTATATTCTTTCTCTAGACACTTCTAGTAGACCTACAGAAAGGAGACTTCACAATGCACTGGACATGCTGTAATCGATCTGTGAGAAGCATAAAAGACAATGACTTAACACCAAAGAAGAATAGAGACATATACTTTAAAGTACAAGTCCAGATTGAGGTAAAAATGCTAAGTCCTGATTTAAGGTAAAAACTGGCAGAGCTCTGCCTTACAAGCCCGAGAGATTTTTGGGCAGAGTTTTGCCTTAAGGCTGAGAGAATGGATATTTTCTCAAATGAGAATTTTTACAATATATAGAGAGGAAGAGAACTTGGTGATTTTTGGGAGAGACTTTGGCACTCTTTTTGCAAGCTAGCCCATGTTCGCTCTAAGCCTTGGGAAGAGGGAGCCATTTGATTGTCGGTTCCTACATTGACTTAGGTGTTACACATTAATGTGAAAAACATGGCCGCACCTCTTTTCTACAAACAAACTGCTCTCTTCCTGCAAATAGACTATGGTTTGTCCCCTCATAAATGCCAAATGGAGAAACCAGGGCCTAAAAGATACATCAGAGGGAGCTAGCCCTTATCTAGAGACTCTCCCCTCCAGCTTCGCCGGTCCCACATGCGAGAGGGGAGTTTTCATTATTGCATATGGAAGGGCGGGAGCTAGGTGTCCTACCCTGGGTGCAATCCACTACGTCAACATAAACCATTCACTTCTGACCAAGACAAGAAGTTTGATATTATGAAACTATTGCAAAAGACATCAAGACAAATTTGTATTTTAGATTTGTTACAAACATCAATAATCTACAAGAACATATTGAATGAGTTTTTGACTTAATCCACTATTGCTAGTGACATACCCCAGAAAAATTTTAAGCTTTGGTTGGACACCTAGCTCCAGCCTAACAAGTAACATTCAACCAAAGCGATATGTCTTCCCTTGGCCCGCTCTATAATAACCCATTCTACATAGAAGATTGTATCAGATGGCATAAAGTGAAATGTGTCCTTATAGACAATGGATCTGGCCTCAACATAATATCCCTCAAGATAATCAAGCTTCCTGGGTACACGATGACAGATCTCCAACCAGAAACAATAATTATCAAAGTTTATGATAATCAGCAAAGAGAATCATAGAACACCATTAGTTTACCAGTTATCATTAGGCCTTTGACCAATGATACACTTTGCCATGTGTTGGACCCTGAGTTATCATACAACATGCTTTTAGGCAAGCCTTGGTTACATTAGATTTGTGTAGTCCCATCAACACTGCACTAATGTATCAAGATTTCCCACTCAGGGATGGAAGTGAATATATCAAGACATTTACACTTGTATGAACACTGTAAGGATCTTGAGGCCAAATTTCAAAACTATAATTATCAGTACAGTATGAATCTCAGTTCTAAGTAGGATAATGGAAAGTCTATACTTATTGATCCTTCATTAGATGATTGCATAGATCCTAGTACCTTGGATTCCCTTTCCCACATGCTGCCTCCTGAAGCTTCTAATCATTTCATCATTATAGATAATGAACCGAGAGAATATGTGACCCATGACACATTTCATATCACCAATCTTCCTTATAATTTAAAAACTTTTAGGTGACCTAAAGTCATTCCACATATGTATTGGAAACAAAAGAACAAAGATAAGGGACCTATCACATTTGTACCAACATCTGGCCTAGGACATGACCCTCTTAATGGGAATGAATCATGGTTATACAATGATGACCAAGCTGATTGCTATAGAAATGTAAAGTATCATATTCCCAATAGGATCATGGAGTGTAAAAATTACGAAGGAAGAGGCCTCAGATTGAATCAGCAAGGAACCATAGAGCCAATTCCATGACTAAGTATGAAAGACCTTGTGGACTTGGATTTAAACTACCTGGGGGTGACCCCACATATCTTATTCAAATTCCATCACCAATGACTAATGATGATGATGCTAATAGTGAAGCAGAGTCTGATCATAGCCTTACCTTTGATAACCAGGCTAAAACCAACCTGTTTGATAACAATGCCATTTGTACCCTTACCCAAACCGTTCATTACAATCCATTACCATTATATTATCCCCAACTGATAGATTGGGACCAACAAGAATCTAGTCTACCAATTGATGAGTTTCAAAATGATGAATTATTCTGTGATTTCTTAGGCCTTAGAGACAATGTTCCATTGTGAGATCACAAATCAGGATTCTCAATTACATTAGATCCTGTAGCCTATTTTGGAGAGCAAGTGAACACCCTTAGACAAAAACAAATAAATAAAACATTGAGGTCCCAAAGTGAAAACCTCTTTGAGGTGATTTTTGACTCGAGAAAAAGTAAAGATAAAGGCCAGTCTAGTGGTGAAAACCTATTTCAGGCACCATTAAACAGGGGTGTTCATTCTTCTTTGAATTTAGACTAGGAGACCACTAACGATGAACTTGCCTATGGATCTGAGTTTAGTTTTAAGCAACAACAAGTATTTGATCAAATACTCCAAGAATTTCCAACCATTTTTATTACATGGCCAAATCTCCCATTAAGAGACTTAGATTCATCATGCCCAGGAGAGGTTGAAGAGCAAGTCTTCACAGAGGGCCTTGACATAGTCCAATAGTTCAAGTCACTGCCTACTATCTTAGAAGATAGTTTGACCCTTCTAGTCAAAGATATAATGGAGGTAAATATCAGGACTCCATCAGACCTAAAATGGATAAAACTAGGAGCATCTCTCACTAAGGAGGAATGTGACATCTTTATAGCTCTGTTGAAAGAGTTTGTGGATATATTTGCATGGGCAGACCCCACCTTGGTTTTGCACCTCCTTGTGGTTAATCTTGATGCCAAATCAGTAAAACAAAAGCTCTATAAGATGCATCCTCACATTATTGTATTAGTTAAGAAAGAGTTGGAAAAACTATTAGAAGCAGGATGTATCTGATCCATTAACTGCTTAGAATGGATCTTTAATGTAGTACCTGTTAGCAAAAAGCCTAAAAGAATCAAAATTTGTATTGATTTTCAAGACATAAACAAAGCTTGTCCTAAAGATGATTTTACCTTACCTAATATTGACATAATTGTCGACTCCATGGTAGGTTATGAAATGCTTTCACTCATGGATGGCTTTTTACGATATAATCAAATCAGAATAACACCAGAAGATTAGCATAAAACACCATTCACCACTCCATGGGGAATATTTTGTTATCAGGTGATGTCATCTGGGCTTAAGAATGTGGCAACTACATATTAAAGAGCCATGACTGTCATATTCCATGATATGATGCATGATATTGTTGAAGACTATGTCGATGACATATTAGGAAAATCTAAGACCATAGCCGACCATCTAACAGAGTTGTATAAGATATTTGAAAGACTAAGAGAGTAAAAAGTTAGACTAAATCCAAAGAAATGTGTTTTTGGTGTAACTTTAGGCAAATTATTAGGCTTCATCGTGTCTCATAGAGGTATTGAAGTTTATCCAACTAAAGTCCATGCTACAAACAAGATGTTGTCACCAACCAATTTGAAGTAACTTCATAGTTTGTAGACAAGTGCCATCCATTTACACATCTTTTGAAGAAAGGAGTTGCATTTCATTGGGATGATCACTACCAAACAACTTTGCAACAACTCAAGGACTATCTTGTTAATTCACCTATTTTATTACCTCTTATGCCAAGAAAGCCATTCTTGTTATACCTATCAGCTACTGATTATGCTCTAGGGTCACTCTTGGCTTAACATGATGATAATGGAAAGGAGCATGTTATTTACTACCTAAGTTTTACCTTAGTTACATATGAACATAACTATTCACCTATTGAAAAAGCTTATCTAGCCATGGTTTTTACAACTCAAAAACTACGTCATTACATGTTGAATAATAAAACCATAGTCATTTCAAAAGTAGATCCACTCAAGTATATAATATCTAAAATAGCTTTGCAAGGTAGAATGGATAAATGGATCATGCTTCTTAGTCAGTTTGACATAGAGTATGTCAATAAAAAAGTAATCAAAGGATAAGTTCTTACAGATCAACTTGTTAAAGTACCTCTCATGGATGTTAGGTTGTGGAGCTAAAAGCTTCACTGATGCAGACATTGGAGGAGGGTGCTGAGTGTCACAGTCACCGGCATCGGTCAGGCCAACTGACATCAGTCAGGTGGAGACAAGAAGTTGCTGATGACGATCAGATATCGGCTGACATTGGTAACCCCCAGGCAGATAGGGATCGACGTCAGTCGCCTGTGTGGTTCTAAACTACGAGTTCCATGGATAGTTCGTTAACAAACCAGTTGTTTACATGAAGAAGGCTAATTTTAGTCTTGAGTTACAGATCTAATTATTGTAATTAGATGTCTAATTATTGTATTCATGAGATCTATATAATATACTCATGGGTTGTATTGTAATTTGTGCTAGAGAGTAAGAGAGCAAAAATTAGATCCTTCAGAGTGAAGAGAGCATGGTGTGTTCCTCCTAGTGCCACAGTGCCAAGTGTGGGTGCTGGTTTGGAAAATCAGAAGGATTCTTCATGTATGTAAGATCTTGGTCAGCAGGTGTGCAAGGCCACGTTTGGAGATCTACATGGTAAGTAAGATCATTGATCTACAGGTGTATGTGTGTGCAAGGTCTAAGGTTTGCAGGTGTGTAGAACCAAGTTGATCTGCAAGTGGCAACAGCATCAAGGTGATAGAAACACAATAGGGAGCAAGATCAGGCAGGATCTACTTGGAGTATGGTGTGTACTCAGTTGGAGAGCAAAAAGGAAGGCAAGGTAGTCCCTTCCAAAGTAAGATCATTTGAGTTGAAGGTTGTTGCAAGTTCATGAGAGATCTACTTGGAGTGCGTTGTGTACTTGGTTGAGTATGTTTGTATACTCAGTGTACTGGTAGTATTGTTATTGACTGGTTAACTGACGGTGTTGTTACTGGCTAGTGGAGGTGAACACCAACTCTATGTTTGATTTGTGTGTTGGGACCGTAAGAGAGAGAGTGAGCTCTTGAAGGTGAATTACTGAACACTTGGTGTGGGAAGCCTATAAGGTGGGAAGAGTGTGGCATCTCCTCATTTGTAATTCTTCTTTTGGAAGAGTATTAATATAATTGGGTATTATCTCTCATATTCTGTGTTATTTCTAAATTCTAGTTACTTGCTACTTCTGGTTTAATTTTGCATGTTTAGTCGCTTAGTAATCAATGGTGCTTTCGGGTCCTAACAGTGGAGTCAGAGCATGTTTGTTGTTCTAGATTCCTAATAGTTGGTATCAGAGCTAAGGTTGCAGGGAGTAGGTTTTGTGTTTGATTACAGGTCACTCTTAGGGGTTTCTGATTGAGTGGGAGTATAACAACGGTAGAAGAAAGTACACTAAGAATGGAGGAATTGAAAAGCACGGATGGTCAATTACGGTGTTATGGAAAGAAAGAGCAGGTAAAGAAATATTGTTGGTTGGTGGAAGATCAGCATGAAGGAACTGATGAAGCAGATGTTGCAGGTGTTGTTGCATAAGATGTTCTGGGATGTTTCTTGGATAAAGTAGAATCTTGTTTTATAGATTCTGTTGCCTCTTTCCATGCAGTCCGAAATAGAGTATTTTTCCATGTTAAGGTCTTTGGAGACTTTGGAAAAATTTATTTAGGGGCTGGTGTGCCTTGTCAAAGTATTGGCAAAGGGGAAGTGAAGCTAAAATTGCAGGCGGCCAACACATGGGTGTTGAAAGAGGTCATGCAGGACCCGGTCTTGAAGATGCGGTTAATTTCTTCAGGAAAGTTGGGTGATGAGAGATGCACAAGAACTCTCACAGTGGATACACTTGAATTAGCATGTGGTAAGAAAGCAGGTACTCTTTATCTACTTGCTTGTATTACTGATTCTTTTTCTGTTGTGAAGACGTGGCTTTGTAGGCTTGGTCACATGAGCAAGAACGAGATGCATGTTCTTAAGCAAAAGACAGATGTGTTTGACAGACTTAAGAACTAGAAAGCCTTGGTGTTTCTAGAGGAGATGATGGATAGAGATCAGTGGATGGGACTGAGTAACTATGAGCAGGGCAGTTTGGACATGGGTATGATTCAAAGAAAGCTCACGGGTAAAAATTCATCACTCATAGGCAAACACAATTACCAGCGTCAGTCAAGGGGAACCGGCGTCGAACAGACAGGTGCCGATGTCAGTCGTGTGCAGACCAGAGCTGGTGGTGTCAGGTAGGGTGGCTGCCAGCATCAGTTAGAGAACCAACATCAGCGACCAAGTAAGATTGACGTCGGTCAAAAAACCGGCATTGGTAGAAAGGATAGTCGCATTGAAATCGATGTCAGTCGGATGCAGATTGTGTGGTGACTGAGGTCGGTCACTGTAACAGATTTTGGGTAGACAACAAGCTGTCAAGGAGTCTCAAATGCCCATATGGAGGACTGAAAGTGGTAAGTAAGCCTCAAATTTGTTGTTGCTCTTCTTTATACTCGTTGCTCACTGCAGAGCAGGAAGGATCTAGGAAACAATGAGAGCATGGCATGATTAGTATGCAGAACCAAATGGGAGATTTGGTAGGGTTGCCAGCCGATATAAAAGCACTGAGGTGAATGGATACCTTAGTTAAAGAATAGAGAGAATGGATATGTGAGACAGAAGGCCAAGTCATATGGTCTTGAGAAAGCTGCAGGACAATGGTACAGGTTTTGACAGGTGGATGACAAAGCAGGGCTTTAGTCAATGTTAGTGTAACCATTGTGTTTGTCTTACTAGGTGGATGATGGTTGCGACATTATCCTGTTACTGTATGTGTAGGATGAGCTTGGTGCAGGTTTAGACATACAGGGTTTTGTTGAGCTAAGGGTAAGGTTAGTTCAGTGGCATGTCATGAGGAATTTGGAGCAGCGAAATTCTTTGGCATGAGAGACATGGAAGATCACAAGTTGATTTTGTCTTCAATGGGAGCTGATGTGAATCAGGTGTTAGCGAGGTTCAATATGCAGGATGTAAAATTGGAGCACACCAAGGGCTGGATAGTTCAGTGTCTAAAATCACATGAGGTCTGGTATAGACCTGAGTTTTCCCTAGCAGTGGGAGCTATCAGAGAGTTAGGAGCCAATTCGGGGAAGTGGGTTCTCAGGTATTTGAGAGGGACCAGCAACAGGTATACATGTTATGCAAGGTTAGGACTTCACTACATGGGTTTGTAGGTTCGGATGTGGCAGGTTACTTGGATGAAAGGAGGTGCACCATAGGTTGTGTGGTGGGTGGTCTTCAGGGTTGAGCTTGAAGAGGGATACAAGCCAGGAAATAGATTAGATGGGGTACAAGTATAGGGATAGTGTAGCTATTTATCTCCAAGTGGGAGATTGTTAGGTTGTGGAGCTAAAAGCTTCACTGATGCAGACATTGGAGGAGGGTGCTAAGTGTCACAGTCACCGACATCGGTCAGGCCAACCGACGTCGATCAGGTGGAGACAAGAAGCTGCCGACGATGGTCAGATATCAGTCGATGTCAGTCACCCCCAGGCAGACAGGTACTAACTTCGGTCACCTGTGTAGTTCTGAAGTGCGAGTTCCACGGACAGTTCGTTAACAAACCGGTTGTTTGCATGAAGAAGGCTAATTTTAGTCTTGAGCTGCGGATCTAATTATTGTAATTAGGTGTCTAATTATTATTTGCATGAGATCTATATAATAGACTCATGGGCTATATTGTAATTTGTGCTAGAGAGTAAGAGAGAAAAAATTAGCTCCTTCAGAGTGAAGAGAGCATGGTGTGTTCCTCCTAGTGCCACAGTGCCAAGTGTGGGTGTTGGTTTGGAGAATCAGAAGGATTCTTCATGTATGTAGGATCTTGGTCAGTAGGTGTGCAAGGCCACATTTGGAGATCTACATGGTAAGTAAGATCATTGATCTGCAGGTGTATGTGTGTGTGAGGTCTAAGGTTTGCAGGTGTGTAGAACTAGGTTGATCTATAGGTGGCAGCAGCATCAAGGTGACAGTGACACAACAGGGAGCAAGATCAGGCAAGATCTACTTGGAGTACGGTGTGTACTCAGTTGGAGAGCAAAGAGGAAGGCAAGGTAGTCCCTTCCAAAGTAACATCATTTGAGTTGCAGGATATTACAAGTTCATGGGAGATCTACTTGGAGTGCGTTGTGTACTCGATTGAGTATGTTTGTATACTCGGTGTACTGGCAGTATTGTTACTGACTGGTTGACTGGCGGTGTTGTTACTGGCTGGTGGAGGTGAACACCAACTTTGTGTTTGAGTTGTGTGTTGGGACCGTAAGAGAGAGAGTGAGCTCTTGAAGGTGAATTACTGAACACTTGGTGTGGGAAGCCTGTAAGGTGGGAAGAGTGTAGCGTCTCTTCATTTGTAATTCTTTTTTGGAAGAGTATTGATACAATTGGGTATTGTCTCTCATATTCTGTGTTATTTCTTAATTCTAGTTACTTGTTACTTCTAGTTTAATTCCGAATGTTTAGTTGCTTAGTAATCAATGGTGCTTTCGGGTCCTAACAGTGGAGTCAGAGCATGTTTGTTGTTCTAGATTCCTGACAATGGACACATAACCACTCAAGTTTCCCTTTCCTAATGAATCCATCATGACAGTTATTAACACACCCCTTAAGGAGCAACCTTGAAAGGTATATTTTGATGGATCATTCACTGTGCATGGATCGGGGGTAGGCCTATTGTTTATTACACCATAGGGGGATCTAATCCCTAAATTATTTAGAATCAGCTTTCCTTGTACAAACACCATGGCCAAGCCTGAAGCACTTATTACAGGACTTCAACAAGCAGTGCATTGGAATATATCTCATCTTCAAGTTTATGGTGATTCTCAGTTAATCATCAATAAGGTCACAAATCATTTTCGAACCAAAGATGACAAGTTGGTTCAATATAAAGTTATGGTTGATACTCTTAAAAAACAAATTGCCAACATTCATTTTGAGCATATACCAAGGGCTAGTAACAAAACTATAGATGCCATAGCTACTATTGGTTCTCTGATTTGACAAATAGATAAAGCTAGAGAGTATCAGCTCCTTGTTAAGAATTTGTCAACACCAACTCATGAACCTTCAACCGTTGCCATGATTTGTGATATTATTGGTCCTAATTCTATCTAGTACTTAGAAATTTACAACTACCTTCATGACCAAGTTCTACCACCTAACCTATCTCAAAAATAAACCAAAGCCTTCATTCATCATTCCACTCATTATATTGTACTTGGATCCACTCTTTACCATCATAGTTTTGTTAGAGCTCTACTTTGTTGTTTAACTGCAACAGAGTCTATATTAGCATTAAGAGAAGTTCATGAAGGAACATGCAGAGCCCATTCTAGTGGGGCAGTCCTATCCAAAGAGCTCTTGCATACTAGTTATTATTAGCCCACAATGGATGCAGATGCCACTACAGATGTAAAGAAATGTGACAAATGTCAACGGTATGCTAATTTGATTCATACCCCAACAAAAACTCTAAAATTGATGTTGACACCATGGCCATTTTCTACATGGGGACTTGACCTCATTGGGAAGATTAACCCCACTTCATCTGATGGCCATAAACATATCCTTACCACCACTAAATATTTCACTAAGTGGGTTGAAGCTGTACCCCTCACTTACGTGACTAGAAAGTAAATTTCTAAATTCATCTTCAACCACCTCATCTGCCGCTACGGTATCCCCTCTGACATTATATTTGATAATAAAGGATCATTCAAAAAAAAATATGTAGACCAGTTATGTAAGGAATACAACATCACCCAACATTTTTCTACAACATATTACCCTCAAGGTAATGGCCAGGCTGAGGCATCCAACAAAACCATTATCAACATTCTCAAAAATATTGTCAATGATGCTAGTCATGACTTGCACCTCTAGATATTCTCTACCCTTTGGGTATACCATACCAATCATCGTACCCCCACAGGAGCCACCCCATATTCACTTTTTTATGGTATTGAAGCCATCCTTCCCATTGAGGTCAAATTGCCTTCACTATGCATCTCTTTTAAGCATGTCTTGGATGATCATGACTATCAAGTAGCTCACCTGCAAGAGCTGGACCTACTAGATGAGAAACACACAATCACCCTCAATAATCTTCAAGCATATCAAAATTGACTCAAAGGCCACTACAATCAACATGTGAAGTATCGAATATTTGAACTTGGTGATCTTATTCTCAAAGAAAATGAAAAGAATACCATGGTTGAGAAGAAACATAAAGGGAAATTCAAACCAAAATGGATAGGGCCTTTTGTCATCACTGTAGATTATGGATCAGGAGCATACAGGCTTGCCACACTAGATGGTGATGAACTTCTAGAGCCAATGAATATTATTCATCACAAGTGGTACTATGTTTGAATGCTAAGATGTATTGTCTGTAAGGACCATTTCATTTATGTCTTTTTGTCACTATTACTATTTGTACACATACCATTCTTATCTATCCTATTTATCATATCCACTTTCCATTTCTAACCTATTGACCCATCGTGTTCTAAAGCCTAGCCGATTTGACCTTGGTTTTTATCATTTGTTACACAGTTTTAACATCAAGGTATCTGATCAGTTCATTAGTTGGTTCAACAACTTTAAACAGAGATCATATTTTGGGATAGTGTGACAGAAGTTTTAGTAGTTGCATCCTTCATTTGTTAGTCCTTTCTTACCACCGGTCCTATTGCTAATTATAAATGCCTTTAGGAAAATTAATAACATTAATCTATGTCATTGTCTCCTAGTTATAACCACCTATGGGAAAACTAAGGGCAATACAAAGCCTTGACATACCAACTTGCCACTTCATGTGCCATACTGTGTCTTTTTACCAACTGTGCCTATTTTGTTTGAATTGGCTGTTACACTAGTCAAATTCCTCCACTGTAAGGGTGAAACTATAGTAACTTGAGGTCCTACTCTAGGACTATGTAGTCAATGCTCAATAATTGTTGAGGTCAGCTCAGTCACCCTTTTCCCAACAATCTCACCATTTTATGAGCAACCTAAGTTTTAATGCTCTCATCATTCTGTGAGTAACCTAAGCCACACTATTGTTATTTTATGAGCAACCTAAGTACAAACACTCTCACCATTTTGGAAGCTTGAACCATTTAGTGTCTCATCATTCTCGATTGAGTTGTGACACTCCAAAACACTTCTAAAAACATTTTAAAAAATCTTTAGAAAAGAACAAAAACATTGACCACTTCTTTGCCTTAAAGATTCTGGGAACCCTTGTTATATTACAAGCAAATCACTTGTCATTTAGTTTCCCCATATTTTTTGGACTTTTTCTCTCATGCATTTGCCATTTGTCAAGAATATTCCTATTCTTCTATCACATCCATTTTGTTTGTTTTCATCAGTTATCACATTCTTCCCATTCCTTGGGAGAACTGCATTTGGCCTAAAGTTTTTTATTGGATATTACATCTAGGAACTATGTAGGTAGCGTCCATTTGCCTAGTACATATAGAGACAACTCAGCCACCCCCTTCCTTTTATTCTATTCCACCATTTAGATCGTTTGTTAAGTTATCACCTATTTTCTAGGGACAATGTTCATAGGATTTTTATTGCATTGCATTGTTTGTTTGTTTGTTTCTGCTTATTTTATTTTGTTTGTCTGCCTATTTATTTGCTTTCAGCACTATTGCCTTGATTCAGTTTATGTGTGTTCATTGATTGATTCCTTGCCCACACATACACTTGAATCTATCAATATTCATAGGTTTATATTATCATCATGGTTTTTGTCATTAGTGTATTATTTTCTATTGAGTATTGGATTATGGGAGTCAATCCTTATGAATATTTTGGCCAATTCTTTATGGTGTTCTATCATAAAGCCTACCATCACATGCTACAACAAAACTTAGCTTCAAGAATTATTTTCTACAATGGTGGTATCTCTTTGGCACTAACATTCTGATTCACTCCCAATCATATCCCAAATAGAGTAATTAATCATGAAAGAATTTCAACCTTTATTAGTTCGAACAAGCATCTCCCTACTAGTAGATTGTTCCAATTCATCATTACCCTATATGTCAAGTTATCATCATCCTCGACCAAGTTTATCATGTTTGCCATAATTGGGGTTTAATGATTATAACCGCCTATGGGCAAATCATTGCACACTGTCCCACCTAAATTTCTTAATGATTACAACTGCCTTTGGGAAAATCATTGTGTTGTCACCATTTTAATTTTTACACCCATACAGGGGCATGTTATTATCTTGTTTGTCTATCCTAACTGGGGCAGCTCCATCTTCTCGATGATTATAACTACCTTTAGGCAAATCATTGTGTTATCATACCATATTGCCACTATCAGGGTACAATGCTTATAACTGCCTTTGGGCAAACCATTGTGCACTATCCCACTTTCATTCTCAATGATTTTGACTATTTTTTTAGTATCATTGTGTTTTTCACCCCATCATCTTTCCTTTTTTTGGTCCTCTCATTTCACTTTTTTTTTAGGAACCATTTGTCGACCTGCTTGTGCCAACCGTTCCCTTGAGGGGGCATCATATAATTAATTTATCATCGTTGCAGTTGTAGGCATATAAGACCTTTTCATTCTTTGAGAAGATGTTACTAAAAAATAGATTGCAACACCTTCCCAAATAGGGGCAAACTATAGACACCTAAAACTAGTCATCGATAACCTCCAACCAGGGTTTTGGCTAGTTTCCACCCAAAATGCACAATTTGGCCTAAAAACACTAAAACATGTAAAATGATGTAAAAATGATATATTCAAGTGCCAATTTTGGTTAGGGTATCCCTAAATGGGGCAATGCAATTTATGGGATACCTAACTTTGATCAGTTCATTTTGAGTCAAAATGCCAAATTTACACCTACGTGCTCTGGACTGCTCTTTCCTATCAAATATTTTGTACAGGACTTGTGCCTTTATTATTTATTATTGGAAACATCCTAAATGGGAATACACATCTAATGCATTTGATAGTGATTCCCAATTCTAATCCAGTCAAATTTAGGACCAATAACAAGGCATTCTGATCGATTTGGGTAATTTGTGCATAATGTGCTTAATCATGCCTAAGAGGTAATTAACCCAAATCAAAGCCTAATAAAAAATTCCTTGAAAAATTGTTGAATAATTTGTTTTGAAAATAAATATTGAATATATGCATCATCAAGTGATCTCATTTCTTGGGAAGACATCCCTAGGCCATAAATGCCACAAATATAAAATTTCATGCCTCCCATACCTCATCAATGCCTTCCATGATGCCCTCCATGCCTCTTAATTGCCCCTTCTTATAATGCCATGATGAGGATAACTACAAATCTTAATTGAAAAATTGAATTAATCCTCAACCACACATCTCAATCTTGATATGGATGGTTGAGGTTGATTCTAATGAAATCCCAAAATCTATAAATAGGAGCCCTCACAACTTCATTTCTAAGCTTAATTAGTGCAAAATTATAATGCAGGATTGGTTTAAAAAAGCTTCAAGAAACTAGTGTTATAATGCCAAATTGATTCCAAGCCAAGCCAAGCCACAAGCCAAAGGTGCCAAGAGGAGATGAAGGTAGCCACATTCCATTGAAGAAGACCTCTTGAAGCACAAGCTAAGCAATCCACCATTACAAAGGCATTTGGAGCATCCAAGGAAGGTGAAAGGAATTCTTGTGTTTTCATTCCTTGATTTTTAGTTGTGTGTGTTATTTGCTTTTGTTAACTAATCTCTCCCTAGTGTCTAGGCCTAGAGATGTTATGATATTAGTATGTTTATTTCACTTTGTTTTCATTTCTGAACTAACACCATACTAACCATCCTCTCTTGAGTCAAATTCTTAGGTCACAATATCTAGATGAGGGATCAACTCCCTAAGATATTTGTAGAGATCTATGGAGGGATGACCAAGGATGTTAGATGCACATGGGAGAGGTCAGTCTTATAATGATGAGACACTACTAATGCCTACCATAAGATGTGGCGATGATCATGACCCTCATTGAGATATGGGATCTGACCATGAATACCTTCCTCCTGTCGATATGAGAGATTACCATCCTACTAGAAGATGTGGTTAAGATCACATAGCTACCCATTTAGGGGGAGATGATATACCATATTAAGAGTAAGGAGAGGGATGAGCTGTTGGAATTATTATATTGTGAGGATTGGACCCATACTAGGTGGAATTTTGGTGGATTTGGGTATAGGCCATTGTACCAAAGGGATCCAAATGAGAAGTGCTTGATGACCATGATGATGATGGTAGTTTTCTGATTTACACTATTAGACTTTAACAACAAGCAATTTCTTTACCTACTACTAGGTGTGTTGGTGGAGATGTTCCTTGCTAGGACAACTTTTGGGTGGGCACCAATATTACTAGTTTAGATCTACAGGGAGATCTAGGAATTTTGATCTCACAAGTGATATTGGATCAATGTGGGTTTTGTGTTCCATTGTTGGGCATATGAGCATATCAAGGTTTTGAGACCATTGGGGCTACCATGGGAGGGTTACACTTAGATGGATTTTTGAGTGGGCTTTATGAGATGGAGGGAAGACTATGCTCTTATCAAAGCTGGAGGAGGTATGAGAGACATTGACTAGTTTAGGGATGCACTTGAGGGTTTGGTCACAGGGGATATAGTTTAGAGGCCATATGTTGGTTTTCTTAGGTGGGCTAACTATAGCAATCATTCATTATCATTGTAGAGATGGAGATGGATATATGGGAGGAGAGAGGGTGAGGCTGAGCTCATCCCATTTGATAGAGCTTGCAAGCAGTTTGGCTTAGCGCATGGGATCCCAAATCCATTCTCAAGATATAAGAGGGAGGATGCTAAGTTTTTATTACCCAAGACATAACTAAAGGAGGTAGTCTTAGATCATGAAGAGCTACCTATTAGAGCAAGGGTTAATGATGTTGATTTTATTCATGGCTATGCAGATTGGTATAAGGCAATGTATACAATAGTTGATTTTGGGTGGGACGATAGGGACTAGTAGGCTATAGACGTGGATCCAGCTAGTGCATAAGCACAGGGAGGTGGCCCTAATGGAAAGGCAAGGGTAGCACTTGCTATCACACAGGCATAGATTGTAGGTTTATAAGGATAGGTGACCATATTTTAGGGCTAGATTGTGACTTTATAGGGTCAGGTTACCACCATGACTGGTGAGAGAGATTAGGTGAGGACCTCTCTAGGTTTGGTGACCTAAGAGAAGGACACCTTGAGATAGAGGATAGGAGTCATGGCAACACCAGCAGGAGGGCCACCAAGCATGATCCATATGGCATGGTATTTGGCCACAATAGAGGAATTGAGGTATTATCAGGTTATAGTCTTGGCACAATATACATAAGAGCCCCGATGGAGCAAATACAGAGCTAGATTAGCAGGTAGAGCAGTTTTGGTGACCCCATGTTAGTGGGTAGGGTTTGTATCTAGATAAATAAGGATAGGTGGTGGATTGGTAGGTGCTCCAAGAGGATAGGTACCAGATAGAAGTGGTAGTGCCATTGGATCCAGTGGTAGCAGTGCCCTAGGGGCATGATATGATATGTTAGGCTATATAGATATATATGTATATGATTTTGATACCAACCTACGAGCCGATGTAGTGAGATGTACATGCATTGAGAGGGGATACATATTATCACATGTATTATTTATCTGTACTCATCATGATGTGATGTGACTTATGAGCTATATATGTGTGATCTTTGCTTATACTCATGCTCATGGTGTATGATTTGATGTTGATCTTTATTGCTTATGATGTGATGTTTAATATGTTGTTAATGTTTATGGAGGTTTATGCTTTGGTTGTTTAGATATTGATATACGTTTAGCTAGGAATGAGATGTTTTTGTTTTATGTTTATGCTTATGATATGCTAAATCATAATGTGTATTTACTGCATTTGTAGACTTTAAACATGTGGTGAAAAATGGTTGATTGCTTAAATTGCTCATGGATGCTATGGTTTTATCGTGTTTGTTATGGTTATGCTTGTTGTTAATGTTTATGATAAAATACATGAGGTAGTTTGATTAACAACACTAGATAGGACACTAAAGAATATAATCAAGAGATAATCATCATCATGAAAATATCAACTAGTCACGATAGGGTAAGAAGAGGACACGATGCTTCTTCATTGATAAGGACTAAAATAAAACCAAAGTTGGATTAAATTAATGAACATAAGCCCTTTGAATGTTTCACATTAGCATTTGTTAGTTGGTTAAAAGGTGTCTTGACCACATAATGTCAAGTAAGATCAAGAATCCCTTGCATATAGTGTGAAGGAGAGATGGGTGAAATGGAACCCTATTATGAGACTAGCACGCCTCTTCTTATAGGTGTCTAAAGAATCAAGATAAATAAGCCTATGCCAAAATTGTGTAGACTAATCGATGTGAGAAGTCTAATTTTAAAATCCAATTGTGGCTTTCACCTTATTATGTTGTTTGAGAGCCGATTATGGTTTTCAAAATTAGTGTATTTTTGTTGTGATTTTGATAATGGGTCTTTTGTTGATTGTTTTATATGGGAAGTTGATTGATGTGGGAAGCTTCCAAGAAATTGTTATGCTTTTGAAAAATGCTTACTCAACCATCCTTCAAGGGAGTGGTTTAAGTTTATGTGCTTTATTTAAGGCTTTCGGTAGTTGTCCTTCAAGGGAGCAGTCCATGTTACGTTTTGGTAATTTTAAATAAATTGTCAACAGTTATCCTTCAAGGGAGCAATTTGTTAGTGCTAAGGATGACCCATGATTGATATTGGTGTGGATGTGTTACTTTTCATCGCTTTAATTTATCTTGACATAGATGTTCTTAGGTTGGCTTAGTGGTTTACCTTTATGAAGGTAATGTTAAAAGCTCGAGAAGGTTGCTTAGGTACAAAAGAGGTTTAGGTGACAATGACCATGGGAATCCATCCTGTGAGGGTGTGGAAAGTACCATGAAAACCATGCCATAGGTAGAGCCATGATACCCATTTTTTAAGATAAGGATATGCCGATGACAACTAATCACATGATTCAGTTTTAATTAGTTGCCCCTAAAACAAGGAGATGGAATGTGGGTGGATAACAAGGGATGAGCTTAAGTTAGAAAACAGGTGAACGCATTCCTTCTTAATAAAATAATAGATGTAGATATGAAGCATTGAGGTTTTTAGGTTCTAGGTGTCATTCGAGAGAAGATAATCGGTAAGCTCTTGATCCATACTTTTGAATTATGATATAAGGTCTAAGCCAATTGAAAGTAAACTTGCCCTACTTACTTTTCTCCATATTAGTGACATGTTGATTTTATTTTAGGATGATATCTCTGATATTGAATTCTCACACTTTGAGATGTTTGTTATAGGCATGCTTGACATGTTTTTGATAGACATGAAGATGGGTAAGGGATGTTAAACAACACTTGTCAAGTAGCTCAAATTGGGCTAAATGGTGCTGGCAATAATTATCCTCCAAAATAAGATCTTGTAAAGATATGTGAAGAGAGGATATTTGGAATTTAAGAGGCAAGATAGCTTCTACTCCAAACACAAGGGAAAATAGGGTGAAACTTGTGGGGGTTATAATGCTAGTATGATATGCCCACAAGGTGAAGGGGATGTGCATATACCAATCCTAACTAGATGCATCGACCATTTTAGTAGCATGTTATTAAGAGTTTTATTAGATGCTTCTACCTATCCATTTACTTTAGGGTGATAGTGCAAGGAGAAACTTAACTTAATCCTAAATGCATCACATAGACCCTGGACTTGCTTGTTTTTAAAGGATTTACCATTATCGATGATCATATTATGAGGAACACCGAAGTGGTAGATAATGTGATGATTGATAAAGTCAACAATCTTTTCTGCTTTAGTTGAGACTAGAGGAATAACCTCTACCCAGTTGGTAAAATACTCAATCATGGTAATGATAGAATGGTGTCTCTAGGAAGAATGGGGATTAAATTCACCAATGAGGTATACACCCCATTGTGAGAACAGCCAAAAATCGATAGAAACTTGATGGCTATGGCTAAGTCTGTGATGCAAATTAGCATGTTGTCAACACTTGACATACTTTTTCACATAATCATAGTAGTCTTGATTAAGGGTAGGCTAATAATAACCAAGGTGAAGGATACACTTAGTTAAAATGTGTTTACTCCTATTTCTAACTTTCAAAAAAAAGGAGAGGAACAATAGATGAGGGGTGTGTACCTAGTTAAACATTATGCTCATTGATGACCAAACAAAGTGGGAGCTCCTTTTTAGTGAAGAAGGACTACTTGTAATAATACCACACTAAACCAACTTGTTTGTTAGATGAGTATGAAGGGTGGATTGCCTAGTGATGCATTAGATCCAAGAAGCAAAAGCTCCCTTGGATGACTACCAATCCACTTCCCTAATGATTAAAATGTTTTGACAATAGAAATGAAAGGTGATAAATTGATGCAAACATAAATTCTTATGCAAAAATAAATAGTGTACCTATTCAATAAAAATATAGCATGGTGGGTCAATACCATGCATAAGTGGATCAAGGTCAAGTCTAGAGGAACTAAGTAGGGTCTATAGATAGTTCAAAAGCAAAAAGAGGGTCTAGTGGGGTGTGAGGGGGTAAATAATAACAAGCTATTATTTGTCCTGATAGGTGACTGGCGATGGTTAGGCTGACCAGTGATAGTTTGTCTAACCATTGATGGTTAAGTGACCAGTGATGGTTACTATAACCATCGACGGTTATAGTAACTAGCTACGGTTACCTGTGGGGTATGGTGGGGTATTAAAGTGAAGTTAGAGGGAGGATGGATGATGGATAGAAGGTTGAATATGGATTCTAAGAGTGAGGGGTAACATGCAGGTGCTCTGATCAAGACAGAAAGATCTAGTGGAGAAAGGAAATGCTAAAAACAAGAGAAAAGTACATTATGATGCAAAGTGGAAGCCAATGACAAGATGAATTAAATTAGGTAGCATAACAATACTCCAGCCTTCAAAATTCAAGCAGACAAAATTTCAAGATCTTGGATGCTTGTATAAAGAAAATAAGAGAGCCTGGACGTAATTTTTGGATCCTCTTCTCTTTTAAAAGCCTTGAATTTATAACACAAAAGTTACTAAGGAGGGAGGAAGTTGCTAAGTTTGTCCAGGATAAAGATGCCAATTTGAAGAGAAGGTAAGCCGTAAGATGTGCATGGGAAAGTTTTCATTTTTCCCATGCATGTCTTTCTTACAGTTGGAAGTTCTTGTGTTGCAAGTCTGGAGACTTGACCATCATCGATCAAGCTAATTGTTGATGATTAGACTAACCATTGATGGTCATACTCCTAAGTTTAAAAGGGTTAAAATGGGTCCCAAGTTGATGTTTTAAAATGTTTAACAAAATGTCCTAGTTGTGTTAATGAATGTCAAAGTATAAAAAGGTGTTTTTAAGGGTGAGTTAACTAGGTGAATAGTTAACTAAGGGTCGAGAATAGGTCTGAGATATCTTGACATTAAAAATTGATCGAGGGGACATTTTTGAGTGTCTACACAAGGCCACTAAAGTGACCACCATAGATTCCATCATGCATTTTTTTGATAGCATGGGAGGCTTCTTGACTATGTAGGCAACAGAAGAGGAGACCATCGAATTTGTGCTTATAAAGAATTCCTCCCATAATGGTATACCAAGAGGTACTCTAGATAAATGCTCTTTGAGTATTCCTAGAGAGGCCAGAGGGAACTATGCCAAGGTTAAGGTAGTTAAAGGTCTGTTGATACCAAAGGTTGGTTTGGGTCTCCTCCACATTGAAAATGGTGGGAGAATTTGGTTTGACATAGGATGGTTGGGTAAGCCTGTAGACAATGATAGACAGCTTAGAGTTTGAGGGTGTAGATGAGATTCATGAGGCAAGGGAAGCCATGATGTCAGTGAAATTATTGGTAGATCATGGGGTTGACTAGATGCGATAGTGTTCAAATGATGCTAAGAGTTCATCAACTAGTAACTTATAATGTTGCAAGACATCATTCTTACACTAATAAGAGCCATTGATTTGATTGACCATAAGTTAGGAGTCACCAAATATATTGATCGATTTATCTCCTAAGGCTAAGGCAGTCTGAAGGCCTATCACTAGGGCTTCATACTCAGGCATGTTGTTTGTGCATTCAAAATCAAGCTTGAAGGATAAAGGGAGAGGTTCACCATCAAAGGGGATAAGGATGATACCTGCTTCCCCACCACATTGACACTTTGATCCATTGAATAACATGGTAAATTGATAGGTGAAATCCACTTGAGAAAGGGCCATGATGGACTCATTAAGGAACTTAAGAAGAGGAGGTTGGTTGTCTGCTAATGGGGCCTCAACCAATTGATCGGCAATGACTTTCCCTTTAATTGACTTTTGTTGAAAGAAATCAAGGTCAAACTCTACTAAGAGCATGAACCACTTGGCCATACATTAGTTTTGGTACGGCTTGGAATGCATGTACTTGAGTGGGTCAGTGTTGGTTATGACATAGGTTTTATGGTTAAGAGGGTAGTGGAAAAGTTTGGTAGCCATTAAGACTAAAGCTTTAAAAAGTTTCATGATATGGGTGTACCAAATCTTATACTCTACAAGCATGCAGCTAATGTAGTATAAAACTTGCTCTCTGTGTTGTTCATCTCAGTGAGCCAACATTGCTCTTAGGGAATGGTTAGTAGTAGAGATATATAGGTAGAAATATTGGTCATCCTTAGGTGGGGTAAAGACAGGGGGAGACAAAAGGTAATTTTTGAGAGAATCAAAATCCTTTTGACAGTCATCATTCCACTTAAAAGATACATCTTTCTTCAAGAGGTGGTAGAATAAAATGATGAATGGATTGAAGTTTCCCTTGCAAGCTACGGATTTACTTGAGGTTGGTTGGAGGAAACATGTCTAGGATTACTTTGATTTTGGTGGGATTGACTTTGATTCCATGAAGGGAGACAATAAATCTAATAAGCTTTCTTGACAAGACCCTATAAATACATTTCTTAGGGTTGAGGCAGACATGATAGTGGATAAGGCGTTCAAAGATGATCTTGAGAATGGCTAAATGATCCTTTCAAAGTTTGGATTTTTTGAAAAGGTCATCCACATAGTCCTTTATAATCTTATGGATGAGGTAATGGAAAATACAAGTCATAGGACGTTGATAGGTTGCACCAGCATTATTTAACCTGAAAGGTGTTAGGGTGTGGAGCTAAAAGCTTCACCAAGGAGCATACATTATCAGTTTCGAGTCTACACAGACACCGGCATTGGTCAGGAGCGACCAACGTCGGTTAGGAGCAGTTGCAGAGACGCCGACGTCGGCAGAGGGTCGGCCGACGGTGGTCATAGATAAGCAGCAGAAACCGACGTCGGTTACCTGCGTGTCCAGAAAGCTATTTCCATGGACAGAAGCGAGTGTTTACATGATGAGTTTGAGTTGTAGTCTCAAGCTCACATCTCTATTATTGGCAATACTATTTTTAGAGCCCTTGTTCAAGTGGCTTAACTGCTTGTTGGAAGTACATGCTCAAGTCTCCTAATTCTATATGTAGAATTAGATCTTCTTAGTTTATTGTAGTTATTATTGTAGTTGGGTGAATTATTATTGTAATTCATTGTATGAGAAGAATAGTACATAATTGAATCAATCCAGGTTTGTTGGAGTTGATTGTTCTTGAGAGAGAGAGCTCTTGAGGAATAGAGATCTAGTGAGAGATCTATACATCTAGGAGAGGTGTGGAAGAAAGAAGTTTCTTCAATTGTATTTCTTTTGTAAAGAGTTTGTTAATACAAGTTTTCAGGGTGGTTTCTTGTATCTCTTGTTTTTGTTATTATCTCATTCTAATTACTTGTCTATCTGATTTAATTCTGCATTTATTGCTTTCACAATTATAATCTATTGTTGGTTGATCCCCCAACAAGTTGTATCAGAGCCTTGGTTGCAGGTTCAGAGCTTGATATCCAACAATTGGTATCAAAGCTCAGGTTCACTAACAGGTGGTTCAGATCTGTGTAGTGTGTATTGATTACAGGTTCTCACAGGAGTTTTTGCATGGATTTCTGTTTGAGTGGGAGAAGCAATGGCAGATGAAAGTAAATTGAGAATGAAAAAGTTCAATGGCAAAAATTACCAACACTGGAGAATGCAGATAGAGGATTATCTGTATCAGACAGATCTCTACTTACTGTTAGGTGGGGTTGCAAAGAAGCCCAAAGACATGGAGGATGAAGAATGGGAAGTTCTTGACAGAAAGGCTCTGGGGTCTATAAGACTGAGTCTAGCATCCACTATGATATCTAATTTATCACAGGCAAAGTCTACGGTAGATTTGATTACTACGTTAGCAAATTTGTATGAAAAACCCTCAGCTTCTAATAAGGTATATCTTATGAAGCAGTTATTTAATTTGCATATGAATGAAGGTGGATCTGTTTCTACTCATCTGAATGATTTCAATGGAATTGTGAATCAATTAAGTTTACTGAATATAGTGTTTGATGATAAAATAAAAGCTCTTTTAATATTATGTTCTTTGCCTAAAAGCTGGCATGGCTTAGTAATGGCAGTAAGTAATACTGCATCTGTATCAAATATTTTGAAAGTAGAGGATGTTGTTAGTGTTATCTTGAATGAGAAAATACGCAGGAAAAGCACAGAAGAGACATCTAGGAATGCTTTAAGTTTTGAGAGCAGGGGAAGGCAGAAAGAGAAGAGCAAGAAAGGCAGATCAAGATCCAAATCTAAGGGGAAAGGCAGATCTAAATCCAGAAATGGCAGAAGGCCACAATGCTAGAATTATGGAAAGATGGGGCACATAAGCAGAGATTGTTGGTCAAAACCTAAGGAGGGCAATCAGCATGAAGAAAAGGAAGAAGCCAAGGTTGCAGGTATTGCACAAGATGCTTTAGTTTTCTCTCTGCATAATAATATAGAATCTTGGGTATTCGATTCTGGTGCATCTTTTCATGCTACCCCTAACAGGAAATATTTTAGTGACTATATCCATGGAGATTTTGGAATAGTGTATCTAGGGGATGATGAGCCCTGTAAAATAATTGGCAAAGGTAAAGTGCAGCTAAAGATGCAGAATAACAACACATGGGTGTTGAGAGATGTGATGCATGTTCCTAGCTTGAAGAGAAATTTGATTTCTACATGAAAGTTAGGAGATGAGGGTTGTACAGTAACTCTCACAGCAGAATCTTGGAAGGTGACCAAGGGTGCACTTGTTATGGCCAGAGGTAAGAGAGAAGGTACTCTCTATTTGTGTAATTGTGTTACTAACAAATCTCCTTCTGTCTTATCTACTTCAGATGTGGATGCTAAATTGTGGCACTCAAGGCTTGGCCACATGAGTGAGAAGGGGATGTCAATTCTTAAGTCCAAAGGTATGCTTTCAGATTTAAAAGGCATAGATCTAGAGTTTTGTGAGCACTGTGTATTTGGAAAACAGAAAAGGGTTAGTTTTCTCAAGACTGGGTCTACTAAGAAGAGGCATAAGTTGGAGCTTGTTCACACAGACGTGTGGGGATCGGCTCAGGTTGCTTCCATTGGAGGATCACAGTACTATGTATCTTTCATAGATGATGCTACAAGGAAGGTATGGATCTATTGTATTAGGAAAAAATCTGATGTATTTGAGACTTTTAAAGTTTAGAAAGCTATGGTTGAGAATGAAACAGGTAAAAGATTAAAGTGCCTGAGATCAGACAATGGTGGTGAGTTCTGCAGTCATAAGTTTAGAGATTATTGTTACATGCATGGAATTCACAGGCAAAGGACGGTTCCAAGGACACCTCAACAAAATGGAATTATTGAAAGGATGAACAGGACAATAATGGAGCGTGCAAGATGTATGAGATTGCATGCCGATTCGCCCTTACAGTTTTGGGCACAAGCTGTTGACACTGCAGTGTACCTGATTAACAAAGGACCCTCTACAGCTCTGGATGGTGGTATTCCAAAAGAGGCATGGATAGGTAAAAAGGTTGATCTCTCATATCTCAAAGTTTTTGGTTGTGAAGCCTTTGTGCATATAGATAAGGAAAATAGAAAGAAGCTTGATGCTAAGTCTATGAGGTGCACGTTTATTGGCTATGGCTCAGATGATTTTGGTTACAGATTATGAAATCTAGAAACTAACAAGGTAATCAAGAGTCGTGACGTTGTTTTCAATGAAAGAGTGATGTATTGTGATCAGCTAAGGAAGCTGAATCAATCTGAGCAGAGTAATGGTGAATTGGACGAGGTGAAAGTCTAAGATGAGCTCACAAAAAAAAGAAATAATCACTTACAGGAAAACACAGAGATCGACGTCGGCAGGGTAGAAACCGACGTCGGCAGTACAGAAATCGGCGTCAGCCGTATAGAGACCGACATCGGCAGAACAGGTACCGAGGTCGGTCAGGCAGAATCGACATCGACCAATAACAGGTCTGTAAGTGACCGAGGTCGGTCACTGTCAGAGAATTTGGGTGGACAGCGTGTTGTGAACGAGTCTCAGACACCCATCAGGAGGTCAAAAAGGAGAGTTTTGAAGAAGCAATACAGGTGGAGTCCAAGAGTCAGTGGGAGCGTGGCATGGTTGAGGAGTTGGAGTCCTTAAGAGAGAACCAAATATGGGATTTGGTTGAATTACCAGCAGGTAAGAGAACACTCAAGAACAGATGGACCTACATGTTGAAGGAAGGTGAGAATGGATAGATGAGATATAAGGCCAGATTAGTAGTAAAAGGATTTGCACAAAAGCCAGGTATCGACTTTGGTGAGATTTTTTCTCCTATTGTTAAAATGACTTCTATAAGGGTTGTATTGTCTTTGGTTGCTTTTGAGGATTTGCATCTTGAGCAGCTAGATGTTAAGACAGCATTTCTTCATGGAGATTTGGATGAGGAAATTTATATGGAACAACCAGAAGGATTCGACGTCAAGGGTAAGGAGAAGTTTATGTGCAAATTGAAGAAAAGCTTGTATGGCCTCAAGCAAGCTCCTAGGCAATGGTACTTAAAATTTGACAGGTTTATGACTGAGCATGGCTACAGTAGGTGTCAATCTGATCATTGTGTGTATTTCAAGAGATTTGATAATGGTAGATATATTATTCTATTGTTGTATGTAGATGATATGCTGGTTGCAGGATCTCACATGCAGGATATCTCTGAGCTTAAGGTGAAATTAGCTCAAACGTTTGCTATGAAGGATTTGGGAGCAGTAAAGAAAATCCTTGGCATGAGCATTAAGAGAGATAGGAAAAATCACAGGTTGATATTGTCTCAAGAAGATTATGTGGACAAGGTGTTGAAATAGTTCAATATGCAGGATGCTAAACCGGTAAGCACACCTTTGGCTGGACATTTTAAGTTGAGTAAAAAACAATGTCCTAATTCATATGATGAGGTAGAGTACATGAGTAAGGTTCCATATTCTTCCGCAGTAGGGAGTTTGATGTATGCAATGGTGTGTACTAGACCGGATATTGCCCAAGTAGTGGGAGTGGTAAGTAAGTATATGGCCAATCCAGGTAAGGAACATTGGAAAGCAGTTCAGTGGATCCTTAGATATCTGAGAGGAACCAGCAGTAGGCACTTGTGTTATGAAGGTTCAGATACTTCTCTACATGGTTATGTAGATTCAGATATGGCAGGTGATTTGGATGGCAGGAGGAGCTAAAAGATGTTGTTGTATAGGTACTGGTGCAGCTGTTTATCTCCAAGTGGGAGATTGTTAAGGTGTGGAGCTAAAAGCTTCACCAAGGAGCATACATTATCAGTTTCGGGTCTACACAGACACCGGCGTCGGTCAGGAGCGATCGACGTCGGTCAGGAGCAGTTGTAGAGACGCCGACGTCGATAGAGGGTCGGCCGACGGCGGTCACAGACAAGCAGCAGGAACCGACGTCGGTTATCTACGTGTCCAGAAAGCTATTTCCGTGGACAGAAGCGAGTGTTTGCATGATGAGTTTGAGTTGTAGTCTCAAGCTCGCATCTCTATTATTGGCAATACTATTTTTAGAGCCCTTGTTCAAGTGGCTTAACTGCTTGTTGGAAGTACATGCTCAAGTCTCCTAATTCTATATGTAGAATTAGATCTTCCTAGTTTATTGTAGTTATTATTGTAGTTGGGTGAATTATTATTGTAATTCATTGTATGAGAAGAACAGTACAGAATTGAATCAATCCAGGTTTGTTGGAGTTGATTGTTCTTGAGAGAGAGAGCTCTTGAGGAATAGAGATCTAGTGAGAGATCTATACATCTAGGAGAGGTGTGGAAGAAAGAAGTTTCTTCAATTGTATTCCTTTTGTAAAGAGTTTGTTAATACAAGTTTTCAAGGTGGTTTCTTGTATCTCTTGTTCTTGCTATTATCTCATTCTAATTACTTGTCAATCTGATTTAATTCCGTGTTTATTGCTTTCACAATTGTAATCTATTGTTGGTTGATCCCCCAACAAAAGGCATGACCCTATAGCAAAAGGTTCCTCATGGGGTGGTAAAGGGAGTTTTATGTTGATCTTTGGGAGCAATTAAGATATGATTGTAACCTAAGAACCCATCCATGAGAGATAACATCTCATGGTCGACTGTAAGATCAAAAAGCTAGTTGATGTTTGGTAAGGAAAAGTTATCTTTGGGGTAGGTGAGGTTGAGGTCACAAATTCATATTCCCCTTGTGGCTGTAGTGACAAGTACAACATTTGAGACCCATTAGGGGTAGTCAATGGGTTGAATGAAGTTGATAGATAGAAGACATTGGAGTTCTTCTTTGATGAGAAAGGCTATGTAGGGATGCATGCTTCAGAGCTTTTGATTGATAGGTTTGGCATCACAATGAGTGACTATGTTATGGGTAGCAATTATGGTTCAATTCTAGGCATATCATTGTAAGACTAAGCAAAGGCTATGTTGCAGTCTCAGAGGAAAGAGGGGAAGTCTCGAAGTTCTTTGGCATTCAATGATTACCCAATTTTGACAATGCAGGTGTTATTCAGAGTACCTAAGTTGATATACATGGTGGATTCGTTCAACATGGTCAAAGACTTGGGAAGAAGGGATCTGTGGATTGAAGAATCTAGGGCACCAAGATAGGTGAGAATAGAATCATCATCCTAATACTAAACAATGTTAATGGTAGGAGAGTCTTCTTCTATCATTTTAGGGTGGGTCAAAGGGATGGTTATGGTCACCTCCTCCTTCTGATAAGTCAGGGGTTCAAGGCTGATCATGTTGACAAAAAAAAGTTAGGTGGGATGATTTCATCACCCTCACATGCAAGTGGAGGTGAGGTTAGTGAGGAGGGGATATCTTATTCAAAAATGGTAATGGTAGGTTATTTGGCTTTCTTCTTATTAGGTACGATGAAACCAAGTCCATGTTTCTCGTGTGGCTTCCTAGTTTTTATGGTGACCAATTTGTGTGGGCCATGCTCATATCACCCAAGACTGAAGCCTTTCCAAGTACATCAATGAAGGTATGTCTTGGTGAAGCTTAGTCTATCTAGATAAGAGAAACTGGTGGTGAATGGTCAAGGTGGATGAGTGGTGGTAAAATCACCAAGGGATTTGTTGAGTCCCCCATAGATAAAATAGATCTAATAGTGCAGAGGTCCAAAGAGAACAATAGTTCTGACATTGGGATTTGCCCATATTCATGAGGAGTAAAGAAAACATCAAGTGCTAAAAGGTGATACTCCTCCAATGAAAGGTGATAGAACATGGATTCCAAAGGGTCTATGGTGGGGATTTGGTGTGCAGGTATAGATGAACTAGTTGATGCCTCATTGGCGGGAAAGGATGTGATATCTACTTTGGTGGTTGAAGGTTGAGTTTTAGCAGTTGAGGGTGTGTTGGATGGGGGTATGAGGACATCATTGGGGAAATAGGTTAGGTTGCATGTTGAGAGAGGACTTGGGTCAACATGGATGGTGATGACCTGGCCTTCATATTCAAACTTAATGTAGTGATGGAGGGTAGAGGGAATGCAACCCATGGAATGAATCCAAGGTTATCCCAACAAGACATTGTATTGGAATTCACCTTCCACTACATAGAAAAGTTTAGGGAGTGTGCAGGGTCCTAAATGGATATGAAGGACAATAGTTTCCAAGGTAGTGTCCATGATATCATTGAAGAAATGAAGGACAATCAAAGATTCAGACATGACATTATCTGAAAAGTTGAGTTGGTTGTAGGCATGAGAGGAGATGATGTTAATGCTAGCTCACCCATCAATCATGACCCATTTGATATGGGTTTGGTTGATATAGGCAGTGATAAAGAGAGGAGGATCTAGGTCCTTGGGATGGATGGAGGGTATTTTTGAATCTTTGAAGATAACAAGGTTAGAAATATGAAGGACACCAATAAAGATGGCTAGAGGTTGGGGGTCCTTAGGCTGGAGCTCAATGGATTGTAAAGCCTTTATTAGTGTTTAGTGGTGGTGGGGAGAGTTAGAGATTAGCTCATACAAGCTCATCTTCATTGAGGTTTGATGAAGTTGTTTGAAGATAACTCTCTTGATGGATTTTGAGGGGTTAGATTGGGAGGCACCTAAGATAGACACCTTGGGTTTGGTCGAGGATGGAGATAGTTGGGTATAGGTTAGTTGGGAGTTTGAAGAGGGGTATGTCCAAGGAATGGATGCCTTATCCTTCCATTTATCCTTATATTATGGTCTTATGACCACGTTGATAGTATGGATAGAAGGAGAGGTTGAGGTAGTAGATTGGTCAGACTCGTCCTCACTCTTAGGTGAGAGTGGAGGAGTAGGTGAGTGTGGGGTAGGTATGGTTGTTTGCTGGGTTGTTATAGGTTCCATAGGAGGTTCATCTATTAAGAGATCATCTTTGTCAAAAATCCAATGGATGATGGTTTGGAGAGCTTTGAAGTTCACTATATCATGGTTGGGTGTCCTATGATAAGAACACACGTGGTGATCATTGTACTAGACAGGCTTAAAAGCTAGAGGGTCAAAGGGTCTTATGGGAGGTAGGGTTAAATAAGAGGTTTGTAATAACCTATAGAAAATAGCTGAATAAGATTCGATCAAAGGTGGTAAAATTTTAGCTTTTTTTTCTTTGATGATTAAAGTAAGAGTTTCTTTGGAAATAGGTTTGGTGGTAGGTGTTTTGGGTAGGATGGTACATTTGGTTGATGGCTTTAGTTTAGGCAAGGAGGTTGGTGAGCTAGGGGTAGAAGATTGTAAAGTAGGTAGCTTAGGTATTGTTGGCGTGATGAAAAGAGGTGTATCAGAAAGTAATTGTGAAGGTGTAACCAAAAGAAGTAGTGGGGTTTTGGTAGAGATAATCAGCTTCCTATTCAAGGTAGAGGGATGAGGCCCCAGAATGGAGGGCAAGGTTGAGGGAGGTAAAATTTGGGACTTCCAAACTTTGCGTGGTTTTGCCTCTTTGGTTGCTTTGGTATGGCATTTGGTTGGTGGGTTCAAAGAGGTTAGGTCTAATTTCATAGATGGGTGACTAAGGCTTGGTGTAGGGAAGGTGCCAAGGTTCTTGAACAGTTTAGTCAATTTGATTTGAGAAGGAAATTTGGTTGCTTGGGATTTAGGTGCCTTATATGGTTGATGGATTGTTAGATTGGTAAAATTTGATATTGATTTGGTTGATAGGGTAGGAGTTTGGATAGCATAAGTGGTGGGTTGGTTTACCAAAGGTATGATTGAAGGCTCTTGCTTGGAGATATAACGTAGCCCTAATTGCTACCATAAGATGGCTCAATCCATGTCTGGGTTGGAGATAAATTCTAATTTTTGCATTAGCTTGGAGAATGGTTTGTAAGTTGGCTTAATTCCTTAAACCATGGACCTAAAAGATAAGCCCCTAGGTGAAGACGTAGGGGTAGTAACCTCATTCTCTTCCTCAATCAAATGATGCGATGTTGAGATAGATGGTTCCTCTATGGGAGGAGCAAGCATAGGTATTTTCTCCTTGGGAATGGTGTTTGAAAGGGGAGTGGTTTACTCGATAGTCAAAGGTGAATGTAAAGTGGTGACAGTTGGTTGTTTCACTATATTAGTTGAAAGGGAGGCTAGTGGATCCACTACCTCAAATAATGTAGGGAGAGAGGGCGATATCTCCTCGACTTGAGTGTTCGAAAGAAGGAAAGGTAAGTTCATTATCTCAATAAGTGGAGAGAGTGGGGGACAAATAGGTTGGTTAACAAACTCTTTAGTAACGAGTATGTCAAGAACCATGTTTACTGTATGGGTATCATGAGAACACTTGACATTATTACTCTCATTCTTGATAAGAGTATGGTTTGGAAAGGGTTGCCTGAATATATCAAGGGCTTGATTTGATGGTGCATTGGGGTTTTCCAATGTAAGCTCCCCCTTGTCAACAAGGGATTGGAAAAGGCTCTTGAAGGTGTTGCACCTACTAGTGTCATGCCCTATCACTTGGTGGAAGGCACATAGATCATTCTCATTGTACCAACTAGGACAAGATGAGAGGATTTAAATTGTTGGGGTGGTTTGATAGGAAGAAGTTGGATGATGTGAGATTTCAATAACTTCTCTAAGATGGATGCATAATATTCTCTGAGCAGAGTGCATTGCTTTTGGTTGTTCCGAGTTTGGTTCCTCAGGTTTTGCTTTGAGAAACTAGAGGAATTAGATTGGTTGATGGAGGGTGGAGGAGTGAATTTTAGGACAATCACATTTACGGTTCCTTTGCTCTTAGTGTTGGTATTGGACTTATTGTCTGATTTGGAGGGAAAAGCCTCATTGGTTTTATAGGTTAAATTCTTATTTTTGAGCTTTAGCTTTCATTCATCAATGGTTCGATTCTATAACTTATGTGCCATGGTAAAAGCTTCATCGAAGGTTCATAAGCTTTGGACACACAATGTAGAAGAGATATGCTTGGCACATGCCCAAGCAAAGAGCTCTATGAGTTCAGGTTGAGACAAGGAAAATGAAAGTTGGTTAATCAGGCTCCTCTAATAAACCACAAAATCGGCAATGGATTCATCCTCAAACTACCAAATGGAGTAGAGGTCAGTGATATAAACTTTCTAGGAGATATTGATTGAGAAGTGGCCCAAGAAGGTTTGAGCCAGTTGGGTGAAAGAGAAAAAGGAGTGTTTAGGTATGGCACTATACCAATCCAATGCTAGATCGGTCAGAGACATGGGGAAGGTGCGGAGAAGAAGGGCATCATCATTGGTGATGAGATAACAAGCATGCCTAAATGCCTTAAGGTGATATTAAGGATCCTTACTTTGAAATTTAGAGCACTTGGGAGGTTTCCATTGGGGAGGATACGACTTGATAGGTACAGATAGATGGATGGGCTTATTACAAATTTGGTCATACGATAAGATGTTGTGAGCACCCAAAATGGATGACTCCAAGGTGGTCATTTTGTCCATAAGTAACTTCATTAGGTTTGTTTGGGGTTGTACACCTAGAAGGCTATAAGATGCATACTATTGCAGTGGTTGGGAGACATGCTGATATTAGGTAGAAGGTTGGGAGGTTGCCACATATTAGTAAGTGGATGTCAATGGTTGGGCAGAAGATACATAAGGATAGGTAGGTGTAGGTGGTTAGGTAGTGGGTATATGCCCTTGTAGATTAGGGATGTAGACAAAGGTTGGTTCAAGGGGTGTTTTTTGGATAGGAGTGGTAGTTAAGTTTGTTGATCGATGGAAGTGTAGTGACCCTTGTGTTAATCGGTGGCAAGGTAGAGGGTATGGACACCACAAGGCTTTGAAAGATAGTAATGTTTGGGGGATTGGAGGTAACTAAAGTAAGGTTGGTAGTGTTAGAGGTAGGCACTCTTATTGTAGAGGAGTGGTTGGTAGGAGTAGAAGGTATAAGGGTAGTGGTAGTTTGAGTTGGTTGGTTTTCAATGGTAGTCTCAAAGGGGTTGTTGGTTGATGAGGAAGCTTGGGTAGTAATGTGGTAATGGAGGTATTCCCTATGAGATGGAGAGGCATGCTATAAAGTGGATCTACAGATGGAGTTGAAGCTGGGACATGGTAAGATATGGTAATAAGATAATATTGCAAGGCCACAAGATTGTTATCTAGAAAAGTGATAAAATTCGCATCTCCTTGAGGAACATCTCAAGGGAAGGTAGGACTTCCCAAGGGGTGAGGAGAGTTTGTTAGTTTGAAAATGTAGTCTATGGATGAAAAGGTAGAAGAGGTAGGTTGGTTTGGTGATGGGTTTTGCTTCGTGAGGTCTCTTCGATGTTAGCGAGTGAGAACCATACGAGACAGGGGAGATAAAAAACAAAAATAGCCTCACTACTCAAACAAAGAGAAGACAAAAAAATGATCAAAAAAATTAAATCACACTATAAAAGATACATTAAGCCCTAGAGTTTTAATTAATCTCACTTTTGGCTTATGCTTTAAGAAAACACATGACTAGAATTAGTTTGTAGATTGGGTACTAAAAAGGAAGTCTAAGTTTATTTTCAAGTTATGTTTTTAGCACACAAAAATAATTTGTATTGGAATCAATATGTGGCTTGGTATTTGGGCCTACCCTTTCATTTCACACACTGAAATGATAAGGGTATCGAGCGCTTAGCCAAAATATATTGATTTTCAAAGTTTATACTCAACCAGAGAGCTAAGTTGGTTCTCCCTTTTGTAATGACCTCCAAGTAGGATCATCAGAAAAGGGTAAGGTTACTGCTAGGTGATGAAATTCTAGTCGGGCCTTGTCTCAAGTTTATTTGATGCTTAATTGGTGAAAGTGGTTTGGTTTGGTGTGTGCAATAAAGAGTGAAGCTACGATAGATTACTTTGCCTTTAAGTTAAGCTACGTGAACTAAACTTTCAAATAGTCGATGTATGCACTTGATTTTAAGCCCAAATAAGACTTTTGATTTCATTAATGAGCATAGAATAGAGAGAATACAAATAAACAAGAACCCAAGTAGAGACACAAGAGTCCCACTGGGTGTGTCAGAATGTCTCAATGAATTTCTTGCTTATTATTGGCAAGAAAGAAAAGAAGAAACTAAGTATGGTTATGGTTGAAAAACTTGATTGATTATGCACGCATTAGAATCAAAATATTGTGAAGAGCTCTTCTTTGGCTTGAGAGGATGACATATAGATAAGAAAACACTAAAGCAAAATTTTTGTTAGACAGATAGTTGAGTGGATTTCCTAACGACAGCTAGATCTCAAAAGTGAGAGCTTCCTTGGGGGTTGTCAATCCACACATTTTAAATAATTAAGATTATAAAATAAAATAGAAGGCACTGCCATCAATGATCAAAAGGTACTAAAATTCAACACAATAGTAAAAAAAACATGCTAGAAATGTTTAAATTAGTGATAAACCAATTAATACTAGTGTTAGAGGATTAGGGTCTACTTCAGAAAATTAGAAAAGGGTATGTGAACAACTAGGAACATAGAGGATTAGGTTTGATTGGGTGTAAGTGGATGAAATTAGCCTATTGGTTTTTACTACCACAGTGACCATCGGTGGTTAAGGTGACCGTTGGCGGCCAAGGTGACCATTGATAGTAGGATAGATCATCAGCGGTTGGACAGATCGTCAGTGGTTGAATCAACCATCGACGGTTACTGTATCTAGATCTGGGTTGATAAAAAAGCCAGTTGATGAGATCCAAAAGATGGATTTTGAGAGATGGGTAAGACCAAGGTTGATTGCAAAATAAACATAAAGAAAATGAATACTGAGAAACAAATACTCATCTTACTAGGAGTCGATTGGGTGGATAGTTGAGGTAGTTGATCTGTTGGTGGAATCTAGTTTGATTTCAACAAAGTAACGGTACCTGAGAACTTGGTGGAGAGGCAACGACAAATTAACTCTCTGATATGATTGTTGGATTGTTGGATTATGATTGACCTACAAGAAAGAAACTCCTGGATGCACAAAGATGTTTGCACATGGATTTCACCTCCTAACTCCTCTCTTCTTTAGGCACAAGCAAGAGGTAGAAGTGAAGGTTCAACTAGGTTATCTAATTATAAATTGTTCATGCAATGGCTCACAACAAGATTTAGATGACTTATATTTATAAAAACAAGGAGAGTAGTTTACATGCTCTTGGTTAAAGCGGTGGACCCTGATCATCGACGGTTGAGGGTAAAGGGTGAAAAGGGGTAAAAGGTTAGGTTGAGTCAATTTAGCCAAATTGATTGTGGGTAAGCTCTGTTAAGGATTAGAGGGTCGAATGGTCCCAAGTCGGTCCAAGGAGGTATTATGACATTTGGAATCATAGTGTGAGGATTTTTGGTGTCTATAGATATCTTGATAGTTGATCTAGATCTACCTTTTCAGCATCATCCACTTGCTAAAGGATCCCAACCCTCTAACATTCCATGAGAGGGGTCTCATTATGCTTTGAAAAGGCCCTTCCCCCTTACTTCCTCCTTAAGAAAATTTCCCTATCACTTTGACGAAGTTGTGAGCCGTATCAATATTTTCCTTCCTTAGATTTCTTCTACCATTGTCCTTTCCCATTTTAGGGTTTTTTTGAAGAATCTGATTATTAGTTAGAATTGATATGCATGGAGAAACAATCTCTCTTGCCTCCTCTAAAGGTTTCATTGTCTCAACATCCACCCTATCCTCCAAAACAAAATTTATTTGTATCCCTTGACCCACGAGGGTTTCAGGGATGGCACTAACATAATCTACCTCCTCATCCAAAGAATTAACTAGCTCATGAAACATGTCCCTCTTTAGATTGGCCTGAGAGTCTAGGGTTTCAAAGGGAGGGGGTGAATCCTTTTTCTCTACCTCAATGGTTCAATTGGGAGGAGCCTTAATTGAGATAACCTAGACCACCTCCTTGGTTTGAATCTTAGCTTGTTTTTGGACCCAAATTTGCTTTTGGTTATTCTTTTGAGAATCCTTCCTAAATTGATATTTATATTGGTACCTTTTAGCATTTGGAGGAGCCTTTCTAGGTTTTGGCTTTGTTTGAGAATGATTATTCACCAATATAGGGAAGTTTTTCTTTAGATGTCCATATTCATGGTAGCGTCCACATCTAAAAGGAATCCACTAATATTCCACCTTTTGGACCTAAGTGATGTCATCTAGAATAAAATCAATCTTCTTCACCAAAGGTTTTTTGCAAATTGAGGTTTACACTGAGTTGAGCACTAGAGCCTTTGGAGTTGGATAGGGTCTTTAGATCTATCTTAATAATAGACCTTAGAAAACCACTTTTGTTTCATTCTTTGAAACTCTTAAAGAGAAGTCAATAATTGATAGAATATAATGATTCCAATTTTTCTTTTATTATTTGTTATGCGAAAGTAGTTATTTCAAATTGAAACTTCGTAAAATATCATTATTTAACGCCATGATTATTACTTTGAGATTACTATTTTTTAGAAATGTCTATGATTAATAAGCTTAAATTGAAATCTCAAGAACAAATAGAAGATGGAGAGTATATAGCTTCCTTTATTTGTAAGCTATCATTATTACAAAAAATAATCTATGTGAAATGACTTAATATGTAGCCCCAAATATCAAATTATAGTTATAAATTCACATTTTATTTTTAAAATAAAATTATATATATAATATCCTTTTATTTTTAATATAAAAATCAATACAGTTTTTTTAATATCTTTATTATTAAATTACATATTATAATGAACTATAATTTGAATATCTTTTTTCTTTATAATATTAATTAAAAAATAATAAATACTCACTACATGACATCTAAAAAATAAAATATACATTATAATAGTAAAAATAAAAAATATATTATATACCCAAGTGATATAAGATGTCAATAAATATCACACCAAAACTAATTGAAAATAAAAGAGAGTTATAACTAACCTTACGCCCACAATATCATCACTACAAATTTATATGGTATATAAGTTGGAGAATAACCATAATAGATTGATTATTATTATTATTATGATTATGTAATCGTGCGTCGCATTTACTCGTAATCCATGTATACAGATTATATATTATTAAATTGATTAATCTATGTTGGCTTCCTTGTGACGGCCGTGTCAGTTGGCAGGGCCCACAAGCAACTAATTAAAAGCGCTCACAATCCTTCCTTTTCCTTTTCACCAAAATGAGTGTTTGTCACCGACCAAGCAAAAAACATAGCGTCAACCCGCCGGCAAGTTACATGATACGAAGGCTTTGTTCTAATGTAATTGCGGCCTTGTGTCTTGGCTTTCACGCCCAACATAACAAATACAACTACTCCATGAAATCTTTAATATCTGTCTCTGCCTTGGAACTTCACAATGTCGAAAGCGGCGCTCCCTAGGATGGTCTTGATCGGCACAAAATCATGTTCCGGACAGATTTTTCATACAGATTCCTGCAGGACCTAACGGGAACGGGATGGTTTCCTCGGCTTCTTATCACTCTAAATTTAGCAGCAGCGAAGTTCAGAGTGGTTTTAGCCACTACATTTAGCTTCTTATGCTCAGAATGAGTTTTTAATCCTTCTCAACGTTGGCAGTTCTGGTTTGCATTTAAAAAGTTGAAGACGAGTAAGGAGATTTATTTTTCTAATAATGCCGCTGATAAGATACGAGGTACGAAATGAGTACAGTCTGGCGAAGGCGGAGCTGTACAGGTCAGCAGGGAAGAATGAGCCTGATGTGGTTTTGGAAGGAGTCGCCATGGCCGGGCTTGTTGGAATAGTGCGCCAGCTCGGCGACTTAGCCCAGTAAATTTCTTTTCTAACTCTTCCCTCCCTTCTATGTCTGTAATTTTTAGTCCTTTTGCAGTTTGATGTGTAGTTAAATGTTTGTCTTTGTTCGATAAAATGTTTAGTATTGTTTGTGATGGGATTTTCCAACTTAGACATAAAATGCTCAGCTCCAAATAATTTCATTCTTCTTATTCTATATTTACCATCTATTACTTTCAGATTATTTGTACCGAAGCCTTAAGAGACCTGGTACATTTCTGTTCTACCAAAATGTGAGGAGGGTAGCGACTTATATAGCTTTGTATTTTAGACGTTAGGCTTGTTGCTTTATAGTTTTGGGCTAGATTTGTTCAGCTATGTAATTTTGGTCAGCACCAGTGGCCATTCTTGACTACATTAATGTGAGAGGAACATGAGATGCTCCGCTATGGCATTAAATTCCAGTGACTGTTTTCCGTTGTTTGCCCTGTGTTTGGTTAATGTCTTCATCGAGTGCAATTTGAATTGAAGTAAAAAGATATAGATAGATAGAGATTTTGAAAACGTCTATGAGACCAAAACGAAAACAGTCTACGGCACGTCAGGAACAAAAAAGAGAACACAATGAATGCACTGTGCAGGGAGGAAGGATCAGGAGATGCTTACTCATGCCCACATTCATTTTATCCAGGGGTGTTGACATTTCCAAGAATGTTGGAAAATTGCACGAACTTGTTAACATGATGTGCCCATGACTATGCGGTCGGTAGGTGGAGGCAGTTTTAAACTTTAATGAAGGGGAGGGGGATGGATCGTTTATATTCTTAGAATGCTATTTAAAGCAATGGAGCATTAAATGCACTTCTACTGATCTTGAGTTTCCCCTCCTCTATTCGGCGGAATAAAAATGGAGACATAATAAACTCTCTTTTTTGTTTTGTTACCTTCTTTAGGGTAGCTGAATCTTCTAGTTATCAGGCTTGGCAGTGGGCCCCTGCACTTACAATACATCATAAGGTGCACTAACATCTGTCCTATTTTTTGGGCCAAAACATTCAGCTAGGGCCAGCCTTAACTAGGAGATGGGAAAATTAATACGTCAAGCAAGCAAGCTCTAAAGGGGTGGTCCCATGGAGGGGTTTGCAGCTCTTATTTTTCATACACAGGTGCCCCATATAAGGTTTTTACGAGTGCTACAGGAATAACATGAATCTTCTCCATGAAAGGCCAATTTTTTAGGAGGAAAGTTTGAGGGGTTGCTAGAACTCAGCAGCCTCTGCTCAAGCTTTAGGAAAAATTTAGTCCAAATGGAAGCATATCCATGGCGATCTTTTTAACAAATATTTTAATTTATAATATTAATTACAAAACATTAAAAAATCGCACAGTATAGCTTGAAGTTTAAAAACACATGGAACCATTTTTCGCATATGGCTCCACATTTTTATATACGACACCCACAGAGAAAATTATGGTAGCTCCCCTGCACTTCTCTGTGATAGGAAAAAATAAAATATAGACATATTTTGTGTAACTACATAATGTACGGGACCAGGGTTATCATATTTGGGAGTGGGTCCCACCACTGCTAATCAAGTGTACTCATTGTGGACACAACCTCTTACCTATTCTTGCCCAAAGAGTTCAACCTGGGCCAACCGCAACTAGGAGATAGGTGAATTAAAACTGCAAGGTTTGACCTGAAAAAGCGAGCAAGCAGGATCTAAACAATTTTATTTTATTTTATTTTAGATATTAATCTCCAATAGAGCTAATGGGACTGAAGAAAAGTAGATAGTCGGGGGGAAGTATGCAAAGGGTGTACCTAGGGCATTTCAATAAAGCAATCCATAATTGGAACAGATCAATAAATTAAAGCAATAAACGCTTAAACTGTATTACCTGAAAATCCAAAGCTATGTCAACTAGCCGCTATCTTCACATTTAAGAAGTTGTTAGTGATGAGCTCATATTGATATATATTTCGGGCCTGTAAGACAAATTTTGTCTGAATGAGCTCATACACCAAGGCTTCTTGCCTAGGATTACAAGGTGACAAGGTCGGAGTTGACAATATGGAATGATCTCAAGTTGATTGTTTCTGTCTGAAGTGGAAACGTCTCTTTATATTGAATGAAGGACCTCAAGGAACCATGAGAATCTTTAAAGAGGCAGCGATATCTCCTGTGGCTCTCTTTACTGATAGAGTATCCTATAATGAAATGATCCTGAAACCTAGGTTCTCAATCAAGTCTGCAGGTGTGCACCTCTTGTTGTAGGTGGTGTTCTGTCTCCATTAGAGGTTGATGAGAACAAACCCAAATTTGTGCTTAAGGGGATATTAGGCAGCAATGTATCTTCTTCTTGGAGTACTCGAGAACTTGGGTTCAACCATCTTGGAGGCACAAATAAAATTGAAAGCAGTGGAAAAGCTCTAATATAAACAAATTTCTGAGACCACTCCTTGTTACCTTCAGCTAAGTTTATAATCTCCCTTGCAGATGACTTTATGACATCACTAGAAAATTCAAGAGGAGGGAGTCTCTATATCAGTAAGAATAGAAAACAAGACGGGCAGTGATAAAAAATGTGTGCATAAAATAGAGACAGGTTCACAAGCATAGGTTCAATATATGTTGTTGTGCAATATTGTGCTGTTCCTGAAAACATCGATGTCTTACTAGTTAAGTGCTGAAGTGACCGATTAGGCAGGAGACCATACAAGGGAGAAACTGGTAAGCAAGTTGCTGCTAGATTGTTTTAAGTTGCATTGATGTTGAATAAATTTATGTCACAGATTGTAGGTCGGAAAAGCCAAATCTTAAAGACCAAGAGCTGCACTTTCATGAATGCTAAGTTGTTATTTTCTTTGGAGTTGGCAAGACTTACGATTCAGACATAGAGGTTTCACTTATAGAGCGACCAAAATTAATCTTGCAGAATGTGCATCAGCAATTTATAGGAGCAAAATACAAAGATGCAAGCACCCATATATATAACCAACTAAAAATATGGGTTACTGCTAAAACGAGGCTTAATGAATGTGCAGAGTCTAAATTTAATGCATCTAAATTTGATTGGCTTCCATTATTCATGAGAAGACAACGTAATATTTATAACACAATTGGCAAAAATCAAGAAACTCATAGAGCAATGTGAGTGCATTTCTCTGGTCTTCATAAACTCTGCAATTTAGTCTCTAAACGTTCAGCCTTCATTCATGGAGTTCAATATATTCAGGCCATAGAAATCATTAAAAGCAAAGAAAACTCAAGCTGGAGATTGTCATAGGAGTCATCTCTCATTGGGCAACATATAAAAGTAGCTTTCAATTTATATTAATATATCTGTTTTTGTTTGCATTTCCTTTCGAAAACTAAGTAAAATAGATAGATTTGCAATCATTACGTTATAAAGTAAAATCTATAATCATCCCTATTTTTAACAGATCCACTCTATTTACAGTTACGCCCTGGCATATCCTTCCCAATAGCAGATATCCATATTCTAAATCATGCAATAAAAATAATATAAAAAGAAATGAAGGATTTAAAGAGAACAGGTTAATTGAGAGCACTGGGTATAAAGTGAATTTGAAGATAGACAATTGGACCTATCTCCAAACTATAGAACAACCATTATATGCCCTCCCGTGTCATGTGGGATGTCCAATCATTGCAGGTTCTTCGTAAATTCATCTTAAATATGCTGTCCATGAATGGAATCCCCCGTATTAGGCCACAGATGCAGTTTGCCACATAATGCCATGATCACACATCATAGCCATGCACAGGCAGGAAGTGTATAACTGCCAATTTGCCCTAGTTTTCTATGGACCAAATCACAGATGGAGATCTATCGAAGTCTTCAGTAGGCAGGCAACAGTTAATTTGCTGCTATTGAATAATCTGCCAAGACATTACTGTGAGCATATCTGAGTGCAACAGTCATTTCCATGGATTTCAATTTCCAATTGACAAGCAGAAAAGTAGAGCAGGCAACAAGCTAGTTATGGATTATTGGAGCCCACCATGGCTGTTGGTGGCAAGGAAGGAGAATATGGTCCTCTTTGTCCCTTCAATATTGGATCACTGCTAGCAAACGGTTTCCGCTACTCTATATCCATTTGATGTTGAGGGTCTGACATTGAGTTTTTAAATATTCAACTTGATAGCAAGAGGTTGAGTAAGATGAAGAAGCTTTGCATATCAACCAGTGAAGTGAGAGATAAGCTGATATTGGAAGCCCATGTATCAAATGTGGCAAAACATTTTGGCACTGACAAGACAACCATTTGTAACAATGTCTACTAGCTGAAGATGGACTGGAATTCAATGCTTTGTTTGAGATTGCATGTTATGCATCATGAACAATCCTTACAAACCGAAAATTTGACCTGTTTGCAGGGGCAGAGCCAATGTCTGCCCACGTTTCCACACGAATCCTAAGCCTCACTCCAGGGATTCCCTTATTATAATTAACTCTCAATTGTTTTATGAAATTCTATAGCATCAAGAAGATCTAACACCACACTTGATAAATGGAACACTAGGAAAAGACAGCACAAGGATCCATAATCTACCAAACAGTACAAGATTTTTTGAAAGAGTTTTTAATTGACATGAATTTAACTATATATGGATGGTGCTTGTAAGCCTTCATGCTTGGAAGCCTGCCATCAAGGCATCTAAACTATCTATGTGTCACAAAGATAGCTACTATAATTCTTGATCAGTACAACTCTTATGGCTAACCTAGTTTCATAGGTTGTTACAATATTAATACCATCACATGAGAATCCTAACGATTGCAAACCATGTAGTTTTCCTTGGAGATAGTTATAAAGAGTTTTTTGAACCCTTTTACATAGTTTGTAAGTGCCATGACAATTTTGGGTGCACTTGTATTTTTGGGTGGTTCATGTAATCTTTGGTGGCGCCTTTTGTTCTTTTCTTGGTGATGCCTCTTTGGCAATAGTGGTTTGGTGCTGGCTCATTGTCAACCTAATACCTCCATATTAATGAACAACTCTCATTGGTGTTGTTTACCAACAATCTAACCTCAACTCCCATTTTGACAATATTATTAAGTAATTTTTGATTATGTGCTTCTGGGATCTCTATGCATTAATATTTAAAACTTTGAAGCATATGATAAAATTTTCAACCACCATGGGAGCCTCAAACATTTATCTATTAAGTAATCTCAAATTGGCCATAACCTTTGCCAAATTCTATGTCTTATGACTCCACCAACACTTAAGATTTTTTCCAAGCCTTTCAATGTGAAATTTGGTGAAGTAGTTATCCTTTATGGATCAAGCTTCTCTCCTTAACAACACTTAGTCCCCATTCAACTTCTTTACTGGTTAAGTTTCTCCACCAAATAGTAAGCCACCAATAAGCGTCATCAATTTATTATCCACTGACCAAGGTGTGGCTCCAACCAGTTTCATCACTGAGTGGAGTTAGAATTTGTAATGTCCCCATTTTTGAGATTAAAATAATATTATTGCTAAAATAAAAGTATTTTTAAATACTTAAATATAAAGTAATAATATTAATCTAATTTGAGTTCCACTTAAGTCGGGGCCCTTTTGAGGGTCATGGGCGCTTAAGGGTCCAGTGGAGAATTATAAAGAATATCCTTTTAAAGTTTTGAGAGGAAGAGTTATCTTCTAAAAGGGATATAAAAAGAAAGTAAGTTGTCATTTGCAAGGTATGTTGAATATTGATTTGGAATCTTTGATCAAGTATGTCAAGCTTGATTACCACATCTTGAGGACGAAAACCTACCACATCTTGAGGACGAAAACCTTCAAGAAATGTCAAGGATTTGGGGATGAAAACCTCCATTCCAATTACTTGGACAACTTTATTCAAGGGCTGTAGTTGAGCTTCAAAATTGCATGTTTACATGCAAGTGGATTTACAAGGGTGTTTTTGGACACCACCTACATTGAGGAATTTTGCAAACTCTATCAAAAGCTGATTTTTGGAAAAATTGCAGGGCTTGGAGAGTGGAGTTTAGAGCCATTTCCTTGGGTGGTGACTTGTTTGGGTGGAGTAGAAGACCCCTCTTGAGAGGGCTGCCCAACATAGAGGCCCTTGAGGGTTTGAAGGATCAATTGGTGAATTTATTCTACTTGGGCAACTTGCCTAGGGCATCACAAAAGGCTATTTTGGTGCTTAATTGGTGCATAGAATATTCATAAATATTTTATATTTATTTCTGAGGTGGGGTGAACTAGTTTGAAGAGATAGTGAACCTTTTGAAGGGCTTTTAGACTCCAATTCGATAAAGTAAATTTATATTATTATTTTTTGATTTATTTGGTAATAAATCACAGGGGTTTGAAGGATTTTTGGAGGGTTAAAGCAAGGGTTTAATTCTGAAATTTTCGTCATTAATTTTTGAGTTGGGCGATTCACTTAGAGGAAGTGTGGCAAGTGTTTTGGGGCCTTGATTGGCTCTAAACAATTGGGCAATTATTGTTGCAAATATTGGTGGAATTTATAGCCTATTTTTAGCAAGTTTGTTAGGGTTACAAGTTTGATTTTTTGAATTATTTAATATTAATTATTCTTGATTTGGGCGACTTGGTTTGGAGAGGGTTTGATCATGTTTGAGGTCCTAACTTGGGCTAATTTCTATATGATATGCATGCTGGAATTTATCTGAATTTTATCTTCAGTTATGAAGGAATTTTGAGTAGGATTTGGTGACGGAAAGAGGGCTTAAAAATTCAACTTGGTGGCATTGAGGGTTTGGGAGTGCAAAACATACCAATTCAGCGCCTTTCTTCATACAGTATGAGCCACAGATTGGCTAAACATCACAAGGTACTTTTCTATTTATTTGTTGAGTGATTGGAGGTGTAATAATTTCAGTTTGGTGGTGCAAACACAACCCTAGGGTTGGTTGGTTTTATTTTCAGAATTCAGATTTAACTTCAGATTTGTTTAGGGGTTTGTTGGGAAAACCTCTTGTTGACCATTTTTGGTCCTGCAGACCAAAATCGGTCTCCCTTTTCTTCTCCTTCCATTTCCACGCTCAGACATGAAAGATAATGCAGAAGTATACTTCTGCAACTCATTTTTTCTCTTGGCATGCAAAAGGCTTAACTTCAAGCGTTTGCAAGAACAGGTAGGGTTGGAAGGAGCGATTATACAAGAGTTTGCAAAAGGTGCTAGCTTCATGAGAGTTCCCAAAGTTGAGTGTAAGTTTTGTGTCTCAAACGTCTAAGGAGCTCCATGATGTGATCTCGGGTTTGACAGAGCAAATAAATTGTTTTGGAGGACTTTTATTGGCAAAATAGACCAAGTTCAAAGGGCAGAAAACGCTTGAAAGGGTTAGAGTTTTCCTTCAGAAAAAGGACTAAGGCAAAAGAAATCCAAGGGAATTAAAGGGATGAATTCTTTCGGACTTTATGTCCCAAGGAATTCCTTAGGACATTTTTTCCGAAGGTATTCGCCAAATGGATCATTTTCAAAAGCCCAAAGGGTAACAGCCCTTGCGAAGGGCACTCAGGCAACTAAAAGGGCCTTTGCAACTTTTCCGAAAGGCATTCTTGGAGACCAAACAGCCCTTGCGGAGGGCAGGTGATGAGCAAAGTGGACCATTACAAAGCTCCGAAGGGTAACCTTGGGTTTGATTTAGCCTTTGCGGAAGGCAGCTGGTCAAAAGGCCTAAAAGGGACTTGCCCTTCGGAAGAAAGACCAAGGGAATTTTCATAAGGCAAAGATAGAATAAAAAGCAAAGGTTGAATTTCTTCGGACAAAATGTCTGAAGGAATTCCTTCGGACATTTTGTCCAAAGAAATCCTTCCGGAAGAAAATCTCGCAGCAAAAGACAAAGCAAAAGACCTTCGGACAAAAAGTTCGAAGGAATTCACCCGAAGAAGAAGCCCGACCGAAGGGAAAGCCGACAGAAAACAAGTGAAAAAACATGAAGATTTCCTTAGGACAAAATGTCCGAAGGAATTCCTTCGGACATTTTGTTCGAAGGATTTGAGGACCAAGGAGCCCAAAGGACCCCGAAGGGCAAGTAACCTTGCGGGGGACTCTCGGCAAAAATGAAAGGACCTTTCTCCAAGCCCCGAAGGGACACCTTCCTTTTGGGAGAGTTAAAAGACAAAGGCCCGGAAAAAAAAAAAGGCCGAAGGAAAGAAAGCCGAATAAATCGTCAAAGGGGGTGACGGGCCTGAAGACATCAAAATTGAGCATGGCGAACTAGCCGTTGGAGGTTCAAACGCCTAGTGACGGGCACGCAGACGTCAAAATTAAGGCGGTGAAATAGTCGTTGATTTTGAAAAGCTTAAGGGCAGGCCGCAAGTGAACTCAGCGACCCGCCGAGAAGATAGCCCCGAGTGCTCACAAAGCCAGAAAAGGACAAAGCCAGGAAGGGACAAAAAATAGCAAGGAAAGACGGAACAAAGCAGAGAATCCAAAACATGGCCATGCACACATACGACAACATCTGGAATGTTCCAAAAGACGCACCCATCTAAGCACAGATATGGACAAAACAACCCAAGTGGCAAAAGGTGTCGGCACAAAGAGTTATTCCAGCAGTTGACATAGTCTCTACCAAGTGGTCATCAAGGAGCTCGAACAGTGAAGACGCGCCCTGTTTTTCCACACTTTGCATTGATGAGCAGACAAACTGCGTGAATATCTTGAAGGAGCAGTCTTGTTTGCAGAAAAAGAGGCGCGGCCCATGCTTTCACATTAATGTTTGAACGCCAAAGTCAAGATTGACAAGCAACACAACGTTCTCTTTCAACAGTTTTCTCTTCCCGATGCTCTCAATGCACATGGGCCACTTGTAAAAAAGGGCATCAAAGTCTTTTCCAAGGGTGCGCCATTTGCTTCCTATCTCTTTATATATTGTAACTTCTCATTTGAGAAGGGAGATCTCTCTCATGTTGTAAGGCGAAGCCTTGCCAATTTTCACCTGGAATCAATAGAATACGCATTTTTTACCTCTATTTTGGTTGGGTATATCTATGAGTGTGTCTGAGTGTTAACCTTGTGTTCAGTCATTGTTCCATGATGCTTTCACAGGCTTGATACCAGCACACCTGGTATAGACAAAACGCCATTCTTGAAGATAGCAAAAAGAGCTGTATCTGGAGTGTAGAGATAGGAGAGGGTTATCAGACAGTGTGCCTTCCTACAGCACCTGTGGTAAGTTCATCTTCTGTGTGTCTTCATTAAGCCTTTCTGTTAAGTTCTCTACAATCTGGTCCTTTTACCAGATAAAGTGTATGTATGTGATCTTATGGTTCAAAGTGTGAGTATGAGTAGATCAAACTTGTTTGGTGCATCATTAACTTAGGTTAGGTTTTGTTTTTCAGTAATCCTTCTCTCTTTTCAACCCCCCCCATTATATATATATATTAGCAAATGTACTGGAATAAATCAGAGATGCATCAAAGGGAGCCAGCCCTTATTTAGAGACTCTCCCCTCAGTTTTGCCAGACCCACAGACAAGAGAGGAGCTTCCATTGTGCCGCGTGGAAGAGAGGAGCCCAGCCTTCTCTCAAGGGTGCAATCCACAGCGTCAACACCTTGTTTGCATTATTGTCCCAATTTGGGGACATTATAGTGGTATCAGAGCTAATTTTTTTGCCAACTGTGGAATGGAAAGCTATTTGTCAAATAGTGATGGGATAGGGCTAGATTGGAATGAATCACTCAATCCCAAGATCGGTTGATGGGATCTATGGCTTCATTCCTTCAAACGATGAAAGATATGAAAGGGGATCAACCCTTTAAAATGGAGGACCAACCTTTGGTTCGTTGGGATTCTAATGGAAGATTATGATGAATATTTGACACTTGCACCACAATACAGAAAGGGAAGGAGATTCAAGGAATGGCTATCTTTGAGACAAGGCAAAGGGCTCCATGGGCACATAGCTACGCGTGACGACTTGGGGAAGATTGTTCTTCCTACCTTTGATGGAGATCCAGGTACTTTAGTTAGAGCATGGGTAAACAAGGTTAATGATTACCTTGAATTGAGACCTAGAGGTGAGAAGCAAGCTCTAAAATTTGTCATACAACACTTGGACGGAGCTGCCCATGATTGATGGCATCTAGGATGGAAGTCACAAGGGCATGACCTCGTTAAAACTCATGAAGAACTTGGTGAAGGGCCTATCAAACAATTTGGCAAGGTAAAAAAATCAGACTTTTGGGGGCAACAAAGAGAGCTGCAAATGGGAGACATCAATGAAGAAATGTCAAACACTTTGGTGCAACCAAGTGTTGAAATTTCTAAGCCTAAAAAATCAGGAGTTTAGGGACAGCCAATAGTGCTGCAAATTGATGATAAGCATGAAAAGGAACCAAGTGGGGCAGCCACTTGGAGCAAGGGAACAAGCAAGCTTCAAGAGAGAAGCTTGGAAAGTGATAAAGAAACCACGATGAAAAGGTATATCACGAAAGAAAATTTATGCATTATCTCTAATCATAGATCACTTTCTTTTCATAATTTCAGATTGCAAGTTGGAGACAAAAAGATGGATGAACCAAGAGAGATGAACTTTAGATACACTATGGAGGAAGGATTAATTGGGGTAGCCACTTGTAATGAGAAACAAGTCATGAGAAAGGAAAAAATACTAAACCAAGAAAAAGAAAATTGTGTCCTTGTGTCAAGGATACAAGCAAGGTGTGATGAGTGGATGAGGAGGGCAAAGCAAACAAAGATGATAGCCTTCCAAGCTAGGCAACACCTAAGGAAGTTTAAGGAGGAAGGTGAGTCCCTTAAACTGTAATATCCCAAAAGGGGATATTTGGATATAAAATTGTTTATGCCTTGAATCCACAATAAAATGAAATCTAAAATAAACAAATTCAACCAACTCTAGCTCCCAAATATTTATTCAATAATAAATTTGCCCTTCAAAACCTAGGCGTCACACTTCAAGGGTGTTGTAAGCAATTTTCAGCAACTAATTGATTTACAATTCATCGCAAATTATGCCAAAATAAGTACCAAGCTGAAATTATGAATATGTAATTTTTTTCCTTATTTTTGTGAAGCCCAACTGCCACTTGCAAAAAACCCTTAAATTCTGATTTTTCTTCCACACTTACACTTGCTTTTTGATTGATTTTTCACTTCAAACCCTTGTCATAAATAGCCACAAGAATCAGAAAATTATGAGGAAAATTACAGTGAATTTATTGAGCCAAGAAATGAACCTTGCAAACCCTCAAGATGAATCGCCCAACTTGCCAAAGTCAAGGAAAAATACCTAAAAATTATTAGAAGGTTTTGCATTAATTTTAAGTCTCCAACATCCGCAAATCACCTCAAAACGCCAACGTTAATAAGCAAAAAATTAGCAATAAATTTCAGAAAATAAACCTGAGAAAAAGCAAGGCAGAGTAAACCTGAAGGCTTCTGAATCAAATGCAAAAGGAAGTCATAATTTCTTCGGACTTTTGTTCAAAGGAATTCGGAGAAAAGACCGCGGGAAAGAACCCGAAGAAATGCGAAGCCAATAAAGCCAAAGGAAAGAAAGCCGCAGGAAAAATATACAGAGAAGTCTGAAGGAGAAAATGACCAAAGGTGACGTCCCGCTAGCCGTCAAATTTTGACCGCAGGAAGTAACCGTTGGAACAGGGGTAAAGCTGGAATTCCGAAAGAAAAGGCCAAACGGGTAGAAATATAGACAAATACATCCGAATATAGAATCCCACCAGAAATAGACACAAACAACAGAGCAAAATAGGACATAATACATGCAAGCAAGGGCTATTTTTGAACATCGGTCAAAGCTTCAGTTGACTGATTATTAAAGACCTGCTCATCTCCAATCAACTCAGCGTACCAAACAGTCCAACTTAGCATGATCTCTTCGTTTAACTCAGCTTTCAAACGCTACAACTCGGCATCAAGCAGCTCACAAAGAAGTTCTAAAATTAACATTTGCGTGGATTTCCATGCAAAGAGAAGTGAGCGGTTCATGACAAAGACAAGTTCACTTCCTCAAGCGCAAGAAGCTTCATGCAAAGATAAAAGAAAACATATTTTATTGGAAGGCCAAGTAAAGCCTTGAGTTAACCAAAGTGAATCCTTCTCTTCAAATTTTCAGTGCCAATCTTTGGCCTCTTGTAATTTTTTATATAATGGCTTTCAGCGTTGTTTTAAAAAGATCCAATCTCTCTCTTGGTTAGACCAGACTCTGCCATTGGTGAGTTGTGTAACCTCTTCAATCAATAAGAAGGGTTGTACTTTTAGATTTCAAGTGCTGGCAAAGTGTATATCTCTTCAGCAATTTGCACAAGTGGTAGATTTCTCTCCCTTCCCAAATTCTGATTCATACCTAGTTGCTAGATTATCCTTATGCAGATTATGTTAAGTGTTCTTTATTGTCTTTTGTTGAAGCTGTAAGTGAATGTTAGGTGGCCGCAAAGTGTCTTTTATCAGACCTCTCTCCATCGTTTTCCTTCAGGTTTTAGTCATTAGATCGAACCTCTTCATGAAATATTTATGCATAAGTGATTGATTGAAGTCTAAGGTCTTTCTTTTCCCTTGATTGTTCAATGTTGAAGGTTCCAAGTTGAGTGGATCTAACTTCTGGTGTATCACCATTTTTAGGTAGGATCTCCCCTTTAAGTTTCCTTCTCCCTTTTCCATGGTAGTCTGCAGTGTAGAGTAGGGATCTTCATTGAACATCATACAAGAACCAACGTTCTTTGGAGGTTCTTCTCACCGTTGAGGCTCCCACCCTTGTGAGAAGATCCCATTGTTTCAGCTGGATAGAAGACTGGCCGTTTCATGCACGTCTTCGAATCAGGGCGCAGCTCCAGGTTGACAACAGTGCCTTTGATTTGGTTCCTTCCTAAATCTCACAAAATTCCCGAAAAGTCAAAAGATCTTGTGTGGCTAAGTTTAGGGCTGCATATTCTTCTAGACGAATGTCCAAAATATCCTCCCGTGACGTCCTCTTCTCTATTATTGGTTCTTTCTGCAAGAAAGTGGCCTTGAAGAATTTATGAGGGGGGTTGAAAGAACCCTCTCATTATCATTTGAATGTCCTCCATTGAAGGGGTGATCTTTCCTTGGAATAGTAGCATCCTTCAACAAGGCTGCAATTTGTATACTCAATGTCTGTTGAATTTCTTTTTGGCTTTCTTTGATTAAGCTTTGCATAAGTTTAAATTGTTCTGAAGAGAACCCTTGAGGCTCTTGGTCCCCCATAGTCTTTTTCTTCTTCTGATAAACTATGTACTTTTTACCTGTTTGCATCCAACAACCAATTCACAAGTCGACAAGACCGGTGCTCTGATACCACTGTAATATCCCCAAATGGGACGATTCCATAAAAAATGGATTTTTTCCTAAATTCCACAATTCTGAAAATGCAATCAACAAACTTTAGTTTGCAAAATAATACACAAAACCCTTGTTAAGCCCAAAAAACCCTAGACACCAAAATAGTAGGATTTTATGGATGAATTTCAGCCAATAATTTGTTCCAAATTAACTGAAAATTTGTAGAAAAATAATCAGAAATTAAATGCATGAAACAAGTACCTTTTTGCCCAATTTTTGAAGCTTCAAATGCCACTTTTTGATGGTAGAAAATTCTGATTAAATATTGAAAATACAATTGCTTTCTGAATGTTTTTCCTCTTCAAACCCTTACAAAAAATCGTCACAAGTGCCCAAAAAATACCAGAAAAATACAACGAACTTTTTTGGGCATAGAAATGGCCAAACATGACTCTCCAAGCCAATCGCTTCACTTGCCAAGTGCAGGAAAAATTAGCAAAAAATTAGAGAGTGAAATCTTGCCTTCTGCAAGTGGAAAAGTCTTCAAAACCTGTCGAAATAATTAAATAATAATTCTGAAAATTATTATTTAATTTTCTACTTCAAATATTCACAAACTCTTCCAATTCCTCACACCAACACAGGGAATTAGCAAATAAAATCAGAACATTTAATTTGCATAAAATAGACCCAAAGAGGCCTCCAAACCCTAGATTCAAGCTTCCAAGGTGGTTCGCTCCACTTGCAAAAATAGGATAAATATTTAGCAAGGTTAATATGTAAGAAAAGAACCACGAAACCCTCACAAAACTTCACACGAACTCCTCAAAGCAAATTTTCCCACTTCTAGGGCAAGAACAAGATCTCTTTAGCAAAGGTGGTGTCAAAAAACACCTTTTTTAGAATGATCAACACCAATTAACAAACTTCTATTGGGCATGCATTCCAATAGTTTCTTCAAGCATGAAGAACAATTTATCAAAATTCAGCATGTTCTCTATTGTAAATTTCACCTTGTATTTGTATCTTCTAGAGGGGGCGCACCACTTTAGGAAGATAAAACATCTTTTCTTTTCCTTACTTTAGCTCTCATGCCAACATTCTCTTTTTCGAATAATATATTAATTAGTTGCCTTAATTAAAAAAGTAATTAAAATTACATTAAGACAAATAATTTAATAATTAATTCATTTAAGCACCTTAGTGGTAAAAATCACTTTTTAAATATTTTATTAATTAAGTAATAATTGCCTTATGATAAAAATCACTATTTCGATAATTAATAATTAACTAATAAAATAAAATTTCTTAAAAGGGTTCCTTTAGTCTATGATAAAATAGACTAAAGGTCTTCAATACCTGCTTATTCATGATGTGGAAATGGGGACCTTGCATATAAGAGATAGAATCACGACAACACAATCATTCTCGTAGCCTACCAGACTGACTCCTCAACAAGTTCAAGAGAATAGAGCAAAATGGTTATGTTTTAAGGGGTGGGGAAGAACTATTGATCGCTTCACTCTTGATTGAATGGACCATTTGTAAGAGTAGTTTGTATAGAAAACCTAATTGAAGACATAAGTGTGCGGAAAAAAAATTGTTCGACATTGAATTTGCCAATGAGGAAGAAGAAGATGAAAAAGTAGCATGGGAGGCTGACGATGAGCCAGGGGAGGAATTAGAAGAAACCCAACTAACTATTTCTTGCCATGCAATTTCAGGTTTTAGCACTTCACAAACCCTCAAGGTAGTGGGTATCTGAAAAAACAAAAGGTGATAGTCTTGATGACTTGGGTAATTACTCACAACTTCGTCAAGAATAAATTGACTGTAGATTAAACTGTTTTGTCTATCCAACCCTAGAGTTTGATGTCATGACTGCATATGGTAGCTGTTGACGCAATGAATTGCACCCTCGATAAGAGGCTGAGCTCCTGTCTTCCACGCGGCAAAATGGAAACTCCTCTCTTGCATGTGGGTCTGGCAAAACTGAGGGGAGAGTCACTAGATAAGGGCTAGCTCCCTTTGATGCATCTCTGAGTTATTCCAGTAATTTTGCTAATACATATATATAATGGGGGGGTTGAAAAGAGAGAAGGATTACTAAAAAACATAACCTAACCTAAGCTGGTGATGCACCAAACAAGTTTGATCTACTCATACTTACACTTTGAACCATAAGAACACATACATACACTTTATCTGGTGAAAGGGCCAGACTGAAAGGAGCTTAACAGGGAGGCTTTAATAGAAACACACAAAAAAAAACTTATCATAGGTGCTGTAGGAAAAGCACACTGCCTGGTAACCTTTTTCTGCCTCTGCGCTCTAGATACAGCGCTTTTTGTCACCTGCAGGAATGGCACTTTGTCTATACCAGGTGTGTTGGTATCAACCCTGTGAAAGCATTATGAAAGAAATGATTGAACACATGGCTAACACTCAAACACACTCAGAGATATATCCAATCAAAATAGAAGTAAAAAATGCGAAATCTATTGATTCCAGGTGAAAATTGGCAGGTCTTCGCTTTACAATATGAGAGATACCCCTTCTCAAATGAGAAGTTACAATATATATAGAGAAGAAGAAAACAAAAGCGCCCCTTTTGGAAAAGACTTTGGCACCCTTTGACAAGTGGCCTACGTGTGCTGAGAGCATTGGGAAGAGGAAGCCGCTGAAAGAGAATGCTGTGTCAGCTCCGATTTTGAATTTAGGTGTTTAAATACATTAAACGTCATGCGTGAAAACATAAGCCGCGCCGTTTGTCTGCAAACAAGACCGCTCCTTCAAGACATTCACGCGATTTGTCTGCTTATCAATGCAAAGTGTGAAAAAATAGGCCGCGTCTTCACTGTTTGCGCTCCTTGATGACCACTTGGCAGAGACTGTTCCAACTGCAGGAATAACGCGCCTCCCCTTTGCCACCTGGGTTGTTTTGTCCATATTCATTTTGTCTCTTCTTGGCTTTGTCTTTCCCTGGTTTTGTCTTTTCCTCTCTTGACTCTTTCCGGCAATCTGAGCCCTCGGGGCTATTATCTTCTATCAATCTTTGGCTCTTTGGGCTCCCTTCTCGGCGGTCTCTTCCTTTTGGCCTTAAGGCCTTTGAATTCCTTCGGGTTGGCGCTCAAGCATTTGAAGATGAACGGCTATTTCATTGGCCTGAATTTGACGTCTTTGGGGACGTCATTTGACGTCCGGATTCCAATGGCTAGTTCATGATGCCCAATTTGACGTCTGCGGGCCCGTCATCCCCTTTGGCAATTTCTTCGGCTTTCTTTCCTTCGGCCGGGCCTTTGTCTTTTAACTCTCCCGAAAGGAAGGAGTCCCTTCGGGGCTTGGAGAAAGGTCCCTTCATTTTGCCGAGAGTCCCCCCGCAAGGGTACTTGCCCTTCGGGGTCCTTAGGGCTCCTTTGGTCCTCAAATCCTTTGGACAAAATGGCCGAAGGAATTTCTTCGGACATTTTGTCTGAAGGAAATGTTCCTTCACGTTTTTTCCCGCTTGCTTTCGGTCGGCTTTCCCTTCGGTCGGGCTTTCTTTTTCAAGCTAATTCCTTCAGACAAAATGTCTGAAGGAATGTTCCCTTCAATGTTTGAACTCTTTGTTTTCTTTGGTTGGTTTCTTTCTTTCGGAAAAATTTCCCAACAAATGCCTTAGGACAAAATGTCCAAAGGAATTCCTTCGGGCATTTTGTCCCAAGGAATTGATCCTTTGATTTTCCGTGTCTTTTCCTTTGGACAAAATGTCCGAAGGACTTTTGAACTTTACCTTGGATTCTTTCGGATTTATTCCTCGGACAAAAGTCTGATGAAAATCCTCCCCTTTTGCCTTAGTCTTTTCCGAAGGAAAACTCTGCCTTGTTTCGGCCTTTTGACCAGCTGCCCTCCACAAGGGCACCTTTGGGTCTGGAATTGCCCTCTGCAGCCTGCTTGAAAAGCCCAGTTTGTACCTGACTGCCCTCCGCAAGGGTACTTGTCCTTCAGGCTTTGCAAGACCCCCTTTGAACTTTTCGATTGAACCAAACAACTGAACCGCTCGATTGAACTGGTTCCTCCTTTTGCTGAAAGACTTTTGCAAACTAGAAATTGAACTGGCTCAGAACAACAGGGGAAAAAAGAGACCGATTTTGCCCTGCAGGGCCAAAATGGTCAACAAAATGGTGATTCCCAGGGGAAGCATGCCTGCTATGCTTAGAAACCAGTAGCCTCAAAGTCCATTGGGCACGGAGTCGAGATGCAGCTTTGAAAGAGTTAGCAACAGCCTTGTGATATCCAAGAATCAATCACGAAGTTTTTACCCCAAAAGGGAACGAAACACACACAAGATTAAGAAAACTACTAACATGTGCAAAAGCACTTAGGGAAAACAGGGAAAATCAAGGAAAATATATAGATGATGGGAGAAGGGCTCAGTGATAATGCTTAAGATATATCCCATTAACTGGGATATACAGTTCTTCACCATCCAACCTGGAGAGTTGGAACGCATTGTGCTGCTTGCACTGAGTGATGATGTATGGACCACTCCATAGGGCGTCGAATTTCGTGTGCTTTCCAGGCTTAGCTCGGTTCTCATCCCATTTCAAGACGATGTCTCCTTCAGAGAAACCTTTTGATGAGGATCACTTGTCGAAGTGCTTCTTCGTCTGCTATTGGCGGCTGGTCATAGAAGCCATAGCTTGGTCCCTTGTCTCTTGAAGTTCCATCAACTCACATAGCCTAACCTCCATGCTGTTGCCTTTCTCTAACTGCAGCTGGTGAGCAAGGTCCAAGGCTGCCAACTCAAGTGAAATAGGAAGCCTAGCTTCCCTTCCATACACGAGCATGATGGTGAATTATCAATTGCTCTCTTTGGAGTGACCCTATTTGCCCACAGGGCTGTTTGGCATGCCAAGTCCTCTGATTTTCTTCCATTGTCCTATTGATAATCCTGATCAGATTCTTATTGGTGGACTCAGCCAGCCCATTCCCTTGTGGGTAGTAGTTGGACGAAGTGCTAAGATAGATACCATATCTCAACGCCCATTCACTCGTTTTAGTTCCCAGAAAAGCTAAAGCATTATCTGAGATGATGGTAATTGGAACCCCAAACCTTGCCACCAGGTCCTCATAAAAATCCAAGACTGCACTTTCGTTGGCTTCCTTCAAAGCGACAGTGTCTACCCATTTTGTGAAGTAGTCTGTGGCGGTTAGGACCCACTTGTGTCCAGCACCGGAGGGAGGGTTAATCATTCCTATAAAGTCAAGGCCCTATTGCATGAATGGCTACTCCATCTGAATAGGCTGTAAAGGCATGGCACCAGTCGTTGCTTCCCATCAAAGAGCGCACACTTTTGGCACTTTCGTATTCAGGCATGAGTGTCTCTGAATAGAGTAGGTCAGAAGTAATTAGCTTTCATTATTCTTGCAGCGGTAGGCCTAGGAGCAAAGTGACCACCAACTGGCCCATCATGGAACTCGGACAGCACCCTGTCGGCCTGACTTAGGTCTATGCATTTTAAAAGCACTCTTGAGAGATCCCTTCTGAACAACACTCCATCAATCAGGACATAAGGGAGAGATTGGAGTCTGAAATATCTCCTCTTGGTCCTATCAAGGCCTTGCGGGCACTCACCGGTGAGAAGGAAACGCCTCAAGTCTGATGTCCAATCTTTCATAACAGCTGGTTCTTCTGTTGTAGCTGCATGAATTAGCAAACTGTCCTCTTTTGTTGTTTAAGGTCTGCAGCAAGGTGTTCACATAGGGCTTTTCCTCTTACCAGCTTGGTGATCTTGACATCCACATCATACTCCATTACTTTAGTGATCCATCCCGCTCTCTTTTCATTCAAATCACAGTTGGTCAAGAAATCTTTGACACTGGGATGTGGGACCATGAGGTGAATCCTACTGTTCGACAGCATATGTCTGAATTTTTTCAGGGTCCGTATGACTACAAAGACTTGCTTCTCCACATATGTATACCTGACCTCAAAACTCTCTAGGCCGTGGCTAAAAAATGCAAGTGGTTGTTCAAGGTTATCACCATTCGCTTGGGTAAGCATGGCGGAGGTTACCTCTTCATTTTTGAAGTGTAGAGGTTGAAATTCTTGGTGAAGTCAGGATTGATCAAGGTAGGACCTGGGCGATACCCTGCTTGATCTCTTCAAAGCTATCCCTCCTTTGCACTGTCCACACAAACTTCTCATCTTTCTTCAACATAGAGGTCAATGGTTTGACTACCTCCGCAAAATTCGGAATAAATCTCCGGATGAAATTTATTTTGTCGAAGAAGCTCTGCAGGTTTTTCTTATGTTTAGGCAAGGATAGCTCCAGGATGGAGCGAACTCTCTCTGGATCAATGGTCAAGCCTTCTTTGGAAACGTGTCCAAGGAGTTTATCCTCATGGACAGCGAACACACACTTCTTCGGGTTGAGAGAGATACCGAACTCTCTACACCTCTCAAAGATTTGTCTGAGGTGTTTCATGTGTTGGCCCGCTTCCTTAGAGAAAACTGTCACGTCATCGAGATACACCAGCACAATGTTATTTATCAGGGTTTGAAAGGCCATGTCCATGGCTCGCTGAAAAGTGGCACCAGCATTGGACAGTCCAAATGGCATTTTTCTATAAACAAACGTCCTCCATTTGGTAGTGAACGCTGTCTTGAATTGGTCACAGTGTTGCACCAAAATCTGATTATATCCTGAATATCCATCTAGGAGGGAGAAACGCTTGCTACCTGTCACCATTTGAAGAATCTGCTCCATGCTGGGGAGAGGATAATGGTCTTTCAGAGAGACTTTATTGAGATCTCTGAAATCTACACATAATTTGATCTCCCCATTCTTTTTCCGGACAGGAACAAAATTGGCCAGCCAAGAAGAGTGTTTGATTGGAAATATTATCTTGGACTCAATCAACTTGGTGAGTTCCTTCTGCATGAGAGGCTCAATCTTTGAGTTGACAAGCCTTTGCTTCTGCTTAATCGGCGTGGCACCTTCCTCCAGCTCAATGGTATGTTGGGCCAAACTTGGGTCGAAACCCTTCAAATCGTTATACTCCCAGGCAAAGACATCAACAAACTCCTGGCACAACAAGGTGAAGCCCTGCCTTTCATGGTCCGTGCACACTTTCCCAAGTGCAAGCAACTTATTCTTGAATATTTCAACCTTTTCATAGTTCTCCTTCGTTGTGATGCTTGCCTTATCGCTTTTCAACTGGTCATCTTCATTGAAGATACTCTCGAGAGTGACCAAGCCTTTTGGAAGTTTATTGTTCTTCAGCTGAACAATTTGGCTGCCATACTGCTGTTGTAGCTTAGCCTAGTTTTTAGCCGCAAACTCAGCGTCTTCTTGCAAGAAGAATGCTATTTGTTGGTCGCTGTCAAACACCTGACAGTTAGTGATGTTGTCAGGTATAGAGGGCCGGATTACTACCTTCAAATGGTGCGGATTGCGGTCTCGACCTATCTCTTTAGGGATATCAAACTGGGCACCAACTGCTGCCAGCGTATCTGCTTGCTTGTTTTGCTTTCTAGGAATGGAGGTAACATTGAAAGCAAGGAAACTCTCTACTAAGTCCCATACCTTATGTTTGTAGGACTTAAGCAAAGAATTCTTTGTCAGATTTTGGCCCCTTACCTGATTCACAATCAACTCACTGTCACCAAAAACCTGCAGCTCTTTGATTCCTCTTTTCCTCGCCCACTCCAAACCATGGATGAGAGATTCGTACTCCGCAACATTGCTTGTGCAAGAAAATTGAAACCTGAAAGCCGAAAAGTATTTCTCCTTTGAAGGAGAAACTAGCACCACTCCACCACCAGCTCCCAAGTTACTTCTTGAGCCATCAAAGAACAACTGCCATAAACTTGAGCTTTCTTGGCTTGCTTTCATTAGATTTGGTACAAAAGTACCCTCTTCGTGCATGCAATAAATCCCAAGGCTTGCCTCTTCTATGAACTTGTAAGGATCATGCTCAAAATTGTCACTTCCCCATTCGTCTAAGAGCAGGTTAACAACTCCTTCAAGGGCGGAGGATGGAGATTGATCCACTTGGAATTCTTCTTGGTCAATAATGGCGTAGCTAACATTTGCCGCCTTGAGCGAGTATGGTTCCAGACAATTTCTGTGAAGTGGCTCCAATTCAATCTTAACCTTAATCCCATACTTGGTTCTAAAAACCAGATAGGACCAGTTTGCTGCTAGGTAGCCGCCTATTTTGGATGTGAAATCCCTGGACAAACAAATAGCAAAGTAATGAGGGACATCCGCCACTACCACATTGTGAGGAACTGAGAAGGTCGGGCAGGGGTGTAGCGTCAAGCTCAAACCCTTTACCACTCCAACTGTCTTTGCTGGTGTTCCATCCAGCTGCAGGACTCCCTTAATCATCTCTTCATAGTTGAGTGCCAGTTTATCCGCTATGCATTTAGGCATTATCGAGGTGCTTGCTTCACTGTCAATGATGCAATTGTGCACCAAGAAATCTCCTATGACTAAGGATAAATAAAAAAGGGGAACCTTTTTCTCTTTCTTAACTTACCTGATGTGGAACGCTGCCCATTCACCATCAGAACATTATCGGGCTTTGTTGAGACAGATTGTTCATTCAGCGCATGCAATTCTTTTTGCAGCATGTCCTTTTGTCCTGGTATTGATGATGAATCCCACAAGGAGATATTCACGTGCAGCTTCTTCATTGGGTCTACCACGTTGACTCGAGGGTTGCCTTCTTTCAAATTTTTTTTGGGATTACTTACAGCCTGAGGCGCAGGCCGAGGAGCTGAAGGTGCAACCGGCGGTCTGAAGTTTGGAAACTTTTAGTTTACATGTGATGAAGAAGGTGGTGCTGACGTTTGAGCAACTGTTTGAGCTTCTTCCATTGCTCTTCTTTTGGACCTTGTGTTCGTTGCAACATAGTCGCCCTGATTGTTTGCACTACCCACGTAATTGATTGCATAGAACTCACCTTCCAGGTGATTCATGAGAGTAGAATCGGGCTGAGTCTGACTGCTACTTATGTTGGGTTGCACTGAAGCCTCAAAGCTTGGGAATTGGGTGACTTCCTGATTGTCCTGTGCATTTGTGTAGTGACTCAGCATTTCATTTGTATAAACAACCGGATTTTGACCATATCCCGTGGTTGAGCAACTGGGCTGTTCTTGTACCAGATTGTTTTGAGCGGACGCTAGAGCCTTGGATGATGAAGGGGCGCTTGGATTATAGCCTTGAAAAGGTCTGGCCTGTGCAAACTGACCCTGCCCTTGATTGTAATTCTGGAAAGGGGGCCTATTTGCTTGTCCGTACTGCTGATATCCTTGATTTGGTCGATTACTTTGAGCCTACTGCCTTTTGAGAGCCACTAGCTCATTTGTTACGCTTTGCAACAAGCTTTTGACTTCATGGAGGTCATTGGACGAAGTAGCAGCCGGCTTTTCTATGCCAGGCAGAAGAGCCAAAGTAGGTGCGGCAGTCTGGATTGGAGGCAACAATTCAAGAAAGAGCGGCATATGAGGCCTAGGGGCTATCTTTCCTGCTTGCACCAGGCAATTCTCAACTACTATGGCTATATCATAGGCAGCAGGCAACACAAGTCCTCCCATGGACTATCATAACAGCAATGTCGCTGTTCAACGCTTTCAAATAATAGAGGAAAACATAGCTCGGAGTCGGCGTTACCAGAATGGGGATTCTGTCCCATGTCTTTTGAAAACGAGTATTGAAATCTTGCATGAACTGATGTGGAGCTCTTTTCATAGTGGTTTGCTGCTCGGCAAGTGAAAGGTGGTCGCTCTTCTCTCCAAATCTGTTCGTTAAGAGGGTACCCAATTCATTCCAGGAATCGACTGAATTCATGGGCAAAGTCCCATCCCAGTCTAGAACCTTGCCCTTGAAAGACAATGTCAGCAATCTGATTGCAATGTTTTCCTCAGTGACATTGTGAATATTGCAGAGGTTAGCAATATTTCTGATGTGTTTGATAGCAGTAATGGGCCCTTCTCCATTAAAGGGAGGCACACTTTTAAGGATTGCCCCTGGAATTGGGTCATAATGTAGGAGATTCAAAGGACTTTGACCATGAAAGCCCACAAAAGGTAAAGCCATAGCTATGACAAGATTCAACCGAGGCCTTCTTGCGTAGGTGTATCTTATAGCAGGTCTGGGAAGGTGATTTGCTGAATAAGGATGAGTTTTTTCAAACCTCAGTCGCTTTGCTGAGTTCAAAGGCAATTCCACGAATTCAAAAGGGACACCTTTAACAGCAGATCGTGTGGTGATTTTCGGCATAGGAGGTCAGACTGGTCTTTGATCAGAGAATGATGTTCTTAATAGTGGAGTCGCCAGACGCTAAAAAATGGTTGATTTTACTGTAACAGGACCAACATCAATCCTGGGACTTTGTTGAGTGTTAAAAATGGTGTTAAAAAATGGTTCCACCGGGGGTGCCAAAAACTGTTGACGCAGTGGATTGCACCCTCGATAGGACGCTGAACTCCTATCTTCCACGCGTCAAAATGGAAACTCCTCTCTTGCCTATGGGTCTGGCAAAACTGAGGGGAGAGTCTCTAGATAAGGGCTAGCTCCCTTGATGCATCTCTGAGTTATTTCAGTAATATTGCTAATACATATATATAATGGGGGGTTGAAAAGAGAGAAGGATTACTAAAAAATAGAACCTAACCTAAGCTAGTGATGCACCAAACAAGTTCGATCTACTCATATTCACACTTTGAACCATAAGAACACATATATACACTTTATCTGGTGAAAGGGCCAGACTGAAGGGAGCTTAACAGGAACGCTTTAATAGAAACACACAGAAAAGAACTTACCATAAGCACTGTAGGAAAAGCACACTGCCTGGTAACCTTCTTTTGCCTTTGCGCTCCAAATACAACTCTTCTTGTCCCCTGCAGGAATGGCGCTTTGTCTATACCAGGTGTGTTGGTATCAACCTTGTGAAAGCATTAGGAAAGAAATGACTGAACACATGGCTAACACTCAGACACACTCAGAGATATATCCAACTAAAATAGAGGTAAAAAATGCGAAATCTATTGATTCCAGGTGAAAATTGGCAGGGCTTTGCCTTACAATATGAGAGATACCCCTTCTCAAATGAGAAGTTACAATATATATAGAGAAGAAAACAAAAGCGCTCCTTTTGGAAAAGATTTTGGCGCCCTTTGACAAGTGGCCTACGTGTGCTGAGAGCATTGGGAAGAGGAAGCCGCTGAAAGAGAATGATGTGTCGGCTCCGATTTTGACTTTAGGTGTTTAAATACATTAAATGTCACGCGTGAAAACATAGGCCGCGCCGTTTGTCTGCAAACAAGACCGCTCCTTCAAGACATTCACGCGGTTTGTGTGCTTATCAATGCAAAGTGTGAAAAAACAGGCCGTGTCTTCACTGTTTGCGCCCCTTGATGACCACTTGGCGGAGACTGTTCCAACTATAGGAATAACTCGTCTCCCCTTTGCCACCTGGGCTATTTTGGCCATATTCATTTTGTCTCTTCCTGGTTTTGTCTTTTCCTGGTTTTGTCTTTTCCTCTCTTGACTCTTTTCGGCAATCTGAGCCCTCGGGCCTATCTTCTGTCAATCTTTGGCTCTTTGGGCTCCCTTCTCAGCGGTCTCTTCCTTTTGGCCTTAAGGTCTTTGAATTCCTTCGGGTTGGCGCTCAAGCATTTGAAGATGAACGGCTATTTCATTGGCCTGAATTTGACGTCTTCGGGGACGTCATTTGACGTCCGGATTCCAATGGCTAGTTCATGATGCCCAATTTGACGTTTGCGGGCCCGTCATCCCCTTTGGCAATTTCTTCGGCTTTCTTTCCTTCTGCCTTTTTTCCTTCGCCCGGGCCTTTGTCTTTTAACTCTCCTGAAAGGAAGGAGTCCCTTCGGGGCTTGGAGAAAGGTCCCTTCATTTTGCCGAGAGTCCCCCCGCAAGGGTACTTGCCCTTCGGGGTCCTTCGGGCTCCTTTTGTCCTCAAATCCTTCGGACAAAATGTCCGAAGGAATTTTTTCGGACATTTTGTCCGAAGGAAATGTTCCTTTACGTTTTTTCCCGCTTGCTTTCAGTCGGCTTTCCCTTCGGTCGGGCTTTCTTTTTTGCGCGAATTCCTTCAGACATTTTGTCCGAAGGAATGTTCCCGTCAATGTTTGAACGCTTTGCTTTCTTCGGTCGGCTTCTTTCTTTCAAAAAAATTTCCCGACAAATGCCTTCGGACAAAATGTCTGAAGGAATTCCTTCGGGCATTTTGTCCGAAGGAATTAATCCTTTGATTTTCCGTGTCTTTTCCTTCTGACAAAATGTCCGAAGGACTTTTGAACTTTACCTTGGATTCTTTTGGATTTATTCCTCGGACAAAAGTCCGAAGGAAATCCTCCCCTTTTGCCTTTGTCTTTTCTGAAGGAAAACTCTGCCTTGTTTCGGCCTTTTGACCAGCTGCCCTCCACAAGGGCACCTTTGGGTCTGGAACTGCCCTCTGCAGCCTGCTTGAAAATTCCAGTTTGTGCCTGACTGCCCTCCACAAGGGTACTTGTCCTTCGGGCTTTGCAAGACCCCCTTTGAACCTTCCGATTGAACCAAACGATTGAACTGGTTCCTCCTTTTGCTAAAAGACTTTTGCAAACCAGAAATTGAATTGGCTCAGAACAATAGGGGAAGGAGACCGATTTTGCCCTGCAGGGCCAAAATGGTCAACAGTAGCATAGTTAGTTGTTTCAGAAAAGGCCATAGTATTAAACTCTCCATGGGAGAATATTGACTGGACATTCCTATGTTTTCCATTCCTATGTGTGGAGTAGACATTGTGTTGGGAGTCCAATGGCTAACTACCTTGGAAACAATTAAGATGATTTTTCACGAGCTATTCATGTGTCTCCATTCAACAGGCATGAAATTTGAACTGCATGGGTTACGTGAAAAGCCCTCACAATTGGTGAATTCTTGTTAGATGTAGAAGATTTTAAAGAAGGGAGTGGATGGGTTTGTGGCTCAATTATCTTCAATAGAGTCACAATCACCAAAGGGATCTACATTGCCAAATCTAGAGGCCATTGTGGAGGAGCACTCAATAGTTTTTGAAGATATGCTGAAAGAAATTCTTCTCAAAAGGGATCATGAATCATGCGATTCAATTAGTGCCAGGGTGCCAACCACCCAACATCAGGCCTTATAGGTACCCATATGTCCAAAAGAGTGAGATTGATAAGATGTTACAAGGGATACTAGAAGCAAGTATTATTCGTCATAGTTAGAGCTCTTATTCCTCTCCAGTGATGATGGTGTGCAAGAAAGATGACACTTGGCGCATGTGTCTTGACTACAAGGAACTCAACAAGTACACCATCAAAGGTAAGTTCCCTATTCCGGTAATTGATGATTTTCTAGATGAATTGCATGGCGTTGTTTATTTTACAAAATTTGATTTTTGTTTTGGGTATCATCAAATCAAAATAAAAAATGAGGATATTCATAAGATAGCTTTCGGAGCCTAAGGGCCATTATGAATTTCTATGATGCCTTTTGGCCTCATTAATGCACCATCTACATTTCAGAGTTTGAAGAACTCTATTTTTCGGCCATTTCTATGAAAATTTGTCTCAGTTTTTCTATTATGACATTTTAATATACAACAAAACATGGGAGGAACACTTTTATCATGTGAATCAGGTTTTGGATATTTTTGAACAAAACTAATTTTATGTCAAGCCTTTCAAATGCACTTTTAGAGTCATGGAGGTCGAGTATTTGAGCCACATTGTTTCACATGAAGGCATCAAGGTGGATATTCACAAGATCAAGGCCATGGTAGAATGGAAAGTGCCTAAAACCCTAAAAATCCTCTGAGGATTCTTGGGGCTCAGAGTTACAATTGTCTTTTTGTTAAAAACAATGTTAGTATAGCAACACCATTCACAACCTTATTGAAGAAGCACTCCTTCCATTGGAATGAGGCAACAACCAAGGCATTTGAGAAGCTCAAGGGGCCATGTGCACCACCCAATTCTAGCTACTCCATATTTCTCTAAAACTTTCATTGTGGAATGTGATGCTTTGGGGTATGGCATTGGGGTCACACTTATGCAAGGAGAATGACTCATTGCATTTGAGAGTTGCCAATTCAAAGGTAAGAATTTGCTAAAGCCTATTTATGAGAAGGAAATGATGGCCATCCTTCATGTAGTAAAACAATGGTGACCATATCTAATGGGAAAACACTTTAAAGTGAAGATATTTTGAAGTCGAAGATTGGGTTTTTGTGTGTTTATAGCCATATAAGCAAATTTCCTTGAAATAACAGGAGGATAACATGCTTTGACCTAAGAACTATGGCCTTTATCAAGTCATGCAGAAGATAGGCGTTGTAGCATACAAACTGAAATTACCTCACTTGGTGAAAATACATATTGTCTTCCATGTTTCCTACTTGAAGAAGGTCATTCGACAAAGAGTTTCAGTGTAGACAGAGTTCCTAGAGATTGATGAGGAGAGAATAATCATTTTGGAACTTGAGGGTTTAATTTAGACACACACTAAGAAGTTATAGACGAGGGTGATTACAAAATATTTGACCAAGTGGAAGAATCTAGCTACTGAAGATGCAACGTAAGAGGATGAAGTGTTCTTGCAGAAGCATACAATGATCGTCAACATTGACGAGAGTGTTGGTTTGAGGGGGAGGGGCATGCTACGCCCTTAACCTTAACCTATCCAACTTGTGGCTATCGTAACATTTAATTAAGTCATATGATCATTTATAGCTTCATATTGTTGGTAGGGTTGGCCTAGGGTGCGTCCATAACATAATTAGGGTATATATAGGAGGTAGTGGTTAGTAGTTTATGATCATATTGCAAATTCTATTCTTATTGTAAGGTTGTGGAGATTGGCCACTCAAAGCGGCTTAGTCGTATGCTTCATTATTCTGTGCTTATTTCAATCATATTGTGATCTATTGTCATGATTCTACTTTAGTAGTATAATAATTTCTTTACACTTAATTACATTAATGACAACCAACTCTCCTGATTACATTTACATGGCATATTCGCACTTAACCTCTCTAATATTACGTTAGAAAGGAGTATGACATCATCTTCCTTTGACCCTCCCACACCGCTATTCCAAATTGGGGAAGTCATCACCGTGCCCAACTTTATACAACTCTACTTGTCCTTGCTGCATAGCCCTACTAGCATGTCGCAATTATTGTTAGGTATTTGACTATAAGATTTGCCTTCTAACATAACCAGTTTGAATTTGGTTCATCGTCGAACATTGATAGCTCAAACAAATTTATGCTATTTGCAGTCGATACTAAGTGGATGCCCATGAAACTAGTTTGATCCAACTTAAATGGATGGAAACATATCCTCCACTTTGTTGTTAATCCCTTTTTTGTATCTGATTATTGGGTTAAACTGCTGCAAGGATGCCATTCACTTGAATTATCTTCTTTGTTGCTATATACTTGTCAATGTCGCCATGGCATTTGCATAATCCAAAAGGAATTACGAGACATTTGAAGAATCCTTGCTTTATCTTGAATGTAGTATTCATAGTGTCTTATTCCTTGATCCTCACTTGGTGATAACATTACTTCAGCTCCAATTTCATGAAATGCTTATCTCTTTGCAATTGATTCAAAAAGTCATCCATCCTTGCCAAGGGATACCAGTTCTTGATGGCACTTCTATTTGAGCTACATGAATTAATGTACACGCACCGGGATCCATACTTCTTCAGCACCATAATAAAAGTAAAATGTGCATAGTTACACACCTAGTCGTATGGACCCTTTATCAAGGAGTTCTTGTACCATCTCTTGGTCTCTTCTGATTTCAACATTGAAGTTTGGTGTAACCCAATGTTTTAGTAGTAGTACATCTAGAGTGAGTTGAATCTTGTGCTTGATTAGTCACTTAGGTGGTAAACCTATTGGATACAAAAAGACCTCTTCACAGCATGAAATTAGGTCATATACTTGTTGTTTCTTTTGTTTGACATTGAGTGTTTGAGCAAAACATTATGTTGCTTCACCTTTCTCTTCTTTTGCCCTTAGTACCAAGGGTACAAACTTCTTGCTGGCATATATCAAACTCTTTGCTAGCGTAGTAGAGACCAACAATTTTTTCTCATTTCCTTGGTCCTTATTTACCAAATAATGACTTCCCATATTTCATCACTCTATTCTTTTGCGCCCAAGGGAAAAATATGGCATGTTAGTCCCTCAAATATGGACCTTTGATTATCATGTCACAAATATTAAGAGGTAGTACATCACACTTTATCTAGTCAAATTTCTTAGCTCCAGTAGAGAATTGAAACTAACATTGTTATGTCACTTGCATCTCCATATCTTATTCATCACAGGGGATTATGTGTTTCGATACTTAAAAGTGTTTAGTCCCAATGACCTCACTTGTGACTTAGATATTGGATTCCTCTAATTTCTAGTTTTAAATATGGTAATCACCTTTGAATCTCCCAATTGAATCATCACATGGAGCAAGCTCTCGTTGACCCCATTCCAAACCTTATTCCCTTAAGGTTCTAAATTTGTTATCTACTTACTACCTCACCGCTATTTTCCTTGATGGGTTTGATGATGTCTTACCTCTCTTTGCCTTATCAACTGATTCTTGAATTGATGAGTCTTTCATCAATGATTTATCTGATGTGGTATCCTTCAATGCAACCATATCTTTACTTTGGATGGAACAATCTTTACTAATGTTGGCTTGTCTCCATTTTGTGGTAGTGCCTGCTTCGATGACTTAAACAATATGAATCTTCTATTCACCTTATTGCCATTGGATTCACCTTTGTATTGTTATATTGGAAATTTCCTTCTTACCTATTTGTGGGAATCAAGTCATGGCATAAGACTTCTTGCAATGCTCTATGTTGGCATTTTTCTTACAACATTTTTCTGAAGATTCTTTTGTTGTATCATCCTTTTGTGTTGTGGACTTGGACAAATGTGACATAGTCGCATGTGCTATTGTATCTTATTAAATGACGAGATATAGTCACACGGGCGATTGTAGTTTATTATATGATGAGATATAGTCACCCAAGCTATTTTATATGCTTAAATATTGTTGCGTACTAAGAACAGTCAATAGAGTCCACAACCTAGTATTTCGACTCAAGTGCATCCCGACACTATACGTGTCACAGAGACTGGTATGTATCTTTTACCAAAGATAAGAGTAGAAGTGAATTTGTTAATCTAGGTGATGGTTGGACTGCCTATGTTAAAGGTTCATGTCACATTGAACAATATTATGAGTTATACTTTCCAGAAAGTTTGATATATTAATATAATATGGTAAAGTGGATTTAGGTCAACACTAAAACATATTAAACCATACAATAATGAATACAATTCAGATTTGAACAAAATACAACAATATAACATTAATCACATACCTAATTGCAGGAATTGAAATGAATTAAATATTTTAAATTAAGGAAGAGAGGGTTCTTAGATAAATACCAAATTTGTACTAAACCTGTTTGCTTTCAGAAGCTGAAATCAAGTGAAGACAGGTCTAGAGATGGTATAGAGCAAACCTAGAAAATTTATGCAAACGTGATAAAGTGTAGAAAACTGCTAGAAGCGTAATGGTATGCTCCTAGCATATGACCAGGAGCATAGTGGTATGCCCCTGGAGAGAAGGCATGCTTCTGGTCAACTATATATGCTCTTGGTCAAACTATATTACATCCCAAAACAAATTTGACAAATGCTTTCCTCTGCTTCAATTCTTCAAAAACCTTGCTCAATTTGTCACAATTCACTTTAGATCTTCTAGAAACGTTTTTCCTTTCTTGCAAACTCTAATCAACTCAAACCACCTTGCAAGAACATAAAAAATGATAGTTATGAGGGGTTTGCATCAATCACACCGTTGTTCTTTGACAAGTTGACAATCAACACTCAACACAGTCCAACAAGTATTTCAGTTTAATATGAAGATCCAAACCCTTATTGTATCCTTATCAATGAGATGCAAGCAACTAGTGTATTTTATATGCTTTTTCACTATTCCTTCAATTCTTCTATTGGTACATGGATGCTGCTCTAATAATACAATCCTTTGCTTTATGATTCAATAGATGGCTTCTCAATATAAATAAGTGTTTCTCCTAAATGCATCAATGCCCTCATGTACTTATAAACTTCTTGAATTCAAATAAGGACCCTATTGACATGCAAATTGACACATAACAGGTATGAAACATTGACAAAAGGGGCACAAACAACGACAAACAAAGGAGACAAACAACGACAAAACAAAAGCAAGACCAAAGGGGCCTACTAAAGAAAACAACTAGGAGTGTAGTGGTATGCCCTTGGTTGGACCAAAGGCGTACTACTACTCACGACCATGAAAACCTGAAGAGGAACAAGAGAAACAGAGCCAAAGAGTGAAAACACAACATAAGAGAGAGAAGATGAGAAGAATAAAGGAAAGCCATGACACAACAAAAAATAAGAGGGTGCAAGTGTTGCCAAAGATAAGAGAAAATGCCAATAAGAGCCTAACTAAACCAATGATCCAAAAACATATGGACACACTAATACCATAGCAAATAACTAGTCATGTACCAAAATTAGGTGTCTACATAATGCCCCACTTTGATGTGTGTGTGTGTGCATACGTACATATCTAAGTAAAACAAACAAGTGTACCTTGGAGGGCTTGAAGAAGAATTTGCGACCGAAACTTGTAAGAGTTCTCAGAGTTAATATCGGATATGATAACGATTTGGAAGTCCAAAGGAGGAGATCACAAAGTCCAACTCCTATGGGCTGCAAAATAAAAGAAATCCTATCTCATCGCAATGTGCACGAGCATATTGACTATCACTGTGAAAGAACCATGAAGATCTTGGAATGAACATCTATGCTCCTCTGTTGGGATGTAAGACTTGAAGTACCTGCAAACATAAGGAAAACATTTGCAAGTAGATAAATGTCTATAATCAATAATCAAGGAATTGCTGAAATCACTAAATAAAATTAAAAAGTAGGAATGAATACAACTGGTTGTGTGTAGCTACGAATCCGTCTCTGTAGAATCTATATCGTCTTTGAATAAGCATCTTGTTGAGGAGACCAAGTGAGGTGTGTCTTATGACTCTGGTGCATGCCTTTAAATGTAGAATCAAGTAGAAGAATGCCTTGTAACTCTCTGGTGAACGCCTCCAATACAGGGGCAAGTGTTTTGTAACTCTTTGTAGCATGCCTTATAACAATCTAAGCTATGTTTCATCATGTAACTAGAGATAGAATAAGCAGATCATGTGTGCCCTTTTTGAGGTATGGGATGTACTTGTGTATCACACATCTTAAAAGAAACGGATTATGCGTACCATGTGTAAAATAAGAAATCATAAGATGACATCATCATTTAAGGCACATTTATTACACATTTTGTATGGTCATACAAATAAAAGTATAATTTTTAAAGCTCATTTATAACATGTTTTGGTATAATTATAGAAAGATGGTATCCTCATTAAAGATCATTTATAGCATGTTTTGGTGTAATCATAGAACTATATCATCTTGAAAGCACAACTATGGTAAGGAACTGATCTCATATATACCTGAGCGGAAGCAATGCAGGGAAAGGTGGTGCTGCCCTTGTATGGACACCATAACTAATAGAATCATAGGAAGGATAGGTTGCCTTTGAATGTGCAAATATAATCAATGTAAGCCCAAGTAGGAGTATGCCCCACTATAAACAAGATGTAGGAAATGATGCATGGCGAGAACATGCCCAATATATGGAATGTAAAATCATGTCTCTAATGAGCAATATATAAGCAATGAAATACAACAATAGTATACCCCTGTATAGGTGATATATCTATACAAGTGTGATAATAGGTTCCCCCATATGGGCAAGGTATAATCGATGAAGCACAAGCAATGGTATGCCCCAATGTGGACAAGATATATGTGATGTAAGCACAATAGTATGAGATTGTCTCGATGTGCGAAAGATGTTGTCTATGTTGGTGTCCAAATACTATGCTTCTGTATAGTCAATATATAATCAAGGATGCATGAGTATAAGATATGCCCCCAAACGGGAAAGATATAATCAATGTAGGGGAGCGGGGAGCACACAAGGGTCCTTGCCCCAAATAGATAGATGCATGGTATGGATCATGGCAATGTAGGCAATGACATAAAACATCCAATGATATGAATCAAGGCGAATGAGGGATTTGGGACACGTGCCAATGCAGAATAAAGTTAAAGACGATAGGAAAATCAAGCGTATGTATGCAAAGAAAAGTATGTGAAATATATGGCAAGAAATAAACTCCCTAGAAGAGAAAGGAACAATAAAAAAGGAGCAACTAGAGCCAATTGGGAAATAAAATATGCAAAAACCATCAAGTTTAAGAAAATGATAGGTCGATAAAAAGGAATAATAAAAAAGAAATAAAAAGTCAAAGCAATCTAATAAAATTGCAATAAATGCCCAACACAATGACCCCGGAGCCAACTGTGAATCCATGATCATAAATATGGTGTAGATCCCATTTTTAACTTAATAATACCAAATGAATCATTATATGTATGTAAGTAAATGGTGTCATGTTTTCATGGAAAAGATTTAGATGTCTTGGGAACCAGGAGTCCAAGAAGTGCAATACATTTTCACTATCAGTGTCATCATCATTGGCGTAAACATTATCAGTGCAAGCAATTGTGTTAGATTTCATTTCCTCTTGTAAAATAGCACTTTTATTAATTCGAATGGCATGTCGAATAATTAGATATTTGGTAGGTGTTTTATATTGAATAGGCATAAGAGGTTATGATACGATTACCTTGGCACATGAGTGAGTAGATACCTGAATTTTAGGCATACTATATTTTTTTATGACAAAGTGCACAATGTGGTTCTACGCTGAGAAAAGTACACTAAACCAGTGTAAACATACAAGACAAATTTGACTTAAATACATCAATATCGTAACAAAAACATACCTGAAATGTGCAAAAACAAATGATTAATATACTTGGAATTTGACAAAGAGAGTTCTTAAAGAAATGCTCGAATTGTGACTTAACTATGTATTGTTGGAGGTTGAATTTAGGTGCAAATAAGTCCATGAATCAATATATACATAACCTAGAAAATTATGAAGAAACTGACAGAGTTGAAAATTTTGACCAGGGTTGTAAGGATCATTAGGCTCGATACTAGCAGGCTAATCCCATTTCTGGTCACTGTGGCCAATCTTGGTAGTGTTGACCATTTTCGGTCCAACAGGGCAAAATTCGGTCCCCTTCTTTCCCTGCTGTTCTAAGCCAGTTCATTTTTTGATTTTGCACAAGTCTGGGAATTTCGACGGACTCTGCAGGGAATTTCTACAGACTCTGCAGGCATTTCTACGGACTCTGCACGTTGTTTCTACGAACTCTGCAGGAAGTTTTCTACAGACTCTGCACGCTGTTTCTACGAACGCTGCAGGCCTGTTTCTGCGGACTCTGCAGGCAAGAAACAGGTTCCCAACACTTGGGCGCAAAATGGACCATTCCGAGTTCAAGTGCTTGGTTCAAGCAATCGGTTCAACGGGTTGGTTCAAGCACTCGGTTCAACAGGTTGGTTCACCTAGTTGGTTCAATGCCTTGGTTCGACGACTTGGTCTTTCCAAGAGTTAGCAACTTTGACCCGTTGAACCGGTTCAATCAAATGGTTCATCGGATTGGTTCAAAGGCTTGTTTCATTTGGATGGTTCAAGTAGGGTTCAACCAGAAGGTTCAAGAGAGTCTCCCGAAGGACCAGTGCCCTTGCGGAGGGCAGTCAAACATAAAAGGAACCATTCAAGTGCCCTTGTGGAGGGCAGGGAATACTTAAAAAGACCAAAAAGTGGACAAGGCCGAAAAGGTAAGTTTTCTTCGGAGATTTGTTTAAGGCAAAGGACGAGAATTTCTTCGGACAAAATGTCCGAAGGAATTCCTTCAGACAAAAAGTCCGAAGAAATTCGAGAAAAGCTGCGGGAAAAAACCCGAGAAAAAACTCCGAAGGAAAGGAGGCGAGCGAGAAATTCTTGCGAACATTTTGTCTGCGGGAAGAATGGCCGAGACGAAAGCCCGACCAAAGAGAATTCCGAAGGCCAAAAGTGATCAAGATAGTTCTTGCAGACATTTTGTTCGCGGGAGAAATGGCCGAAACAAAAGCCCGACCAAAAAAAAAGCCGAAGGAAAGGAAAAGGCCGAGGAAATTCAAAGGGGTGATGGGCCCGAAGACGTCAAAATCAAGCACGGCGAACTAGTCGTTGGAGGTTCAAACGCCCAGTGATGGGTGCACAAACGTCAAATTTAAGGCGGTGAAATAGCCGTTGATTTTGAAAAGCTTAAGGATAGGCCGCGAGTGAACTTAGCGACCCGCCAAGAAGATAGCCCCGAGGGCCGAAGGAGACAAAAAAGACAAATCCAGGAAGAGACAAAAGAGCCAAGCGCTGGAATGGACAAAACAACCCAGGTGGCAAAGGAGAGGTGAGTTATTCTAGCGGTTGACACAGTGTCCGCCAAGTGGTCATCAAGGAGCGCAAATAGTAAACGACGCGCCTTGTTTTCTCCACTTTGCATTTATGAGCAGACAAACCGCGTGAATATCTTAATGGAGCAGTCTTGTTTGCAGAAAAAGAGGCGCGGCCCATGCTTTCACATTAATGTTTGAACACCAAAGTCAAGACCGGCGATTACACAACATGGTTCTAGCAGGCCTCTTCTAGAAGGATGATATCAGCAACATCGACTTCCTCTTCCCGATGCTCTCAACGCACATGGGCCAGCTTGTAAAAGGGCCCCAAAGTCTTTTCCAAAGGGGCGCCTTTACTTCTTCTCCTATATATTGTAAACTTCTCATTTTGAAAAAGATCTCTTAGCCTGTAAGGCAAAGCTCTAACCCTAAAATCTCTGGGTTTGTAAGGCAGAACTCTGCCAGATTTTACCTTGAATCAAGACATAGCATTTTTTACCTCCATTTGAACTTGCACTCATGCATATGTCTATGTTTTCGTTTTGTGTTAAGTCATTTTCTTATATGCTTTCACAGAATGATTCCAGCATGTCTAGTGCATTGTGAAATTTCTTCTTCTGCAGGTCTGCCAGAAGTGTCTACAGCAGGAATATAGGCGCATGTGAATACGCTGCCAAAGTGCGTCTCAGAACACCTCTGGTAGTTCTTCCTCCCTGTATCTCTACGGACCTCTGACTCACTGACACAGAAGAGTTTCCCATATCAGATGAAGTGTATGTTAACTTGTCCTTGGTGAAAAGTGTAGGTCCGAGCTAAGTAAATCAACTTTTTTGGTGTATCACCTTTTAATTTAGGTTTAGGTTCTGCTTTTCAGTAATCCTTCTCCCTTTTCACCCCCCCATTTGTCAGCAGTAGGAAATCCAGGACCTAAAAGATACATCAAAGGGAGCTAGCCCTTATCTAGAGACTCTCCCCCCAGTTTTGCCAGGCCCATAGGCAAGAGGGGAGTTTCCATTGTTGCGCGTGGAAGGCAGGGGCTTGGCCACCTGTCGAGGGTGCAATCCACTGCGTCAACAGGTAGATGAAGTTGGATTTTGCTGAAATTTTGCAATCACCTTCGTCTGTCCCTGTTGATAAAACATCTCTCATATTGTCAAATTAAGTTGTGGATCTTTCAGAATTGCTTCTCCTTTCTCCCAACCCTAATTAGCTCTAATAGACCTTGCAAGAGCATAAAAATATGGGTGTGGTTATGAGGGGCTTGCTTCAGTTAGGCTCTTGTTCGTAGATATATTGACAATCAACACTCATATAGTCCATCAAGCAGTCTAATACAATATGAAGATACCGATCCTTATTCTTATCAATGAGATGCAAGCAAATAGTAGATTCTATATGCTTATTCACTAATCCTTCACTTTTTGGTACAAGGGGTGCAAACACTCTAATAGATGGTAGATAGTAATAAAAACATAGTGCAATAACTCATGGGATCCTCCCTTAGATTTTTCTCTTCCTCTACATGCATTAGAATGCTTGCGTATATATAGACTTCTTGAATTCAAATTAAGATCTTATTGGTGCGCAAGTTGACGATCAAAAGGTGGGAAAATTGACAAACAAGTCACAGGAAGCTGAAAAAATTGGGTGCATGGTTCTAGGGACCTGTTGACAAATCTTCCACGAGTCAGATTTTTTCTTGCCACTTGGAAAGTTCTCGTCTCTAGTCAAGGAAGGAAGAGTTCATTGTTTTCCTTTGCTGATTCTAAAGACTCACTCAAAAAAATTCTACGGACTCACTCAGGAAATTTTCTACTGACTCACTCAGAAGAGTTTCTACGGACTCACTCAGAAGAGTTTCTACGGACTAACTCAGAAAAATTCTATAGACTCACTTAGGTAATTTTCTACGGACTCACTCAGCCAAAAAATTCTACGGACTCTCCCGACACTTAGAAGAAATTCGGAAAAGTTGCAAAAGACAAGGAAAAGACAGTTTCAAGAGTTTCGAAGGGCAGGGTACCCTTCGGAAGGGACACTTACAACAATCCCGAAGGGCACCTACCCTTCGGGCAGGTGGAAGACCAAAATCACAGGGTTTTGCAAAAAGTCTGGGTGCCCTCCAATTTTTCCGAAGGGCACTGCCGGAGGACACTTGGACTGGCTGCCGAAGGGCACATCAAAAAGCAAAGGCAAAGAAAGAATCCTTTGGACAAAAAGTCCGAAGGAATTCGGAAAGGGCAGGAGACAAAGTCCGATGACAAAGCCAAGACAAAAAGACAAGATAAAGAAAAGTCAAAGAAAATGAATTCTTTCGGACTTTTTCTCTGAAGGAATTCCTTTGGACAAAAAGTCCGAAGAAATTCGAAAAAGCTTGCGCGGACATAAATCCGAAGAAAACAAGTCATAAGACAAAAGACAAAGGGGAAAAAATTAAGGAAATGAATTCTTTCGGACTTTTTGTCTGAAGGAATTCCTTCGGACAAAAAGTCCGAAGAAATTCGGAAGTGTCCACGGTGGCTTAGACAAAACAAAAAGGCCGCAAGATATAAAGCGAAGGAATTCGGACAAATAGCCCGAAAAGAATAAACCGCAAGAATATGAATTAGTGTTCAATACAAAAGGCCGACAGAGCAAAGGACCTCGGGAAAAAGCCCGGGCAAATAAGAGTAAAGGGAAATGACAGAAATATAGCCGAAGGAAATATGACAGTTTCTGGTGACGTCCTGCAGGCCGTCAATTTTTTCCTGCAGGAAGTAACCGTTGAAACTAAGGAGATAGCAGGAAATCCGAAATAAATGGAAGCCGACTGTGCAAAAAAGAATAGAAAATAGATAATCTGATGAAGAATTGAATACGGAATCCTGCCGAAAATAGACACGATCAAAATTAAAACGAAATACATGCAAATGTTGGAGCTATTTTCGAACATTAGAGCTATTTTCGAATAAACGGTCAAAGTTCCAGTTGACTGATTATTGAAGACTTGTTCGTCTTCATGCAGCGCATGCATCCAAAAGTCTAAATCAGCTTCAACAGGAGTTTCGAGTTTGAACGAGGAGTTGACTAGTCCATATTTAGAGTTGACTAATTAATCAAACGCCGCATCCACTAGAAGATTTTTCATGCAAAAAAGAGGTGGACGGTTCATGACAAAAATAGGTGCGCTTCATCAAATGAAGAAGCTTCATGCAAGGACAAAGGAAAAATATATTTTATTTTCAGGCCAAGTAAAGCTTGGAGTTAACAAAAGTAAATCTTTCTCTTCAAGTTTATACGCCTATCTTTGGCCTCTTGTAATTTGCTATATAATGGCTTTTAGTCTTGTTTAAAAATCATCCAATCTCTCTTGGTTAGACTAGACTCTGCCATTAAGAGTTGTGTAACCTCTTCGATCAATAAGGACTGTGCTTTCAGATTTCAAGCGTGGCATAGTGTATATTTCTTCAACAATTTGCATAAGTGGTACAGTTTTCTCCCTTCCCAAATTTTGTTTCGTACCTGGTTGCTATATTGTCCTTGTGCAGGTCATGATAAAGTGTTCTTTATTGTCTTTTGCTGAGACTGTAAGTGGATGTAGGTGGCTGCAAATTGTCTTTTATCAGACCTCTCTCCACCATTTTCCCTCAGGTTTTAGTCATTGGATCGAACCTTTGCATGAAATACTTATGCACAAGTGATCAATTGAAGTCTAAGGTCTTCCTTCTCTCTTGTTTGCTCAGTGTTCAAGGTTCCAAGCTGAGTAGGATCATAATTCTGGTGTATCACCCCCTTTTAGGTAGGATTTCCCCTTTAAGTTTTCTTTCTCCCTTTTCCATGGTAGTCAGTAGCGTAGAGTAGGAATCTTCATTGATACATCATACAAGAACCAGCCTTCTCTGGAGGTTCTTCTCACTATTGAGGCACCCACCCTCGTGAGAAGATCCCATTGTTTCAGCCGGATAGAGGATTGGCCGTTTCGCGCACGTCCTTGAATCAGGGTGCAGCTCCAGGCTGACAACATGACCCAAAAAGATAAATGACTAGGATCAAACTACTTGATCTTGGTCAGACTAGGATCAAACCAATTCGATCTTGGACAGATAAAATCCCATAAACAATGTTTTGGGCATTCCGGGACCATCTCAGGTCGTATCGGGGCAAACAATTAGTTGATCTGTAGGTTTTCAAGAGTTCCATATTGAATGGTCATATTATCATAGACCCAAAGTGAACATAAAGTAAAGTTGTAAGGAAAACATAAGGCAAGGGAAGACAATAGGGGGCCCAACACAAGGGAAAACATGCCAATAAGAGCTTTATCTAAACCAGTGATCCGTATGCACCTAAACACACTAATACCAAAGCAAATAACTAGTCCTGTACCAAAATTAAGTGTCTACATAATTATCCACTTTGATGTGAGTGCGTGCATACATATCAAAGTAAAACAAACAAGTGTACTTGGAAGGCTCGAAGAAGAAGTTGCGGTTGAACCCTGTAAATGTTGCTTGAAGTTAATATTGGATGTGACAATGATTTGAAAGTCAAAAGGAAGAGAGAGGTTATTATCATAGATTCCAACTCCTACAACCTGCAAAACAAAGAAACCTTGTTTCCTCGTCATCCACACAAGCATATTTATTGCCAGTGAGGGTCTTGGAGTGAGCCTCCACTCTTGTGTCTAGAATATGAGAATTTGGGGTACCTAAAACATAAAGGAATCATTTGCACGTAGATCAATGTTTATATAAATCGATAATCAAGAATTGCTGAAATAATTGAGTAATCGTTAGTAATTTGGCCTGTCAAGGCCAAATTACTACCCTTACTATTTGAAACTTTCCCAGAATAGTCAAATCCCCTATGCGGATGACCAAACTAGTGATCTATAGTCTAAAGGCATGAATAAGGTGATATGTGGACAGTCAAAATATCAAATGCAGCCATGATGAATTAGGGAGCCAAGAATGATCAAAGGGTCATAAGCATTGATAAAGGTGTTTGTAGATCTTCAAGGGCATCAAGCACAGTCAAGTGAACAACTACAACAATGTTATAACAGTTAGGTTTTTTGTCATGATGTTGCAATGAAGATAAGGAGGATGAGAGATACTTGAAGACCTGTACGCAACAAGTCACCTTGTTTCATTTCAAGAGAACTAGGGTTGATCAAGGGGCAACATGGATATGAGAGAGAGAGTTTGCAAGCCTTGGGTAACATGATACAGTCAAGAAAGTGAAGAAATCCAATGAAGTCATAAGGTTTCAAGAATAATGCTCTCCATATATATGATTAGTGCAAATAATCTCATCAAGCAATTAGAGAAGGAATAAAGATCAAATCTGCATTTGGGTAGTCCTTAAGTCACATACAGGTTTTTTATCCGTACAATGTATTATCATGGAGTGAATCAATAGGCTTATGAAGATCATCTATAGCCAATCTTGGCTATGTTGAGGAGCATTGAAGACAGGGCTTCAATGGAGTTTGTGTAAATAACATGAATGATTAGAAGCAGGAATACTGTTTTTTTTTTTTTTCGGACATTACAACTAATGTTTTTTTTCTAAGTGTTGTCTTAGAATTCTTTCGGGCTCAAAGTGGTAACAATTTCCTCGGACTTTTTGTCTGAGGGAAAAGAATTTTCAAAGGACTCTTTCAAAAACCCGAAGGGTATGTGCCCTTCGAGAGGGATCATTTCGAAAATCCCGAAGGGTAGGTACCCTTTGGGAAAAGTTGAAAGGCCAAGTCGAAAAATCTGACGGGCTTCTCTCTCAAAAGAATGGTTCATTTCATTTTTTTTGAAGGGTATGTGCCCTTGGAATAGTACCCTTTCAGAAAATCCGAAGGGCATGTGCCCTTCGGAAGGGTCATTGACAAGAATTCCGAAGGGCACTTGCCCTTCGAAAAGGCTCATTTTAAGGCCGAAGGGTCATTTTAAAGCTTTTGGAGGACAATTTCAAAAATCTCGAAGGGCACCTGCCCTTCGGGAAGGTACACTTCAAGTTTGGAAGGGACGTTTTCAAGAATCCCGAAGGGCACCTGCCCTTCGGGAAAGTTTATCTTATGAATTTTAAGGGCTTTTACAAAAGCCCGAAGGGCATGTACCCTTCGGGAAAGACATTTTCAAGATTCCCGAAGGGTATGTACCCTTCGGGAAAGTTACTCTACAAGCCGGAGGGAACAAGGAAAATAATTCTCGCGGACCTTTTGTCCGCAAAAAAATGACAAAGGACTCGAACAAAAAGTCCGAAGCAATTCCTTCGAGAATTTGAAAGCTATAAGTCTGAAAGGAGGAGAAAGATAAAGTCTTCAACAATTCCCATGGACTTTTTGTCTGTGGGAAATTTGACTGTGCAAAAAGAAAAAAACAAGGGGCAAGTAGGATAATCCGAAGATGAAAAGAACAAACCCAAAGGAATAAAACCGGAATCAAATATAAGCAAGGGTATGTACCAAGAGTTAGACAGAGACAAAGTCTAGAGAATAGACCAAGGGAAAAGCAAAATAATCCGAAAGAATAAACAAGCCAAGGGGAAATAATCCAGGGAAAATTGCCAAAGAGACACAGGAAAAAATCCGAGGGAATGGACACGGAAAGTCACAGAGTTTTGTCTGAGTAAATCAAGGAACAAATGTTAGCCAAAAGCCATAAGTAGATAATCCCGAGAAAATGCATGCAAATGATGGAGCCAACGTGGAATTCCATACAAAGCAGAGGCTATTTACGGTTGACTAGTCAAATCTTCAGTTGACTGGTTGTTAAAGTCACGCTTCTCCATGGTTTGACTAGTCACTCTCATGCATCCAAACGTTCCATCTTAGCTCAGGCTTGACTTCTAATTTTGGTGTTCTTCTCACGTTGCAAGGCTCTCAACGTTCTAGCAGTCTAAGTGGAGTTGACTGGACAAATTCGTTGCACATCTTCTTTGTTTTTCATGCAAATGAGAATATCTCTTCCTCCAACTCAGCTTGCAAACGAATCAAATGGAGTTCCTTATTTAGATATTGGCATAGTTTACCATGCAAAGAGAAGTTTGACTTTCATAATTCCACCGTCTATTCTTCTACGCCACTTTGGATTCATGCATGTTTGGAGTTTTCTTGGAGAGTGTCTTGTTTATTTTAAGAGTTAACCTCTCAAACTTGGCCTCACTGTAATACTTCTATGCCAATGTTTGAAAAGGCATGCATTCTTGTAAAATAAAGATTTTATTGAATATTCTATATTGTAAAAAGGTGTTAAGTCTTGGTTAATTAACCAAGACTAACCCTTTCCTCTTTTAGAACTGCACTTAAGGCTATTTCAGGTTTTGAAAAAGGCTATTTATTGGCTTAGTCAAGCCATTGAAAAAGATCCCTGAAGTTTGGAAAGAAGAAATTGTAAGCTGGACCAGTCATAAATAAAGAAGTTATTATTCTGGATCTGAGTTTTGACAGGAGATAGTGTGTAATCTGATTGTGCAACAGTGTATAAGTGAGATTAGTCTCTTTTTGCAGGTCCCGTCCTCACCTATCTCTTCCTTCCTCACCCTTTTGCAGGGCATTTGAAGAGGTTTCCAACCCTTATCTGAAATATTTATGCTTAAGGACAGAATTATAGATTTCATTTGATTATGTGTGCATTGATTTCAATAACTTCAAAGGATTTTAAAAATTCAGGTTTATCACCCCCTTTTAATTATATTTCTCTTTTCAGTTTCCTTCTCCCTTTTCACCCCAAAAATCACAAAAATCACAGTAGTCAAGTTTATTGAAAAAATCTAAAGGGAACCAACTCTCTCTGGAGGTTCTTCTCATCAAAGAGTCACTCATGCTCAGAGAAGTTCCAATTGTATCAGCTGGAGTGAGGGTGTGCTTTTCACATCTTCAAACAGGGTGCACTCTAGAGTGATAACAGTAATGAAGAAAAAATATATTGATAAACTAATGTAGGAGATGAAATGCTTACAAAATCTAAAGCTATAATAGAAAAGAAAAATGGTACACACACACAATGCACAATATTTTCAGCTAGAAAAATCCTTTCGGGAAAAAACCCAACACAATAACCTTATTCCTTATTGCATTAGCTCAACTGTTTACAATATAGTAACGTACTTCAAAGTTTTGCTTTACCTTAATGCACGTGCGAGTATTTGTAGGCACACCAATAGGAAACCGTCCAAGCGGTATTATGTCATGTCCCTCTTTTGATGGGGACATGATGGAAAACCCTTAGCCTTAAAACCCTTTCCAGGAGCTAAGGGACAAATATAAAGAGAAATAAGGATTGAAATGTTTTTAAGTGAATATGTGTAAAAATACTTTTTAAAAAGTACTTTATGTTTTCAAATTAGGGGACTTTTAAGGGTTTTGGATGATTTAAGTGATTTTATAAAACAAAAAGGAAAAAAGAAAAAAAAGAAAAGATCATAAGAGAAGGGTCTATCAAGATCCTTAAGTTACTCTCCCCTCCGAATTTTGGGTTCTTCACTTGTGAGGACTACATAAGGCAAAGAAAGGATCATTTGATTCATTCATGACTAATTTTGATAACTATTTTCTTGAAGTCTAAGCACGAAAAGCAAGGGCTTGCACTTGGAGGATGGAAACCCTTCAAGAGAGCTGAATCAAAGGATGAAAACCCTTGGAATCAGACCTAGAACAACTCACCACGGAGTTGTATTGTGCAGAAATTGACAAAACAAGGGTTTTTTCAACACCACGGGTTGTTTGCAAGAGGAGCGAATCAGTAGAGGAGCTGGACGCATGCATACAGTGGCTGTCCTAGGCAGTGAATGTCTTTTTGAGGGCTGCGTACTTTACCAAAGGGCAGCGACTGAGTTTTGGGGTTGGGCAACCCACTTTGGGGTCATCATAAGACCTTTGAAGGGTGTGGATCAGCCACACGCATTTTTTTGTTATTTTATCCTAATTTTCCAGCCATATATTTGTCGAAAAATATGGTTTTTAGTTGGTTATTTGGCCTATAATATTGATATAATTTCTGCTATTTTTTGGAGAACTGGAATATTATTTTTGGAGCTGATTTCAAGGCACATGCAACAATATTTTGTCATTTTCAGATTGCTAGGGTTTAAGGAAATTTTTTGAAAATTAATATTTTATCATTGGAGTGGTTGAATAATTTTTTGTTTAACTAATATCCCTTGGAAGGGACATTACATATTACAATACAATGGGTATCTAAACCATGTGCTTATAAACCATGGGAAAAAACTACCCATACCAACCCAAAATACCATATATAGGGTCTTGAGCTATACAATACCTAAGGGGGGTAAATCATGCAAACTATAAAACAAATATCCAAAAATTAAAATAAAAGAGTAGGAATGAATACACCTGATGGTATGTGTACTGTGAAGCTGTATCTGTATCATCTCTGAATGTGCGAAGTGTGTCTTATAACTCTCTGGTGTGCAAAGTGTCTTATAACTCTTTGGTGTGCGCCTCCAAATGTAGAAGTGTCTGTAACTCTCTGATGAACGTTTCTAATATAGGAGCAAGTGTTTTATAACTCTTCGCAATGTGCCTTATAACAATCTGAAACTGTTGTGTATCATCATGTGAATTAGAATAAACAAATCATATGCCCCCCTTTTGAGGTGTGGGATAACTTGCATATCACTCATCTTAAAAGAAAGGAGTACATGTACATGTGTAACATAGAAACTATAAAAGTGCTAATTTATAATCATGAGATGGCATCATCGTCAAAGCACATTTATAACACATTTTGGTATAGTCATAGAAAAATAGTATTTATCATTGAGCACATTTATCACACATTTGGTGTAATCTTATAAAAATATTGTCATTTAAAGCACATAAATGACTCAAGAGTGCTTGACCCATGGAGGTCTCATCAAAGTAAGAAAGATATCATCGTGAAAGTGTATATGCGACTCAAGGGAGTCCAAACTATGGATGTCTCATATCATCGTGAAAGCATGTTTGTAGTAAATAATTAAAATCATGCATGCCAGAGTGGAGGCAATGGAAGAAATAGTGTTGTTGTCATTGTATGGACAAGGTATGACCAATATAGGGATATGAGAAAGGAGTGGCATCTTTATAGGTAAGTGTAATCAATATAAACACAAGAGTAGCGGATTGCCCTTGAGAGAGCAGGTATAATTGATGAGAATACAAGCAATAGTATGCCCCGATGTAGACCAAATGTTGATAATGAAGAGTAGCAAGGACATGCCTCGATATAAACAAGATATCATCCATGTAGGCATAAGCAATAGTATGTCCCAATGTGAACAAGATGTAGGTAAGGACATATGGATGTGTCATGCCCCTAGTGAGTAGTAGATAAGCAATGAAGCACAACAATAGTATGCCCCCAATATATGCGTGGTAAGGGCCATAAGAACGTAGGCAGAAGCATGGCAATGTCATGCCACAATGTGGACAAGATATAATCGATGAAAGCATTAGCATAGGAGATGCCAATTATGGACAAGATATAATCTATGCAGTAGTGAGAGATGTCCCATTATGGACAAGATATAAATCTATGTAGTGAGAGATGTCCCATTATGGACAAGGTATAATCAATAAAGCACATGAGTATCATTCCTCTCTATAGGCAATAAATAATAAATGAAGCACAATAATGATATGCTCCAATATGGCCAAGGCACATTGAATGTAAGTGTTGGAGTATCATGCACCTTGGTGGGCAATACATGATCAATCTAGGGGAGCGCCTAAGGGTCCTTGCCTCAACTAGATCCATGATATGGATCATGGCAACATAGTCAAGTACATAAAACATCCACACGATATGAATCATGGTGAATAAGGGATCCGGGAACGTGGTGACCCAAAATAATATAGCAAAAAACAAATAGGAAAAACCAAGCATATATGCAAAGAAAAGTATGTGCAAGAAGTGCCAAGAAATAAACTTCGGGGAAGAGAAAGGAACAATAAAAAAGTAGCAATCAGAGCCAAGTGGTAAATGAAATATGCAAAAACCATGCAGTGAAATAAAATGACCCGTCAATAAAAGGAAGCAAAGTCCAAACAATGTAAGCAAATTATAATAAGATGCCCCCACAATGCCCTTGAAGCCAACTGTGAATCCATGATCACATATATATAATGTAAGTCTCACATCTAACTCAAGAATATTATGTGAATCATTATATTGTACGTAAATAGACGGTGAAGTGTTTAAGCACAAAGTATGTTCATAAAGCTAACCAATAATGTGAGAAATTCCTGAACCATCATCATAGGATATATGTATGAAAGCGTATTACTTTTCATTATTGTACATAGGACGTGAATCTAGTAAGTCATAATTATCAAAATCGGTGTATCTCGTGCCTTGATATGTATTATTCAGTTCAACCTGAGTTATGGCCACACTATGCAATGGTTGTTTGTTTACCATCATTGGTGTTTGTATTTGGTCGTGATGCACTTTTTTCTTAGGTACCCATTTGAATTCATATTGAGGTTTATCTTTTGACATCTTGTGGGTATTGATAGCTTGACACTTACTTCTTGGTGTTTTAACTGGTGCATCTTTGATTTCAATATCACTATAGTTGATAAGGTCCCAAAGTTTGTTTTCCAAAGCAAAAGATCTATTCGTTGATTTGTCCTTAACTCTATGATACAATAAAAATCATGTCTTGATGGGTGGCAAATTAATCATGTTGGGGTCAAGTAGATTATTCAAAATTGTGCACAGACTATCAACAAATGTAGCAAATCACCTGCATTCTTTGCGAGAAGGCACATGCTCTTTTCGTCATGATTGCTCTATATCATTGACTAATCTTGTAGTATCATTCATTTGTAGCACATGATCATTGAGACTTGAATCATATTGAATGGCTGAACATTGTGAAACAAGTCTTATATGTAAGCACATGGGTGCATAAGAGATCAAGCCCGTGTGTCTTAACCTCACGATAAATGTCGTTAAAAGATGGATATTCATTGAAAACAACTTTGTTTTTGAGAGGTGGTTGAAGACTCTTACTAAATATATGTTGTCTTTCCAAATCCAATGATTGGTAAAGCAATCAATGCAAACTAGCTTTGAATCAAAGCACATAATCATGACTGTTCTAATGTGGAGCTTGTTGGATAAATGGTACATACTCAAAGGTAGCTTGTGGGCCCTTATTGGTGATGAAATGTGCTTAGAAAGTCTCTTCTAAAATATGAAAGGAATGTATGGATCCACTTGGTAATGTATGAAACCAATCCAATGCATAGTCTGTCAAGTTTCTTGGAAGGATCTTAAGTAAAAACGTCTCATGATGAGCATAATTTACAAGTGAAGCATAGGTGGTCTTGAGGTGCTTATAGGGATCTCCACATCCATTGAATAGAGTGAACCTAGGCATGATAAAACCATGTGTAATAGGAGAGCTTACAAAATTATAGGCTTTGGGTTTGATAATATAGCATGAGAATTGGCCCTAACATTAGACTCAAGGGATCCAAGAGACAAAAGTTGAACTTGTCATTGTAATTCACCTATTGGACCCATTAGAGTGACTATTTCGGATGTTGGTATAGTTGTTGTAAAAATTAGATCACTCAAAGGGAGAATCTCATTTTTAGCTACAAACATAGGACCACTAGTAGGTTTAGGTGAGGGTTTGCAAAACTTGTTGAAAAAGCAACAAATAGGAAACATTTAGAGACATAGATGGGGAAGGAGAGAAATCACTAGAAACAATAGGAATATCATTTAAAAACACAAGCAAGATTTTTACTAGCTACCTCTTTCATCATGTCCGTATGCTTATCAAAATGAGAAGGATTTTCCATAACATATGTTCTAACTGTTTCAATACATTCATCTCTATATTTTGCATCCATTTTGGTTTCAAAATCGTAATCATCATCATTTGCAGTCCACTAATCACCTTGAGAGCTGTGAGCATTCATATCATTATCAACACATTGGCATTCAAAGGAGGAGTGCAAAGACGATTATTTTCACCTACATTATGTTTTATATGTTGTTGTACATATCTAGATTTAAATCCATAATACTCTAGGTTACTTTGCTTGAAACTACCAAATGTCTCTTTAGTAATTGATTTTTGCATATCACCATCTGACATTCCATAATCACGAGGGTTTAGAGAAAGACAACCAACAACCAAGACGTTCATGTCGTTTGCATTTTTCATTTTCTGATCTTATTGTGTTAAAGCTTAGTTACTATCATCTTTCATCATTGCTATCTTTACTATCATAATAATCACAATTACTATCTTCTACGTCATTATGGAGAGACATAGAATTCATATTTGCAACACCATGAAACAAAGCATCCAAAGGATGGGCCATTGCAAGTACACTAGGGTTTGAAGCAAACACAAATAACTTAGGGCTAAAGAGATTTAACAATACAACTCTAAGCAAAAGCAACACTAGTAGCATGCAAGATATAACTCTTATAGAAGGGCACAACATAATGACAATGTATGAAGACACCCTAGGATAACCACAAGGAACTAGGGCTAATGATGGAGATACAAATGAGCGCAGTCCTAAAAAAATCAGATCTATGACAATCACAATGATATCTAACCCTAGAAGGAAAGGGAACACGCAAGGCAATGTGGGTAATACTAGGCAAATGTAAGGGGTAACCCTAATAAGATGTTACCATGACTGGACACAAATCAGATCCAATATGCAATTTAGACACAATTTAGCTCTAAGGGGTCTAAGAGGGCATATGTTCACCAAAATGTTTCATGATAAAGTGAACAATGTGGTTCTAGGCTAACAAAAGTACACCTAAACAATGTAAACATAAGCATGAGACAAATCTTACTTAAATACAACAATATAGCAACAAAAACAGAACAGAAATGTGCAAAAACAAATGATTAATATAATCGGAATTTGATAAAGAGTAAACAGAACAGAAATGTGCAAAAACAAATGATTAATATAATCAGAATTTGATAAAGAGAGTTTTTAGAGAAAAACTTGAATTGTGATTTACCTGTGTATTGTCAAACGCTGAAATCAGGTGCAAATAGGTGTAGGAATCAATAGAGACATAATCCAAAAAAGTCAGAAGAAACTGATAACTTAAATTTTTTGACGAGGATTGTAAAGTACTATCCTGACATGACTAGGATCATAAGGCTCAATACTAGCAGGTTAATCCCGATTTTGGTCACTATCACCAATCTTGGTAAATGATGTCAGATTCTGCTGAAATTTTGCGAGGGCCTTCGTCTGTCCCTGTTGATAAAAAACCTCTCAGATTGTTGAATTGACCTGCAGATCTTTCATAATTGCTTCTCCTTTCTCCCAACCATGAGCAGCTTTAAGAGACCTTGCAAGTGCATAAAAAAATGGGTGTAGTTATGAGGAAGATTAGGAGGAATAGGAGGGTCTATTACATTCTTGGCTCTAGTTTTTCTTGTTTTAACATGGTCTACCTCTCAATAAGTCATCATACAATGGGCAACACAAGATATACCTCTAGAAAGCACTAAGAAAAGTCTGTTAATTTTAATGGTATTAACACATAAAATATTAACATCGCATACAACCCTATCACGTTTCTAACCATATGCTAGTTTTCTATGAGATATCAACCACATCATCATACACACTAACATACACAAGCTAGGAACATCCCATGTAGATACTAACATAAGAGCGCATGCCATAAGTGAATCACATCTATCTATGAGAAGTGCAAAGGAACACAAGAATATACAATATTTACAAAGGGAAAGTGACTAGGGTGAGCAAGATATGATACTAAACACAACTCTAGGAAGTGTTGACCATTTTTTTTGCTCAACAGGCCAAAAGTCGGTCCCCCTTCTTTTTTATGCTGTTATGAGCCAATACTTTTGATTTTGCACGAGTCTTGCAATTTCTACGGACTCTGCAGGTGTAGTCTTTCGGCAGATGAAGAATTAGTTCAGAGAGTGTTGGGTTTTACAAGGCTTTTTCGGGCTCTTGTCTGAAGATTTTCACAAGCTGGGCATCTTTGAACCATTGAACCAGTTCAATGCCTTGGTTCAACGCCTTGGATCAATCGGCAAGTTCATCGCTCAAGTTCAACAGCCGAGTTCAACAGTTTCAGTTCAACGCCTTAGTTCATCGCTCAAGTTCAACGCTTTGGTTCAATAGCGGAGTTCAACAGTTTCAGTTCAACGCCTTGGTTCATCGCTTTGGTTCAACGATTTGGTTCAACGGCTGAGGTTCAACGCCAAAGTTCATCGCTTGGTTCAAAGCCTTGGTTCGATCAGTCGGTTCATCGGCTTGGTTCAATTCAGTTGGTTCAACATTTTTTGGTTCAATCTTGAAGTTCATTGGCAAAGTTCAACGCAAAGCTCAACACAAAGTTCATCGGCAGGTTCAATCAAACAATTCGATGCCTTGTTTTAACAAACGCTTGAACCGTTGAACCGGTTCAATGGATTGGTTCAACACTTGGTTTAAGTGGCAAGTTCAAAGGCTTGGTTCAACAAAGGAGTGGCGCGCAGTGTTGAACCGTTGAACCATTTTTGGTTCAATCGGTCGGTTCAATGGCTTAGTTCAATCGGGTGGTTCAAAAGAGCGTCCCAAAAAGCGAAGGACAAGTTCCCTTGCGAAGGGCAGTTCTAGGTTCAAGAGCCCTTGCGGAGGGCAGAGAATGCTTCAAAGAGAAAGCCGCAAAGGACGATTTCTTTCAGAACTTTTTCTAAGGCAGTTGGCAGAGGCAAGGAAAAAATCCTTTGGACTTTTTGTACGAGGAATTCCTTCGGACAAAAAGCCCGAAGGAATTCGAAAACGCTGTAAACAAAAAACCCACGGGAAAAAACCCGCAGAAAAAGCCCGCGGGGAAAAGGCCGAAGCAGAAAGCTGAAGGAAAAGGCCTGAAGGAATTGCTAAAGAAAGCGGAAGCCGACACATGTCCTCTTCCGCAAGACCTTCAAAGGGTGCCTAAAGCTTCCATGAGTCAAGCGGATGCTGCCACGTGTCCTGCCCGTTTTACAGTGGAACGCGGCACGTGTCACTCACTAGAATCGGCGGAAAATGACCCAGGAAAGCAGCGAGAGCCCAAGGAATGCAGCGACCCACCAGAAGATAGCCTTCGAGGGCTGAAGGAGCTAGGAAGAGACAAGGCAAGGAGGAAGACGAAGTGCAGGAAAAGACAAAGCAGTCCAAGTGGCGAGGAGAGGCGAGTTATTGCTAGATGGTCATCAAACGGCGCAAACAGTGAGCGGCGCAGCCTGCTTTCTCCATTTGGCATTTACGAGGGGACAAACTGCAGTCTGTTTGCAGGAAGAGAGTAGTCTGTTTGCAGAAAAGAGGCGCGGCCATGTTTTTCACATTAAAGTGGAACGCCTAAGTCAAAGCAGGTACTGACAATCAAACGGCTCCCTCTTCCCAAGGCTCAGAGCGCACATGGGCCAGCTTGCAAAAAGAGTGCCAAAGTCTTTCCCAGAAATCGCCAAGTTCTCTTCCTCTCTCTATATATTGTAAAGCTTCTCATTTGAGAAAGGATCCATTCTCTCAGCCTTGAGGCAAAACTCTGCCCAAAAATCTCTCGGGGCTTGTAAGGTAGAGCTCTTCCAGATTTTACCTTGAATCAAAACTTAGCATTTTTACCTCTATCTGGACTTGCACTTTAAACTATATGTCTGTGTTCTTTTGTGTTAAGTCATTGTCTTTTATGCTTTTCACAAATCGATTACAGCATGTCCAGTGCATTGTGAAGTCTCTTTTCTATTGGTCTGCCATAAGTGTCTACAGCGAGAATATAGGCGCATGTGAATAGGCTATCAAAGTGTGTCTCAGAACACCTTTGCTAGTTCCTTTCTCCCTGTATCTCTACGGACCCCTGACTCACTGAAACAGAAGAGTTTCCCACGTCAGATGAAGTGTATGGGCATTTCTTCCTGGTGAAAAGTGTATGTTCGGGCTGGGTGGGTCAACTTTTCTGGTGTATCACTTTTTCATTTTTAGGCTTAGGTTCTGTTTTTAGCATCTCTCTCTCCCTTTTCACACCCCCGCCCGTTTTTACATTTGTTTGTTAGCAGTAGGAGAAACCAGGGCCTAAAAGATACATCAGAGGGAGCTAGCCTTTATCTAGAGACTCTTCCCTCCAGCTTCGTCGGTCCCACAGGCGAGAGGGGAGTTTCCATTGTTGCGTGTGGAAGGGCGGGAGCTAGGCGTCCTGCTCCGGGTGCAATCCACTGCGTCAACAGTTTTTGGTACGCCCGGTGGGACCAACTAGGACAATATTTGCCCAAAGAGTTGAAGAATTTTTGGTGTGTTCTTCAACCAACCAGCCTTTGGAGGCTTTTGCATCAACACCAATGGCGACTCCAAGTTGAATCAGTTGGTTAAGCACCCTGGTGCCATCAGAAATCACATTTTTGTATGTATAATTCCTTCGTACAAAATCATGGACCTTGTATTCCTTCATATGACTTCGATCAAGCTCAGGACCTTTATGCAATCCCCTCAAGCAGCTCTCCTAGTTGCCCTTCAATGATAAGGGAGGTGGCGCTGGAGTTTGAGAAGCAGGTAATGGAAATCGACAGACTGGATGAGCAGTATGGATATCAGCAGGCGCTGATGTATAAAGAGGCGTGTTTGTTCAGGCAAGCTTAGGCCTTGCAATCCATGGAGGAGGTAGCAAAATGGAGGAATCCATTCATTCAAGGCAGTCAGCCTTGCGCGCCCCCTCCTATCCTAAAGAAAGCCCCCTCTTGTGCACCAAATCCTTTCTACTAGATGGCACTTGCTCATTCTGGCTCATCCGATGCATCAATCAACCCTGCACTTGACCCCGTGCGCCTAGCCTTCAAGCATCAAAGGGAACTGGAACAACCTCCCATGGAGATGAACCTTCTAAACTCCTTAGATCGTTAATCTTTTTTTTGGGGGAACTTTACAAACCAACACATCTCTCTCGAAACTGCTCCTACTCAACATGATGATGCTGGTGACCTCCAAGAAAGACTCTTTCAGGATAATCTAGCCATAATCTAGCCAAGCAAATTGAAGATTTAGAGGCTAAGATGAGACTGCTTCGTGAAAGAGAGATAGAACTTCCAAACCTTGTGGAGGAGCCCCAGGACCTTGGAGAAAACAAAGTTGTTGCTTGTTCACAGGAGCAAAATTCCAATTTCGAGATCCTAAACTGGAAGAAAACAGTAGAATCATGGGGCAGGAAGGAGGAGAAGAAAGGTTTTGCTCAAAACCTTGAAGAAGATGAGGCTGCTCCTGCTCATGATGATGCTGGTGACCTCCAAGAAAGGCTCTTCCAAGAGGATATGGCCAGAAGAATTGCAGAGTTGGAATCCAAAGAGAGATTCCTCAGCGAGTGTGTGATGGACGGATCAGATTCAACGGCACATTCCATGTCTGAACACACCCCATCTACACACCTCCAAGAGGGCTATCAGGGCACACCTGATATTGATGAAGTGTTGACCAAATGGAAGGAGGAGAATCATTCGATTCTAGCTCAAGGACTGCCTCCTTTTCCACATGTTTTTTCCACTTCATCCCTTCTCAAGGAGGACCTTGTTTTGCAGGAGGCGAGTGAGGAGCAGAAGATCCAATCTGCAGTTTTCCAAGAGGCTATCATGAGCGACGACGAAGAAGAAATCATCGATGATCCTTGTGAAGACCTTGTCAGCAATGGAAAAGACACAGGGCATGCATACATGCGGATGTTCCAGCAATACGAAGAGGAACTTAAGCATGGTGAGCTCTCTCCCCCTTTGTTTGATGAACTTCCTTGTCGCTTCGATGAGGAGGACGACTACGCCGAGGAGCCTGAGTTGGAGGAGGACCAGATGGATATCTTTGAACATCTAGAAATTTTGGTCTTTGAGGAGAAAAATGAGAGGCTGGTCTTCCTTGAGGAAAGCCTTGAAGAAGAAAGCTTTGAACTGAGAGGTGATGTTCTGTGGGATGAGCAATCAGTTTGTGATTCCATTTCAGACATCACAACAGTCACCCTTCTTCAAGAAGGCCAAGAGGGAGCAGAGGATGAGTTTGGCAGGATCTCCAACGAAGCAGAAGGAAACGGGTCAAACCATGATGCATTGCAGAGGGACTGCAGATCAAAGGGCTTATGGTGATGAGCCAACAGCCACAAATTTCTTGTTAATATGCACCAGCATGAAGGACCAACATTCAACAAGCTTCCAGGAACAAAAGGAATACATATATGTTGGAAGCATTTTTGAATCTGATCCACTCGGATACAAGCCAATCCAGGTGACAGGCAAGAGGAGCAAGTCACCAAATCTCCTTTTCATTCAGCCACTTGTCTGGCACCATAAGTCTTCTTGCTAGGAAGGAGACTTAAGAAGTTTTCCCTTTGATCCAGGAGGGAAGCAAATGTACCTAGTTAGTTGTATATAGTAGTTGTTTTCAGTTTCTTTTCCTGCTTTCCCTAAGTGCAGTTTGCACAAGTAGTGTTTTTCGCCTTGTGTGTTTTCCTTTGTGTCTAAGGTAAAAAGCTTCATGTTTGATTCTTGGATCTTTAGGGCTGTTGCTAACCTTTCTTCAAATCTGCATTCTGACTCCGTGCCCAATGGACTACAAGGCAACTGGTCTCTAAAGCATAGCAGGCATGCTTCCCCTGGGAGTCGCCAATTTGTTGACCATTTTTTTTGCCCAACAGGCCAAAAATCGGTCCCCCTTCTTTTTTATGTTGTTCTGAGCCAGTACTTTTGATTTTGCACAAGTCTTGCAATTTCTACGGACTCTGTAGAATTTCTACAGACTCTGCAGGTGTAGTCTTTCGACAGATGAAGAATCAGTTCAGAGAGTGCTGGGTTTTACAAGGCTTCTTCGGGCTCTTGTCTGAAAAAATTCACAAGGAAGGTGGGCATCTTTGAACCATTGAACCGGTTCAATGCCTTGGTTCAATCGGCAAGTTCTTCGCTCAAGTTCAACGCTTTGGTTCAACAACCGAGTTCAACAGTTTCAGTTCAACGCCCTAGTTCATCACTCAAGTTCAACACTTTGGTTCAACAGCGGAGTTCAACAGTTTCAGTTCAACGCCTTGGTTCATCGCTTTGGTTCAACGATTAGGTTCAACGGCTGAGGTTCAACGCCAAAGTTCATCGCTTGGTTCAAAGCCTTGGTTCGATCAGTCGGTTCGTCGGCTTGGTTCAATTCAGTTGGTTCAACGTTTTTTGGTTCAATCTTGAAGTTCATTGGCAAAGTTCAACGCAAAGTTCATCGGCAGGTTCAATCAAACGGTTCGATGCCTTGTTTTAACAAACGCTTGAACCGTTGAACTGGTTCAATGGATTGGTTCAACACTTGGTTCAGGCGGCAAGTTCAAAGGCTTGGTTCAACAAAGGAGTGGCGCGCAGTGTTGAACCGTTGAACCATTGAACCATTTTTGGTTCAATCGGTCGGTTCAACGGCTTAGTTCAATCGGGCGGTTCAAAAGAGCGTCCCAAAAAGCGAAGGACAAGTGCCCTTGCAGAGGGCAGTTCCAGGTTCAAGAGCCCTTGCGGAGGGCAGAGAACGCTTCAAAGAGAAAGCCGCAAAGGACGATTTCTTTCGGAAATTTTTCTAAGGTAGTCAGCAGAGGCAAGGAAGAAATCCTTCGAACTTTTTGTTCGAAGGAATTCCTTCGGACAAAAAGCCCGAAGGAATTCGAAAAAGCTGTAAACAAAAAACCCACGGGAAAAAGCCTGCAGAAAAAGCTCGCGGGGAAAAGGCCAAAGTAAAAAGCTGAAGGAAAAGGCCCGAAGGAATTTGCCAAGGACGGTGACGTCCCAGAAGCCGTCAACTTTAAGAAGATAGACTAGCCGTTGGTTTTCAAATTGTGAAGGGCCCGCAAACGTCAATTTTACACCAGGAAAGCCAGAGCACGGAAGGCGCCAAGTGGCAACTGCGGAAGGCTTTGACATGCTTTTTTAGGAGTAGCGAAACGTGCCACGTGTCCCCTGCAAGGCTCGGCGGAAGCCGACAAGTGTCAGCCTCCGCAGTCTCTCTCTTTTGTCCCGTGAGAACTGTGGTGGGCCCCAGATGAATTGCTAAAGAAAGCGGAAGCCGACACATGTCCTCTTCTGCGGGACCTTCAAAGGATGCCTAAAGCTTCCATGAGTCAAGCGGATGCTGCCACGTGTCCTGCCCGTTTTACAGCGGAACGCGCCACGTGTCACTCACTAGAATTGACGGAAAATTGCTAAGGCAAGCAGTGAGAGCCTAAGGAACGCAGCGACCCGCCAGAAGATAGCCCCCGAGGGCTGAAGGAGCCAGGATGAGACAAGGCAAGGAGGAAGACGAAGTGCAGGAAAAGACAAAGCAGTCCAAGTGGCGAGGAGAGGCGAGTTATTGCTAGATGGTCATCAAACGACACAAACAGTGAGCGGCGCAGCCTGCTTTCTCCATTTGGAATTTACGAGGGGACAAACCGCAGTCTGTTTGCAGGAAGAGAGTAGTCTGTTTGCAGAAAAGAGGCGCGGCCATGTTTTTCACATTAATGTGGAATGCCTAAGTCAAAGCAGGAACCGACAATCAAACGGCTCCCTCTTCCCAAGGCTCAGAGCGCACATGGGCCAACTTGCAAAAAGAGCGCCAAAGTCTTTCCCAGAAATCGTCAAGTTCTCTTCCTCTCTCTATATATTGTAAAGCTTCTCATTTGAGAAAGGATCCATTCTCTCAGCCTTAAGGTAAAACTCTGCCCAAAAATCTCTCGGGGCTTGTAAGGCAGAGCTCTGCCAAATTTTACCTTGAATCAGGACTTAGCATTTTTACCTCTATCTGGACTTGCACTTTAAAGTATGTCTGTGTTCTTATTTTGTGTTAAGTCATTGTCTTTCATGCTTTTCACAGATCGATTATAGCATGTGCAGTGTATTGTGAAGTCTCTTTTCTGCAGGTCTGCCAGAAGTGTCTACAACAAGAATATAGGCGCATGTGAATAAGCTGTCAAAGTGTGTCTCAGAACACCTTTGCTAGTTCCTTCCTCCCTGTATCTCTACGGACCCTTGACTCACTGAAACAGAAGAGTTTCCCACGTCAGATGAAGCATATGGGCGTTTCTTCCTGGTGAAAAGTGTATGTTCGGGTTGGGTGGGTCAACTTTTCTGGTGTATCACCTTTTCATTTTTAGGCTTAGGTTCTGTTTTCAACATCTCTCTCTCCCTTTTCACCCCCCCTCCCCCTCTTTTTTACATTTGTTTGTTAGCAGGAGAAACCAGGGCCTAAAAGATACATCAGAGGGAGCTAGCCCTTATCTAGAGACTCTCCCCTCCAGCGTCGCCGGTCCCATAGGCGAGAGGGGAGTTTCCATTGTTGCGTGTGGAAGGGCGGGAGCTAGGCATCCTGCCTCGGGTGCAATCCACTGCGTCAACAGGAAGTAACAAGCAAGAGGGCAACTAGGGCTAATGAAAGCCAACACAATATAGCACAACCCTAAGTAAATGTAACAATATGGAGAGAGAGAAGATCTAGCTCGAAAGAGAGAGGGCTTAACACAATGATAAGGATACACTAGGATTTGGAACAAGCACAAGAAGCTAGGGTTTGCAACAATACACAAGGATCTAGGGTTAATGATTGAGAAACAAATAAATTCAGCCCTATAAAGTTAGATATTTCCCAACAATAGAAAGAGATAACGCTAGGAGGGAAAGGAGCATGCAAGGCAATGCGGGTAACACTAGGCACAAGTGGTAACCCTAATAGGATGGCACAACAAGGCAAGGGTTTAAGAATCCTAGTCACAAAATCAGATCTAACATGCAATATAGACACAATCTAACCGTAAGGGGTGTAAGAGGACACATGTTCACCAAAATTTAGTATGGTAAAGTGGATTTATGTCAACAACACTACGCTAAATCATACTAAACTATACAATAATATATACAAGTCAGATTTGAACAAAATACAACAATATAAAAGTAAACACAAACTTAATTGCTGGAATTGAAATGAATTAAATACTTTAGATTGACGAAGAGAGGGTTCTTATATAATTATCAAATTTGTACCAAACCCATGTGCTTTTGGAAGTTGAAATTAGGTGAAAACAGATCCAAAGCTTGATCCGAAGCAAACCTAGAAAATTTGTGTAGAGTTGATAAAGTGCATAAAATTGCCGAGAGCGTAGTGGTCCGCTCTTGGAGAGAGAAGGTAGGCTTGTAGTCAACTGTGTACACTCCTGGTCAAACTATATCACATCTGAAACAAATTTAACTAATGGCTTACCATACTTCTATTCTTCGAAACCTTGCTCAATTTGATGCAATCCACTATAGATCTTCCAATTTTTTTTTTCTCTTTCCCTGCAAACCCTAATCAGGGCAAATCACCTTGTAAGACCATGAAAAATGGGAGTAGTTATGAGGGGCCTTTCTCAATCAGACCTTTGTTCTTTGACAAGTTAGCAATCAATAGTCAATGTAGTCTAGTGCAATATGAAGACCCTGGCCCTTATCTTATCCTTATCAATGAGATGCAAGCAACTGCAAGAAACTAGTATATTAAATATGCTTTTTCACTAATCCTTCAATTCTTGCTTTTGGTACATGGTGTTGCTCTAACAATGCAATCCTTTGCTTTATACTTCAATAGATGGATTTTCAATTTGAATTGGTGTATCTCCTAAATGCATCAATGCACTCATGTAGTTATAGACTTATTGAATTCGAATTTGGATCCTTATCAATCAGATGCAAGAAACTAGTATATTCTATATGCTCTTTCATTAATCCTCCAATTCTGCTTTTGGTACAAGGGTGTTGCTCTAACAATGCAATCCTTTGCTTTATACTTCAATAGATGGCTTCTCAATATAAATTGGTATATCTCCTAGATACATTAATGCACGCATGTGCTTACAAACATGTTGAATTCGAATTTGGATCCTTATCAATGAGATGCAAGAAACTAGTATATTCTATATGCTCTTTCATTAATCCTCCATTTCTGCTTTTGGTACAAGGGTGTTGCTCTAATAATGCAATCCTTTACTTTATACTTCAATGGATGGCTTCTCGATATAAATTGGTATATCTCCTAGATACATTAATGCACACATGTGCTTATAGACTTGTTGGATTCAAATTTGGACCCTATTGGCACACAAACTAACATGTAATGGGTAAGAAACACCGAAAAAAGATGGACAAACAATGACGAAGAAAAAAAACCAAAGGGGCCCACAAAGAAGAAAGGGCCCAAGAGCATACTATTATGCCTCTGATAGAAACCTAGGAGCAGGTAACCCTGAAGAGGAACAAGGGAAACAAAGCCAAAGAGAAGACAAAACAAAAGAGAGAGATGATGAGAAGAATAAAGGATAGCCACGATCAAACAGAGAAGAAGAGGGCACAAGTGTTGCCAAAGATAAGAGAAAGCGGCAATACGAGTCTAATCTAAACCAGTGATCCCAAAACACGAAAACACACTACTACCATAGCAAATAATTAGTTCTGTACCAAATTAGGTGTCTACAATTCTCAATATGAACAAAAATGTTCTATGTATAAGTGAAATAACAAAGAATCATATTATTTTAATAAAATTTCAAGGCAACAAATGAATGGTCACATCTCTTCATATTGACAACGGGATTACAATTCGTATTGGTGAGAGGGGATTGTATAAACTTGTTGATCACAAAACAACATATGCTCATGAACTAGCAACAATGAACAATAACAATGTACTTTGGCATGAGAGGTATGGACACACCTAAATTATTAGTGTTTATTTGTACTTAGTAAGACTAATGTGGTTGATGGACTTCCTTCTATTTAGGAAAGTTAGGGTGTATATACATGATATTAAATGGGAAAACAAAGTTGACACCCATTTGATACTGATAAAACATGGTGTGCCAAAGTTGCCTTGGATGTAGTACATGCTGATCTGCGTGGTCCAATGAAGACACTCACTATTTCAAGAGCAAAGAATTTCTTCTTGTTAGTTGATGATTTTTCCTAGAAAATGTGGGTGCATTTATTGAAAAAAAAGTCATATTTTTTTTCTTAGTTTATAGCATTCAAAGCCTTGGTGGGGAAACAAACAAGTAAACAAATCAAGGTTCCCATATTTGATAATGGAGGTGAGTTTATCCTTAACGCTCTCGTGAGGAAAGTCCAACCCTATTATCCCATAAGTCAAATTATTGCTGATGCCAAACGCCTCCTTCCTCGAGCTTTCACTGTCTCTCACATCTTCTGCAAAGGTAACAAGGTGGCAGACACCTTGGCAAACTTGGGGGTATCCATCATGGACTTGGCCATGTAGACGATAGGCGGGGGTAAGACCGAGGATACCCCCAAAGGCAAGGAGGTAAGCACCAACACCCTCGGAAATCACAACACTAAGAGAGACAAAGCTTTGGCGGAAAAGAACAGAGGCATGACGAGACATAACAAAACCACAACGGGAGGCCAGAGGCCTAAAACGAGAGGAATGTCGAGCAACAACGCAAAGAAACTGGTGGGCAGTAGCAGGAAGGAAAATCAGTCTGAAGAAATTTAGCAGAATGCTATGTCTGGCTAGTTTGGTCAAGTTTTCATTTTGTTGAAACTTTGTGTATTTCAGGCCGTGTGGGCCTTGTTTCAGTTTGTCTTGTTTGTTTTACTGTACTGAACTATGGTTTTCAGGTCCTTGTAAAACTTGAGCTTAGCTAATCAAATAAAAAAATGGAGGCGAGTTTATCCCACATCAATTTCAAGAATTCTATGAGAAGGTAGGTATACAAACACAACACACTACTTTGTACACTCCACAACAAAATGGGGTTGCTGAAAGGAGGAATATGACGGTTATGGAGATGGGAAGATGCATGTTGCACAATTAGAATATTCCTTGTCGTTTCTGGGCAAAAACTTTAAATAAAACTTTCTACATCCTCATCTGGTGTCGTCGTAAAACATTGTAGAATTTTGCCCCAGAGGAAGAATGGGCAGGCAGGGAACCATCCGTAAGTGAATTTCATGTTTTCGGTTGTGTTGCTCTTGCAGTAATTCCTAATGATAAAAATAATTTAGATGCAAAGAGAAAAGCATATATGTTTGTTGGTTATAGTGAGCAGTGAAAGGCATACATGCCACTAGATGTCTCTATGAACAAAATTGTTGTTAGTAGAGATGTGGTTGTAGATGAGAAGATATCTTTCTTCTTGGAAGATTGTAAATCTACAGACAATATTGTATGGGAAAATTGTTGTTGATAATTCTAGAACAATTTTTGGTGTTGAAATAAAACAAGGCTCAGAGTCGAAACCTCAGAGGGGTCAAGTTCCAGCTGGGATTTGATGAAGAACAAAATGATACACAACCTTCGCAGTCAAGTCAGGGGAGCCAAAACTAACGATCAAAGTGGTATTATGCCGCAATGAAGGATGTTTGTGATGATGGATTTCCAAAGGAAATGGAAGGTCGATCTACCCGATTGGGAAAACAAATGGAAGGTGGTGAGTAGAGAAATTTTGCTATTACATCTGTTGTTTTGCAAGTAATTGAACTTAACACATTTGAAGAGGCCAAAGGAAAGCATGAATGGGAAGTTTCCTCGAAGGTGAAATTCGGGGCCTCGATTCAAAACAAGACTTGGGTGTTATTTGCATTACCCCAAGGGAAGAAGACCATTGGTTGTAAATGGGTTTATAAAGTCAAAAGCAAATTAGATGGTCCTTCTGACAATTACAAAGCTCAATTTGTCACTAAAGGATATGCAAAATAGGAAGGGGCAGACCATGAAAAGATCTTTGCCCCCACTACAAGGATGATAACCTTTACGCTGCTTATCTCCATTGCTCCTCAATTTGAATGGAAGGTATATCAAATGGATTTTAAAAGTGACTTCATGAATGGAGACTTGGCAAGTAGGTCTACATGGTTCATCCACAATGATTCCATGTTCCTGGGAGAAAACATTTGGTTTGTAGGTTGGTTAAGTCATTGTATGGACTTCAACATTCTCCTTGAGTTTGGTAATTTATTTTTGATCAATATTTTAAAGATTTAGGAAGCATAAGACGTTATTTCGATCCCAATCTCTACATCAAAATCAGTGATGATGAAATAATGATCCTAATAGTCTATGTTGATGATCTTTCCATCACCGAAAGTGGGGTTGATATAATTCAACTAGTGAAATATGATATTTGCTCTATTTTTTAAATGATAGATCTAGGCTTCTTGCATTATTGTTTAGGTGTAGAATCTTGGCAATATGATCATGCTATTTTTGTATCACAATCTAAGTATGCCAAAGCTCTTTTGGAAAAGTTCACGATAACTGAATGTAATCCAACATCTACATCGATGGAAGTCGGGATAAATTCTCAACTTACACTGATTCACCACTGGTCAATGAATGAATGTATCATCGATTGGTGGGCAGTTTTAGTTATCTTACTACCAGTTGACCAAAGTTATATTTTGTAGTGAGTTGTCTTTCCCGATTCTTGTCTAAGCCACAAGAAGAACATTGGTTAGCTGCTGAACGAGTCATTAAATATGTCAAAGGAACTCTCGACTTTGGCATTCTATAGTAGAGACTTGTAGACTTAGTGCTATCTGGATATATTGGTTTTGACTGGGTTGGATCGGTTGATATTAGGAAGTCTACAACAAGGTTTATGTTGACCCTTGGTCCAGGGTTAATTTCCTAGCACAACAAACAACAACATACAATTGCCTTATCCTCCATTGGGTTAGAATATGAGGCAGTTGTCAACATAGGTTGTGAGGCAATGTGGTTATAGAGGATTTTGGGTGATCTTCAACTTGACAAATTATCACTGACCTCACTTTTCTGTGACAATTAATATGTTCTCATTATGGTGAAGAATCAGGGCTGTCATACTAGAATGTAATGTCCCTAAATGGGACAAATAAGCAAAATAGGGGTTCAACAAATCCTACCAAATCCAAAACCCCTTCAAAGAATGCAAATTCAACTAATAACACACTTCTAAAAATGAAGCGATATTCAACAATTTCCTCTACCAAACCCTTAGGTGATTAGGGAAAAAATCAGATTTTTTTACTTCTAACCCTCTAAAAAATATGAAATGAACTTTATAATGTAGCCACTAATTTTAAAAGTCAAAATATTCACTCAAAAGTTGAAATTTTGAATTTTAAAATTTATTATTGCAAAATTATAGTGGAACTTCATAAATTCACAACTTCCACAATACTTGGAATTTCAATGCAATTGATAGCTCAAAATGATACTAAAAATGACAGCTATCAATCAAAACCAGTTTCAAAATTTTTCCATCACGGGAAGCCCACCAAAAACTATCCCAAAATTCTCAAAACGCTAGTCCATTGTCGAAAAATATAATAAATTCATAATATTATCTAGGGCACAAAATCATCTTAAATCATGTGCAAATCAACCCTCAAACAATTCGCCAAGCTGGAATAAATTGCTAAAAATACCTCTAAACCCTAGAAGAGGGTTTCGAAGCCAAATAGCCCTCTAGAGAGGGGTCACCAATCCTCCAACCAATTCACCACCCTAGGGTTGGCTTCCAAAAACAACCAACAACTCTCCAAGCAATTTGCCCACCTCTTTAACCTGCAAAAATACAATCACCACGCTTCCAAAGGTTCTCGCCAATCTTTTATACAAAGTGGTGTTCCAAAACACCTTTGTAAGACCAATTGCATGCAACCATGCAAATCTGAAGTACAATTACAGCCCTTGAATAGAGCTTTTCTTAATGAAGGAATGGAGGTTTTCGTCTCCAAACCTTAAGCACATTTGAAGGTTTTTCGTCTTCAAGTCACGGTGAACAAGTTTGACATACTTGATCCACAATTCAATATTCATAACATGCATAACCCTTCAAATGAACATCTATCTTCCTTTTTAAAGCCAAATTAGAAGATAACTCTCCCTTCCAAATATTTAAAAGTGCATCCCTTATAATTTCCCTCTTAAACCTTAAGTGCCATGACCCTCAAAAGGGCCCCAACTTAAGTGGACATTAGAACAATAAAGTGCTTTTTCATTCAATGCTCTTAAGGCTTTTCAAATGTTCCCCTTTTCCATTCCTTTTTTCCTCAGCCCTTGGGAACAACTTAAGGCTAAGGGCCCATGCATGCCTATGACAAAATTGGGGACATTACAGTCCTCCCCACCCAAAATTTCTTGTCCTCAGGCAATTGCAAAATCCACGGAGGGGTCCCAACATACCTTATGATGCAATGTCCATCTATAATGTCTTCCCATGGAAGAGAAGCTCTAAACTGAAATCTGATCTTGTGTTTTGAGGGCTGCCCCCAAATGTGATAAGTGACACAAATGCCATCCAATGACCTTCCATGTCCCCATGTCATCAATCCATTCAATATCGAGTTGTGGATGAGCAAGCTTCTCTCCCTTATGCCCTCAAAGAAGGTAATCTGTGGCCAAGAGTTGCCAAGTAAAATATGATGGAATATTGTCACCTTGTTGTCCCATGGGCAAAGATTCCCCAAGTGCCTTACCCAAGCCACCCAATCATGCAAAAAGGAATCAGCAACGTACTTCCTTGTAAACATGCCTTGTTGAGAGGTGTCATAGAGATGCCAATCATTATATACGGACCTCCTTATGTGTGCCATGTGTCTTCTGAATGGCTGTCTTGTGTTTGCACACCTCCTACCACACAAGAAATGTGCCCAAACATGAATGTTTCCAGAATTCTCCAAGAGCTGGAGTGTACCAAAAAGATTAGATTCTTCCCCTTCATGACACTGCTGGATGTGCACCCTTAATTCTGATTTTTTTGGATGACATGCCCTGATTTTACAATTTTGTGACCACACTTGGTGGCTGGAATTGCTCACTTGACTCGGAAATTTCTGAGTAACAAAATTCAGATTTGGCATGCATATATTCAGATTTATTCGCTCGCTGTAGCATGTCAACAAAATTGATTTTGAAGAGGGTGAAAGAGGGTACATGTAGAGAATGATACTCATAATTTTCTGAGTGTCTTTGTGGCCAAATTTTCTTCACTAACTTCGCTCTTGCCCTTGCCCAATCCAAAACTTGTGTCAAGCCTTCATCAATGCCTCCAAAATCACACACATATCTTGGTGCAGGGGGCTGACCAGATCAAATTAGGGACTGCCCTTGCCAATCAAACCAACAACTGCATCCTGAAAGTGTCATACTGCTGCCTTGTATGAAGTGGTTTTCTTGAACATTCCTCAAGGATTGTATGCAAGTAAAGTTAAGGCCCCAAAGCCTCTTACAAATTCCTTCATGCCATGTTGAAACTCTCCAAGCTTGCAAATGATCAACCAAAACAATTGCTATGAACCACATACCTTGGAAGTACCTCCTTTCAACAGGTAATCCTTCTTGAGGAATCCTTATCATGTGCATTATGTGTTCCACCATTGGCTGCCCCTTCTCATAGATTATGTGTAAACAAAAGGTTGAATAATGGTCAAAGGGATGCTTAACATGGATCAAAAGGAAATGCTGTTCCGTGCCCTCATATTTTACCCTTTTCTTATTCAAACTGTGGCTCCAATCATTGACATTTCCAGAATTTATGAGCAGCTGAAAGCGCACAACAAAATCGGACATATTGTTCTGGTGAAAGGGCTGTAATAGTGACTCATAATCTGATTATTCTGCTTTGCAAAAAATTATATTTGATTGGAGCAATACTTCTTCCTGGCCAAGGCTGTACAATGCTCCAAAAATCAATTTTTTTGCACATGATAGGCGGCTGTAGCATATTACTCAACTTAGAAATTTTTATGACAAAATTTTCAGACCTTTTATCAAAATTGTCAGACCTCTTCTTTGGCTGTAATGTGCACTCAAATTTCCCTTTTGTGTAGGACAATGGCCATGAATGTTTCAAAACCTTCCGGGAAGTGATAGGACTAAAAATCTTTCAAAATCATACCTTGTAACCGGCTGCTCACAACTTGGGCCTTTGCTCCATTTAAGAAGGGTCTCATGCCCTCATCCATGCACTTAACAACACCCTTGCAACAAAGAATAGGGTGCCTCTCATGGCACCTTTGGGGTTGCCTTAGCAAACTGAGATTTTTGCATCTTCCCATTGGCTGTCCATGTATGGATATCACCTCATTCCTGGTATTGCTCTTAGCCTTGGTAAGTGATCTCACTAATGAACCTTCACATGAAACAAACATCTTAGAAAAAACATTAGTGTTTAACAATGCTTTTACAATTATGTTATCATGCTTTATGAGCATGATATGGGCTTTCTTTTTATGTTCAAGCTTTATCTTAACCTGGCGGCAGTGTGCTTCTTCTCTCTCCCAATCTGTCCTTGTTGTGTTGAAAAAACCACTACTATATGTTTGGACCATTCCCACAGCACTGGAAAGTGACAAGCTCACCTTCTTAGTGCACATGCTTACCAAGGTGACTAATAACTTCAAGGAATACAAACTGAAAATATCAAAAACAACAGCTACCTTGATCCATGTTTCATGATATTCCTTGTCTACTTCCTTCCTCATGTTGGCCCTATACATGATGGCAACACTATGTTGATAGAGCTCACCTAGATCCCATAGCCATGAGGGTTATTTCTCATGTTCTTTCTTTGAACTTACTTGGAAGACTTCTTCTCCTTGAGTGTCCCTTACCTCCACCTCAATGATAGCACAAGCTTTGCAACCCAGGTAATGAGAGAACCAATCACGGAGAGAAAACATTGAATGCTTATCAAGTTGACAACTCAATTGTTTTCCCATCAAGAATTTTGATTCTCCTTCCTTTATAATGCAAGGTGCATCCTTCTTCTTTCCTTCTTGACATCACTCCTTCAATGGACCTCTTTGCTATGTCCCTTCTTGTGAGGACATGTGCTTCCTTAGCAAGACATAACAACCAATGTTTCCTCCAAGCTTCTTCTTGCAATCTAAAATTAGACAAGGAAAATGATGCATGAAAAGGAACAATACAAAAACTTTCTTTCTTGGCATAACTTTCTATTATGATGTCCTTGTTCATTCTTCCTTTTTGACTTTTTGTTGGCTCATGAAATTGTTGAACAACTTCTTTTTGCTTCACCTTCCCAAGTTCTGATTTTTATTTTACTTCCCCATTAGTGTCAATTGTTTGCAACCCCATCGGTTGCTCCACAGTTTGTTGGAACTCCTTACTTGGCTGCCCTTGAATTTCTGGTTCTTGTGGTTCAGAAATTTCATTGGTTGCCCTTTACATATCTGAAAATTAGTTCTTGGCTGCTCCAAAATTTCTGATTTTTGAGGTCCAACATACTCATATGATGGCTAACTCTTATACAATTGCAAGTCCCTTTTAGGTATCCTCACGATTTCTGATTTTAGAGATTCCACCTCCCTCTTTTCAAATTGTTTGATGAGCCTTTCACCAAGTTCCTCATGAGTTTTAATGAGGTCATGCCCTTGTGACTTCCATCTTAAATGCCACCAATCATGGGCAGCTCCTTCCAAGTGTTGTATGACAAATTTTAGAGCTTGCTTCTCACCTCTAGGTCTTAATTCAAGGTAGTCATTAACCTTGTTTACCCATGCTCTAACTGAAGTACCTGGATCTCCATCAAAGGTAGGAAGAACAATCTTCTCCAAGTCGTCATGCGTAGCTATGTGCCCATGGGGCGCTTTGCCTTGTCCCAAAGCTAGCCATTCCTTGAAGCTCCTTCCCTTTCTGTACCGTGGGGCAAGTGTCAAATACTCATCATAATCTTTCATTAGATCCCAACGAACCAAACGCTGGTCCTCCATTTCAAGGGGTCGATCCCCTTTCATGTCTTTTCATCATTTGAAGGAATGTAGCCCTAGTTCCCATCAGTTGATCCCAAAACTGAGTGATTTGTTCCGACCTAGACCTATCCCTATCATTGTTTGACAAATACTATTCCATCCCACAGTTGGCCAAGAAATTGGTTCTGATACCACTGTAATGTCCCTAAATAGGACCAATAAGCAAAATAAGGGTTCTCCAACAAACCCTATCAAATCCAAAACCCTATCCTTCAAAGAATCTGAAATTGAAAATTCAACTAATAACACACTTCTAAAAATGAAGCAATATTCAACAATTTCCTCTACCAAACCCTTAGGTGATTAGGGAAAACATCAGATTTTTTTACTTCTAACCCTCCAAATAATATGAAATGAACTTTATATTGCAACCACTAATTTTAGAAGTCAAAATATTCATTCAAAAGTCAAAACTTAGAATTCTAGAATTTATTATTGCAAAATTACAATGGAATTTCATAAATTCACAATTTCCACAATACTTGGAATTTCAATGCAATTGATAGCTCAAAATGATACTAAAAACGACAGCTATCAATCAAAACCAAATTTCGAATTTTTCCATCACGGGAAGCCCATAAAAAACTGTCCTGAAATTCTCAAAACCCTAGTCCACTACCAAAATAATATAATAAATCCAGAATATTATTTAGGGCACAAAATCACCCTAAATCATGTGCAAATCAACCCTCAAACAATTCACCAAGCTGGAATAAATTGCAAAAAATACCTCTAAACCCTAGAAGAGGGTTTCAAAGCCAAATAGCCTTCTAGAGAGGGGTCGCCAATCCTCCAACCAATTCACCACACTAGGGTTGGCTTCCAAAACCAACTAGCAAATTTTTAGGCAATTTGCCCACCTCATTTACTTGTAAAAATACAATCACCATGCTTCCAAAGGTGCTTGCCAATCTTCCGTACAAGGTGGTGTTTCAAAACACCTTTGTAAGACCACTTGCATGCAACCATGAAAATCTGAAGCATAATTACAGCCCTTGAATAGAGCTGCCCTTAATGAAGGAATGGAGGTTTTCGTCCTCAAACCTTTGACACATTTGAATGTTTTCGTCTTCAAGTCACGGTGAACAAGCTTGACATACTTAATTCACAATTCAAATTCATAACATGCATAATCCTTCAAATGAACATCTATCTTCCATTTTATAGCCAAAATAGAAGATAACCCTCCCTTCCACATATTTAAAAGAGCATTCCTTATAGTTTCCCTCTTAAACCTTAAGTGCCATGACCCCCAAAAGGGCCTCAACTTAAGTGGACATTAGAACAATAAAGTGCTTTTTCATTCATTGCTCTTAAGACTTTTAAAATGTTCCCCTTTTCCATTCCTTTTTTCCTTAGCCCTTGGGCGCAACTTAAGGCTAAGGGCCTATGCCAAAAAGGGGGACATTACACAGAACTTGACATATTGAAGTTCATCATCATTACTGTTGACGCTGTGGATTGTACCCTTGAAAGAAGGCTCGGCTTCTCTCCTCCACACGGCACAATGGAGACTTCCCTTTTGCTGTGGGCTTGTCAAAACTAAGGGAAAAATCTCTAGATAAGGGCTAGCTTCTTTTGATGCATCTCTGAGGTCTTTCACTACTACTGCTAACAATAGGGGGGTGAAAAGGGAGAAAGATATAACCAAAACAGAAATTATCTAAACGGTGATGCACCAAATGATTTTGATCTACTCAGCTATTTTAACACTTCAGACTAGAAGGGGGCGAACAGACACTTTATCTGACAAAAAGACCAGACTTTAAGCAGCTTTAACAGGGGCTTAATCAAGATACAATGAAAAGGAACTTACCACAGGCGCTGTAGAAAACACACTGTCAAATAACTACTCTTCTATCTCTGCGCTCCAGGTGAAGCACTTCCTGTTAACCTGCATAAATGATCTTGTCTACACTAGGTATGTTGGTGTCAATCCATGAAAGCATCAAGCTAAAATGACTGAACACAGAGTTGATACACAAACATACTCAAAAGTATAACCAGTTAGATAGAGGTAAAACACATTCTTATTGATTCAAAGGTAAAATTTGGCAGGACTTCGCCTTACAAAATGAGAGATATCTTTCTCAACTGAGAGGTTACAATATATAGCATGAAGAAAAAGACATTGGCGCCTTCCATAACAAGCGGCCCATGCTGCATTGAACACATTGGAAAGAGGAAACTGCTGAAGGAACCATGTTGTAGGTGTCATCAGTCTTGACTTTGGTGCTTAACTTGTATTAAATGTCACTGCAAGAGCATGGGTCGTTTTGTCTGTTTGAATGACAAGGCCGCTTCTCAGTGAAGTTCATGTGACTATCTGCTCATTAATGTAAAATGAGGAAAAATGGGCCATTCCATTGAATGCCCGCGCTCCCCTTGGTGGCCACTTGGTAGGGACTGTTTCATCCGCTGCAATAACTTCTTGTGTCGACGCTTTCTGTGCCACCTGGGCTGTTCTATTCATCCTGCGCTTGGCCTTTGTATTTTGCTGGCTCTTTGGCCCTCGGGGCTATCTTTCGTCTCCTCTTGGCTCTTCGGGCTCCTTTCTCGACTGACGCATCCCATAAAAATTGACGTCTGCAGGCCTGTCATTGTTTGAAAACCAACGGCTATTTTGTTGCCTTGAATTTGACGTTCACGCGCCCGTCACCAGACGTTTGAACTCCAACGGCTAGTTCACTATGTTAAGGTTGACGTGCTTGGGCCTGTCATCCCTTCGGTTATTCCTTCGGCCCTTTGCAAACGAACCTTCCCGAAGGGAAGGTGTCCCTTCGAAAAAATGGAAAAGATCTCTTTTTGATCGCTGAGAGTCCCCTGCAAGGGCACTTTCGGGCTCCCTGTCTTCTCAATTCCTTCGGAAATTTTGCCCGAAGGAAATCTTTCCTTCAAAGTCCCAGCCCTTTCTTTTGGTCTTTCCCTTTGATAAATTCCTTCGGACAAAAGTTCGAAGGAATTCCTTCGGGCTTTTGTCCGAAGGAACTTGCCTTGGTTTCTTCCTTGTGAATTTCTTCGGACAAAATGTCTGAAGGAATTCACCCTTTGATTCTTCCTTGGATTTCCTTCGGACAAAAGTCCAAAGGAATCCCTTGTCTTTTCTTTGGATTTCCTTCGGATAGAAAATCCGAAGGAATCCTTTGCCCTTTTTCTCTTTCCTGAATATGCTCACTGCCCTCCGCAAGGGCACTTTGGGTCCGAAGTTGCCCTTAGGAGCTTGCTGAACGGTCCAGTTTGCAACCTGACTGCTCTCCACAAGGGCACTTTGTCTTTGGAGCTTTGTAAAAGACTTACATTCTTTGAACTGGCCCATTCCCTTGCCAAAAGGCTTGTCCAAGGCAATTGCTCAAAGCGAAATAAGCTCCATATTGAACCGAAAACCTACAGGGTTTAGATCTCTCAACTCTTTATAAGAAAAAGACTTATTGCAAAGGGAAATTGTGCATTTGCAGTAAGGTGGATACATTTAAGACTGACGGCTTAGAACAACAGGGAAAGAAGGAGACCGGTTTTTGGCCTGCAGGACCAAAATGGTCAACAATTACATTCAACAATTGGTTGATAATGAAGACATTTGTCTTTATTATTGTCCTATTGAGGAGCATATAGCTGATATAATGACTAAACCACTTGGTAGAGATAAATTTGTCAGTATTATAGATAAACTTGGGATTGTATTTAATTCAATCAGTAACGGGGGAGGGGAGACGAGGGAGAGGTATTACATAAATTAGCATTTAGTTATGCAAAGTAATAGTTGTTATGTTTGCTTAAATTGGTTAGATTAGTTTGTCTATTCAAAGCATGCAATCTTTGGTTTGTTTGTGTATATGTTACACAAGTGCGGAGTTTGTTATGAGATGCAAGCTTATACTTAGCAGCCATTATTTAATGTAAAACAGAGCTTGTTCAATAAAGCTTATAGAAGATATTCTTTGGGCAAAACTCGATTAAGATTTTGGGTTTGGTTATTTGCTATAATGGTTTACATCCAGATCCAGCAAAAGCCAAAGTCCTCAAGGGTTGGCCAACTATATCCAGTACTACTGATCTAAAGAGTTTCCTAGCTGATATGATTATTAAAACAATGTTCATCCATCTATCTCACATTTCTAGACCACTTTATTAATTATCCAATCAGAATCATTTCTCATGGAATGCATCAACAACAATAGCATTTTAGCATCTCAAGGATGCCCTTTGCGTGGATCCATTGCTTGTTTTTCATGATTTGCATCAACCATTTGAGATAGAGATAGATGCATTTGATTATGCCATGTGTGTTGTTCTTGAGAGGTCACCCCTTTTGCATAACATTCAAAAACACTTTTTGTAGCAAAACAAAACAACACCACAAATGATAAAGAAGTCTATGCAATGGTTAAAACACACAAGCAATAAAGGTAATGCATATTTGGTGAGGAAACAATACTTCATACTGATCATCAACCCCTTATGTTTTCGAATTCACAATTTAAGATTTAAGAACAAAGGCATCTTAAATGGTAAAATCAGTAGTTTCATTTTATTATTAAGTACAAAAAGGGGACTGCTAACAGAGGTTCTCTAAATACTTACACCAAAATATTGATGTTCAGACAAGGTAGATAACTGCTCCTTGGTTTATGCTCTCCATATCTATCACTATCAAAATAAGCAGTGGTACACTTATCTTCATGTGTTGCAGCATAGTTTCAATTGCTATGGGTATCCATGCCTTTATTAAACAATCCATTTGAGGTTTGTTATGGGTATCAGCCCCTTGCTCCTTATGAGATTGTGGTCGCCTCACCACTTCATCTAATGATAAAAGGAGCAACTAAGGATTCTTCTTGTGTCCAACAGCTGGCTAATGTCCATACAGAGGTTTGTGTAAATTTTTGAAGACTCAAGCCAAATACAAAGAGCTTCATGATTGACATTGAGTCCAGCCAAAAAGTATTAGAATGGTGAAAGTTTGGCATTTGAGATTTAAATTCAGCAACATTATAAGTTCAAACCCCTGCGATATGGACCTTATACCATTTTGCAGCAGCTCAGGGAAACTGATTAAAAGCTGGATCTTCCTTCTTAGCTTGATAGACATGATGTAGTGGATCCACACACCTGATTCTACGCATCATTCTACGACCACTTATTTGATTGTAAGCGCTCATTGCCAACTCAAGCTAAGTGAATGCCCTAGTCAACATTTGAACTGCACTTCCTACATCTACAATAAGAACTGAGGAAACTTTCCTCTAAGCAAGGAAAATATGACGAGACAGTTACATGGGCTATTGTAATTTATTAAATAATGAGATATAATCACATGGGATTATTTTAATTAAGTGATGATGAGAGATAGTTACATGGGATCATTGTATTTTCTTAAATATTACACTCTTTGTAATATTTATATCTACATAATACAAATGAGTGGACAATGTGTACATTTGCAACAATCTCTTTCTATTTATTTCATTGTTGTAATTGTGTTCTTATAAGCATTCTTGAATGAAACCTCCCAAGTTGTGACTTCAAATAGTGCAAATTCCTTTTAGATACAAGTATGAAGTCTATGTTCTCTTTGTCCATTAATTCCAACTCCAACAATATTACTTGCTTCCAAAACTCAAAAGTGTAATCTTGCACATTCTGAATCCGACACTATCGTTTTGTCTTTGTGCTAGGTAAGATAGAATTGATACTTAAAAGTGCTCAACAAATGGTGACACCTATTTGTATAGGGATCATGCACAACTTTCCCACAAGTCAACACATGCCCAACAATATTCAATCTAAGTGGCACAACCAACTATTCAAGTTCTCAGTATGTGTTGTTTCTTCATAAGGAGGGAGTTCCAACTAAGCTTTGAATTTATGTGACAACTAGGCAGGGTTCAATTTGAAGAATTCAACTTTTTTGTTGAAATTCTTAGACTCGATCTTTGGTACCTCCCTCTATGTAGGTTTTCTTGAGGACCTTGGCCTTCCGCTTTCGTAGTGAACATGTATGCCGAGGAAGAGATCTTACTCTTTGTCTGAGTAGACTTTCTATCAGTCTTCCTCCTCTTGTGCTTTCTTCAACTAGGACTCTTTGGAACCTTGATTTTCTCCATTTCTCACAAAGACTTTTACACGATTACCTTTTGAAATCCATTGGACCATGAAGCGGTGTGCCGCTCAAAAGAGAATTATTTTTTGGTCTATGTCATATATGACCTTTAGTGTTTGTCAAGGTCCTTAATAGCTCTTGATCCAATGCCTATAAATTTCTTGAAACCAAATCTAATACCAAATCGATCCATTGTAGGGGCTTAGTCAATATTTTCTTGTACTTCAAAATGAATCATAAGCCTCACTTCGACAGAAACTCTATTCTTTTCTGAGATCGGTATTACTTGATGGTTTTTTTGAAATTGTTCATAACATTTTATGAAATAAATATTTGACATTACTGCCCATTAGGTTCATTGGGTTAGATGTTTGAAAAGTAGGCAGAATTGAGTTTTCGGATTTGTTTGAATTCATGGGCAGATTTTGACTCCGCCTCAGAAAATGAAACAGCTAAGGCATTACTAGGAATTCATCATCTCCATTTGTTTTTGTGAGGGTGGTTTCGGCCATGCTATCTCTTTACCTATAATCAGCTTTCCATAGGAACTCTTCCCGCGCCCTCTGGGGGCCATCCCAAATGTTTGAAACATTTTGGAAATCCAGGACGAGCATGGGACGTCTCCCCTGTGTCCCTTTTTTTCATGTGCTTAGAAGGTTAATGTTTTTTTGGCATCTCAGGGATGCCTCCATTTTTTTGTGTGGGGGTGTTAATTGGGAACATCTTGATGTTGAGGGATGCCCTCAATCTGATGGGGACATCTTAATGTACCCCACTTGGATCGAGAACCTCAAGCTGTCCTTGAGATGCCCTTAGCAAAAATGGGGTGTTCCTCGACGTTTTGGGGACACCAAAATCTCCCTAACTTCAACCAATGTTATAAAAAAACTACATTTTTAAAAAAGGGAGCATTTTTCAACAGTTGTTTTCATGATCATTGCTAATATAACAATCAGAATTCATATTTACATTTTCGGATGTTTGTGTTTCACTCAATTTCAATGGTCAATGTTGACTGTTCAATTTCATAGATGTTATTGTTTATTGAATTTCAGCGCTTTAAAATGTTTAATGATGTTTAACAGTTTAATTATACAACTGAAATTCTAAAAATATGTTGTTTTATAATTTTTTGATTTTTTAATATGTATATATATAACTGTTGACGCTGTGGATTGCACCCTTGAGAGAAGGTTGGGCTTCTCTTCCATGCAGCACAATGGAGACTCCTCTCTTCCCTGTGGGTTTGGCAAAACTGAGGAGAGAATCTCTAGATAAGGGCTAGCTCCCTTTGATACATCTTTGAGTTATTTCAGTACTATGGCTAATATATTATATATAAAAAGGGGGGTTGAAAAGAGAAGAATTGCTGAAGCAGAACCCAAACTAAATGGTGATGCACCAAAAATGGTTGATCTACTTAGCTTGAACATACACTTTCCACCAAGAACAAGCTGATATACACTTCATTTGATATGAGAAATTTTTCTGCATCAGTGAGTTAGGGGTCCTCTGGAGATACAGGGAGGAAAAACTACCAGAGGTGTTTTAAGACACTATGGCAGCCTGTTCACATGCGCCTATACTTTGCTGTGGACACTTCTGGCTAACCTGCAAAAGAAATCACAATGCACTAGACATGCTGGAATCATTATGTGAAAGCATGAAGGAAATGACTTAACACAAGACAAAGCCATAGACATATGCAAAAGTGCAAGCTCAAATGGAGGCAAAAATGCTTCCTTTTGATTCAAGGTCAATTTCGGCAGAGCTCCGCCTTACAAGCTGAAAGATATCCTTCTCAAATGAGAGTTTTACAATATATATAGAGAGAAAGGAAGTAAAGGCACTCATTTGGGAAAGATTTTGACGCCTTTTTACAATTTGGCCCATGTGCGTTGAGAGCGTTGGGAAGAGGAAACGTTGAAAGAGAATGCTGTGTCGGTTGCCAGTTTTGACTTTAGGCGTTTAAAATAAATTAAACGTCATGTGTGAAAACATGGGCCGCGTCGTTTGTCTGCAAACAAGACCCCTTCTTCAAGACATTCACGCGGTTGTCTGACCATTAATGCAAAATGAGAAAAAAACAAGCCGCGCCATTCACTGTTCGTGTGCCTTGATGACCATTTCATAGGGACTATTCCAATCATTGTAATAATTCTCCTGTTGACGCCCCCCAATTGCCACCTGGGCTGTTTTGTCCATATCTCGTTATTTGTCTCTTCCTGGCCTTGTCTTTTCTTGGAATTTGAGCTCTCGGGGCTATCTTATCGTCCTTTGCTGGCTCCTTGGGTTCTTTTATCAGCAGGTCACTGAGTTCGTTCTTAACTTTTGTCTTTTTCTAGCCTTTTTAGCTCCTTTCTCGGCGGTCTCTTCCCTTTAGCCTTAACCCCATTGAATTTCCTTAGGTTCATGCTCAAGCATTTGAAGATCAATGGCTATCCCGTTGCCCTGAAATTGACGTCTGCGGGGAAGTCATCTGACGTTTGGATTCCAACGGCTAGTTCACGATGCTCAATTTTGACGTCTTCGGGCCCGTCACCCCCCGAGCAATTCCTTCGGATTTCCTTCTTTGGGCTTTCCTTTCCTTGTCTGGGCCTTTGTCTTTTAACCCTCCCGAAGGGAAGGTGTCCCTTCGGCTTTGAGAAAGGTCCCTTTCATGTTCGCTGAGAGTCCCCTGCAAGGGCACCTACCCTTCGGGGTCCTTTAGGCGGCCTTGGCCTACCAATTCCTTCGGGCAAAATGTCTGAAGGAAATGTTCATTTGAATGCTCGGCCCTTTCTTGCAGGCGAATTCCTTCGGACAAAAGTCCGAAGGAATTCCTTCGGACTTTTTGTCCGAAGGATTAAGCCGCGGGATTTTCTTCCGAAAGGATTTCTTCAGACAAAATGTCTGAAGGAATTCCTTCGGACATTTTGTCCGAAGAAATTCAGCCTTTGCTTTTCCTTTTATCTTTGCCTTGTGAAATTTCCTTCGGACAGAAAGTAATTCCTTCGGACATTTTGTTCGAAGAAATTCAGCGTTTGCTTTTCCTTTTATCTTTGCCTTGTGAAAATTTCCTTCGGACAAAAAGTCCGAAGGAATTCTTTGCCTTGGTCTTTCTTCCCTTTAAGTGCTTTCCTGCCCTCCGCAAGGGTACCTTTGGGTCCGGAATTGCCCTCCACAGCCTGCTGGAATGGTCCATTTTATGCCTGACTGCCCTCCGCAAGGGCTATTAACCTTCGAGCTTTGCAAGAGCCTTGTATTTGTCTAAGGCATTTGGTCAAAGCGAAAAGCTCCATATTGAACCGAAGCCTACAGGTACTTAGATCTTTCAATGTTCTATAAGAACATGGCTTATTGCAAAGAAAAGGGGATTTTGCAGAAGGTGGGTACATGACTAGACTGAGGGTCTAGAGTGGTAGGGAAGGACACTGATTTTGGCCTGCAGGGCCAAAATGGTCAACAATAACTGCCTTCAAGTTATAAATTATGTTTCTTCCAATTTCCAAGATGGGAACATGGGGACATATTTCCGGGATGGCATAAAATATTCCCAAATTTTGCTCGCAGTGGCTTTTGAAGCCTATTTTAGATAAAAATGTCATTGCCTTTTGGGTTATCTAAGAAGTTTTTAGTTCAAAATAATGGGTATTTGTCTCTTATTATTAATTAACGTATTGAGTGACCTATAGTATATACACTCATGGCTTCCTCATCCTTTTTTACAAAAATCATGGTGCTTTAAGGGAGTCTTGGGGGGTTAAATACTACCTTTTCCCAAAAGTTCTTCTATTTGTTTTGGTACTTATTGCATTTCTGCATAATTAAGTCTATAGGAAGTTGAGCTCGTTGACTAATGGGTCCTAATTCTTTTTAATGGTCTATGTTTATTAAATGGTACTCTAGTTCAAACACCATCCGGTAAGACATCTTCATATTTGTTGAAGTTGATTTTGTTTTGTTTCTAGTCTCATAACTTGAAGAGGTGAGAGATTAATGGTATACATATATCATGTATATTCTCATATAGTTTAACCTTATTTCCTCATTGGAACTGTAATATATGGTGCTTGGAATAAAACAGGATGTCTTTGGCTCCAAAACCCATGCATATGAGGCTTTAGCCCTTCTATGTACCTAAGTTTGTGGAAATTTTATGCTAGATTGTGCAGCCTAGCTACTTATTTCTAAATTCTTTGTTTGTTCATTATAGTATTTAAAATTAAAATTCATCAAGAAACTCCAATGTAGGGAGGACCGCAGCTCCATCCTCCCACCCACATCTCTTAGTGACTATTTATATACATTATAGCGGTACCCTTATGTGCTTACTCATGTACCCTGACTTGAATGACATTCTCGCCTTTGTACCAGTACCCATATCTATACTCACATATCTTCAGAGGATTATAAGTATTTTATATTTTTCATTTATGTAACAATTAACCGTTGTGTAAGAACATCTATTATGTTGTTTTGAGTATGGTTTTAAAACTCGGCGATTTCTTGCTTGACTCATGAGTAATTTTTATTGGCAAGTTACTCAGCAGGTGAGTATTTGTGAGTCTTCTACTGCAAAATTCGCAGGTACTTGCGAGTCTTGTGCAAAAACTCGCCAACTGACAATGTTTTTTCCTTGCTATGGATTTAAAGGTTATTTCAAGAATTGTTTAGCTGCCGGGAAGTGATCATCATGATTTGAAGGATTTCTCAATAATTTTTCAGCTGCTGTGATATTCTGATGTACATTGCACTCTTTTGTCTAAATCTAATAGAAAATGGATTTATGCGTTCTCTAAATTCATTTTTTATTCTTTTTACAAGTATTTTACATGTTATTTAAGTGTGTATATATATATATATATATATAAACTTAAATAACATGTAAAATACTTGTAAAATATATAAATATATAAACTTAAATAACATGTAAAATACTTGTAAAAAGAATAAGAAATATAAAATACTTGTAAAAAGAATAAGAAATATATATATATATTTCTTATTCTTTTTACAAGTATTTTACATGTTATTTAAATTTATATATTTATATATTTTACAAGTATTTTTCATGTTATTTAAGTTTATATATATATATATATATATATTTCTTATTCTTTTTACAAGTATTTTACGTGTTATATATATATTTCTTATTCTTTTTACAAGTATTTTACATGTTATTTAAGTTTATATATATATATAGCCGTGTCTGAGCCCAAGACAATTTTGGGTTGTCAAGATTTCCCAAGTCCGAGTTTTTGAACTTTGGTTTTGAGGGTTGAGTCCAATGTCCTATAAAATTCGTAAAATTACGAAGAATTAATTTTTCTCTTGCTATCATCATTTATCATCTAATTGTTAATCATTGCATAACAATAATGATAACAAATATTCCAATTCACCATCTCAAAAGTACTAAGTACAATTTTAGTTTCAGGTTCTTGTTACAATGTCAAGTCAATTTATAGATCACAGAGATCGCTTTGCCATAAATACAAATCAGGTGCAATAATAACATAAATACATGTCTCAAGTTAAAGTCCGCATGACTACACACGTGTCATATTCTTACAAAAAGTATACAAATATATCAATGTACAATAAAATTCAAGACAGCAGCCTCATCCTTGCAGTTACATACTGCTCACAATATCAATGGAGAGAAGATGGTATCAACTGACCCCATCCAACTTGATTTATCTTGTCCACCCCAATCAATGTGGTTGTACTCTTAAAGGAATGCTCATGGGAGAGTTACTCTGCTAAGTACCAATGTTACCAAATGCATAATGCATGCATATCTTTGTACACACTATTGGTAAGATGTAGCAAATGCAATAATCCTTTATGCATATATAACAGGTGTATATATCAACCAGTAATCACTTCTCATGTACATCATCATAGTGAAAGAGCATGCCCTCAGCTAGGAGTAACAATCAATATCATGAAGATTGTCAAACAAACATGGAGGTACATCATCATAATGAAAGAGCATACCCATCCATATGACCTCAAAGAGCATGCCATATCATGAAGACTGCCAAACAAACATAGAACTGATACATCATCATAATGAAAGAGCATACCCAACCATATGAGTAACACTCAAAATGAATTACAACTTTCATATGTCATCAAACATCACAATGTAGTCAACACATGCCTAATAATACATCTACCACATATGAACGTACAACTATCATCATGAGGAAGTACAACATGGCTACAATCCAAAGTATACTATAGCACACTCGCTATTACATCTATTATCATATGAATGTATAACTATGATCACGAGGAAGTACAATACGCATTATAATAATCCAAAGAACCACCTCAAAAGATTAAGGAATATGAAGACCTAGCTGCTGGCAAATAGCCAACTGGATTTGTTTAACAAGCTGGCTAGACTGCCTTATTGGTAAGTTGGCATTATGCCTTGCAAAGTAAGTTGGAAGCTAACTTTGTCACACGTCGACACTGCTCACAAAGTGTGCAACTCTATGCCCATCACTTATCACGATTCCAAGTGGTACCTTACCATAACTAGGAATCCATTATAGCTATGTAAACGGGTCGTGGGATTTTATATTTTGGTGTACACCTTGGAGAGAGTAGGTAAGGAGACATATAGAGTCTAAGATACTAACTCATGCACTTACTCCTTTCCTTCTCAATCTTATTGATCATGTGATGCGAGCTATAAATAGTTCTACGAACTATGTCAAGTATCTTATGTTCTAACTAATATAGGTTTGTCATGATCATATAGGTCATGCTAAAGAAGGTGTATTGTAGGTCCATATTGGTCGCCGCAGGAGCACACAATGCTATGTGAGCTACCATGAACGACCGGTATTGTCATGTGATACACACGTTAGTGCATTGACCCTTATGCACGACTCCTGTCATGCTTTTGTGTCCATGCATGAACGATACTCTAGGTTAATATAATAATCATAAAGATAGATAACCTCGTCAACACTGAACAAGATAACTTAACCTATGTTTAATACTCTATTCCTAGCATTCATAATTCAGCAAGATTCCATACAATGTAAAATCCAAATTTCCATTCAGAACTCATCAAAGTTTCATACAATTTGATGTAGACGTTTTCAGTTTAAAAAGGAAAAATTCCTCTAGACACATGCATATGTATGCATTAACACTTTTGTGTTAACACATATGTACTCACATGCACACCGTAGATCATACCAAACCACATCTCATCCCTTAACCATCATGGTAGGCTATGTTAATATTATCACATCATCATAGAGAACCATACCTAAATTTGTAGGCCCTATATCCCAATAGGGATAATTTTTCTTGCAAAATAAGGTTAGGTTACAGCGTTCACATGAATGAATATCACTAATTACTATCAATTACAATGACTTTTTTAACAAAAGTCTCACAAGTCATTTCCAACAAACTACAAGCTGCTAAGTGATAACAACATACTATAGTTTCATCCTGCTGCCTTGCCATGTGTCAACTTATAACATGCATAAGCACCTTTTGGTCAATGTATAATACATAACCGATACAACAATATGACCACATGGCAAAGAAGGTTAACATAAATAATGCTTCACAATCAACCATGATGCCTTCAAAATTGTAGGGTTAATAAAAAGTTTTTCAAGGAGTTTATAACCATTCATGTTATCAATTGAGTTCATGTTTCCACCTTATGTTACTCCTAAGGTTTAATTTATACCATGATGCATACATATAGGTATTTATGTGCATACACCGAAGTGCATTACATATATTCATAAATGTATGCACTGTTCACCTAAGTTCATATCCTAACACTATTCCATGTTTATTTCTAAGTAGCCGACCCTAATACGGGTACGGGTAGGAGGTTTGGGTATGCCGGTATGTCAATTGTTTTTGCCACAGTAGGCTTGGGTATGGCTGTACAAAAAAATATAAAATATAAAAAATATAGCCAAATAAGCAAAAATTAACCACATAATATTTAGAGTAAACAAAATTAAAATCACTAAAAATTAAAATATATGTACCTACCGGGGTTGATATGGTTGTGGCATAAGGGTGATCTAATCTCAGAAAATTAAGACCTCAATTACAGTTATGCAAGAAAATTATAGTTGGTTCTAAGAATATTACGGTAATGCTAATTCCATCATATTTTCCATTTAGACCTCAATAAAGTCTAGAAACAAATAGGTTATGTTATCCACATTAGATCACGTTGTTCACATCATATAGCAATAAAATTACAGTAATAAGAATGGAATTAACTGTTGCAACCAGTAAACAGAAAAGTTGAATGATAAGGCTCAATAATCAACAGCATATCACTGTATGCCATTTATAAGCATTCTATATGCTAATTCATCATTTGGTTCCAAGTACATTTAATATCAATGACATCAAAAAGTGTAAAAACCCCTGTTCTTACTTTCTCTGAAACTGCTTGTTTTTTTTTTCTTGTTTTCGGAAGTTTTTGATTTTTTTGTGTTTTTGCATGAACAAAAGAAAGTGGCGATTTTTGAAGAATTGTTGAATAATTTTAAATAAAATAATGCAACACCGAAAATGATAGAATCTACTGAATCTAATGATGCCAATCAATTTATTGATCTTTTATGACAATTACAGACAAGATCTGGTAACATGGTAATCAAAAGTAACAATATTTTGATGAAACCCTGGTTATTGCAGCCAGCTGAAAGAGTACATGAAATGGTACGGCTTCATCATTAGTCTACTCCCTCCGTCTGATGCTTGGAAAGTGATCCCAAGGTGTAGGCGCCACAAAGGATGGAGACAGAAGATCAAAGAAGTAGGCGAATTGCCCAAAATGAAAATGTACGGCCCTTTCTTGAAGGTACAGCCCTGCAGTAGAAAAGTACAGCTCTATGACAGCAGCAAACAAATAAAGTACGGCCTTTATTTGATGTGCCAGGATCTCAGGAAATAGGCGCCTCAAAAGAAGAATCTCTTCTGGATGAATTCCAAATTGAAAACCCTGGATGATGCAACCTCTGATGAAGTTCTGTGATAACCCCTGAATGAAGCTACCTCTCTGAAAGCAATAAATCAGCTGGTATTTCACAGCCTCTGAACTGCAACACTGAAGATGGCTCGTTCTCCAATGCCAAACGAAAACTAGAACCCTTGGCTCTGTTCTCAAAAGGACTTAGCAAAAATTCGATTTCAAAACATAATGAGCTCCAATCCCAATGAAAACCCTTATATCCATCACAAGTTCGACTTTTCTCAATTAGGCATCATTTAAATAAATTCGAACTTTTTCTTTTAATTTTTCAATAGTCTTCAATACACTTTTAATTATAAATTATAATTAAAAAGTGGCCCCTCTCAATGTTGGTCGACCCCTTCAATAGATCACTTAAATTATAATATTAAATAATATTATAACTTTATATTATAAGCTCCAGATAATTAATATTTAATTTGACAATTAAAATATTAATATCTCCCTCAAAATATGTCCGATTCACGAACCGTCTGAAGCTGGTGAATAAGTGATTGATTTTGCACATGACCAAACCATACTGCTAAAAATAGAAGGGGTGCTCCGCTGAGTGACTATTACTGCTAAAAATAGTAGGTCAGGCAAATGGTGTCCGAATGACCTCGAACGAAAGCCAACTGGTAATGTCTGACGACCGAAGCCAAGCCAAGCTCCAATCAAGACCCTGTATCCATCCTATCAGCCTACGAGGGTCGCATAATAGGCTAATCATAAGCTCTGCGAGATGTCAACTGGAAGGGGACATGACAGTCCGCCCCTCTTGAAATTGCTTGTCCTCAAGCAATCTCAACTCCGGATGTTGCAGAATATCCTCGCTCTCCCACGTAACATCCTCCACTGGCAAGTCTCTCCATTTCACCAAATATTCCTGATAGTCCTCGTACGCAACTGTCTCTCTCTGTACTCCAGGATAGACTCAGGGACTAAAATTAACTTTCCCTCATCATCTAAGGGAGGTAAAATTGCTGAAGGTACCTCAGGGTGTCCCAACGCCTTTTTGAGACGTGACACATGAAAAACATTGTGGACCTTGCTATCCGCCGGAAGCTCTAGCTCATAAGCCACCTCTCCAACACGCCTCAGGATCCTGAAAGGACCATAATATCGTGGCTTAAGCTTCTCTGAACCACTCTTCCTAAGAGTAGACTACCGGTAGGGCTGCAACATGAGGTAAACCATGTCTCCCACCTCAAAAGACCTCTATGTCCTCTTTTGATTTGCGTACTGCTTCTGTTGATTCTGTGCCTTGGCAATATTCTCCTTGAGAGCCCTCATAGTGTCCTGACTCTCCTGCAATAAATCTCTAGCACTCGGCACTCTACTGTCACTCAGTAGCAAATCCAGAAAACTAGGCGCCTCATAACCGTACAACGCCATGAAGGGGGACATTTGAATGGTCATGTGGAAGGTAGTATTATAGCAATACTCGCACAAATATATCCACTTGACCCACGCCTTTTGCTGCCTTGCAATATAATTCCTGAGGTATCCTTCCACCCATTTATTCACTATCTCCGTCTGACCATCGGTCTGTGGGTGGTAACTGGTGCTCGGTGTAAGCTCGGTCCCGCAAAGTCTGAACACCCCCTGCCAGAAGTGACTCAGGAACCGACTATCCCTGTTGCTCACTATACTCCGAGGCAACCCATGTAGTCTGAAAACCTCGCGAAAGAAGACTTATGCTACCTGTGTAGCTGTGTAAGTGGTGGTGATCGGAAAGAAGTGGGCATACTTCGTCAGGTGATCCACAACTACATATATAGAATCCCATCCTTGGGCTTTGGGCAAGCCCGTAATAGAGTCCATCGACAGGCATTCCCACTTTCTATCGGGAATCGGAAGTGGCTGCAACAATCCTGTCGGATACGTGTTCTCCTGCTTGTTTTGCTGACAAATAGGGCACTCACGCACATACTGAAGAACATTTGCCTTAAGTCCTTTCCATGTAAACCTTTCCCGTATCTGTTTGTATGTCTTAAAATACCTGGGATGTCTTGCTGTGGGCACATCATGAAAGGCTCGCATAATAGTGTTCATCTCAGATCCTGGGATCAAGAAAATCCTGTTCTTGTAAATGATCAAGACATTCACAAGCATGTTCCTAGTATCAACCATCAATCTCTCAACAATACTGGATGCCCAAGTATCCTTCACATACTCTGCCACAATCAAATGCCTCCAATCCTCAGCAATGTGAACATATAGAGCTCAGATAAGGCCTGCGTTAGAGAGCGTCAGCCACTACATTTTAGGTGCCCTTGATGTAGGTGATATCGAAGTCATATGCCTGTAACTTGCTCATCCACTTCTGCTGACGATCATTCAAGTCTCGCTGCCCCAGGAAATGCCTCAAACTGTTGTGGTCAGTTTTAATGCAAAACTTACTGCCCACGAGATACTGCTTAAATTTGGCCAAGGCATGCATTACGGCCAGCATCTCCTTATCATAAATACTGTAGAGCCTCTCTGGCCCTCGGAGTTTTTGACTCTCATAAACACTAGGGTGCTTGACCTGCATAAGCACTGCTCTAATGCCCTCACCAGAAGCATCACACTGAAGCTCAAAAGGCTTCGAAAAATCTGGTAGTGCCAACACTGGACACATAGTCATCAGCGCCTTGAACCTCACAAAACACTCCTCAGCCTCAGGAGTCCAACAGAATGCACCCTTTTTCAACAAATCCGTCATAGGTGTTGCATGTCGTGAATAACCATTCACAAATCTGCGATAAAAACCACACAAGCCAAGAAATCCTCGTAGCTGTGTAAGGTTCGCCGGAGTAGGCCAGTCTACGATAGCACGGATCTTCTCAAGATCCATCCGCACTCCCTCTGCACTGATGATATGGCCTAAGTAGAGCAACTCAGTCATCCCCAAATCACACTTGGACTCCTTGGCGCACAAGCACTCCCTCTCCAAAACGCTGAGCACTATATCCAAATGAGCCAAATGCTCCTGCCATGTCCTGCTGTAGATCAGAATGTCATCGAAGAAGACAAGTACATATCTCCTCAACTGTGAGTGGAAGACCCTGTTCATGGTGGATTGGAATGTCGCTGGAGCATTGGTTAGCCCAAATGGCATAACCACAAACTCAAAGTGTCCACAATGACAACGAAATGCGGTCTTCTCAACATCCTGCTCATGAACTCTAATCTGATGATATCCCGATCTCAAGTCTATCTTCGAGAAGTAACAGGCACCATGGAGCTCATCAATAAGCTCATCTATACGAGGTATGGGGTACCTATTTTTGATAGTCCTCTTATTCAGGACTCTGTAATCTATGCACATGCGAAGGGTGCCATCCTTCTTCTTCACTAAGACAACTGAAGAAGCGAATGGTGATTTGCTCGGTCGAATGTGACCCATAGCAAGCAACTCCTTGATGGTCTTCTCTATCTCATCCTTAAGCCGCTTAGGATGCCTGTACAAAGTAATCAGGACGGGCTTAGCGCCCTCCTCAAGATCTATAATGTGCTCAATACCCCTGTCTAGAGGTCTCCCTGGTGGAATATCACTGAAAACCTTCTCATGGTTAACTCTCAACGGCTGAATGTCAGGATGATACTCGGCCATATCCTGTCCCTCCTGAATAGGTGTCAATGTGCACTCGACAGCCCACTCTACCATGTCATGTTGCATGAGTCTCTCCATCCGACGGAAGGACATAGTCTTGATATTACTGTCCCGAATGGCCTTCAGGGTATGTGTCTTCCCGTCCACATCAAACCGAATCTCCATGTCTTTGAGACGAAGAGTGACTTCCGCAAGGGAATGAAGCCACTTCATGCCCAAGACTAAATCGATATCTCCCATGTTCACCACGTAATAATCAGCCTTGAATTCATAGTTATTCAAGCGCAAGGGGAGATCCTTAATCATATGGTCACACTTGAGAGTGTAACCATCAACCACCTTAACCGGAATGCCCTCAAACTCTTCGGTTATAAGCCCACGCCTCTCCACAAATCTGGCATCAATAAAATTATGGGTGGCACCTGTGTCTAAAAGGGTGATAACCTTTTGACCAGCCAAAACTCCACGAATTCTGAAAGATCCCTCCTGCTGTATGCTAGACAACCGTGCCTCCTGGAGTTGAATCTCTGACTCTGCCTCCACCTTAGGTTGTGAAGCCTCTGACTCTAACTCCTCAAAACTCTCCTGCTGTCCGGAATTTTCAGAATCCGAATCCTCATAGTAAGCCCACATAACTCTATTGGCCTTACTCTTAGGCCGCAAAGGACAGTCATGGTTAGCATCATAGGGACCCTTGCAGTAGAAACATAATTTTTTCTTTCTCAAATCATTTAATGTTTCCTTGTCAAAAGGTGCTGGAGTTTTATCTTTAGAATCATTTTAAAAATCAGTCCTCTCTGATTTTTTATAAAATGGCTTGTTATCCTTACTAGAAGATGCTCTTTTGGACTGAAATTTGTTTGTTGGGACTGCATGTTCCATACTTGCTTTTTTCATAGCTTCCTGTAAAGAAATAGGATCAAATGCCTTTATCCAACCTCTCAGTGGTTCGGATAGGCCCTCAATGAAAAGAACTATAAATCTACGCTCTGAAATGTTTGGCACCATGACTGCCAACCGCTGAAATTCACCAATGAAATACTCCAAGTTGCCTGTTTGTTTCAGCTGTGCTAAGTTCCGGAAGTAAACCTCTGGATCTTTCTTGTCAAATCTTTCAACCAACATATTCGCAAAGTCCTGGTATTCTGTCACTTGATTATGCTGAAGTGTTACCATACCATGGTACCACCAATCATGTGCTACTCCCTCCAAATGCAAAGTGACGTATTTGATAGCTTCAATCTCTTTCATTGGCCTCAGTGCCAAAAATGTGTCAAGCTTATGAATCCAAGCTTGAGCTGTCATCTTACCACTACCATCAAAAGTAGTCAAAGAAAGCTTGCCTGTAGCCTTCTTCAGCTCACTATTTTGACCTCTAGGCCTCCTATCCTGTCTAAGTGACCTGTAGTGCTCTCTCCTCTGATTTACAAAGCGTTCAAAGGTCATCCTCTCCCAAACCTGAGGAGCTAATAATTCCCATTCATCATTTGCAGCCATGAGTGCATCTGCAAATATGGGGTCTCGTGCCGCCTCCTCTGTCGGAGCTTCTTGTGGGTCCTCCAAAACAAATGTAGGGCGTGTAGGCCTATCAGCTGTTCTGGAATGGGTCCGTTGTGGTCTCTGATTAACTGTAGCACTCATGTTATCTCCATGTTCCCCATTCTGTCTAACATGTGGGTTCAACCTTTCTACCATAGTAGTGAGTACCTGTAATGCTTGCACCATCTGCTGCTATCCTGTAACCATAGCACGGAAGAAATCTCTGGTATCCTGATCATCGTTATTCCTGTTGCCTCTGGGTGGGCTACCCTCACGCCTGTCACCCATGATGACCGGCTGTGGTTCTAAACCCTGTTCACCTTCAAGTAAGGCTCTCCTGCGTGTATAATACCTGTGTGAACCAACCTCCTCTAGCGGCATGTAATAACTAAACCCTCAGGATGGCAGGATTTAGCTCTGATACCACTGTAAAAACTCTTGTTCTCACTTTCTCTAAAACTGCTTGTTTTTTTTCTTGTTTTCGGAAGTTTTTGATATTTTTGTGTTTTTGCATGAACAAAAGAAAGTGGCGATTTTTGAAGAATTGCTGAATAATTTTAAATAAAATAATGCAACACCGAAAATGATAGAATCTACTGAATCTAATGACGCCAATCAATTTATTGATCTTCTAAGACAATTACAGACAAGATCTGGTAACATGCTAATCAAAAGTAACAATATTTTGATGAAAACCTGGTTATTGCAGCCAAATGAAAGAGTACATGAAATGGTACGGCTTCATCATTAGTCTACTTCTCCCTCCGTATGATGCTTGGAAAGTGATCCCAAGGTGTATGCGCCACAAAGGATGTAGACAAAAGATCAAAGTAGGCGAATTGCCCAAAATGAAAATGTATGGCCCTTTCTTGAAGGTACAACCTTGCTATTGGAAAGTACAGCTCTATGACAGTAGCAAACAAATAAAGTACGGCTTCTATTTGATGTGCCTGGATCTCAGGAAATAGGCGCCTCAAAAGAAGAATCTCTTCCGGATGAATTCCAAACTGAAAACCCTGGATGATGCAATCTCTGATGAAGTTCTGTGATAACCCTTGAATGAAGATACCTCTCTGAAAGCAATAAATCAGCTGGTATTTCACAGCCTTTGAACTGCAACACTGAAGATGGCTCGTTCTCCAATGCCAAATGAAAATTGGAACCCTTGGCTCTGTTCTCAAAAGGACATAGCAAAAATTTGATTTCAAAACATAATGAGCTCCAATCCCAATGATAACCATTATATCCATCACAAGTTCGACTTTTCTCAATTAGGCATCATTTAAATAAATTCGAACTTTTTCTTTTAATTTTTCAATAGTCTTCAATACACTTTTAATTATAAATTATAATTAAAAAGTGGCCCCTCTCAATGTTGGTCGACCCCTTCAATAGATCACTTAAGTTATAATATTAAATAATATTATAACTTTATATTATAAGCTCCAGATAATTGATATTTAATTTGACAATTAAAATATTAATATCTCCTTCAAAATATGTCCGATTCATGTACTGTCTGAAGCTGGTGAGTGATTGATTTTGCACATGACCAAACCATACTGCTAAAAATAGCAGGGGTGCTCCGCTGAGTAACTATTACTGCTAAAATAGCAGGTTAGGCAAATGGTGTCCGAATGACCCCGAACAAAAGCCAACTGGTAATGTCTGACGACCGAAGCCAAGCCAAGCTCCAATCAAGACCCTCTATCCATCCTATCAGCCTACGAGGGTCGCATAATAGGCTAATCATAAGCTCTGCGAGATGTCAACTGGAAGGGGACATGACAAAAAGTATCATCAACTAATTTACAACTCATGCTAAATGTACAACAATACGTGTTTGAAGTAAATATAACATCTCATATATTTACATAATATCAATCATAAATGTTTGATATACTAGTACAATGCACATGGAATTTGGTATGATTAACAATCATGACCAAGGTACAATGCAATCCAAGAGGCCACAAAGCCTTAATTGAATAGCTCGAAGGTGTTTACAATCTGAGAAATGGAGAGGAAGAGCACCATCAAGGCACTTTGTCTCCAATCATAGAGCCTTATTGTTCCCCTACACCTATCAAAATTGGGAGTGGCCCTACCCTTCAACGAGGAGGAGCTGATGCGGGAAACCAACTAAGTGAGAAAGAACCATGTGCTAAAATCATTATTACCATCAACACGCAATCAAAAGATAACAATGCAGAACAAGATAAGACAAATGGATATGAGCAAAATGAAGTAAAGCAATCTCATGCTTTGGCCAAAGATTTAAAAGAGAGACAACAACACAACCCTTGAGTCTCTACTCATGATTCAAAAAGAAAGAATTTGAGCTTAATTGAAACATGGGTACACCCATAATTTTTTTCAAGTTCCCAAAATGTTCATTCAACACATCCATCTTAATCGAAACGAATGATCTCAACCAATTCAATGAGTTCTCATAACAACAAAGAGTAAACACATAAAAGAAAGCAACCCCACTTTAGTCAAAATAAACAATCCATAATTTCAAAGGATGTTCAGCCTTGCAGGAAGAGAACTTTCCCATGTTTTCAAAATCATAACTTCTTAAGAAAGAAGTAATGATAATGTTATGAGGATTCTCTCTCCAACATGGTTGCAGAGTAACCCATATTTGGTATTTCTGTTAGCCTATGTTGAAGAGAGATACCCTCGTACCCCTATCTCTAAATCAAATTCAAGAATCAAAGGTTTTAAAGGAATTTTCTCTTAATCACATATCTTAACCAAGTAAGAACAAGAAATTAGATAGGTCCTCATAAATCAAGAACACTTAAATCAACCATGCCCTTATCAATTATAATTGTTTTCCATTTGATACTCAATCCACTGGATCAAATGACGCAGTGGTTCTACATAGGTCTCTCAACAAATTCACAAGGTGAACAATATTTCAATCCATGATGACTGCATAGCTTACCAGGGTTAAGTTATGCAATCTATAGTAATCAATTATAAATCATAATTATTAGAAGCTATAATAGGCAACAACACTATGTTATGAGAATCCATGAGGAAACATATATAAGATTGTCATGTTCTCTTTTTCAAATAAATTAAAAAATAATAAAGTTAATATTTTAAGTTATTTAAGTGACTTTATTTTAAAAAAAGTGACAACTTAATATTACTTTATTATTATTAGAAATAAAAGAAAAGGGTGAGAAGGGAAACATGGAAGTAAAAGAAAAGGGTAGAAGTGAAAATTAAAACCCTAAACGTAAAAGTATAACCCTAATCCTAAAAGTGACAATTGAGTCTATATATTGAGTCCTTATTGTAAATAATTCAATTTTTATTATCAATATTTCTCAATTGATTGAGCCTTTCAGTTCACCGGTTTTCAACATTAGGATGAAAACCATTATAGGTGGAACGAATTGTGAGGGCAAAAACTCTCACCATTCGGATTTAGGTTTGAGGATGAAAACCCTCTCAACCCACTGAGGTGATTCCACCCATGAATCATAATTGTTCTTGCAAATTAAGATTAAATTCCAGTTTCAATGTTGATTGAATATTATTATCAATTTTCAGTTTTTTTGTGAGGGTTTGGAGTATTTTAATCACTGTTGTGCATCTTTGGGACGTTGTCGTACCTCATCTGGAATTGCCATTCATTGCTTTGGATTCTATTGCTGCCATACCAAACAGAAAACAGCCCTAGGCTACTATGCTGGGGTTTCATGTATAGCTGGGGTTATTGCGTTGGTATTTATGGACCAGCTGAGTCTAATTTGTGCAAATCAAAGTGGCTGTTGTGGCCTTTACTTCCAGCTGTAACCTTACTTCAAGCTTCATTTGTTGCTCATTGTTGCATGTAATTATTTTACAGAGGTTTATTCATGTAAGAGTTTTGTCTTTTGGTCTTGTGATTCAAAATAAATGTTAAGGATTTTATTACAGCATTCTATTGTGTTTTAGGTTGCTTCATTATCATAATTTTGTACGCTTTCATCTCATTACAAGAAGGGTTTCAGTGAAGTTTCAATTAGGTTTTCATTATCAATATTGCATGTGGGATGTTTTAGTATTTGTTTGATATCCAGTATTGAAAATGAATCACAACAAGCTTTAGAGTTGATAAATTATCCAGAAAGAGATATTACAGATTGAAGCATATAGCCATAAGCACTATCGTGCCCTAAACATCAACATAAGCAAACCACACACGAGCTAAGCCTCATAGATTTGTAAGTGGACATCCATTGAGAGCTTGGTTGACACCTCACATATTTATGGCTTAACATAATATTTGAATGAACTAAATATGTAGGAGTCAACTCCTGGCTTAGTAATTTCATACACACAGTAATTCCAATCAATAATGTAATATCAACATATTGTCTATGCCCTATTAACAGGGTATAAAAAGGGATAAATCAATCAAATGTTTACAATTATTCAAACATAAAATGATAATAGCATCTTCAAAGATTACTTATCTTCTAGAAACCTTTGTGCTTCCAAGCAAACATTATACTGCAAATACCAAGAAGGTTCTATACACAGCTGAGATTGGTTTCAAGGATTTGAGAAACAAAATCATATTGAAAGAACTGCACAAGAGCTGTCAATCTAACCCATTACCAATTTTCACAGTTATCACTCTTTGTACAAACATCAAGGAATGAAAGCATACAATAACAAATGATGGCATGATTGCAACAATAATGTCCCCATTGTCATGATGGAGTTCAACAAAACTATAGAAGCAAAGGAAAGAGGCTTCAAATCATCATATCCGTTTTATCTCATACAATCATATAGCTATGCATGCATTTACAGGCCGTAATTACTGCCACAAGAAAACAATAATTATAAATTTTATTACCTATGTTCATGCTCGAACAAGTCACAGTCAATTTCATAAAGAAGAGATCATTGATAGGATTCAAGCCCATATTGGGTCTTCTCTTTTATAGTAGTCTATTTACTGTTTTATTAAAAAAAATAAACTAGATCTGCTATATTGCCATATAGGCTGCAACAACTGCTCAAAAGAATACCATTCTCTATTCACAATCATGCCCAACCAAGTCCAGTCAAGGTCATAAAAAAATAGATCATTTCTTATAATCCAAGCCAGATATCGGTTCATTCTCCTACAGTAGTTTATAACTGTATTATAAACATAAACAAAGTAGGCCTGATATAATGCAATACAAGGCCATAGAGCCCAGGCCTAGGATATGGAAATACCCAAAAGGAAATACAATGATATTAAGCAAACACTCCAATAACCTATCTTAAGGTCTGATTGCTAGCAAATGAACAATCTTATTCCACTTTCCTTTAATCAGTCAACAGCCCAACCAAGACAACATTTTCACAATGTTTCAGATCTATGCAATTTCCCACAACATTTCACAATAATAGAACCACATTTCCATTCCGTTAAAAATGTTTATGGAGTTTCTAAACAGCAGTCTGGCAATCACTAACGCATTTCCCTATAAGATTTTCTGTAAAACAGGGAAATAAACAAACATTTCAGTTTAATGGAAGAAAAATACGAGACGCCTGAATAATGGAGACCTATGAGGTAGCTCAACAGCCAAGCTTATTCACCTTTCTCCAACACCCTGGTACAACAAAAACAACTTCCTTCTCACAAGCCAACACCACTGCTAGCATACTATTTCCACAAATGTCCCAATGCCGCCCAAAGAAAATGAAATGGGGGCATTTATAAAACTCCAACAGGGACAACCAAGACCATCGATTATATATAGCCGATAGCTGCCTTCAATCTATTGTCTATAGGTTTCTAGGGGGTTTTTGTAATGTCCCCTTCCGGTTGAAATACGAATTATTGGATTTGTCAGCAAACCCTTTTTAAGAATAAATCTGAAATCCTAAATAAACTCTAAATTCTGAAAATTAAGGATAAATCCCTTTTAATTTGGAATTTTATAGAAATAATTAAAGTGGCTGAACGTCTACAGAGAGCAAATTTTTTATTGAAATTAGATTGCAATGCAAAGTACATAACATAAAATTGGTTGAAGCCCTAGCTGAAATTATGCACGCAAAATTCAGAATTGTAATCGTAGATTTTTATGCCCACTTGACATTTACAAACAACAAACCCTAATGGTAGAAGTGCTTGTACGATTGACCATATAGATGAATTGGTTGGTTGGAAATGGGGTCCAAGTTGGCTGATGATGATGTCACAAGCTGAAAATGACTGAATGAGAGGTACAGTTCGTTGGAGATGATGTATGGATGGTTGAAGAATGATGCCCTAGCTGCCAACAATGTCCATAATTCTTAAACGATAGGTTTGAAACCCTAGTACAGCTGTAGCATCATTGTAGAAATATTATTTAGGGCTGATATCACTGTAGCAAATTGATTTAAGGCTGAAATTGATGATGCCAGCATTGGAGGGATGTATCGCTGCTGCCCTAGTTGGTGCGATTGGTCAAAAACCCTAGCACAAACCTTGGAAGGAGCTGTAAATATGATAAATTTACATGATGATTCTCCCAATGCGAAATTCTAACGGTATCCTGATTTGAAAGCACAATTGTAGTACCTAAATGGAACCACCTCACAAGATTGGAGGGTTTTTGTCCTCAGAGGTTGAAAGCTAAAGTAGATGCTCAAACATGCAAAAGTGTAATTGATAATAGGCAAAAGATGATTTTCAAATGACCCCCAATCCCTTTTTATAAGTTCACCTGACATTTTTTCCAAGGATAAGCCCCAAAAGTAACTTTTCATTTTCTAATTTGATGTTGACTTGCTTTATTTGGAAAGTCATCTTTATTTATTTTATTTATAATAATAAAGTAATATTAAGTTGTCACTTTTTAATAAAATATAAGTCACTAGACAACTTAGAAATATTAACTTTATTATTTTTACTTTATTTGAAAAAGGGGACGTGGCACGTTTCATAGACAGGGGACTTTATTCTATATAGCCATAACTAATAGCTGCCCTTGATCTATTGCCTAAGATGAGATTCACTAGAGCTTGCCTTTAATGGAGGTAGATTGTAACCTATAGTGGTTTATAGCCTAGCCTAAACAAGCCTAACCTATTGCTTAACCACCTCTATATAACATGCGCCGCCTAGCCTATAGCCTAACTGAATAATATACAATGGCAGGGGGTAGCTTGACCTAATGGCCTAACTACCTAACCGAAAATCATCTACTTGACCGATGTACTAGATTGAATAGCCTATAGCCAAACCTACTTTACTAGGCTCTACATGGTTGATAGTCGACACTCGTTTGACGTAAGGGCCTTTAGCCACCCCTGCCACCTACCCTTCTCTATATAGCTTATAGCTATGTTTATAACTATATTATAAACATAAACACTATTCACAACATTGCCACATCCCTTCTCAAACCCAACCACAACATTAATAATCATATCATATCAAGCTCCAAGCCATAAACATACTCATGTAATCACATGAGATCATAATTAAACAACTAGATAAACCACTTTAATACTTTTATCAAGGTCAAAACTTGACATAAAGTCGCAATACAAACGAGATGTCGTAAGACCTCTTAATAAAGTTATAAGATCACATCATGATCATAAAAGTCTAAGCCAAAACCAGGATGCAAGCACGCAGTCCAAAATAAATGAAATCAATAAACCCTTCACAGTGACATAATGACTGAAATCAATAATATGTAGACAATCACATAGTGACATAAAAAGGTATTCGTAATATGTAAATCAAAGTCGATACCACCAATTAACCCACAACAACAACCATGCAAAAACGAGCATAATCAACTAAGCACAAGTGGACAATTGTGTGGTGTGCGCAATAGTTTAGTTTTCAAAGTCATTGCCACCTCATCAACACCACTTCTCCCCAATGATACCCTCCCTCTGGGTACTTTCCTGTGAGGGGGAATATCTTGCATGTAACTCGAGAAACCAAAAAGTAGTTAGTGTAACGCCCCTTTCCAAATGTTTGGAGACCTAGTTGGCCTACTCCACCCTTTTTCTTTATTTATTCCCTTGGGAATTGGGGTGTGGGAGGAATAAAGGGAATATTTGGACCCTTTGGTGCATTTAAATTTATATTTTTACATTGAGGATGCCATTAATGCACTTTATGTTATATTTTCACGTTGAGGTGCTTTAAGCCATAACTTATAGCTAGGAAAATGTTATTTTCCCCCTCTATGGGCGTTGGACCCTTAATGAGTAGTTGTTACTTAGTAATTATTATTTTTAAAGGGGACGTTGGAAAAGGTGAAAATTTTAGGCTTTGGAGGAGTTATAAAAGGAGAGTATGAAGATCATTATGTTCATGGCTATTATTTTTTGAAAAGTTTGGTGAGCCTATGTGTTCATTTCTATTGCTCAAGGAGTGAAATCCCTTGGGATCCTTGGTTTCGGTGTAGAGGAGACGTTGGACCCTAGTTGGAAGGGTTATTTCGGTGAGAGGATTTATTCTCAAACCCTCGTAGCCGCATCCACTGGTATTGAGGATTATTTCAGCATATTGGCAATTATTCTAGTACTGGCCGTACAGATTGGAAAGATATCATAGGTTATTTGTCATAGAGGGGGCCCATAAGGTTGACGTCATAGCTTGAGGATTGGCATGTTGATTTGGAGGCAGTGTGGGAGCTTTGGGTTAGATCGTAGGGTTTCCCAAACCTATATGTTGTTGGCTGCCACATCACTAGTGGGTGCACGGGTATCTTGTAGGGATATGTGAGTATTGAAAGGGAGACGCAACATAGGAAAAGGGATCGTTTCAGATCTATAAGGAGTTGTTCCCAATCTATATCTACCACTCAAGCAGATGTTCATCCATCTACGTCAGATTAGCCTTCATTCCTAAGTGTGTTTGATTTTATCTTAGAGGTCAAAAACTAGTATTCTTAATCCCTGTACTTCTGCTTTTCTTAGTCAGCACACCCACACATATATATCATTCTGACATGGTTTAATGATGAATATATTCAGCAAGACAATGGATGCATACAAAGTGTTTGTTAAAATGTCAATGACTTGTTCCATGCATGACATCTATTTGTAAATATGCCATTGATCAATAATATAATTGCAGCTGTTTAAGTGATTGAAATCAGAATTTCTTCATAATAGACTGCATACAAACTGTTTGATGAAATGCCTACAAGTTAAAAATCAGAATTTTGCAAGTTTGGTACAATATCTTCTGGTTGGGGATATTTCAGTTAGTCCGAGCCAAGTCATTAAAATTAATAAATGATGATAACGATAATCAAAATTCATCATCTTTGATATAAAAAAATGACAATTAATCCCTGTTGACAATTTTGCCCTCACAGGGCAAATTGTCACCCCTACTATTCGAAACTTTGCTATGGTGCCAAGTTTGTCTTGTGAATCAGTTTTGGGGTCCTTGAATGTGCATTTACAGCCACCCAAGTTGCTATCTACAGCCAGGTATAAGCCAAAGTGGCCATTTACAGCAGGTGAAGTTTAGTCATTCAGAGGTTTCCAAGGAGCTTTCTTGATTACAGCCAATGCAACGTACAAATACAACCATGCAAATGATGACGAAAAGGTCTCCTACGGCCATGTAAATTTTGATGGACTCCTACAACGATCATATAGAGCATACAGTTCGTTCAAAAGGACGCATGCAACAGTTTTAAGAGGGTTTTTTCTCCTTCTAAAAACGTCATCTATAGCAGTTTGAAAGGGTTTTTCTTCTCTTCTAAGCATCACGTATAGTGAAAAGCCAAGACATACAAGCTGTAAGTTCATTTATTTTGTCTAAGCAAAGATTTTTTCGGGGTTGTAAGAGGAAGAGTATTTCTTCGGACTTTTTGTCCGAAAGAAAGAGCTCTCAGAGGACAATTGCAAAAGTCCAGAAGGGTACGTACCCTTCGGGAAGGTTCAGTTAGAAGAGCCGCGGGAGATTCACTTGGCAGAAAAGGATCAAGGCAAAAATCCCAAAGGGCACTTGCCCTTCGGGAAGACTTCGGAAGGTGCCCTTCAAAAAGCTCGGGTGCCCTTCAAAAAGCCCGAGGAAATATAAACAAAGAAAAAAGAAAAATTGAAGGATATCCTTTGGACAAAAGGTCTGAAGGAATTCTTTCGGACTTTTTGTCTAAAGGATTAATTCGGGAAAAATGCAAACAGAAAAGTCCGAGAGAAATAGAAGCCACGGGCAGACATTTTTTCTGTAGGAAATGAGACAAGATAAAAGTCCGAAAGAATTCGAAGGAACAAAACCAAGGAGATGACAGCAGAATGAGCCAACAGAAATCTGAAAGAATAAAGTTTGGGAAAATTGCATACACAAAAGTCCGCAAAAAAAAGATGAGTCAACAGGGGATAGTCCGAAGGAAAAACAAAGAGAAAAACATAAAGTCAACGAAAAAGCCAGAAATAAGGGCTAAGGAGATAGCCAAGAAATCCGAGGAAATATAGACTAATATAGACAAAATAAATTCAAATATAGAATCCTGCCAAAAATAGACACGACACGAATAGACAAACCAAAACAAGAGATGGAGTCAACGTGAAAATCCATGCAAGCAAAGGCTATTTTTGGTTGACTGGTCAAAGCTTTAGTTGATTGGTTGTGAAGTCAAGTTCATCTCTGGGTCAAACTCGTGCTTTCAAACGTTCAAACAACTCAAGAGGAAGTCCATATTTGGAGGTTGGCATAGCATTTTGCATGATAAGAGTTTGACTTGTCAAAATTAGCCTACTGTCCATAACGTTCCATGCATGATGCCTAAATAAAGAACAGCCTAACTCCATTTCAATGCCAAAGAGCTAGTCTCTAATTTTAGACATGGCTCAGTCGATCATGCATAAGCAAAGTCAAACGTTTGAGCCCACCATCCATTTTTCAACACAAGAAATTTTCATGAAAGACAAAATAGACTTTTGTAAACGCTGAGTTGGTTTGAGTTTACTCCCTCTCTATTTTCAAACACCAATATCTTGGTTTTTTATAATTTTCTAAATTAACGACTTTTCAGCCTTGTAAAAATGATCCCTCTTTTGGCAAGAAAACTTCTTTCAAAGATTGTGTTGTAACTTTTTTCAGAATCAATAAGAAGAGGATTGTGTTTTTTCAATTTTTAGCAATTAGTATAGTGTACTTTTGTTATAGATTTGCTTAAGTGATAGATTTTCTTTCTTCCTTGTCAAATCTGGATTCATACCTAGTTATTAGCTGATCATTTATGCAAGTCACATTCTGTGTTTGAATGTCTTTTGTTGAGTTTACAGTGGATATTAATGGCTGTTTAGTGCCTTTCATCAAGCCTATTTCTATGTTTTTCTCAAGCTTAGATCATTAGATAGAACCTTTTCGTAAAATACTTATGTGTATTGATCGATTGGAGTTGGAGTTGGAGTTCTGTCTCTTTTTTGTCTGGATCAATGTTCGTAGAAGTTCAATTTGAGTGGATCATGTAAATTAGGTGTATCACCGCTTTAGCTAAGATTTCCTTGTAAGTTCTTTCTTTCATTTTTTTCAGGCAGTTTGTAACGTAGAAGTTGAGATTCTCATTGATACATCTTATAGGAACCAACTTTCTCTGGAGGTTCTTTTCACCATTGAGGTACCCACCTTCGCGAGAAGATCCCATTGTTTCAATTGGAGAGAGATTTAGCCATTTCAGCATGTCTTTGATTCAGTGTGCAATTCCGAATTGATAACAATTTTTGGCACGCCCGATGGGACCACGAAGTTCTTTGCATATCTGAAGAGGTTTCGTAGTAGTAGAAGATATTCATCTACATTCAATTGCAGAGTTCATAGCATCATTCAGGAATTTGTTTATGCCAAAGGTTACAACAAGATTAACAAGTAAAGGTATTCCTTTTGAATTTGTAACTTATAAAAGAGCAAGGTCTAGGAGGGCAAATCCATATCCTCAAAGAGAATATTTACCTCTCCTTCATCCTATTGTTCTAAACATTGTAATCCCTACTATTCAAATGGCCATCAGAAACCAAGTGTTTGCTTCATTCAATAGGAAAAATCCTTTGAATTTAGCCCAGTTGGATCATATTCCAGTATCTGCCTTCAAAAGCATTTCATTTTTTTCAGGGAAATATCAAACAACCCGTATTGAGCATATCCAAGATGTTGCTAATCTCTGTTCAGTCCATAATGTCGTTGAAAATAATGTTGCTGTTAGATTGTTGGCTGCCTCCTTCAAAGGAAAAGCGTTGCGATGGTATAGAAATTTGCCACTTAATTCTATTGCCACTTGGGATGAATTGGGCGCAGCATTGGTTAAGCAATTTGAGGACAAATTTGATCATCTCTTTGGTTGAGCAATTGACCACCATAACAAGGGCTCCTCATGAGGTTATGTCTGATTTTAACCTCAGATTCCAAAAAACATGGACTAGGATACTTGCGTTGATTAGGCCATCCCCTCAATATGCATTTCTGTACTATTTGAAAGCTCTTAATTCCGACATTAGTGTGATGATACAGTCAATGGGTGGTACTACTTTGTCGGATGCTTATGAGGTTGCAATTAAAGCTGAAAATAGTTTGATACAAGCTGGTAAGTTTTTTTCAAGACCTCCAATGCTCATATTTTCAAAAATAAGTTCTATACCAACCCCTCAAGTTTCTCAAATTCCATTCTTGGCTCCAATTCTAGCACCTCAAGTTCTTATTGCAACCCCTACTAATCAAGCTAGTGAGATAGGAGAGTTGAAAAGTTTGCTACAGTCTTTTGGAAATGAAATAATACAGCTCAAAAGAGAGCAATTACAGTCAAATAGGCCCTATCAACAGTAAAATCAGAACAACTATCAGTCTTTCAAAGATCAAAGGTCTTGTTATCTAGGTTTCAAAGAAAATAGACTACCTTATCAAGCACAAGGAACTATAACTCCAGCTAAGCCATATGCTACTCTTGATCCAGATGCTTCTTCCACTTCAAAACCCATTGTTCCAACCCCACCTCAAAATAATTTGGTGCAGGATTCAGGTTGGCAGCCCTCAAATCTCAATGATGCTCAAAACCAAGCCTTGGTATCACAGAACATCACCATGCCACAGATGACACAAGAAGAGTTCTCTTTTCAAGGAGGTCAATATCAAGATACCGCTTTGACATCACAAAGAGAGACTCATCAAGTTCAAGGGCAACCTGATGCTATTAATGTAAATTAGCAGGTAGATGATCATGATGCTTTTACTCAGGATGTTAAAACTAACGATTTAAGTGGTCAAGTTGCAACTATAACCTATTAGAGAGTTAAAAGAAGAGTTGTTGATGAAGCTCAAGCGGTAGCAAATACTGTAGGTACTTCTAGTATTGTTACTAAAAGTACAAAAAAGCAGTTTGCTGCTCCCACAATGAAAAAAATCAAAATATAGAGGTTAGTAAAGTGCAACAATACCTCTAATTCGCGAGCAGCAAGTGCCTCATAAAGTGCAATCAAAGGGTAGTGCATCTCAGTTCAGTATTGTAGATCAAATGAAGAAGTCTAACATCAGCGTTAGCATGTGGGATTCTCTTTCAATTCCAGGGCAAAAGGATAAACTCATTCAAGAACTTTCAGCTCTTGAATTGTCTCCAAAATCGGTTGAGAAAGGTGTTGCCTTGACAAATTTGGATAAATCAACTAAGCAACAGGGACAACAAGGAGATGAGATGTCAAAGGTGGACAAAACAGAAGTAAAATAAAAAAATTCTATTTTTTTGATAGTGTATGATACTTTGGTTTATAATTGTATGGTGGATAGTGGAGCTAGCAGTACAGTAATGCTCAAACAGATTGCAGACAAGTTCGGCTTTGTTTATGAGCCAAATACTAATGGGGTATTGCAGTTGGATAGTTCACCAGCAAGACGGTAGGCATTATCAAAGATTTGAAATTGACATTACATGCTTGTCCTAACATTACTATTCAGCAGGATGTTGTAGTGGTGGACTTGCCTCCTTATTTTCCTATGTGCCTTTCAAGAGACTTCACCTCAAAGATTGGAGGATATTTATCAGCTGATTGGACCTATTTACTGTTCAGAATCAAGTATGGTACAAAGATAACAATTCATTTAGAGCCCATTGCACGTTTTCATATGGAGCCATATACGCCAAGTGTTGTCAATGCTAATTGTATCATCTCAGATGAAATATTACAAACTAGTAATGTAGAAAAAGACTCACCTTTGGATGGAGTTCTAGATTTGTTTCTTGATGAGTGGGCTTCTACCTTGCATCAGCATGATCCCTACAAACTGATTGAAGAGGAAGGTCATGGTGTGTATTGTCTTCATGAGAATGATGCACCAATTCCAGCCGTGGTCAAAGAAGACGAATCTAATGAAGGTTTGTGGCAATTGTAGTTTGATAAATCAAGAAATAAGCATGGAATCGGAGTTGGAATGATGTTAATTTCTCTTACAGAACAAAGGTATTTCTCCTTTATTAAATTTCAGTTTCGCTGCTCAGACAATGTTGAGTATGAAGCGCTAGTTCACGGTTTGCAGTGGGTTAGAAAGATGAAAGCCAATTGTTTGCAAGTATTTGGAGATAGTGAGCTTGTAGTCCATCAAGAAAGAGGTTTGAATGTATGCAAAAATTTGTTACTTATATCTTACCAGCATAGACTTTGGGATTTACTTGAAGATATCCAGTGTTTTAACATTCAGGCAAATACCAAGAGATAGGAATAAACATGATGATAGGTTGGCTGCTGTTGGGCTACAGTTTAACATTCCAGTTGATGTAAAAAGTGACAATTTTCAGTCACATATAAAGGTAGTTGTAAGGCCTTCTGTTTCGGATAATCATGAGAATTGGCAGATGTTTGAAGATGACAATCAAATTGTGAGATTTTTGTAGGAAGAGGTTGAGTTTTCTTCAAGAAATCAATCAAAACACTTACAAAAGTATGGTGATCAAATTGTACAACTGAAAACGAATAGGCCGCCCAAGGGATTGGTCACTCTTGAGAATATTTTTAGTGGAGATGATGAGCTAAAGAAAGAGAAATCATCATTGTCAACAAAGGAAGAGCACTATGCCAATTTAGAGATTGCAGTTGGTAAAATCTTGAAATTGGGCAAGGTATGCACTCCACAAAAGAAAGCTTTTATTGATTTATGCACGAGTTTTGTTGATATATTTGCATGGCAGTATAGTGATTTCAAAGGTTTTAATCCAATTTTGGCTCAACACACCATTGAGTTAGATGAGGAAACTAAACCAGTGAGACAAAGACAAAGGGCAATCAATCCAAAGCTTAAGCCTTTGATGAGGGCTGAGCTTCACAAGCTCATAGAATCAGCTATTGTATTTCCAGTCAAGCACTCAACTTGGATGGCGAACCTGGTTCCGGTACGAAAGAAGAATGGTGAGATTCGTTTATGTGTTGATTTTTGTGATTTAAACAGGTCTTCACTTAAAGATCACTATCCATTGCCATCAATGGAATAAATTTTATAGCTTGTTGTAGGTTTAAAGAGGTTTTCTTTGTTGGATGGATATAGTGGCTATAATCAAATTTTGGTCAAAGAGGAGGACCAATTCAAGACAACATTCAGAACTAAGTGGGGGACATTTGCATACAGAAAGATGCCATTCGATTTGTCTAATGCTGGAGAAACCTTTCAGAGAGCCATGGATATGGTCTTCCAAGGCCTTCTTACTAGGTTTGTGCTTGTTTATTTAGATGATATAACAGTGTTTTCAAAGAATGCAGAAGTTCACATGGTTCATCTCAAGCAAGTTTTCGAAAGGTGTAGGCAATTTGGGATATCTCTAAATCCCAAAAAGTGTATTTTCAGTTCATGAAGGTAAGTTTCTTGGACATGTTTCAAAGCATGGTTTAAACATAGATTCTGAAAGGATTCAATCCATTCTTGCACTCTCCTTGTCTAAGTACAAAAAGGCTTTGCAAAGTTTTTTTGGAAAAATGAACTTTATAAGGAGATACATTTCAAATTTTGCTACTGTAGCTAAACCACTTACAGCGATGCTAAGGAAAAATCAAAACTTTAGCTGGTCCAAGGAGGGAGTAAAAGGGTTTGAAGATTTTAAGAAAGCCATAACAAGTGCTCCTACACTTTTAAATCCAAATTTTATGAAAGATTTCATTTTGTATATGTATGCTAATATGGACACCATTTCAGGCATTCTTATGTAGCAAAATCATGAAGATTTGGAGCAGCCAATAGCTTTCTACAGCCAAGGCTTGGAGGAGTATGAAACAAGGTATTCTTTTGTTGAAAAACATGTCATTCAGTTATAAGATTTTTGAAGAAATTTAGGCACTTGTCTAATAATAAAATACATCTAATGGTTGCTCATCCAAGCATCAAAGAATTTCTTCTGAACAAAGACATAAATGAGAAGAGAGCTGGATGGATAACCAAAGTAATGAAATATGATGTAGAGATTAAAGTTACAAAGCTGGTTAAAGGCAAAGGACTTTGTCAGCATCTAGCTCAGGATTTGCAAGAAGTTAATGAAGCTATTTTAGTGTCAAATGATGAAGAAATTGTTGCTATTCACACCTCCCCTTCCAGCTAGTTCCGTGATTTGGTAAGCTATCTACAAAATGGTATTTACCTTTCTCACCTAAGTGCTTCAAAAAGAAGGTACTTCGGATTGCAATCAATTCCATTCTTGCTTGTTGATGGGGTTTGGTTCAAAAAGGATATTAATGGAATGCTACTAAGGTGTGTAAAAACAAGCCAAACTCAAAGATTACTTGAAGAATTCCATGATGAACATGGTGGAAGACACTTTTCCGCAAGAACTACAACACTTAAAATCATGAAAGGTGGGTATTATTTGCCTAGTATAATTGGCGATTGCCATACATGGGTTAGGAAGTGCAAACAATGTGCTATGTTTGTAGAAAAAATTAAACTTGCAGCCCTGCCCCTTCAGCGAATTGCAGTGGATCAACGTTTTGTCCAGTGGGGATTGGACTTTATTGGTCTCATTAATCCTCCTTCGAGTTCAGGGCATAATTGGATTCTAACAGCTATGGATTACTTCACACGTTGGACGGAAGCAATTGCATTGAAAAAAACAAACGAAACTAACGTTCTTAATTTCTATGAAGGTTTGCTTACTAGGTTTGGAGTTCTTTTAACCATTATTTCTGACAATGCAATGGCTTTTGTGGGATCTAGGATCAGCCAATGGGTTGTCCAACACGAAGTTTATCTCAGCACTTCATCGAACTATTATCCACAAGGAAATGGCCTTGTTGAATCTAAAAACAAGAACCTCTTAAGGATCATACGAAAGACTATTGAAGACAATCAGAGGTCATGGCATCTCAAGTTGAAGTCAGCTCGATGGGCTGATAGGATTACCTACAAGAGGTCAATAGCCAACTCTCCATACAAGCTAGTATATGGTAAGGAAGTAAGGTTACCTATTTCTCTTGAGTTTCTACCTTTAGAACTAATGCATCAACTTGAGTTGTTGGAGAATGAGCCTATGGAAATCAGGTATGCAGAGCTTATGGAGTTGGAAGACAAGAAATCAATCCATGCTAGCCATGGAAAGTCATCAGGGGCAAGTGAAAAGAATGTTTGACAAAGGAGCTTCCTCAAGAAGCTTCAATGAAGAAGATTTGGTCCTCAAGTGGGACGAGGATGAAGCCAAACCAGGAAGGCACACGAAGTTTGATTCCCTTTGGAGTGGCCCATACACGATCTCCTGCTGCAAATCCCACAATGTCTTCCAACTTGCCAAGATGGATGGCCAAGAGCTTCCAATCCTAGTCAATGGGATACATCTGAAACATTGCTATTTAAGAGCAAAGCTCTATAAACATAGTTTGTTTTTGCTTTTCTCCAAGTGCTATTCAAGCACAGTAGTTTGCTTTAGTTTTGTTCAATAAGTGCATGTTTGCACATTTGCTTCTTAGTTAGTTTTACTGTTTTCGTGTTTTTCCTTTCTTATTTTGAGGAAGAAAGGTTACTTCAGCCAAGGTCAGGGGGAGATTTTCGGTTAGAAATCAGGTTTACCATTTGGGAGTTTGAATAACATCTATATGGTCTAACTTCTCTAGCATAGTAGGCATGCTTCCCAGTTGAGTCGCCAAAAATGTTGACAATTTGGCCCTCAGAGGGCAAATTGTCACCCCTATTATTCGGAACTTTGGTATAGTGCCAAGTTTGTCTTGTGAATCAGTTTTGGGGTCCTTAAATGTGCATTTACAACCACCCAAGTGGCCATCTATAGCCAGGGATAAGCCAAAGTGGCCATCTACAGCCAAGTGAAGTTTAGTCATTCAGAGGTTTCCAAGGAGCTTTCTTGATTACAGCCAACGCAATGTACAAATACAGCCATGCAAATGATGACGAAAAGGTCTCCTACAACCATGTAAATTTTGATGGACTCCTACAACGATCATATAGAGCATACAGTTTGTTCAAAAGGACACATGCAACAGTTTTAAGAGGGTTTTTTCTCTTGCTAAAAACGTCATCTACAACAGTTTGAAAGGGTTTTTCTCCTCTTCTAAGCATCACGTACAACCAAAAGCCAAGACATACAAGCTGTAAGTTCATTTATTTTGTCTAAGCAAAGATTTTTTTGGGGTTGTAAGAGGAAGAATATTTCTTCGAGCTTTTTGTCCGAAAGAAAGAGCTCTCAGAGGACAATTGTAAAAGTCCCAAAGGGTACATACCCTTCGGGAAGGTTCAGTTAGAAGTGCTGTGGGAGATACACTTGGCAGAAAAGGATCAAGGCAAAAATCCCAAAGGGCACCTGCCCTTCAGGTAGACTTCGGAAGGTGCCCTTCAAAAAGCTTAGGTGCCCTTCAAAAAGCCCAAGGAAATATAAACAAGTAAAAAAGAAAAATTGAAGGAAGGATATCCTTCAGACAAAAAGTCCGAAGGAATTCCTTCAGACTTTTTGTTCGAAGGATTAATTCGAGAAAAATGCAAACATAAAAGTTCGAGAGAAATAGAACCCGGGAATGGACATTTTTTCCGTAGGAAATGAGACAAGATAAAAGTCTGAAAGAATTCGAAGGAATAAAACCAAGGAGATAACAAAATGAACCAACAGATTTTTGAAAGAATAAAGTTCGGGAAAATTGCATACACAAAAGTCCACAGAAAAAAGATGAGTCAACAGGAGATAGTCCGAAGGAAAAACAAAGAGAAAAGCATAAAGTCAACGAAAAAGCCAAAAATAAAGGCCAAGGAGATAGCTAAGAAATCTGAGGAAATCTAGACTAATATAGACAAAATAAATCCAAATATAGAATCCCGCCTGTTGACCATTTTGGTCCTGCAGGCCAAAATCGGTCCCCCCTTTTTTTCCCCTTGTTCTGAGCTAGTACATTTTGATTTTGCACAAGTCCGGAAATTTCTACGGACTTTGCAAGTTTTCTACGGACTCTGCAGAGATTTCTACGGACTCTGCAGGTCCATTTCTACGGACTCTGCAGGCATGGACTTCTACGGACTCGGCAGGCGGAAAACTACGGACTCTGCAGGAAGAGGTAAGTTCCCACTTAGGCGCAAAATGGACCATTTCAAGTGCCCTTGCGGAGGGCAGTTTCGGACTCAAACGCCTTTGCAGAGGGCAGGGAACATTTGCAAAGAGGCCAAAGAGAAAGCCGCAAAGGTAAGTTTCATTCGGGAATTTGTTTAAGGCAAGGGAAGTACCCTGTGGAAGGGTCGTTTCCAATTTTCCCGAAGGGCACTTTTCAAAGGCAGTTGAAGAAGCAAAGGAAGAAATCCTTCGGACTTTTTGTCCGAAGGAATTCGGAAGGGCTGTGAGCAAGAAAGCCGAAGAAAAGACTAAGGCAAGAAGTGATTTCTCTTGGATTTTTTGTCTGAAGAAATTCGGGGAAGCTGCGGGAGAAAATCCCGAAAGAGAAATTCCGAAGGACAAAGGCAAAGTGGTCGAAGACAATTCTTGCGGACTTTTTGTCCGCGGGAAAAGTGGCCGGGGAAATGTCCGCGAGAAAATTGGCTACGGGAAAAAGCCCGAGGAAAAGTCTCCGAAGGAAAGGAACGAGCAAGATAATTCTTGCGGACTTTTGTCCGTGGGAAAATAGTCAAGGGGAAAAGGCCGTCGAAGGACCCCAAAGGGCAAGTGCCCTTGCGGGGGACTCTCGGCTGCCGAACGAAGGGGACTTCTCCATAAGCCAAAGGGTCACCTTCCCTTTGGGAAGGTTCAAAACAAGAAGTCCGAAGGAAAGGGAGCGACAGAAAAGGCCGAATCAAGAGAAAGCCGAAGAAATTCCAAGGGGTGATGGGCCCGAAGACGTCAAAGTCAAACACGGTGAACTAGCCGTTGGAAGTTCAAACGCAGTGACGAGTGCGCCAACGTCAATTTCAAGGCTCCTGAAATAGCTGTTGATTTTGAAAAGCAAAATGGAAGAGCCCAAGGAACTTAGCGACCCGCCAAGAAGATAGCCCGAGGGCCGAAGGAGCCAGAAAGCGACAAAGCCAGAAAGAGACCAAGTTAGAAAGAGACAAAGTGCAGAAGCGGACAAACAGTCGAGGTGGCAAGGGAGAGGTGTCAACTCAGGGATTTATTCCTGCAGTTGGAACAGTGCTTGCCAAATGGTCATCAAACGACGCAAACAGTGAGCGGCGCGCCCTGTTTTCTCCATTTGCATTTATAAGCAGACAAACCGCGTGAGTATCTGGAAGGAGCAGTATTGTCTGCAGAAAAGAGGCGCAGCCCGTGCTTTCACATTAATGTTTGAACGCCAAAGTCAAGACCGGCGATTACACAACATGGTTCCAGTGGGCCTTTTCTAGAAGAATGACATTAGCAACAGTGACTTCCTCTTCCCGATGCTCACAAACGCACATGGGCCAGCTTGTCAAGAGCGCCAAAGTCTTTTCAAAAGGAGCGCGAAATTCTCTTCTCTTTCGATATATTGTAAAACTTCTCATTTGAGAAAGGATCCATATCTTAGCCCGTAAGGCAAAGCTCTGCCCAAAAATCTCTCGGGCTTGTAAGGCAGAACTCTGCCGGATTTTACCTTGAATCAAGACTTAGCATTTTTACCTCCATCTGGACTTGCACTCATGCATATGTCTATGTTTTCTTTTTGTGTTAAGTCATTTTCTTTTATGCTTTTCACAGATCGATTCCAACATGTCTAGTGCATTGTAAATTTTCTTCTTCTGCAGGTCTGCTAGAAGTGTCTACAGCAGGAATATAGGCGCATGTGAATAGGCTGCCAAAGTGTGTCTCAGAACACCTTTGACAATTCTTCCTCCCTGTATCTCTACGGACCCCTGACCCACTGATACAGAAAAGTCTCCCACATCAGATGAAGTGTGTGACAGCTTCTTGGTGAAAAGTGTATGTTCGGGCTGAGTGGGTCATCTTTTTTGGTGTATCACTTTTTTAGTTTAAGTTTAGGTTTTTTTTCAACATCCTTCTCCCTTTTCATCCCTCCCCCCTTTTATTTTTTCCATTTATTTGTTAGCAGTAGGAATCCAGGGCCTAAAAGATACATCAGAGGGAGCTAGCCCTTATCTAGAGACTCTCCCACCAGCTTTGCCGGTTCCATAGGCAAGAGGGGAGTTTCCATTGTTGCGTGTGGAAGGCAGGAGCTCGACCTCCTACCCAGGGTGCAATCCACTGCGTCAACACCGCCAAAAATAGACATGACACGAATAGGCAAACCAAAACAAGAGACGGAGTCAACGTGGAAATCCATGCAAGCAAAGGCTATTTTCTGTTGATTGGTCAAAGCTTCAGTTGACTGGTTGTGAAGTCAAGCTCATCTCTGGGTCAAATTCGTGTTTTCAAACGTTCAAACAGCTCAAAAAGAACATATTTGGAGGTGGGCGTAGCATTTTGCATGATAGGAGTTTGACTTGTCAAAATTAGCATACCGTCCATAACGTTCTATGCATGATGCCTAAATAAAGAACAGCCTAAGCTTAGCCACCATCCATTTCAACGTCAAAGAGCTAGTCTCTAATTTTAGACATGGCTCAGTCGATCATGCATAAGCAAAGTGAAACGTTTGAGCCCACTGTCCACTTTTCAATGCAAGAAATTTTCATGCAAGAAAAAATGAACTTTTGTAAACGCTGAGTTGGTTTGAGTTTACTCCCTCTCTATTTTCAAACACTAATCTCTTGGCTTTTTGTAATTTTCTATATTAATGGTTTTTCAGTCTTGTAACAATGATCTCTCTTTTGGCAAGAATTTTTTTTCAAAAATTGTGCTGTAATTTTTTTCAGAATCAATAAGAAGAGCACTGTGTTTTTTCAATTTTCAACAGCTGGTATAGTGTACTTTTGTTATAGATTTGCTTAATTGATAGATTTTCTTTCTTTCTTGTCAAATCTAGATTCATGCCTAATTACTAGTTGGTCATTTATGCAGGTCACGTTCTGTGTTTGAATGTCTTTTGCTGAGTTTACAGTGGATATTAGTGGTTGTTTAGTGTCTTTCATCATCATTAGATAGAACCTTTTCTTGAAATACTTATGTGTATTGATCAATTGGAGTTAAAGTTCTGCCTCTTCCTTGTCTGAATCAGTGTTCTTAGAAGCTCGATTTGAGTGGATCGAACAAATTAGGTGTATCACCGTTTTAGCTAGGATTTTCTTGTAAGTTCGTTCTTCCCTTTTCCTCAGGCAGTTTGTAGCGTAGAAGTTGAGATCCTCATTGATACATCTTACATGAACCAACCTTCTCTGGAGGTCCTTTTCACCATTGAGGCATCCACCCTTGTGAGAAGATCCCATTGTTTCAACTGGAGAGAGGATTAGCCATTTCAGCACGTCTTCGATTCAAGGTGCAACTCCATGTTGATAACAATACCATAATTGCATTTAACCAATCAAATTCCAATCAATCATAACTGAATCATTAAATAATTATTAACAAGCCATAATCGTATTTAATCAAATCCATAATTATGAATCAAACTTTCACAGAATAATGTCACAATAATAATAATTTTTGAAAAATTGATTTTTTCCGTTTAGAACTGGAAATGGGATGTGATATGATATCTTCGAATAAAATGACTATGCAAACCACCTTAAGTTTGTTATAGTGTGCAATCGAATAAGCACCAAACAAGGGTTTGGACTATAGATACAGTCCTCTAATACTAATAGAAAAACTGTTTGTTTGAGTCTTCCACATACATCAATTGGTTTCATGTACAATACCGGATTACAAGTCTCTATAGCCATAACACCGCCTTTGGTAATACCATGATCAAACACTTCTAATGCTTAATGCAACTCTATGGACTTATCAATGGTTTGATACTTTAATTCCTATCAAGGTTTCTTCAATCAAACAACAAAAAGTTGTTTGTCAATCCAATAGTCAACAATATTTATATTTTTTAAGACAACTGTAACCCCAAAAGTGGTATGCTGGGTCAAAACCTGTGCTTTTGCCTCATTCGTTCTTTCTCAATAATACAAAACAAAGCTCAAAACCATCTATAATACATTTTGCTCTAATGCTAAGTCAAGGGAAACATGACTTAAGTACAATGATCTCCATGAACCCCTAGGGCAACCCCTTGTCATATTTTATCATAATAAAATAGAACCAATAACTAGGTCGAGCCCTTTTGTTGATGGAAATGCCTAACACAAGCTTCCCTTCATAAAACACAAGCATGACCATTACACATCAACAAATCAAACTTCATTCTTATTAGTAACTTGTGCAAGAAAACATAAAAGGAAAGACCCTGTTAATTGTTGTGTCGTCGAGCTTGAATGGAATATCAAACCTTTCAAACTCTTTTTAGTGCCTCTGCAACCCTTTTACCCTTGATTTTTTGTTTGAATTTGTGTGTGTTCTCTTTGAAAGTTTGTCCCTCATATTTATGCTTTTGAAGACCGCCATGAAATCCCTTCAAAACAACATGAAAAAGAAAATAGAAAATCTACTAATAGATTTTCGTAAGCAATAGTGAGTCTAAGCTCGTCTAAAATAGAACAGCATGTCATAACTTCTCACAATCCCTATTACCCCCATGAACGAAGCTGACAACTCTTCATATGATGAAGATAGAACGAGGGTTTTCAATTCCTATTATCCTTATCCAAAATCCGAACCAGTTTAGGTAGTCAAAACCACTTATAGCTTTCATTGTCAAACACATGCTATAATTGCCATGCCAAAGTCAATAACAGAAATTACTTTGCAAGAAGTTACAAATTATGCATTCGAAACAATAGACTTTCAAGTCTTTAGGATAGATCATGTCTATATTAAACCATGCTATGTTTAGGATCATGTCAAGGTTTAAGTCAAGTCTAAAGTTAGAACTTAAATCTATAAAATTACAATCCAAAAGCAAATTTTAATATATAGTACATATATTCATGCCAAAGGCGTTCTTAATGGGAAATCCCTTGCTCTTTTCATCTCTTCTCTGTTGGATATTTGATGTGTACTAACTTAAAAAAGACACTGGCCTTCCACAGTATTTCTTGTTAATGCTTCCTTTCATGCTTAGACACATCAGCACTGGGAAACTTGTAACCAACATTCACAATGATATAAAGCCCAACGCAAAGCCTAGACAGGAGTCGCTTGACTAGGCTTGTAGATCTTGTGCTCGACGCCAAGAATTTGTATGCACATGGAACATCATCAGCATGAAGGCCTATGCCATGGAGTGGATCGGATTGAGATCAAGAAGGAAAGGCTGAAAAACAATTGGGAAACAAAGGAAAAGAGGAATTTGAACCTGGGATCCTTGAGGAGGATGAACCTTGAGTGGCAGGGAACACTTACAAAAAAAGGAGGAAAAGGAACAAGCGAAAGGTTGTCGATTTGTTTAACCCCACACTAAGCGGCAAATCTGACAAGTACCAAGTGATGCTCTGCATTATGGTGGTGCTTCCCTTCCCCTACAAAAAGAACAGTTTCATGAGAAATCGATAAAACTAGGAATGAAAAAACAATTCTTCTTCCACTAGAACCAAAACCAGAACAAATGATTCCCTGATCTGTGACCATAGATTACATAATCTCCCCTTCAACTATCACCAACAATTAATGGAAGGAGGTCAACATCTCTAGAACCAACGTTACAAGTTAAGGCCAGTTGAGATTTATCATGAATACGATTCTTCTTCTCAACTTTGCACCACCCTGCACCTTGGCGATTGAAGACTAGCATCATTCCATATTTTCAACAAGCTGCAAAATCAAATCATCATTGCAACTTCTAGACTAGGCTTGATTAAGACAAGACTCCCGTACCCTTTCCTAGCTCGAGATGGATCCACAAAGATGTAGTTACAGGTTGTCTTGGACCACTTCCCATATCGAGGTATTTTTCTCGAGGAGGTGGGCTAGGGGATTGGTGTTTCAACTTTGGATATCTGCTACTGCTCATCTTATTTTTTGTCGTTTGCCTTGCCTTTACTGCAATATGTGTCAATCTAAGTAGCCAAACAGGTGTTTATGGTGTGGCAATTGTCATTTATCTCTATCTATGGCTCAAATTTATTTTTTTCATGAATTTGATGGTCAAACCTTCCTATAAGATGATTTTTTTACAACGGACTCTGTTTATACATTCAACATTGCCCTTCAAAAGCTTGAGGAGTTCCTATTTAGACAAGGAGTTTTGTGGCTATCATCAATGACATATTTGATTTCATAGTCAAAGCTTTTACCAATGACAACAATTATTGTTTCACATGTTCTATTATCCACGTGGTCTAAGCCTAAGGTTTCCGGGTAAAGGAAAAACATATTTCTCTTTTTCCTAATTCTAGTCAGGTTGAATTAGCAGTTATCTTGCATGCAACCATTCTCATTACAAACTTTGTTAACTCATCTTTTTTGTTTGCCACATAGGGTGGAGTGGGGACCATGAAGGCCCAAGTAGCTTTTGACCTAGTGGAAGCCAATGCTACATGCACTATGTTGACCATTTTTCGTCCTGTAGGCCAAAATTCGGTCTCCCTTCCTTCTCTACTGTCCTGAGCAGTCGGTCTTTTGATGTATTCACCTTACTGCAATTGTATTTACTTTGTAATAGACCTGTTTCTATAAAGAGCCAAGTGACTTAGGCCTTGTAGATGTTTTGGGTTGATTCGGAGACTTATTTCGCTTTGAGCAGTTAGTTTGCACAAGCCTTTCGGCAAAGGAATGGGCCAGTTTCAAAAGAATATGAGTCTTTCACAAGGCTCCGAAGGACAAGTGCCCTTGCGGAGGGCAATTAGGTTGCAAACGGGACCGTTCAAACAAGCCCGAAGGGCAATTTTGGACCCTAGGTGCCCTTGCGGAGGGCAGTGAGCACATTGGAGAAAGTGAGCAAGGCAAAAGGCAAAGGATTCCTTCGGATTTCTTATTTGAAGGAAATCCAAAGGAAAAGACAAGGGATTCCTTCGGACTTTTGTTCGAAGGAAATCCAAGGAAGAACCAAAGCGTGAATTCCTTCGGAGTCCGAAGGAATTTGCCTTGGTTTCTTCCTTGTGAATTTCTTCAGACAAAATGTTTGAAGGAATTCCTTCTGACATTTTGTCCAAAGAAATTCACAAGGAAGAAACCAAGACAAATTCCTTCGGACAAATGCCCGAAGGAATTCCTTTGGACTTTTGTCCGAAGGAATTCATCAAAGGAAAAGACCGAAAGAAAGGGCCGAGACTTTGAAGGAAAGATTTCCTTTGGGCAAAATGTTCGAAGGAATTCTTTCGGACATTTTGTCCAAAGGAATTGAGAAGACAAGGGAGCCCGAAGGGCAAGTGCCCTTTCGGGGGACTCTCGACTGCCGAAAAGGGACTCTCCTCTTTTCCGAAAGATCACCCTCCCTTTGGGAGGGTTCGTTTTGCAAAAGGCCAAAGGAATTACCAAAGAGATGACGGACCCGAGCACGTCAACCTTAACATAGTGAACAAGCCATTGGAGTTCAAACATCCGGTGACGGGCACGCGAACGTCAAATTCAAGGCAACAAAGTAGCTGTTGGTTTTCGAATAGTGACAGACCCGCATACGTCAATTTTGACGGGATGCGTCGGTCGTTGAAGAGAGACCAAAAAGACAATTCCTTCGGGCAAGTGCTCGAAAGAACTCGATGGCACGGACCCAAAGTAATTCAAAGGCACAAGGCCGCAAGGAAACTTAGTGACCCACCGAGAAAGGGGCCCAAAGAGCCAGGAGGAGACGAAAGATAGCCCCGAGGGCCGAGTTGCCAGGAAAAGACAAAAGCCAAGCACAGAAACGAATGGAATAGTCCAGGTGGCACACAGAAAGCGTCGACAGAGAAGTTATTGCACGGATGAAACAGTCTCCACCAAGTGGTCATCAAAGAGCGCTAGCATTCAATAGAACGGCCTGTTTTTCTTCATCTAATCTTCGATAAGCAGACAGTTACATAAGTTTCATAAAGAGGGGCGGCCTTGTCATCCAAACAATCAAGTGACCCATGCTTTTGCAGTAACATTTAATGCGATTTAAGCACCAAAGTCAAGACTTGCGACAGCTACATCATGGTTCCTTCAACGGACTTGGTCCCCCTAGGTGTTTAATGCAGTATGGGCCGTCTATTTTTGAAAAGCGCCAAAACTCTTTCTCTTAATGTTATATATTGTAACCTCTCAGTTGAAAAAGGTATCTTTCACTTGTGTAAGGCGAAGCCCTACCAAATTTTACCTTTGAATCAATACAAATGCGTTTTACCTCTATCTGACAGGTTATACTTTTGAGTATGTCTGTGTATCAACTCTGTTTAGTCATTTTAGCTTGATGCTTTCATAGATTGACACCAACATACCTAGTGTAGCCAAGACTATTTCTGCAGGTCAACAGGAAGTGCTTCATCTGGAGCGCAGAGACAAAAGAGTAGTTATCTGACTGTGTGTTTTTTGCAGTGCCTGTGGTAAGTTCCTTTTCTTTGTGTCTTCATTAAGCCTCCCCCTGTTAAAGCGTCCTACAGTATGGTCTTTTTGTCAGATAAAGTGTTTATTCGCCCCCTTTGGTTTGAAGTGTTGATATAGCTGAGTAGATCAAAATCATTTGGTGCATCACCGTTTAGATAGTTTTTGTTTTGGTTATATCCTTCTCTCTTTTCACCCAACCGCCCCCCGCCCCCGGTCCCCCATTAATAGTAGTAGCAGTTGTTGACGCAGTGGATTGCACCCTTGACAGGAGGCTGGGCTCCTGCCTTCCACACGTCAAAATGGAAACTCCCCTCTTGCCTGTGGGCAAGGCAAAACTGGGGGGAGAGTCTCTAGATAAGGGCTAGCTCCCTTTGATGCATCTGAGTTATTCCAATAAGTGCTAATACACACACACACACACATATATATAATTGGGGGGGATGAAAAGGGAGAAGGATTACATGAAAACAAAAACTAGTCTAAGGGGGTGATGCACCAAATGATTTTGACCTACTCACACTCACACTTTGAATCATAAGAACACATACATACACTTTATTTGGTAAAAGGACCAGACTGCAGGAAGCTGACAGGGAGGCTTTAATGGAACACAAAAAGGGACTTACCATAGGTGCTGTAGGAAAAGCACACTGTCTAGTAACCTCCTTCTGCCTCTGCGCTCCAGGTACAACTCTTCTTGTCTTTTTGCAGAAATGGCGCTTCGTAGAAACCAGGTGCGTTGGTGTCAACCCTATGAAAGCATTAGGAAGCAATCACTGAACACAAGACTAACACTCAGACACACTCAGAGATATCTAACCAGAATAGAGGTAAAAATGCGTTTTTATTGATTCCATGTGAAAATTGTCAGGGCTTCGCCTTACAATGTGAAAGATGCCTTCTCAAAATGAGAAGTCTACAATATATAAAGGAAGAAAAGAGGCCTTTTGGCGCCCTTTTTACAAGTGACCCATGTGCGTTCCGATCAATGGGAAGAGGAAGCCGCTTAAACATCATATGAGAAATTATGGGCCGCGCCGTTTGTCTGCAAACAAGACCGCTCCTTCAAGGCGATTATGCGGCTTGTCTGCTCATCAATGCAAAGTGAAGAAAACGGGTCGCGCCGTTCGCCGTTCGCGCCTCTTGATGATAAATTCACAGACACTGTCACCCGCTGGAGTAACTCCTTGAGTCGACACCTTCTTTCGCCACTTGGACTGTTTTGTCCGTTTCTGCACTTGGTCTTTCTTCCGGCCTTAAGCCTTTGAATTCCTTCGGGTTCGCGCTTAAGTCTGCAAAGATCAACAGCTACTTCATTTCCGCAAATTTGACGTCCTCGGGTCCGTTGTCCTCCTTAGCAATTTGTTTGTCTTTCCCACTTGCCTTGGCTGCTTTTCGCTGATTTCAATAAGTGACACGTGGCATGTTCCGCTGCGAAACAGACAGGACACGTGGCAGCATCCGTTGAGCTTTAGAAACAATACAGAAGCATTCGGGGCTGATTCGGATTCATCACAAACGATGACACTTGGCGGCTTCTGCTTTCTTTAGCAGTTCGCTCGGGGCCCACCAAAGTCTTTTTTGAATATAAGGGAGAGACCGCGGATGTTGACACTTGTCGGCTTCCGCTAGGCTTCGCAAGGGACACGTGGCACATTCCGCTGCTCTTAGAAAAATATGTCAAAACCTTCCGCATTTGCCACTTGGTGCCCTCTGCGGAACTCTGAGGGAAGCTTGTTGAAAAGAGCTTAGGGACTCGGACGCAGATAGTTGTCGCGCTCCATCGGGTTTTTTCAAGGGACACGTGGCACGTTCCGCTGCTTGGGCTTTTTCTTGTTTGGTGCTCAAGAATTTAAAGGTCAAATGGCTATTTCCTTGTCATAAAATTGACGTTCGCGGGCCCGTCACTGTTTGAAAACCAATGGCTAGTCTATTTCCCTGAAAATGACAGCTTCAGAGACATCACCGCCCTTGGCAAGTCCTTCGGTCCTTTCTCTTGATTCGGCCTTTTGTCGCTCCCTTACCTTCGGGCTTTTGTTTTGGACCCTCCCGAAGGGAAGGTGTCCATTCGGCTTTGAAGAAGTGCCCTTCGTTCGGCGGCCAAGAGTCCCCCGCAAGGGCACCTGCCCTTCGGGGTCCTTCGGCGGCCTATTTTCTTCGGCTATTTTCCTGCGGACAAAATGTCTGCGAGAATTGTCTTGCCTGCTTCTTTTCTTCGGAACCTTTTCCCCGCAGACTTTTTCTCGGCCACTTTTCCCGCGAACAAAAGTCTGCAAGAATTGTTTCGACCATTTTGCTTTACCCTTCGGCATTCCTTCGGGTTTTCTTCCAGCGGACTTTTCCCCGAATTTCTTCGGACATTTTGTCCGAAGGAATTCCTTCGGACAAAAAGTTCGAAAGAAATCCGTTTATGCTTTGCCTTTGCCTTAAGTCTTTTCTCGCGGGGTTTTTTCGTTCATAGACCTTTCGAATTACTTCAGAACTTTTGTCCGAAGGAATTCCTTCTTCCTTCGGACAAAAGTCCAAAGGAGTTATGTCCTCTTCTTTTCCTTCAATTGCCTTTGAAAGGTGCCATTCGGGAAAACTGCTCCAGTATTGTCGCCGACCAAGTGCCCTCCGCAAGGGCACTTGTCCTTCAGGGGACTCTATTGAACCGTTCCTTTGAACCAAACTGTTGAACCGACTGTTGAACTTTGACGATGAGCTTTGTCGTTGCACCAAAGCGATGAACCAAAAACTTGATCCAAAACGACTGAACTAGACTATTGAACCAAGCACTTGTCCATTTTGCGCCTAAGTGTTGGGAACCCATTTATTCTCTACAGAGTCTGTAGAAGACATGCCAACAGAGTTCCTAGAAACCCTTGTGGAGTCCGTAGAAAATTTTAGACTTGTGCAAAATCAAAAAATGAACTGGCTTAGGACAGCAGGGAGAGAAGGGGACTGATTTTGGCCTGTTGGACCAAAAATGGTCAACAAATTGGTGACTCCTAGGGGAAGCATGCCTGTTATGCTTAGAAACTAGTTGCCTTAAAGTCCATTGGGCACGGAGTCAGAATGTAACTTAAAAGATCAGCAACAGCCCCGATAGATTCAAGAAATCAATCACGAAGATTTACCCCAAAAGGAAATGAAAACACACACAAAACTAAGAAAACTACTAACATGTGCAAAAGGCACTTAGGGAAAACAGGAAAAAGCAAGGAAAATATATACATGATGGAGGAAGGGCTCAATGGTAATGCTTAAGATGTATCCCATTAACTGGGATACACAGTTCTTCACCATCCAATCTGGAGAGTTGGAATGCATTATGCTGCTTGCACCGAGTGATGACATATGGACCACTCCATAGGGCGTCGAATTTCGCGTGCTTTCCAGGCTTGGCTCGGTCTTCAACCCATTTCAAGACGATGTCTCCTTCAGAGAAACCTTTTGATGAAGATTTCTTGTCGAAGTGTCTCTTTGTCTGCTGTTGGCAGCTGGTCATAGAAGCCATAGCCTGGTCTCTTGTCTCTTGGAGCTCCATCAACTCACATAGCCTAACCTCCATGCTATTGCCTTCTAATTGCAGCTGGCGAACGAGGTCCAAGGTTGGCAACTCAAGTGAAATGGGAAGCCTAGCTTCCCTTCCGTTACCAATTGCCTTCTTTGGAGTGAACCTATCTGCCCACAGGGCTGTTTTCAACTTGGCATGCCAAGTCCTCTGATTCTCCTCCATTTTTTGCTTGATGATCTTGATCAGATTCTTATTGGTAGATTCGGCCAGCCCATTCCCCTGTGGGTTGTAATTGGACGAAGTGCTAAGATAGATACCATTTCTCAGCGCCCATTCAATTGTTTTAGTTCCCAGAAAAGCTAACGCGTTATCTGAGATTATGGTTGCTGGAACCCCGAACCTTGCTACCAGGTTTTCATAAAAATCCAGGACTGCACTTTTATTGGCTTCCTTCAGAGCAACAGCCTCTACCCATCTTGTGAAATAATTCGTGGCAGTCAGGAGCCACTTGTGTCTAGCACTGGAGGGAGGGTTAATCATCCCTATGAAGTCAAGGCCCTATTGCATGAATGGCTGCTCTACCTGAATAGGCTGTAAAGGCATGGCAGCCAACCATTGCTTCCCATCAAAGAGCGCGCACTTCTGGCACTTTCGTACCCAGGCATGGGTGTCCCTAAAAAGAGTAGGCCAGAAGTAACCAGCTCTCATTATTCTTGCCGCTGTAGCCCTAGGAGCAAAATGACTGCCGGCTGGCCCATCATGGAACTCAGACAGCACCTTGTTGGCCTGATTTGAGTTTAAACATCTTAAAAGGACTTCTGAGAGATCCCTTCTGAACATCACCCTATCAATCAGGACATAAGGGAGATACTGGAGTCTGAAATACCTCCTCTTGGTCCTATCAAGGCCCTGCGGGCATTCACCAGTGAGAAAGAAATGCCTCATGTCTGATGTCCAATCTTTCATGACAGCTGGTTCTTCTGCTGTAGTTGCATCATGAATTAGCAGACTGTCTTTTTTTTGCTGCTTAAAATCTGTAGCAAGGTGCTTACACAGGGCTCTCCCTTTTACCAGTTTGGTGATCTTGATATCCACGTCATATTCCATCACCTTAGTGATCCACCCCGCTCTCTTTTCATTCAAGTCTCGGTTGATCAAGAATTCTTTGATGTCGGGATGTGGAACCATGAGGTGGATTCTGCTATTGGACAGCATATGCTTGAATTTCTTCAGACTCCGTATGACCGTGAGGACTTACTTCTCCACATATGTGTATCTGACCTCAAAACCCTCTAGGCCTTGGCTAAAAAACGCAATTGGTTGCTCAAGGTTATCACCATTTGCTTGGGTAAGCATGGCGGAGATTACCTCTTCATTGCCGAAGGTGTAGAGGTTGAAATCTTTGGTGAAGTCAGGGTTGATCAAAGTAGGAGCTCGGGCTATGGCCTGCTTGATTTCTTCAAAATTGTCCTTTCTTTGTGCTATCCATGTGAACTCCTCACCCTTCCTCAGCATATAGGTCAGTGGCTTGACTATCTCCACAAAATTCGAGATAAATCTCCGGATGAAATTTATCTTGCCGAAGAAGCTTTGTAGGCCCTTCTTGTGTTTAGGCAAAGACAGCTCCAAGATAGAGCGCACTCTCTCTGGATCAATGGTCAAGCCTTCCTTGGAAACAATGTGGCCAAGGAGTTTTCCCTCGTGGACAGCAAACACACATTTCCTCGGGTTAAGAGAGATACCGAACTCTCTACACCTCTCAAAGATTTGTCTGAGGTGTTTTATGTGTTGGCTTGCCTCCTTGGAGAAAATTGTCACATCATCAAGATATACCAGCACAGTGTTATTTTCAGGCCTCAAAAGGCCATGTCCATGGCTCGTTGGAAGGTGGCACCAGCATTAGACAGTCCGAATGGCATCTTCCTGTAAGCAAATGTCATTTGGTAGTGAAGGCTGTCTTGTGCTAGTCACAATCTTGCACCAAAATCTGGTTGTATCTTGAATACCCATCCAGGAGGGAGAAACGCTCGCTGCCTGTCACCATTTGAAAGATCTGCTCCATGCTTGGGAGAGGATAATGGTGTTTCAAAGAGACTCTGTTGAGGTCTCTGAAATCAACGCATAGTCTGATCTTCCCATTTTTTTTCCGGACAGAAACAAGATTGGCCAGCCAAGAAGAGTGTTTGATTGGAAATATTATCCTAGACTCAATCAACTTGGTGAGCTCCTTTCGCATGAGAGGCTCAATCATTGGGTTGATAGGGCTTTGCTTCTGCTTGATTGGCCTGGCGCCTTCTTCCAGCTCAATGGTATGTTGGGCCAGACTTGGGTCACAATCCCTCAAATCACTATATTCCCAGGCGAAGACATCAGCAAATTCTTGGCACAACAAGATGAAGGCCTGCCTTTCATGGTCCGTGCACACTTTCTCAAGTGCAAGCAGCTTATCTTTGAATATTTCAACCTTCTCATGGTGCTCCTATTTCGTCGCAATGCATGCCTTGTCGCTTTTCAACTGGTCATCTCTATTGAAGATACTCTCTAGGGTGACCAAACTTTTGGGGAGCTTATTGTTCTTCAGTTGAACAATTTGGCTGCCATATTGTTGTTGTAGCTTAATCTGGTTTTTTGTAGCAAACTCAGCTTCTTGCAAGAAGAGTGCTATTTGTTGGTCGTTGTCAAAAACTTGCCAGTTGGTGACGTTGTCAAGTACAGAGGGCCGGATTACTACCTTCAAGTGATGTGAGTTGTGGTCTCAGCGTATTTTCCTAGGGATATCAAACTGGGCACCAACTGCTGCCAGCCTATCTGCTTGCTTGTTCTGCTCTCTAGGAATGGAGGTAATATTGAAAGCAAATAAATTTTTCACTAAGTCCCATACGCTATGTTTGTAGGACTTCAGTAAAGAATTTTTTGTCAAATTTTGGCCTCTCACCTGATTGACAATCAGCTCACTGTTACCAAAGACTTGCAGCTCTTTGACTCCTCTTTTCCTCGCCCACTCCAAACCGTGGATGAGGGATTCATACTCCGCAACATTGCATGTGCAAGAAAATTGGAACCGAAAAGCTGAAAATTATTTTTCTTTTGAAGGAGAAACTAGCACCGCTCCACCACCAGCTCCTAACTTACTTCTTGAACCGTCAAAGAATAACTGCCATAGACCTGAGCTTTCTTGGCTTGCTTTCATTAGATTTGGTACAAAAGTACCCTCTTCATGCATGCAATAAATTCCAAGGCCTGCCTCCTCTATGAATTTGTAAGGATCATGCTCGAAGTTGTCACTTCTCCATTCGTCTAAGAGCAGGTCTGCAACTCCTTTAAGGGCAGAGGATGGAGATTGGTCTACTTGGAACTCTTCTTGGTCAATGATGGCATAGCTGACATTTGCCGCCTTGAGCGAGTATGGTTCCAGATGATCTCTGTGGAGTGGCTCGGATTCAATCTTAACTTTAGTCCCATACTTGGTTCTAAAAACTAGATAAGACCAGTTTGCTGTTAAGTAGCTGCCTATTTTGGATGTAAAATCCCTGGATAAGCAGATGGCAAAGTAAGGAGGGACATCCGCCACTACCACATCATGAGGAACTGAGAAGGTCGGGCAAGCGTGTAGCGTCAAGCTCAAACTTTTCACCACCCCAACTGTCTTTGTTGGTGTTCCATCCAGCTGCAGGACTCCCTTAGTCATTTCTTCGTATTTCAAACCCAGCTTGTCGGCTATGCATTTGGGCATTACTGAGGTGCTTGCTCCATTGTCAATGATGCAATTGTGCACCAAGAAATCTCCTATGACCAAGGACAAATAAAAAGGGGGGACTTTTTCTTCTTTTCTGACTTGGCCTGAGGTAGAACGCTATACATTCATCATCAAAACATTATCGGCCTTTGTTGGGACAACTTGTTCATTCAGCTCATGCTGTTCCTTTTGCAGCACGTCTTTTTGCCCCGGTATTGACAGTGAATCCCACAAGGAGATGTTCATGTGCAACTTCTTCTGGTCAACCACATTGACACGAGGGTTGCCTTCCTTCAAATTTTCTTTGAGATTATTTACAGCCTGAGGTGTAGGCTGAGGAGTTGAAAGTACAACCGGCGGTCTGAAGCTTGGGACTTTTTGATTTACATGTGATGAAGAAGGTATTGCTGACGTTTGGGCAACAGCTTGAGCTTCTTCCATTGCTCTCCTTTTGAATCTTGTGTTGGCTGCAACACAGTCGCCCTGATTGTTCGCAGTACCCACATAATTGACTGAATAGAACTCACCTTTCAGGTGATTCATGAGTGTAGAATCAGGCTGAGTCTGATTGCTGCTCGTGCCGAGTTGCATTGAAGCCTCAAAACTTTGGAATTGGGCAGCTGCCTGATTGTCTTGTACATTTGGGTAGTAACTCATCATTTCATTTGTATAAACAGCCTGCTCTTCACCATATCCCATGGTTGAGCAACTATGCTGTTCCTGTACCAGATTGTTTTGAGCGGGCACCATAGCCTTGGTTGATGAAAAGGCGCCTGGATTGTAGCATTGAAAAAGTCTAGTCTGTGTAAGCTGACCATGTCCTTGATTGTAATTTTAGAAAGGGGGTCTATTTGTTTGACCATACTGTTGGTATCCTTGGTTTGGTCGGTTGTTTTGAGCTTGCTGTCTTATAATAGCCACTAGTTCATTTGTCACATTTTGCAATAGAGTCTTGACTTCATGAAGTTCATTAGATGGAGTAGCAGCTGGCTTTTCTATGCTAGGCGGAAGAGCTAAGGTGGGAGCAACGGTCTGAATTAAAGGCAGCATTTCAGAGAAAAGTGGCATATGGGGTCTAGGAACTATTTTTTCAGTCTGCACTAGGCAATTTTCAGCTGCTATAGCTATGTTATGGGCGGCAGGCAGCACATGTCCTCCCATGGACTGTATCATAACAGCGATATCGCTGTTCAATGCTCTTAAGTAATACATGAAAGCATAGCTAAGAGTCGGTCTTACCAGAATGGGGATTCTATCCCATGTCTTCTGAAATCGAGTGTTGAAATTCTGCATGTATTCATGTGGAAATCTTTTCATTGTAGTTAGCTGCTCGGCAAGTGAGAGGTGGTCGCTCTTCTCCCCAAAACGGTTCGTCAAGAGAGTGCCCAATTCATTCCAAGAACCAACTGAATTCATGGTTAAAGTCCCGTACCAGTCCAGAACTTTGCCCTTGAGAGACTGCCAGCAATCTGGTTGCAATATTATCCTTAGTAACATTGTGAATATTGCAGAGGTTAGCAATATTTATGATGTATTCAATAACTGTAATGGGCCCCTCTCCATCAAAGGAAGGCACACTTTTGAGGATTGCTCATGGAATTGGATCATAACGCGGGAGATTCAAGGGACTCTGACCACGAAAAGTGACAAAGGGTAATGCCATTGCTATGACAGGATGCAACCGTGGCCTTCTTGCGTAGGTGTTCTTTACAGCAGGTTTGGGAAAGTGTTTTGCTGAATAAGGATGGGTCCTCTCAAACCTCAGTCGCTTTGCTGAGTTCAAAGGCAATTCAATGAATTTGAAAGGGACACCCTTAGCATCAGACCGTGTGGTGATTTTAGGCACAAGAAGTCAGACTGGTCTTTGATTAGAAATTAAAGCTCTTACCAATGGAGTCACCAGATGCTGAAAATGGTTGATTTGCTGTAACAGGACTAGCATCAATCCTGAAACTTTACTAAGTGTAAAAACTGAGTCCCACCGGGCGTGCCAAAATCTGTTGACGCAGTGGATTGCACCCTTGACAGGAGGCTGGGCTACTGCCTTCCACACGTCAAAATGGAAACTTCCCTCTTGCCTGTGGGCAAGGCAAAACTGGGGGTAGAGTCTCTAAATAAGGGCTAGCTCCCTTTGATGCATCTGAGTTATTCCAATAAGTGCTAATACATACATACATATATATATATAATGGGGGGGATGAAAAGGGAGAAGGATTACAGGGAAACAAAAACTAGTCTAAAGGGGTGATGCACCAAATGATTTTGACCTACTCACACTCACACTTTGAATCATAAGAACACATACATACACTTTATTTGGTAAAAGGACCAGACTGCAGGAAGCTGACAGGGAGGCTTTAATGGAACACACAGAAAAAGGGACTTACCATAGGTGCTGTAGGAAAAACATACTGTCTAGTAAACTCTTGCTTTTGTGCTCCAGATACAGCGCTTCATGTCTTCTTGCAGAAATGGCGCTTCGTAGAAACTAGGTGCGTTGGTGTCAACCCTGTGAAAGCATTAGGAAGCAATGGTTGAACACAAAACTAACACTCATACACACTTAGAGATATCTAACCATAATAGAGGTAAAAATGCATTTTTATTGATTACAGGGGAAAATTGCCAGGGCTTTGCCTTAGAATGTGAAAGATGCCTTCTGCAAATGAGAAGTCTACAATATATAGAGGAAGAAAAGAGGCCTTTTGGCGCCTTTTTTACAAGTGGCCCATGTGTGTTCCGATCATTGGGAAGAGGAAGCCGCTTAAACATCATATGAGAAATTATGGGTCGCGCCGTTTGTCTGCAAACAAGACTGCTCCTTCAAGGCGATTACGTGGCTTGTCTGCTCATCAATGCAAAGTGAAGAAAACAGGTCGCGCCATTCGCCGTTCCCGGCTCTTGATGATAAATTCGCAGACACTGTGTCACCCGCTGGAGTAACTCCTTGAGTCGACACCTTCCTTTGCCACTTGGTCTGTTTTGTCCGTTTCTGCACTTGGTCTTTCTTCTGGTCTTAAGCCTTTGAATTCCTTCGGGTTCGCGCTTAAGTCTGCGAAGATCAACAGCTACTTCATTTCCGCAAATTTGACGTCCTCGGGTTCGTCGTCCTTAGCAATTTGTTCGTGTCTTTCCAGCTTGCCTTGGCTGCATTTCGCTGATTTCAATAAGTGACACGTGGCGTGTTCCGTTGCGAAACAGGCAGGACACGTGGTAGCATCCGCTGAGCTTTAGAAACAATACAGAAGCATTCGGGGTTGATTCGGCTTCATCACGGACGATGACACTTGGCGGCTTCCGCTTTGTTTAGCAGTTTGCCCGAGGCACACCACAGTCTTTTCTGAATATAAGGGAGAGACCGCGGATGTTGACACTTGTCGACTTCTGCTAGGCTTCGCAAGGGACACGTGGCACGTTCCGCTGCTCTTAGAAAAATATGTCAAAACCTTCTGCATTTGCCACTTGGCGACCTCCGCAGAACTCTGAGGGAAGCTTGTTGAAAGGAGCTTAGGGACTTGGATGCAGACACTTGTCCTACTCCGCCGGGTTTTTTCAAGGGACACGTGGCATGTTCCGCTGCTTGGGCTTTTTCGTGTTTGGCGCTCAAGAATTTAAAGGTCAAACGGCTATTTCCTTGTCGTAAAATTGACGTTCGCGGGCCCGTCACTATTTGAAAACCAACGGCTAGTCTATTTCCTTGAAAATGACGGCTTCGGAGACGCCACCGCCCTTGGCAAGTCCTTCGGTCTTTTCTCTTGATTCGGCCTTTTGTCGCTCCCTTACCTTCGGGCTTTTGTTTTGGACCCTCTCGAAGGGAAGGTGTCCCTTCGGCTTTGAAGAAGTGCCCTTCGTTCGGCAGCCGAGAGTCCCCCGCAAGGGCACCTGCCCTTCGGGGTCCTTTGGCGGTCTATTTTTTTCGGCTATTTTTCCGCGGACAAAATGTCTGCGAGAATTGTCTCGCTCGCTTCTTTTCTTCGGAACCTTTTCCCCGCGGACCTTTTCTCGCAGACTTTTTCTCAGCCACTTTTCCCGTGGACAAAAGTCCGCAAGAATTGTTTCAATCATTTTGCTTTACCCTTCGACATTCCTTCGGGTTTTCTTCCCGCAGACTTTTCCCCGAATTTCTTTGGACAAAAAGTCCGAAAGAAATCCGTTTATGCTTTGCCTTTGCCTTAAGTCTTTTCTCGTGGGGTTTTTTCGTTCATAGTCCTTCCGAATTACTTTGGAACTTTTGTTCGAAGGAATTCCTTCGGACAAAAGTCCGAAGGAGTTATGTCCTTGTCTTTTCCTTCAACTGCCTTCGAAAGGTGCCTTTCGGGAAAACTGCTCTGGTACTGTTGCCGACCAAGTGCCCTCCACAAGGGCACTTGTCTTTCGAGAGACTCTATTGAACCATTCCTTTGAACCAAACTGTTGAACCGACTGTCGAACTTTGACGATGAGCTTTGCTGTTGCACCAAAACGATGAACCAAAAACTTGAACCAAAACGACTGAACCAGACTATTGAACCAAGCACTTGTCCATTTTGCACCTAAGTGTTGGGAACCCATTTATTCTTTGCAGAGTCCGTAGAAGACATGCCGGCAGAGTCCGTAGAAACACCTGTGGAGTCCGTAGAAAATTCCAGACTTGTGCAAAATCAAAAAATGAACTGGCTCAGAACAGTAGGGAGAGAAGGGGACTGATTTTGCCCTGTTGGACCAAAAATGGTCAACAACAGTCAAAGACCTTAAAGATGCATCAAAGGGAGCTAGCCCTTATCTAGAGATTCTTTCCTCAGTTTTGCCAAGCCCACAGCAAGAGGGAAGTCTCCATTGTGCCGCGTGGAAGAGAGAAGCCGAGCCTTCTTTCAAAGGGTGCAATCCACAGCGTCAACACACTACTTGCACTCATTCAAATGATAAAGTCATTGAAATGAGAAAGTAGTCAGTCTCAAATAAATGGTGAAAGATTTTTCAATTTTTATTTTAATATAAAAGATTTAAATGTTGACTAAAGTTTTATTGGCATGGATTGTTATTGTGGGCTTAATACTTGTATGTAAAGTAGGTAGACAACTCTATTAGAAATGCAAAAGAAATATCCTATGTTTTTGTTTTGGTAAATATATATAGCCAATGGTGGATAATGTCGATATATATAAATCGACATTATCCACCATTGGATATATATATATTTTCTATACTTTTTTTTGAAAGGTAAAGCCAACATTGTAGTTATGTTTAGTTTTTTTTTGTATTGAACATTTATTATATGCTTCCAAATGCTTAAGCCCAAAAATAAAAACTTTGTTAGGAGCATAGTTTGTCATCAAATCAACTCATTGTTCCTTAGGTTACATAATTCGATAGAGAGAAATTTTATTTAAATGAGAGAGCCTAATTGTTAGTTCTTTGGTGAATATCTAAACTCGTGCATCATATGACCACCTTAATCATTTCATGGTGATCATGAGATTTGCGTGAATGCATCCAAGCTTTAAAAGTAGTGGATAATTGAGACTTTCTCACCATATTCATATTTACATTGAATGGTTAGCTAGTGGGTTTTCACTATTTCTTCACACTACACCACTAAGCAAAAATGAACATTGTGACGTGCCAAGCTTTTTAGAGTAAATTCTCTCGTAGATATTAATTTTTGTGGGATTTTTACTTGAGTATGTTTTTAGTCATCTCCACGAGTGGTCATTACCCAAATGGCATTTTTATTCATGTATTATTGGTATCAATCACAAGGCAAGGGGACCCACTTTAACACACAACTACTATAAGCATTTGTTAGTAGGTATAGGAATGGTGAATGTAATTTACCACTTTGGGCTTTTCATCCTCTAGCCTCTTTCCCCATTGACAAAGCTTTTGGTGAATGTAGTGCCTAATAGATCACCCTTATCTCGTAATTATTACCACTGTGGGATTAACCCAATTACAAGTCAATCATGTATTTTAATGTTAACTTGAAAGCTTCCACGAGCAATTTTAATTATATATTAATTTTTGTGGGATTTTTACTCTTGTATGTTTTTAGTCATTACCCAAATGACTTCCATGACTAGTTATTACCCAAATGAAAGAGGCTAGAGAGTGAGAAGCCCAAAGTGGTGAATTACATTCACCATTCCTCCCCCTACTAACAAATGCTAACGGTGGTTGTGTGCTACAATGGGTCCCCTTGCCTTGTGATTATTACCAATAATATATGAGGAAAAATGTCATTTGGGTAATGACTACTCATTGAGGTTATTTGGGTAATGACTACTCATTGAGGTTATTTGGGTAATGACTAAAAACATACATGAGTAAAAATCCCACAAAAAATAATATCTAATTAAATTCGCTAGTGGAAGCCTTCAACTTAACATTAAAATTCTATCTTTTTTTATCCCTTAAGTGCGCTCTCTTTTTTTTCCTTACACATACATGGAAATGTAATTTCATGTTCATTATTTTAAAGTTCTTTTAGGCCAAAGTTTCTTTGTAAATGCCTCTTGTTTATTAGTCATAAAAACATATTATTTAAGTTGACATGTTTTACTTATTTTGTGATTAATGTGATCTAAATGAAGTAAAACTATGAATTGTTAGATTATGTAAAATAGGACAATAATCCTACAAATTTGAATGTGACAGGGTAGATTAATATTTCACTTACTATATTTAGAATTGAGAAAGCAAGATGGAAAAGATGCACTTAGCTTATTTTGATATTATGTTCATTGTGTTCGTTACTATCCATGAAAATACTCTGTCTGTCTTGTAACCACTCAAATTAGGAAACATGAGCTCAATCCTCGCGTGGACACTGTCGGCAAAACTCGGACCCTTGCGGTGACTGGTACTGTCCCTGTTGGCTGTGCAGGTCTGTGATGCCTCAGACGATTGCAGTTGCCCCTGTAGATGCCTCCTGTGTGTCTTCTTGCCTCTGGTCTTGTGCATTGATCTTTGTTTTCCTTCTCTCTGCTTTGAAACCCTAATCACACTTTTGATAGAAGATGACCCTTAACTTGAAAATGGTGTTATAGGTTAGGTTGGACAACTCCAACCACTCTCCATTGAGTGACCGAGTGTTCCCTATGTTCGAATACTCCAAATAGGGTTCACAATGCATGTAGTTTTGTCATCTAGGAGTGTGTGCACCATCATGATCAATCTATAATGCAATGTAATGTTTGGCTTTTGACACTTGACACCATGCAATTTTGATCTGCGTGTGTATTCAGACTTGGCTCTAGGATTGCTCTTTTGAAGGGTTCACATATGTGTATGCCTTTGTGATAATATCTTAAGATAGTGATAATTGATTTGTCAATGTGATTTTCAAGTAATGACCAAGTGAGTATGAACTTAGAATTGACTTGTATTTATAGCTTGCTATGACCGACCTAGGAAATGTATCTAGTTTGCCCTGATGGAAATTTCCCAATTTTAAAAGTAGTGATTGAGTGTTTGTGGACACTATCGACATAGGTTGGCATCTACGACAAAACTACAACTGTTCGACTATTGCAGGTACTGTCTTGAGAGTGAAAATCAATATTTGAGATATGGAGAATTTGTTTATGATTCTAGGAGATTCTAGGATAGACTAATGTGACCTTGAATACGTGTATTTGGTAAACTGGGTTAGCCAAGACAACTAGTGGGTAGACGGATAGGGGAAAGTGTGCACAAGAGTCAAACATGTACACACAGTTCAAGTATGTCAAAGTGTGCCAAAGTGTATAATACCAAATTTTGTTGTCTACAAATGCTCTCGTTTTAGTTTAGTATTAAAAATGCTAGACTAAACGCATAAAAGATGAAATTTGGTACCTGCAATTAACCACACTTGGTGTTACTAAGTATGCCTCAAATGTCCCATTTGCTTTATGTGAAAACCTACAAGGAAACATGCATAGATCAATGTCTTTTCATGATAGAAAATTTGAAATAATCTAGATCATTGATTTATTTGAAATTGTTAAGTCAAAGAACCAATACACTTTAGGGTACCCAAACCAAGCTTCCACTTGTTGAACTTGTTTGGAGATTGTCATGGGGTGATTATGCCCCAAGGAGATATATCCACTAAAACCATGAGTTGAGGAGTATAAATACCTAAACCACCATTGGAAGAGAAGTGCTATAAGTTGAGCATCATAGAAATCTCAACTGCACTATTTAGAATATTATCATAATTCTTTTGTGGAACCTCGAAATCAAGATTGTATGCAAAGGTGGAACCCCAAAACATGTTAGTATGTTAAAATAGAACCCCAAATCAGGTTCATATGTAAACATAGAACTCCAGATCAACCTCTACAGACGGATTATATATCCGAAGTGCTTATGTAGTACCATCATTCTCCATCAATCCTCAATATAGAAATATAAAAGTGTTTTCATGAACAACATTCATGTCCCAAATTTAATCTATTTGTACCTCAAAGTGATATAGAATGCCATAATCAGTTTGTCATGTCATAGAATGTTCCTCAATCTGCTCAAACCGATACATTTGCTCAATCTTACCTATATAATTTGTCTCAGAATGTCATAGAATGTCCTAATTGTTCCTCATAATTATGTAGAATGCCCCACATATCTCACATATGACTCAATCTGTCCAATCTGTCCCATTTGAGTCACATAATTTGATCCACAATGTGAACTATCTATTTGTCATGGTTTGAATCTCTAAGACAGACACATTGTATGCCCCCTTTTTGATGAGGCATGAAGCCTATGAATCACTCATCTCAAATTAAAAACATAGGTGCACCAAGGGTTATACAAAAAAAAAAGTATTCATGTAAAGTGTATATAAACATGATAGATGTGTCATCATATAAAAATTTGATTATTCAAACATGCATGAAATATTTAATCCAAGGCAATAGGCATATAAGGGTCATGTCAAGTAGATATATCAATTAGGCACACAATAAGTATTGCAATAGAGATGTAGAATGCCCCACATATCTCACATATGACTCAATCTGTCCAATTTGCAATAGATGTATTATAGAAATCATGGCATCGCACACAATAAAAGTATGCATGATAGAAATCATGGCACCAAGCTCAACAAAAGTCGTATATGTAACCACGCACATGTACACAATATCATGATCATGAAGAACATAAGCACTGAAAACATAACTCGACTCTAACTCAACATGGACAGAACTTGGCCATGATATGGACTAGAGGATCCTCTGACACAATTGGCACATGATGTGACATGACACAATCAATGTACTTAAAGAACACACAATATAACACATATCAATGATTACACAATGTAATAGTTATCAACATCAAGCATGCACAAAACTAAGACAGTCTACTATGATAAATGGACCAATATAAAAAGATATAACCTGATACGTTTGCAAAGATGCTCCTAGTATAAGCATGCCTCCAATGTAGAAAGGCAGCCCATGGGTGTAAATAATGTCACACATTTATATGTCCATATATTATATGTAATCTGTATGTTCTACATCCTATTCATGTATACCGTGAAAAGCATGTGCGTAAAAAATGGATATGTAAATCACTATGTATATGATAAATAACATCAATTAATCTTGTATACTAGCAAAACATGTGATGCATAGGTCTTAGTTTTGTATTTTTAAATTTTTTGATTTTTATAGTCTTAAGATCACATCTCAGGGATGCCTAAATGTAGACCTAGGCATTGGTGAAAGAGTGCTTATCTCTAGATAAAGAATCATACCAAATGCCTACATGTCATTGTCATTAGAGTCATCATACTTGTTAGTAGATGAATGCTAAGAGAATGAAGAAAAAATGGAAGTTTGCAGCACACTCACTTGTGTGATTGTCCTTTTATTAATCACAAAGTGGTTATATCAGTTGGGGAGGTTTCATAAAACCATCAATTAATTAGTCATTAATTAATAGGTAATTATAACTTTAAAACCCTCCCTTAATGACTGACCCAGATAGTTTAGTCATTACATTTATAGACTATTCTAAAGATATCAACATGAAATCCATAGTCCTCTAACATTGTGTTGCTGTCCAATGTAAGAACCTCAGTGTGGACAAAAACCAAAAAGGATAGCCAACAACAAAACAAAGATCCGACCGTGTGGACATAAGTTGTATCAAGTCGTTCACTAAATCGTTGTAGGGCGATTCATTGACCAATGATGAATCATCTTTGGCTAATAACTTTAGTCTAATATCCATAGTTTTGAAACTAGAATCCTAGAGATGTTACACAAACAAAGTATACCAGGTTCATGGAGCCTAATTAAGTTCATACATGAACTTAACCATCTTGCAAATCGAGTGATCACGACCAACTCAAAAACCTTAAGGAAGCACTATGAAGACCTCTTCGTCCAAATATCCGCACAATAAACCAAACTGAGTTGTTGTGAAGAGAAGCAACTGAAAAGTGATCATCTTTGCAATAGGGGTAAAAACCAACTCCTTAGTAACAATGGGAGTAAAAACCAACTCCGCAATATGGGAAGAAACCATCTCCTCATCTATTCCCTCCTACTATGAAAAGCCATTCACAACAAGATGAGCCAATGTTTATGACTTCGACATAGCATTCACTTGCACAATTGTTTGTGCATTCAGCACAACTACCTGTGCATGTAACTAAGATTGAGGAATTGCATCCTCTTGCATGTCCTTTATAATGGATATACCCTCCACTAGTGCATGTAAGTTGATTGGATCAGGGTCAACAACCCTGTAAGAAGTGTCATTGTTATGCACATCCTGTATGATGGAGTCTCTCTCCACGTGCATTTATGTTGACTGTGGCTAGGTCAACAAGCTTATACAAGCCATCTTGCCCAATGCCGAGGGCAACCACTCTGTGCTATATGACATTAGACACAATACACTATTTCTCAGAGAAATGTACAACAATGTTGGGATTCTCTGTTAACTGACTAATAAATAAGAGATTTTTATTCATGCTAGGAACATACCTAACATTCCTTATTGTGATCTTTTAAGCATTATTCAATACTATGCTAACATCTCCTATCCTCTCTACTAAATATGATTGTTCATCATCTAATAAAATTGAATCAGAAAGGTTTGATCTTGTAGCAAATTTGACATACCAGTCTTTACAACATGTGAAATGTCAGGGTATGTCGGAATCAATGAACCAACAACTAGTTGTACTATGCTTTGAGTATAATGCCACAAGGGCATAATCTTCTTCATAGTCCCGTTCTTTATCAACTATTGCCACATTTGTTATTTGATTGTTTTGTTGGGAAAGTTGAAATATTCCGAGCCAATTTTTTCGATTTTTACAAATTGCAAATTACAATCAATGCACCCGTTAAGGTTAGAGGATAAACCAAAACGTGCAGAAAACAACTCTAACCAGAATGTACACCAGTATCCCGATGTGGGCCAGGTGTGAGCATTGGTCAGAGGATCTGAAACAAAGTGCTTATGCAGGAAGTAACTCTAACCAAGGATGGCGCCGATGATGGCGAGCATATGGTCAGAGGATCTTCTACTTCTAAATGCTGAAAGGGAACTCAACGTCAAGTATGTGCTACCCAATCCAATGCGGAGTGAGGGGCGACCATTTGACGGAGTGATGCTGAAAGGGAACTCAACGTCAAGTATGTGCTACCCAATCCAATGCGGAGTGAGGGGCGACCATCTGATGGAGTGATTACAAATAACAATGTTTGAAAGAAAATGCTGAAAGCTGGAAATACTCAACACCCAGAATGTGCTTGCTAACTCAGAGTGGGAGAGTAGCTACCATAGGGCGGAGATTTATCTATTACAAACAATTAATGAATGAGAAGCTGAACATTACAAACTATGATGAGCAAGAATAACTATACTGTTAGTACTACTGCCAGTTTACAATATGAATGATAAGATCTTGCTTTGAATGTGGATCAACATATAAATCAAGCTGCAATAATATGTATTGAACTTCCTTCACTGAATAACAAGGATTATATCTGAAAGTACAAGCAGACCAACCTCAAATTCTGATTTATGATAGTCCAGATTTCCGTGTGCACGAATAGCAGCGTTGTACTTCACAATTTTACTCACAACTTGCTCAAAACTTCATCAATTCTCATGAAACGACTTGCACAATGACTCTAGTATGATGGCGACCAAATCAGAACACTGAAACTCACTCAAAAGATACTATTTATTTGATGCACGCAGCGCAATGCAGATTTGAAACAGTATGGACCAGCACCCTATGAATTTACTCATATGCTCATAACTCTCTCATTTCTCACCCTAATGATCTCAAATCTGATGCAATAGACCCTCAAAATGATGGCGCCTAACTTAGTAATAAGAAATGGCATCTAAATATGGTTATTAATTACTGACACGAATCCCAATGCACTCTAGAAAGTACAGTCTTCAAAGAATGACGGATTTGCATTATAAAATCATAAGCTTCGTATTAAAATCTGCAAATATTCATGAAGGGGCACCCTTACCAATAAGATGCAATGACACAATACCCAGAACAATCTTTTTGGTATTTTTGGATTTACAAATTAAAATTCGAATCTGCTGTAGCTAAAATGTAAGATCTGGAAACCTTTAATATGCAAAATCAGAATACTAATTAGACACAATGCAGATTACAATGCACAAAACCCAATGAACTCACAAAACTAAACTAAATCACCACTAGTTGTTGTCTCTCAAACAAGAAGCGATGCTCGAGCTAGGAGGCCTTCATTCCTCGAAGTGATTCCAAAACCAATCTGACAACAAAACATACCTGTAGACAAAAGATGATGAAATGAGAGCACTCCTCTTTTTATACTTTTCCAACTGGGAGTCTCTAAAATCTTATTGTATATGGGATAAAACATGAGAGGGAAAATAATATAATCCTTTTTAATTCTTTTTCAACCTCAACATTAAGTCGTTGAGCCTAGGCACCAAGGTCCAAAATTAAATAATAATGTTTAATTTACGGACTTTAAAATGGAGGCCAAGATGATGTCGGAAACCAATGATCTATAGCTCGTTGGAAAGGTCTTGACAAGACGAATCCAATCCCACTCTCAAAATCCCGTTCCGATGCCAATCCCGAACTTACTAAAAATAGTAAATACCTGAAAGTGCTCCGAATGCCGAAATGAACATACCACTGCGAAGCTCTTTGAAAACCTAGAAAGAATCCACCATTGAATCCACCAACTCCGAGCAAAGACATCCTTAAAAATAGGAAACCCTAATTTTACCTTCCGACTAGCCTTCGGGTCTCCAGAAAAAGGCCAACGGTCACTGGAAAGATTAAGTTTGAGAAGGGGATATTACAATCCACCCTTTCCAAAATTGCTTGTCCTCAAGCAATACCACCATAACTCCAAAATTTTGGAACTAATCCATACGCAAACAAGTATGATCCCTGGTTCCCAAACCCATCGCAGGAAGGACCCACTATGCCGATGCTGCACCACTCTGATCACATCTATGAAATCATCATGCCTATGCTGCACTAATCTTCCTTGTAACCCCAAAGTGTTACCATCCATGATACTCAAACCGAAAGATCTTAAAGGAGGGGCATCAAAATCATGCAACATCTCATGTCCATAATGCCCCGAATTAACAGTATCAACCATACTACTGTCAATCACAATTCTAAGCAAGAAGAAAGATAGGCTACCCAACTCAAAATCAATCTCCTTAGCATACCTCCACATGGTAACAAACGAAACTAGGACTGCAAATGTGACATCTTCAACTCTTCTTGCAAAGAGGAAAGCTTTCCTTTGCAAGAACTCAACAAACTCGAACTCATGATGCCACATGAATTCCCTATGCCTCCCCTGATTTATCATGGCACAACTAAGAGGTCTGAAGAATTTTTCCACAATTCCAACCCCAAGAGTCTCAAAATATAGAATCAAAGCATGGGGTAGCTCGTTGTCATGAACCAATAATGAAAATAAACCATTAGAGTTTGCATCACAAACCTCCAAAGTGGCTGAAAAACACACTAAAGCCATCTCCACAAGAAAACTACCACTTCTTTGATCAGGAGTGAGGAACCAACTCTCTTGAATGAAAGTAACTCCATAAGTAAAGTGGCTGGTCTGCCTCCAGTCAGTAAGCTCGTGTCTGAAAATTTGCCCTTGTCTGAGCTGAAAGTCACTTCCAAGAACCACCAATCGTGGATCTCTCCAACCCATATTCAAGATTTCTCTCCAATCCATTTGTTGATGAACAAACGGAACCATCAAGTAGCTGGAAATGAAGGGAACAACATCAACAAATCTGGAAATTTGTTCCTTATCCCTTCAAAAGTCTTTTCCATAAGTAATAAACTCTAACAACCCAAGTTGAGAATCCCAAGCATGGATACCCAACTGAAAGTGATTTCCAACATACTGCAAAGAAATCTCTACACATTCCCAAGTGCTAGTGAGAACCACGTGCTTTCTCACGAAACTGATGCCCCATATAGTAAATCCTTGAAGCTTAACCATGAAAGCTTCCACCTTAAGGGAGTATGAAACATAGAGTGGCTTCAAATTCAGCTTCCAAAACTGATCGATATGATTCCAAACATCATTCTACCCAAGGAATGGATTGTCAAGAGTGCACCCACCAAAGTCTAGTTCACCTTTTTCCCATTCCTCCTGAGTAGTAGGTCTGAAATCTTCACTCGTTGCTGCTGTAATGAAGTCACCAACAGCTACCAAGACTTGTCTCATCAACACCTTGATGTCATAGATGTTGAAATTTCCTTGCTTCGTCACCTCCCATGTAGAACCTTCATCCTCAAACCCACCGATGCATTCATTACTGATCAACAAATGTGGCACATCCACATGGAGTGAGATCAAAGCATCCTTAGATTGGAGTTCATGCTTGATCTCATGCTTGGTCACTTCACTACTTGACTCATTTTTCAAAGCAAAGAGGGGATTGTCATAAATTGCTTTAGCACCCACTTCAACGAAGGGATTGTCAAAGACTTGGAAGCCATTCCTTTCCCTTCGCTGTCCCAAATCTGCACATGCAACTTCTGACTTTCTTGAAATGCTTTCAAGATCAAACTCCTCTTGATGACAGTCAAGATCTCCAATCACTTCATGGATTTTTTCAGCTCTTTGTGCATCCTCTTGCTCTTTGAAAAGTTTGAAATCTGCAAACTGGTCTTCAACCGCTGTTAGACGCAACTGAGTTTCTTTCAACTCGTCCTTTATTGATTTAAGCTTCAGAGTGAGCTCATCAATTGTACCCTCTTTTTCATGAAAAACACATATGGCCTTCTTTGCAACTTCAATGACATGATCCCGTTCTCCAATAGAGTGTATGTACTCGGACTTCAAGGTCTCCAAGGAATTTCTGATAAGTTGCATATTAGGAAGAGTAACTTCATTGGTCACTCCTCTACGTCTCTCTTCAAGCTGAGCCTTTCAGTAAAGCTTTTCAACCAAGCTATGTGCGTAGTCAAACAGGGATAGAGCTTGCACTTCCTTGTCAATGAATACCTTGAATTGACCCTCCCACTCATCAGAATGCGAAGATGGTGAATTGCTGATAGGCTGCAACTGAAAATCAGAATTTTGTTTCTTGCCTTTGCTGCCCTCAAAGTTGCTCCAACCTTCTTGTCTTTCATCCTCAACTAATGGAGAATGTTCAGTGTCATGGAGAGGGACATACTTCACAGTTTCTTCAACTTTAAGCTTGCCATCAACTTCTTGAATTGGTGAATCAGCGATGTGTTCTAAAACCACTTTAAACCTTTCTGCTTCAAGAGCCATGAGGTCTTCTAGCTCTTCATCCACCTCACCGTCTTCTAGTTCAAAGGCTATGGCAGCCCCTAATTTGAACGAAGAATCATTGAATGTCGTTCTGAACATTTCGGAAGTAACAACATCCCCCTTGGTGGCTGCAACCAACTTGAAGGGATCACCATGGAGCTTTTTAGAGTAAGCTTCTTCATAAAAAACTTCTCCTTCTGCCTCCTCATAGCTTGCAATGCAAACAATATTTTGGTCTTCATCGGGATCGAAGGGAAACTTATCCCACACAGGGTCTTTGTCATATCTTGAAGCCAACACACCTGGATCCCACATGCTAACAGTTTGATTGAAATGGTCAGGAGAATGATTCTTATCATGCTCTTCTCGTAGTGATGACTCTTTGAACAAGTCAACTCCCAAATCACTTAAGCTGATATTTTCAAAAACATTTCCTTCTAAAGGTTCGGTTTGCTGGTCGAACCCAATGTCGCCATCATAATGAAATGAAGAATCTTCAATGCTTGATGTTTTGTAAACTTCGACATCTTTATCTCCATCAAGAGGAAGTGTGTCATTGATTTCTTCATGTGGAACTTCTTGGGAAGTTGGGACAGCAATAAGAGGAAAATCCTTCATTACCAAATCTTCAACATGACCTTGTATGAGCTCTTAGAAATCATCTCCAACATCATGTCCACTAATCTTTTCTTCATCACGCTCTAACTTCTTCAAGAGTGGCTTCAATTTTTCCTCACATTGATTAAACAATTCCTTGATCAGCATAGAAGTAATAGGAGAATCCTTTTCTTCACACTCATATGTGTCCAAGAGGGAGAGATTGGACATTTGGTGGAATTTTATCTGACTCATTAATGGTGAGAATAAGGATTTTCTTCACAGCTGCAATAACATCCTCTTCTTGTTCGTTCCAAGTGGATATGAAGAGGTAATGGAACAAGTGATAAATCTGATCATGCATTTCCAAGGCGAATAGCAAGTTACTTACCGAGAGATCTGAAAATGTCTTTAAGATAGCAACCCTTCTAGCAAATAGATTGCTTCCAGTTTCATCAAGATTTTGGAAACTTTCTACAATCATATTCAAAATGATTTTCATGGTTTCATCATCATAGGGTGTCATGGGGGCCATCATTTTCATCAACTCCATGAAGCAAGAAGAAATCAGCAGCTTGATTTCTTCATTTGGATGTCCCAGCCAATAGGGCTGAACTAAAAGGTGAACTGCAAGTGACAATACCAATTGCATCCATTCAGAAGGTGACTGCTCCACCTGTCTCAAACATTGTTCCAATATTTGAAGATTATTCTTTTCATCTTCCCTTGACTTACATTCTTTGCCAAGTTTTTTTCCGATCTCAAAAAGTGTTTGTTCCAACTTTATCTCTTCTCTGTTAGCCATGTTTAACTGCCACTTCTAAACTGAGCTGAACTCTATTCTGACCTCTGGTGTAGAAATTGATTTCTCTATCATTCAACTATCAACTAAACCTTGTTGGGCACAGGATGGCATGATCTTGGCTCTGATACCATTGAAATATTCCGAGCCAATTTTTTCGATTTTTACAAATTGCAAATTACAATCAATGCACCCGTTAAGGTTAGAGGATAAACCAAAACGTGCAGAAAACAACTCTAACCAGAATGTACACCAGTATCCCGATGTGGGCCAGGTGTGAGCATTGGTCAGAGGATCTGAAACAAAGTGCATATGCAGGAAGTAACTCTAACCAAGGATGGCGCCGATGATGGCGAGCATATGGTCAGAGGATCTTCTACTTCTAAATGCTGAAAGGGAACTCAACGTCAAGTATGTGCTACCCAATCCAATGCGGAGTGAGGGGCGACCATCTGACGGAGTGATTACGAATAACAATGTTTGAAAGAAAATGCTGAAAGCTGAAAATACTCAACACCCAGAATGTGCTTGCTAACCCAGAGTGGGAGAGTAGCTACCATAGGGCGGAGATTTATCTATTACAAACAATTACTGAACGAGAAGCTGAACATTACAAACTATGATGAGCAAGAATAACTATACTGTCAGTACTACTGCCAGTTTACAATATGAATGATAAGATCTTGCTTTGAATGTGGATCAACATATAAATCAAGCTGCAATAATATGTATTGAACTTCCTTCACTGAATAACAAGGATTAGATCTGAAAGTACAACAAGCAGACCAACCTCAAATTCTGATTTATGATAGTCCAGATTTCCGTGTGCACGAACAACAGCTCTGTACTTCACAATTTTACTCACAACTTGCTCAAAACTTCATCAATTCTCATGAAACGACTTGCACAATGACTCTAGTATGATGGCGACCAAATCAGACCACTGAAACTTACTCAAAAGATACTATTTATTTGATGCACGCAGCCCAATGCAGATCTGAAACAGTACGAACCAACAACCTATGAATTTACTCATATGCTCATAACTCTCTCATTTCTCACCCTAATGATCTCAAATCTGATGCAATAGACCCTCAAAATGATGGCGCCTAACTTGTAATAAGAAATGGCATCTAAATATGGTTATTAATTATTGACATGAATTCCAATGCACTCTAAAAAGTACATCATTCAAAGAATGACAGATTTGCATTATAAAATCATAAGCTTCGTATTAAAATCTGCAAATATTCATGAAGGGGCGCCCTTACCAATAAGATGCAATGACACAATACCCAGAACAATCTTTTTGGTATTTTTGGATTTACAAATTAAAATTCGACTCTGCTGTAGCTAAAATGTAAGATCTGGAAACCTCTAATATGCAAAATCAGAATACTAATTAGACACAATGCAGATTACAATGCACAAAACCCAATGAACTCACAAAACTAAACTAAATCACCACTAGTTGTTGTCTCTCAAACAAGAAGCGATGCCCGAGCTAGGAGGCCTTCATTCCTTGAAGCGATTCCAAAACCAATCTGACAGCAAAACATTCCTGTAGACAAAAGATGATGAAATGAGAGCACTCCTCCTTTTATACTTTTCCAACTGGGAGTCTCTAAAATCTTCTTGTATATGGGATAAAACATGAGAGGGAAAATAATATAATCCTTTTTAATTCTTTTTCAACCTCAACATTAAGTCGTTGAGCCTAGGCACCAAGGTCCAAAATTAAATAATAATGTTTAATTTACGGACTTTAAAACGGAGGCCAAGATGATGTCGAAAACCAATGATCTATAGCTCGTTGGAAAGGTCTTGACAAGACGAATCCAACCCCACTCTCAAAATCTCGTTCCGGTGCCAATCCCGAACTTATTAAAAATAGTAAATTCCTGAAAGTGCTCCGAATGCCGAAATGAACATACCACTGCGAAGCTCTCTGAAAATCCAGAAAGAATCCGCCATTGAATCCACCAACTCCGAGCAAAGACATCCTTAAAAATATGAAACCCTAATTTTACCTTCCGACTAGCCTTCGGGTCTCCAGAAAAAGGCCAACGGTCACTGGAAAGATCAGGTTTGAGAAGGGAATATTACAAAAGTGCACGTTGTCGTTTCTGACAATTTTTTTTGAGATGCCCAACTTTATGACAATATTAACACTTTACCTGATATTAAGAAGATGAATTAGCAAGGATACATTTCCACTTCTTTTTTGATTGAGCAACCAATGCACTCTCTGCTTGTCCAACATTGGACTCAATCTGTGTCTCTCTGCATTCTTTTGGTAACAAATAGGTACTAACCTGGTCAAATTTCAGTGTGTTACTTTCCATCATTAGGTGTAGAGCCTCAATGAAAGATTCATAAGAGGATGGTAATTTGTTCAGAACTAGTGTGACCATATTATCCTCATCCACCTTTTTGTTGATGGCTGATAGTTGGTCTCAGAGATCTTTTATCCAAAGTGTTTTGACAGACTTATCCTTTGTGAAAAATAACAAAATTTTTAGGTACAGAATTCAGCTTTTTTCCTAGGTTTGGTATTTATTTTGTAAATTGGTCCACAACACACTTGCCGCAATAGCATTCCAGACCTCAGGAATCATGTCATCTGACATAAATAACTTCAATAATAGCAAGGCCTTTTTATGAGGTTTGTCATAATCTGCAAAGTTTGCAACAAGTCTTGCTTCTATGTCGGTAATGATTTTGTTAAAATCTTATGACTCCATACATTATAGTAATGGCCGGTTAACTCTTGGGCTTTCTGCAAAACTAGGTTTTGTATGTTGGCAATTTTTATACTCGAAAACCAACATAGCAGGGAAAGTACAATTTAGACCCAAAATTTAATGTAACAGGGAAAGTATTGTTTTTTGACTTGGAAACCTACAATTTTATGATTTGGGATTTTATGCAATAGAAAAATATATAGTTTATTTGACTAACCCGAAAATCAATGCATTAGTGTTTTCTGACCCATAATATATTTTAAAAGGAAAATATATTTTTTTAGGATTTTTTTAAAAAATCACTTTTTAAAAGAAGAAACTTATTGTGTATTGTTTTGTTGTGTGTTTTGGTGTATTGTTTTGTGGTGTTCATGCTCTAACATAGACTACAATCACACCACTGTGTTCTACACAACTTTTTGCCCTCCCCGTGGCTCTCACTGCCCATGTCCTTTGAACTGTTCTTTACTGCTTTCTCTTGTCTTGAGCCCTTGTTTGTGAAACTTTCATGACCATGATTGTGTTTTGTGTTGTGTCCTTGTCCCTTCAATCTTTCATGACCTTGATTGTGTTTTCGTGATTCTTTTGAAGACTGTGTTTAAACTTTCAAATTTGATTTCAACGCTTCAAACTTCAACGTCGATTTCAATGCTTCAAACTTTCAAATTCTTCATCCTTTGTGATTTCTCTGCATCTTCTAGTTGCAAACTACTTGCATATTTTGCTTTACACAAACCAATTTTCTTCTTGCATGCTACGTCTATCACGATGTTTTCTTCTGCATTCTGCGTGTCTCGATTCCTTTGCTTGTACCATGACGATTCCTCTTTTTCCATGATCTTTCCTCTGGCTATACGACATCATTAACATCTGCCTTTGTTCATACCCTAATCCAAGGGCTTCCTCAGAAACATGTTCGTTTTGTTCATACCCTTTGTTCTAGAGGTTTTCTGTAATGGGCACCCCAGTTACGCCCAAAACTAACCCAGCTGAAAACCCCTTATGACTCCGAAACGGTTTGCTTGTATTGTTTTTTTGTTTGTTTTGCAAGGTCTTATGCATGTAACATAAATATAGAATTGAAAGCATAGGCACACATAACTGAAATAACCAACACACTGTATTTATATTGATTGCAAAATGAGTAAACAAGTACAATGTTGGCCACGCGATAACTCACTAAATACTCCAGTAATGGAATGAACATTGTTTCAAGCGAATATCCCCAGCGAATACCGAAGGTGCGATCATTTTGTTCTCCGTCCAGCAGAACTACAGACTCTGCAGGGTAGTTTCTACGGACTCTGCAAGCTTGTTTCTACGGACTCCGCAGGCTTGTTTCTACGGACTCTGTAGGCACGCTTCTACGGACTCTGCAGACTGATTTCTACGGACTCTGCAGGCTGGTTTCTACGGACTCCGCAGGTTGGTTTCTACGGACTCTGCAGGCTGGTTTCTACGGACTTTGCAAGTTGGTTCTACGGACTCCGCAGGCTTGATTCTCCCGACTCTTACTGTAGATAGCGGCTGCTACAGTGACGTGGCTGCTACAGTGCGCGACTGCTACAGTGATGTGGCTGCTACAATGGTGCCACTGCTACAGTGGCACGGCTTTATGAGGCTGAAAGCATAGACTCCAAAGACCAATCCCAAGGATTGATATCTAGAGTGCTACAGTTGGGAAGGACGTTCCCAAATGCCCAAAATAACCTGCAAACTGCAAGTGCATCAATTTTTTCTTCTTATCCAACATGCCTAATGAAGCCACAAACACTTCCTTTTATTCTTTCTCTAAGGGGCGACTCAACTCTCATGAGCAATGTGGGATAAAAGATGTGCAACATTTTATATATTAAAATATCACTTATGTCTCCCTTGGGTACCATCCCCATAAAATAAATATTTAAAGTAACACTTTAATATCTTGCGATTAAGTTAAATGTTACTTTTATAACACTTCAGGCATTAAAATATAATAGCAATCGGACTCCGAATAGTGCAAGTGATAGTTTGCCGGAAAGCTCTCATCGGGGAGTATCAAATCCAATCACCAAAATTGGCATCAGCTGTGTCCTACGAACTTACTAAAAATAGTATCCCTGAAATTGAGTAAATCAACTCTGTTTTGGCTCAAACTAAAAATGACTAGGCCAAAACACTCTAGGATCCCTTTAAACCCTTCGTTAGCCCTCGAGACCATGTAGAACTAGGCTAACGCACACACACACTTGGTCAACTGCTAAAGTGGGGACATTACAGTCCGCCCCCCTTTAAATTGCTTGTCCTCAAGCAATCTCGGCCCAGCTTGCTACTCCATCCTGATAAAAACACCATACTCCACAAGCTGTGAAGCAACATCATGGAATCCATAAGAGCCAATGCACCAATCGTGTCAATACCTGGATCCCAAACCAACATGTAGAACCCACTGTAAGAGATAAAAAAGAAGTTTGTCAGCCAAGTACCCTTACGTAACCATCCGTGCATGTAAGACATCCAGTCAATGTGAAGATGAACCCCCATATGCCCATAAACCAGCACAAATGGACACCAAACCTCGCTGTTATAACTCTGATTAAAAGCATAGATGATATCAAATATGTCATCAAACCAATCACTATCACCATCATGGGAATGATCAACTATCTCAACTGGAGACTCTGGGTTAGGCAATTCGTGCCTCTCATCATTAAAATAATGACGAATATCATGAATATGTTGAAAGGGAAGATTGACTTGTTGAACCATAATCTTAGCTTGTTTAGCTCTTTCCACCCATTTTTCATTCAAAACTTGGGCATATTCTATAACAGCTGTATCAAAATGTATAAACTCAGTCCTATGACAAGAGACCATTAAAATTACCATGTACCATACTTGCCTCTTGTAGTCCATCAACAGGTGAAACTGTGTCCTTACTTTCTTCATGATTGTTAGTGGCAACATTAGGAGAAAGGTGAAATATATCACTACTGTTCTCAAACTGAAATTTAGGACTGATTTCAACCTTTGTGTCCTTGCCTATGTGATCTTCCCTGGAATGATGAGGAATTTCCATACCACGGTGGCTTGAATCCACCCTATATTCCCTGTAGTTATCACACACAATTTGGTTGCCATCATAGGTAGATTCCATAACGCTATCCTCCCCATGCAACCAAGTCATTACCTCTTGTTGAAAAACAGAAACATAATTGCTGTCATTCAAATTAGAATTATTGTTATGTGCTTGAGCCATGTTTTTGACCCCTTTTACCATATCATCATTGAAAATTTCTTGGCCAACGCTTGCAACATTGTCTTCATCAGTATTCTCAAGTGTAAGTGCCACAATATCAAGAGGAGGATGTAGGCTAACGCTGCCCCAAATCAGACTTTTGGGATCTTCTTGTTTGCTTCCGCTGGGACCATCAAACATCACCAATTCTAAACTTGTCTCACATCCTTCCCATGTGGTTAGAGGTAGAGGTGGTAGTGTGTCAAGTAATTCATCTTCAATTGATGTCACAAGGCTGCAAGGTATGTCCTTGTGAAGCTCTTCCATTCTTCCATAAACGTGTTCAACTTCTGTGCCCCTTGCTTTGTCATTTTGTATCATGGAAGGGACTGCTATAGAGGATAGATTTGCTGAATTATGCATGGAATGATGAAACATACTCAACTGAAGACAAAGATCCATGATCTCCCTATCTTTATCTTCTCATACCATTTTTTTTTTTTTTTCCTAATTTTTCTTCATGTGTAGGAATTGTGTCATCATAGGAATCAACTATCTCACTAAAAGATGCATTGTGATCATTCCAAGAATCCACACCATCATTATCCATGTCAACCTCGTGCTCTACATCAAGGGAAGCTATGTTTACAATATCTCTAAAGGGCTGATCCAGGTTTGCATTATCTTCCACTTTGTGATCAACCAAATGAACACCACTAGAAACCATACCTTCATATGGATTGTCAATCATAATCTCTACGTCACCCACCAAGAGACTCATGCACCCTTTTGTAGACGCCTCAAAATCTCTGTAGGAATGATCTAGATGCAGGGCTAATGCTGCTGCCATGTTCTCATTTCCACGCAACTCTTTATCATATGAAGATTCTGACAATTCATTAGGGACATCCTGAGACTCAAGCATACTCCCTCCTTGAGTTAAGCCATCCTTTTCAAACTTTGTAACCTCATTTGTTGGTATGTTTTCAACACCGCTTGGTTGCAATGGTTCTTTTTCCTTGTTAACTCCACATATGTGATCAAATGACCAGTGTTCCTGACAAGTGAAACAAATCTACTCTTTCCTCATTTGGTTCTTGCTCTTTTTGGGTGATCCTGGGACCTGTATACCCAAAGAAATTAGCTCTGCAGCGATCATATGTTCCTTGAACCACCCAATTTTCTGTTCAAGCAAACCTTTTGAGAAAACATAAGCCATGGGGGAAACACACTGCTCCTTCCTCCAAATGGCCAACAAGTCTAATTGCAACCACTTGCATATATAATCATCCTCATCTAAGATTAAGGACATAATAGTTTGCATACAAGCCCTCACATTGTTTGGATGATGCTTCCTAATTTCAGTTAAGAAGCATTGAAACATTCGAAGAATCAATTTATCACATCTGAGATCCAACAAAATAATAAATGATCTGGTTCTTGCCATGTTTTCTAAAATCTTAGCCTTCTTACCAAAAGTAGGGGCTTTGACATAATGTAACCCATGTAGGCTCTCCACAATCAGCTGTAGAACCCTTTTTAGTATGTCATCATTATAGGGTGTTATAGGTGCTGTTATCGTTATGATCTCACTGTGACAAGAAGCAACTGCAAGTCTCACCTCTTCATAAGTATGTTCCAAAAACCTGTGCTGAGCCAAAGCGAGCATTGAGCGCTGCAAGACCCAGTTCAGAAGCCTCCAATTTGACTGGTCTACTTTGGACAAATATGTGTCTAATTCCTCCAACTTAGAGAGAACATCATCAGGATATTCCATGGACTTCAATTGTAATCCAATTACATAAAGCCGATTCCCTACTTCCTTTTCTTTATGTAAATCCCTTAACTGATCACCATTAAAAGTATCGTTGAATTTTTTTGAGAAAAGGACACTTTTCAAATCTGCCATTGTCTTCATTTTATTTACTGTAATATCCCGAACTAATTTGCCTTCGATTTTTGATTTTTTTTTTTTGTTCATCAAATTCTTGGCATGCTTCTGTAAGTCTATTCTTCTAACTGAGGAATTGGTGCAATAACTTCTGAATTTGCTGATGTAAAATCAAACTACTGGTAATTGATATTATACAATTCCTGTCCTGAAGATGAAGCTAACATTGTTTGTAATTGATGTAGTCTGATGATACTGCTGTACCTATACCGATACTGAAATCTGCTTATATCTTCCTTAAATGGTGACACACTCAGCGTCCAATCACCAAATGTTGAAACAGGGAATACCTTGCTATTATAATTGTTAAGTAGAATTATCTTTGAATGCCCATGATAATAATAATGCAATCTTCCCCAATCACTCACGTCACTTCTTCAATGTTGCGTCACTCCGATGGTGGTTTTCGTGAATGGGCGACTTGAATTTCACGATTCACTTCTAGATATGCTGCACTCAGAAATAAGACTCCTACGATTCTTGGGCGATTTCTTCTTATGCAATCATATAATTTTTATATTTGTCTTCAAACTACACGAGACCCCCACTTCTCCCTCCCACTGTCAGGGTTTGTCTCCTAGGCAGAGACCAACTTCAATTTCTAATTCTTTAATCAACTTTGATATCAAACCAAAGAATTTATGAGATTCATTGAACCCTAGCATCATCTAAAAATCTTTTTTTGCAAACCAACACAGGATGGCAGGATCATGGCTCTGATACCACTGTAATGGGCACCCCAGTTACGCTCAAAACTAACCCAGCTGAAAACCCCTTATGACTCCAAAACGGTTTGCTTGTATTGTTTTTTTTTTGTTTTGCAAAGTCTTATGCATGTAACATAAATATAGAATTGAAAGCATAGGCACACAGCTGAAATAACCAACACACTATATTTATATTGATTGCAAAATGAGTAAACAAGTACAATGTCGGCCACTCGATAACTCACTAAATACTCTAGTAATGGAATGAACATTGTTTCAAGAGAATATCCCCAGCGAATACCGAAGGTGCGATCATTTTGTTCTCCGTCCAGCAGAACTACGGACTCTGCAGGCTGGTTTTTACGGACTCTGCAGGCTTGTTTCTACGGACTCTGCAGGCACGCTTCTACGGACTCTGCACGCTGGTTTCTACGGACTCTGCAGGCTTGATTCTCCCAACTCTTACTGCAGATAGCGGCTGCTACGAGATGCTACAGTGACGTGGCTTCTACAGTGGCACGACTGTTATAGTGGCACCGCTGCTACAGTGGCGCGACTGCTACAGTGGTGCGGTTGTATAATGCTGAAAGCACAAACTCCAAAAACCAATCCCAAAGATTGATGTCTAGAGTGCTACAGTTGGGAAGGACGTTCCCAAATGCCCAAAATAACTTGCAAACTGCAAGTGCATCAATTTGTTCTTGTTATCCAACATGCCTAATGAAGCCACAAACACTTCCTTTTATTCTTTCTCCAAGGGGCGACTCAACTCTCATGAGCAATGTGGGATAAAAGATGTGCAACATTTTATATATTAAAATATTACTTATGTCTCCCTTGGGTACCATCCCTATAAAGTAAATATTTAAAGTAACACTTTAATATCTTGCAATTAAGTTAAATGTTACTTTTATAACACTTCAGGCATTAAAATATAATAGCAATCGGACTCCGAATAGCGCAAGTGATAGTTCGCCGAAAAGCTCTTGTCGAGGAGTATCAAATCCAATCACCAAAACTGGGATCCACTGTGTCCTGCTAACTTACTAAAAATAGTAAGTATGCTTAAAACTGAGTAAATCAACTTTGTTTTGGCTCAAACTGAAAATGACTAGGCCAAAACACTCTAGGATCCCCTCGGGACCATGTAGAACTAGGCTAACGCACACACACACTTGGTCAACTGCTAAAGTGGGGACATTACATTTTCTTCAAACAGTGGCATTGATACCAATGTTAGTAAATGAATGTTGAGAGAATGAGAAAAAATGTAAGTATGCGACACTCTTTTGTGATCATGCTTTTATTCATCACAATGTGGTTACATCAGTTGGGAAGGTATCATAATTGTCCATTACCTAGTCATTAACTAATAGCTAATTATAACTTTAACAATACCTTGGTATGTCTATCATCTTTCTCTTTGCCTTCTCAAGGTGTCTATGCATAAGAATTGCATTTCTTTGAACACTATGTGAGGGATCGAGTATCATCTTATTAAGCAATGTGTAATGTCCCCAAATGGGACAATTCAACAAAATTGGGGTTTGCAACAAACCCTCAAAATCAATCATCAAACCCTAACCAAAACTATGCCTATAATGAATTTACCACATCAAATCCTAGGAAGCAATAATCCCACAAATACTGAAATTAAATTGTTCAAACCCTAGCATGAATATTGAAAACTGAAATGAACAATTAGGGCATCATTTCATCATGCATTTCTTTATCTCTATTGCCAAAATACATTGGAAAATATAGCTCATATGTAGTGACCCCAAATAAGATTTAAAACAAAAATAGGTAATTATCTTTAAACCCCAAGCCAATCTGAAAATAAAGTGTATGCTGCCCAAAAACTCAGCAAACCCTAGTCACAATGATCTTCCTAAACCCTTATAATAACACTCTCTAAATGCTTTAATAAATAACAACTGTACAACTATACTTGTGTACCTTTTTTTGTAACATGATGTAGCTACTGGAATTATATGCGAAATTCTGCTAATCTAGACTCTGGTACAATAGTCATAAAACTCATTCAATCTTGATGTTCACATGCAACCTTTGTTAAATAAAAAATCTGATTTAATTCTGAAAGTACAGATGCTGTCCTGGATATTATTTGCACTCCAAACCCCTACAAAAATTGCCACATATATTCCAAAAATGCTGGAAAATTACAACAAACCCTTTAGGGTATAAAAGGGGTCTCTAGTGGCTCTCCAAGCCCACCACCCAACTCACCTAGGGAATAGAAATTAAGAAAAAATATTTCAGATTTTTAAACCCTCATAAATTCATCAAACAATGCTCACAACTTCCCCAAATCAAATCGCCAATCCAAGGGAAAATAAAATATATTTTCTGACCTTTACTCTTTTCAAATTTGCCCTTAATAAATTATTATTTTTTCCTCAAAACAACTGGGACTTAGAAAATTTATAACTTCTGAAATACGTGGAATTTTAATGCAAATAATAGCTCAAAATGCCCACAAAATTAGCAGCAATCAAACAAAATTAGAATCGGAATTTTCTCTCCATGGGAAGTCCCTCAAAATTAGTTTTGAAGTTCTGAAAACCCTAGCTACAGTGTTAAATCCTTTCAAACCAGCAAATAGACCATCCAAAGCAATTCGCCAATCCCAAAACGTGCAATTTCATTAGATAAAATCTTCAAAGGTGTAGCACATTTTTTGATAAATAGGTGGTGTTAATAGACACCGTTTATAGAGCATCATAGCTTTTGGAGGGTAACATTCTCCAAGAAACTATGCCGAAGACAATCAAGCTTGTCAAAATTGACCTCTTTTCCAAATATCATCCTTCTTTCCCATTATATCTCTCTCCCAAGCGTGGCGCCCAAATTGGAGGGAAGAGTTAATTTAAAAGTATTGAAAGGAACTCCTTATAATTTCACTTTAGGCCTTAAGTGCCCATGACCTTTAAAAGACCCCAACTCATGTGGAATTTATAACATAAAGTGATTTTTTTTCTATTAATTGCCTTTATTTTTAAGTATTAAAAATTCTTTTTATTTTAGAAATAATATTATTTAAATCTCCAAAAAATGGGGACATTACATCATACATACCCTTCCCTAAATCTGAATTCTAGGACCAATTAGGATGCCAAAAATCATGAATATTATATAAAAAATATGACAATTATTACAGCCAAGTCATGGGCATCAAATAACCACACAATGCATCAAATAGTCTCCCAAAGGGAGTCGCCACTGCTGAGAACACACAGTTGAACGATTGCAGCCCTCAAATCGCCATCTTAGGCTCTTAGATGAAGTCACCCAACCCAATAAAATATTAGAAATAAATCAAAATAATAATACATAGAAAAAATACCTTCAATTATCTCTTTTCATAGAAAAAACAGCTGAAAATTATCATAAAATTAGGAGAATATTTGCCCCATGACAAATCAGAACTTTGGGCTCAATTAGCCCTAACATCCAAGGAATCCAACCCTAGGAGAAGTTCGCCCAGCTGCTGCAATTAATTCGCTGCCCTAAACAGCCCCCGAATACGTCCAAACACTCTCACAATGTGTCATCAACTCTAAGGGAGGGTTCGCTGCCCTTGCAAGACAAATTCGAAACCTGCAATTACTCCTCCAAACCCTAGGCGCTGTCTTAGTTACAATTGCAGCCTTGAAAGTGATGTTCCCTTGCATACAAATCAATAAAAAACTAATACAACACCTGAAGTAGTGTTGCCAATAACAACACTGAAGGTTTCCATCTTCAACCCTTACGTTCCTTGAAGGTTTTCGTTTCCAAGTCACAATACCAAGCCTTACATGCTTAGGCACAAGTTTCATTATCAAAACACACATCCAACAAATAGAACCCTTCACTTGCTTTTATACCTTTTCCCCCAAAGGAGGCACCCAAATTGGAGGGAAAACACTTTTATTCAAATATTAAAAGAGTAATCCTTATAGCTTCCACTTAAGTGTCCATGAGTCGTAAAAGTCCCCCACTTAAGTGAATATTTGAATAATATAGTACTTTTCATAACTCAATTGAAAATTAGAAATCATAAAGTACCAGTTTCGTTAATTTCTCTTAAAGTGGGGCCGAACGCCCCCTTTTCTTCCTTTGCCTTTAGCCATTGGGAACACATACAGGGTAAGGGTCCTCATAAGGGTTTAGATAAAAAATGGGGACATTACAATCCTCCGTGCTCATAATTGCTTGTCTTCAAGCAATTGCAATATCCATGGGGGTTTCCCAACACCTTTTATGATGCATTGGCTACCTGTAAATGTTTCCCAAAGAAGGAAAACCTCAATCCAAAACCTCCCCCTGCTGTACCTATGCTTCAAAGGCTGTCCACAAGTGTTGAACGTGCTATGACAACTACTATCAAACTCCCAAACAGCCCCTAGGCTCATTCTTTTTTCAAGCCAATGGCTGCCCCATGCATATCCCACTGTAGGAAACTCATCACAGCTGCTATCATTCTGCATATCATGTCCCAAACCTCTCAAAACATAATTGCCAAGGGCTGCAAACTCCCAACTTGAAGCCATAATCAATTGACTTCCTATCAAGGAGGAAAATATTCTATAAACATAACTGTTCCTGCTGTTATAAGGGCTGTAATGGTGATGCACAGCCTTGCCATTGCTCCAAGTTGTCAACTAATTAAGTACCAAGTTGGTCTCTAATGAACCCTTTATGTCACTACTCTTAAAGCAAGTCAACGTGCATGCAAACATTATGCCCTGAGAGCTAGGGCTGCCAACATAATCAAAATCATAAGGCTGTCCCTTATGAAGGTTTCCCATTGAATGTAGGACATGGAGTGTGGGCTTCCATGGTATGCATTCCAAACCCTTTTAGGGTCCCTCTTGTGCCGTCCCATTCCTTTTACCCAGCAGAAATATGGCTCCCAATCTTTCAAACAACAAACAATCCTAAATTCACTTGGAAACATACTTTGCAAAGAGAAATCATGGAGATATGAGCACCCTTGCATTGGTGCCCTTATGGGTGTCACATGCTTCTTCTCTTGCTGCCCCTTTTCAACATTATTAAGTATGAATGGAACACAATTTGAGCCTAACAATGACTTGAATTTACCAATGAAATAGAGTTGTACTTTATTTGTGACCTCCAACTTCTTGTCATACAAGAAGTGTCCCAACCCGTATACATCTTCAGAACTTGCTTTGGGCTGTAGAATGCCCAAAAAATCAGAATTCTTGCCCTCATGAAGTGGCTGTGTTTGCATTGCCCACTCAGAATTCTTGTAGTGAAAGAAATCAGACCTTGTATGTGACCTTCCCATACTCATCTTGGGATGTAGTATGCTCAAAAATTCGAAGTATATGCCCTCAATAGGTGACTGTGTTTGACTTATTAACTCAGAAATTTCTGAGCAAAAGAAATCAGAGTTTGCATATGCATTTCCAGAATCCATGTAGGGCTGTAACATGCCAAAAAAATTATAGTTTTCTGAGTATGTGACCATCTGAATTTGCAACCCTCTTTCAACTTCATTTTCAGAATTCACCGAGTTCTTTAAACACAAAGTTGGGTGCTTTCTACCACGCCCAAGTGGCTGTCCATGCACGGAAATCACAACACTCTTTGCCCCTCTCATAGCCATTGCAACTGGCCCCACTATAGTTCTTGCACATGAAACAAACATGTTAGTGAAAACAATGTTTAACAACACTTTTTCACTCACTCCATCATGCTTTATGAACATGATATGGACTTCCTTTTTGTGTCTTATCTTTTCCTTATCATGGCTGTAGTATGTCTTTTTCCTCCTTCTAGTGGCTGGAAATCCACTAATACACATTTGGACCATCCCCATGGTGTTGAGGTGTGAGAAACACACCTTCTTAGGGCCCCTACTCACCATGGTAACAAGAAACCTTAAGGAGAACAAACTGGGAATGGTAAAAACAATAGTCACTATGATCCTGAGACCAGGATAACCCTTGCTTATTCCCTTCTTTATGTTGGCCCAGCTTGTGTTCTTTGTCTCACAACATGACATGATAGCAATATTATGCTTGTGGGACTCACCTAGATCCCATATCCATGATGAATACTTGTCATGATCATTCCTTGTATTTACTAGGAAGAATTTCCTTCCTCATTGAGTGTCCCTTACCTCTACCTGCATGATAGCACAAGCTTTGCAACCAAGGTAATGAGAAAACCAATCATGAAGAGAAAACATTGAATGCTTACCAAGTTGACAACTCAATTGTTTTTCCATCAAGAAATCTGATTCTCCTTCCTTTATATGCAAGGTGCATCTTTCTTCCCTTCTTGGCGTCACTCCCTCAATGGACTTCTTTACTATGTCCCTTCTTGTTAGGACATGTGCTTCCTTAGCAAGACATAACAACAAGTGTTCCTCCAAGCTTCCTCTTGCAATTTGAATTTAGACAAGGAAAATGATACATGAAAAGGAGCAATACAAAAACTTTCTTTCTTGGCATACCTTTCTATTATGATGTCCTTGTTCATGCTTCCTTCTTGATATTTTGTTGGCTCATGAAGTTGTTAAACAACTTCTCTTTGCTTCACCCTTGGAAATTCTGATTTTTATGTCACTTCCCTATTAGTGTCAACCGTTTGCAACCCCATTGGTTGCTCCATAGTTTGTCGGAACTCCTTATTTGGCTGCCCTTTAATTTCTCATTCTTGTGGTTCAGAAATTTTAATCATTGGCTGTCCTTTACTAAGCTAAAACAACTCTTTTTGCTGCTTCAAAACCTTTGATTTTTCTTCTGTTTGATGCAAGTATGCCAACTCTTCAAAGTAAAGTTTGAGATCACCTCAATCAAATCTCCCAATGAGCCACCTGTTGAATTCGTCATAGGTATCTATGAGATGGTGCTTTTGGGTTACCAACCCGTGGTGCCACCAATCATAGGCAAACCCCTCTAAATGTGATATGGAAAATTTCATGGCCACACCTTCTTCCATGGGACGAAGTGAAAGGTATGTGTCTACCTTATCAACCCATGCACTAACTGAAATACCTACAAAACCGTCAAATATGGGAATAACAAATTTCCCAAAAGCATCGTATAATCCCATTTATCTACGCTGGTCCATCATATGACCACCTCTTCCTCTCTTCCATATCACAAACTCAATGAGATTTAAGGCCTTTTGGATAGAGGGCGGAAAGGTCATGTATTCTTCATACGTTTCCAAGAGATCAATCTGAATAGAAGGCTGCCCTTTCATATTTTCCATGTCATGTAACCCTTCAATTCCCACAATTAGCGAAGATATGGCTCTTATACCACTGTAATGTCCTCAAATGGGACACTTCAATAAAATTGGGGTCTGCAACAAACCCTAACAATCAATCATCAAACCCTAACCAAAACCATGCCAATAATGAATTTACCACAACAAACCCTAGGCAGCAATAATCCCACAAATACTGAAATTAAATTGTTCAAACCCTAGCATGAATATTGAAAACTGAAATGAACAATTATGGCATCATTTCATTGTGCATTTCTTTATCTTTGTTGCCAAAATACACAGGAATATACAGCTCATACATACCCTTTCCTAAATTTGAATTTAAGGACCAATTAGGATGCCAAAAATAATGAATATTATACAAAAAATATGACAATTACTACAGCCAAGTCATGGGCATCAACCAACCACACAAATGCATCAAATAGTCTCTCAAAGGGAGTCGCCATTGCTGGGAATACACAACTGAATGATTGCAGCCCTCAAATCGCCATGTTAGGCCCTTAGATGAAGTCGCCCAACCCAATAAAATATTAGAAATAAATCAGAATAATAATATTCAGAAAAAGGACCTTCAATTATCTCTTTTCATAGAAATAAACAGCTGATAAGGATAATATTTGCCCCATGACAAATTAGAACTTTGGGCTCAATTAGCCCTAACATCCAAGGAATCCAACCCTAGGAGAGGTTTGCCCAACTACTGCAATTAATTCGCTTCCCTAAGCAGCCCCTGAATATGTCCAAACATTCTCACAATGTGTCATCAACCCTAAGGGAGGGTTCGCTGCCCTTGCAAGACAAATTCTGCCCTTGAAACCTGCAATTACTCCTCAAAACCCTAGGTGTTACCCTAGGTACAATTGCAGCCCTGAAAGTGATGTTCCCTTGCACACAAATCAATAAAAATTTAATACAACACCTGAAGTAGTGCTGCGAATAACAAGATTGAAGGTTTCCCTCTTCAACCCTTATGTTCCTTGAAAGTTTTTGTCTCTAAGTCACAATACCAAGCGTTACAAGCTTAGGCATACGTTTCATTATCAAAACATACATACATCAAATAAAACCCTTCACTTGCTTTTATAGCTTTCCCCCCAAAGGGGGCACCCAAATTAGAGGGACAACACTTCTATACAAATATTAAAAGAGTAATCCTTATAGCTCCCACTTAAGTGTCCATGACCCATAACAGTCACCCACTTAAGTGAATATTAGTATAACATAGTACTTTTCATAACTCAATTGAAAATTAGAAATCATAAAGTACCCTTTTCATCAATTGCTCTTAAAGTGGGCTCCCAACGCCCCCGTTTCTTCCATTCCCCTTAGCCATTGGGAACACATATAGGCTAAGGGTCCTCATGAGGGTTTAGATAAAAAATGGGGACATTACACAACGCCACTTCATTTGTTCTTGAATATTTGATCTTTTGGTGCTCATTACTTCTGTCACCACAAATTTTTGTTGTATTATTTTCAAATGTAAATGTAATACACTTATTTTGAGCATCAACGGTAGATTGCATTTGTTCTAACCATTGTTGTCCAAGTGTAGCCCGCAATTGTTCCCTACTATGTGTTGACCATTTTGGGTCTTGCAGGCCAAAAAGTCGGTCTCCTTCCTTCCCTGCTATCTTGAGCAATCAGTGTTTGATGTATCCACCTTTCTGCAATTGTGCTTTCCCCCTTTTTGAACAGCCCTGTTTCTGTAAAGAACCAAATGACTTGAGTCTTGTAGACGTCTCGGGTTGATCCACAATTTTTTTTTCCACTTTGGGCAGTCAATTGCACAAGCCTTTTCACCAAGGGAATGGACCAACTTCAAAGAGATATAAGTCTTTTAAAAAGCTCTAAAGACAAAGTGCCCTAAGGGATTTCTTCGGACATTTTGTCCGAAGAAATTCACAAGGAGAGACGAAAATTTAAAGGCACATTTCCTAAAAAATTGGAAAAAGTGGTTCAATGTTGGGGTTCAATGATATGAAATGAACTACACAGACCAACCAATAGTCACATGATCTTTCCAGGAGCTTTGAACTTTGAACTTAGAAATATTGAACTGTTGAACCATTGTAGGTTCAAGCGGTAGGTTCAAACAGTAGGTTCAACAATACATTAAATTCACAAGGGAATTGAGTGAACACGACTCCTTGCAAGACATAGAGTATTGAACTATTGAACCATTGAACCATTGAACTCCGAAAAAGGGTTCAGGTTCAATCGAAAGGTTCAAAGTCATAATTGAAAAACCCGAAATGGCCTAAGCAGTTCGCAAAAAGTGCAACAAAATTTCTTTGGAGGGCACTTTGGTCGGGAAGGACCAAATCAGAAGTTCCGAAGGGGCATTCTAAGACCCAAAGGGCCCTCGCGGAAGGCAGTGAGCAGATTCATCAAAGAGCGAAAGGCAAAGGATTCCTTCGGATTTTTTGTTCGAAGGAAATCCACGGCAAACAAAGGACAAAGGATTTCTTCGGACATTTTGTCCGAAGAAAATCCAAGGGAAAATCTTTTGTCCGAAGGAATTGAGAACCGAAAGAGCCCGAAGGGCAAGTGCCCTTGCGGGGGACTCTCGGCGGACCAAGAAGGGACGTTTTCCAAGACCGAAGGGACACCTTCCCTTCGGGAAGGATCAAATGCAAAAGCCCGAAGGAATTGGAAAGTCGAAGAAATGACCAAGGTAATGATAGGGCCAAAGGTGTCAAACTTCAGCGTAGCGAACTAGCCGTTGGAGGTTCAAACGTCTGGTGGCGGGCGCGCGAATGTCAAATTCAAGGCGGTGAAATAGCCGTTGATTCTCAAATGTTTAAAAATGGGCCCACGCATGTTAACAGTTGAAGAGAGCCCGAAAGAGCTCATAAGCAAAGGCCGCAAGTGAACTCAGCGACCTGTGGAGAAGAGAGCCCGAGAGCTCAAATTGTCAGCAAAAGGCGAGAAGATAGCCCTGAGAGCTCAAATTGCCAGAAAGAGACAAAAAATAGCAAGGAAAGACGAAACAAAATAGAGAATCCAAAACATGGCCACACACACATACGACAACATTTAGAATGTTCCAAAAGATGCACCTAGTCAAGCGCGGAAAAGAATAGATCAGCCCAGGTGGCAAAAGAAAGCGTCGACAGCAGATAGTCGCATAAGTCTTAAAGAGGGGCGGCCTTGTCATTAAAACAATCAAGCGACCCATGCTTCTGCAATAGCATTTAATACGTTTTAAGCACTAAAGTCAAGCCCTGCGATATCTACATCATGGTTCTGTCAGGCCATTTCTAGAAGGACGATATCAACATGAGCAATTTCCTCTTCCCTAGGCATTCAACGCAGCATGGGCTGCTTGTTTTGGAAGGCGCCAAAGTCTTCTTTTTCATGCTATATATATATTGTACCCTCCAAGAGAGGAAGGGATCTCTTAGCTTGTAAGGCGGAGCCCTGCAAGATTTTACCTTGAATCAAGACATAGCATTTTTACCTCCATTTCAGTTTGCACTTTTGCATATGTCTATGGCTTTGTTTTGTGTTAAGTCATTTTCCTTCGTGCTTTCACAGAATGATTCTAGCATGTGTGTATTGTGAGTTCTTTTTTTGCAGGTCAGCCAGAAGTGTCCACAACAGAGTATAGGCGCATGTGAACAGGCTGCCATAGTGTGTCTTAGAACACCTTTGGTAGTTCTTCCTCCCTATATCTCCAGAGGACCCCTAGCTCACTGATGCAGAAGAGTTTCTTGTGTCAAATGAAGTGTATAATCAGCTTGTTCTTGCTGGAAAGTGTATGTCAAAGCTAAGTAGATCAACCATTTTTTGGTGCATCACCGTATTAGTTTAGGTTCTGTTTTCCACAGAGATGCATCAAAGGGAGCTAGCCCTTATCTAGAGATTCTCCCCCCAGTTTTGCCAGACCCACAGCAAGAGGGGAGTCTCCATTGTGCCGAGTGGAAGAGAAGAGCCGAGCCTCCTCTCAAGGGTGCAATCCACAGCGTCAACACTATGCATCACAAATATCAATGTGTCCACAACTTTTGGCCCATAAGCAATCGGTAATGTAGAATGGCCTATTGATAGTCACACTGCATAATGTGTTGTAATTCATCTATTGTGTGTCCCAATTATTGTAGAAATTAAAATTGTACGTATTGGTCCCCTCTCCTTCATCAACTTGAAATTCTTGTTGATAGTCACCCTTGATGAATACTTGAATGGTCAATGGGTCCATTTGTGGATACCTGTACACTTTACACGATCTATTCCTTTGTTGGGTTTTGTTAAAAATCGACATTGGTGCATCCATGTTAAGAGGCTTTTTTAGTATTTGTAATATCGTGATGACATCTTCATCCGTAAACTTTTGAATCTTTTGTTGTAATGCCTCACAACTATCTATTCCATGTCTAGTTATTCTATGATAACTACAATATGACTTTCCTTCTTGATCCGAGAATTGAGCTACAAATCAATGTCAAGTGGAAGGTAGAACTATCAAATTCTTGTCTAGTAACATTCGTAATATAGTACTTAATTTGTCTTGTAAAGTAGTTACTTGCAATGCTGATCATGGTATGTGCAAGGTCTTGTTTCCATGAATTCTATGTTGTTGACTGAATTTTTCACAGACATTCGATATTCATCATTAATACATCGTGTGATGTGCAATGCCTCTTGTGATCGACTGATATTAGATTTCACACAATGTTGTTTCAATGGAGCACTTATTGTGAGAGATTCTTGTCGTGAATTCATATTGCAACAATCATATACATTTATATCCTCATAATTGCTTGGAAGGGGTGACTTCCCTTTATCTAGCTTTTGTTACATATGAAGGAGACCTCATATTTCGTCGGTGCTCACCATGTTTGAATCATTTCTATACTCTCTTGGGCCTATAGGTGTAAAGTTTAGATGAGACAGATAATCATCTATGTTTGTGGGAATTTCATTGTTATCATGATCACTATTATCCTCCATAAATATTCAATCGAAATCTTCTATATTGACAAACAAAGGAAGATCTGGTATCTTCTCCTTTTGTGCTTCAAACATATGTAGTGACTCATTTACCACTTCTTGATGAAGTGATATATATTTGAAATCGACTCATTTTCATTAGCTTTGCTCGAGTCTTCAACGTCATATGTATGTTTTTGCTCTATTGGTATGATTTGTAACAAAGGTATTAAGGAAGAGGGAAGAGCATTAGATTGGGGTATAAATGCTTCATTAGGTTCGGCTAGTTTGCAATACTTAAAAGGTTTATTATCCATAGGACATGTATGCAAACATCCCTCATACAAATTTTAAGCATCGATGTTGGGTGGATGGTCCAACGTCCATAGCATGAATCCAAAATCTACTTAAGAGTAGGTTATAATGCAAATGATTTGGCATTACTTGAAATATTGTAGTTAACGTTTTAGGCCTCATTGTCACATCCAAAATAATTGTTCGTAGCACTTGGTGAGGTACATTATCTAAACCTCTTATATTCCTATCTGATTTATGAATAAAGCCTATATTGATACCAAGTGATTGAAGAAACGTGATATTGCAGATGTTCAATCCCAATCCATTATCTATAAGCACATGCTTAACCCCCTTATTTAAGATGCGTACTTGAATACAAAGTGAGAGATTCTGATCTATAGTATGTTGAGTAGGCAAATCTTGTTTGTCAAAAGAAATGTCCTCTTCACTATCCTTCAATGTATTAACAATAGATGCAAATTAAGCTATTTTGTATTGTTGGGTAAAGTGGCATCACATAGTGTTGTGTAAAGAATGTCGGTATAGATAGTGGATCTCTTGATCAATTCTACTATAGAGATTTTGGCTTGAGTATTCTTAAGTTGTCATATGACAACATAATCTCTAGTTGCATTGGTTGGCACCTTAGGTGGTGGAGGAAGATTAGGAGGGATATTTTGACTACCCCCACTTTGTCTTCCAGGATTCTGCACCCTATCTCTGTGTTGTGATAGCATGGACCTTTGTATCCAATATAAGCCTAGGGAGAGTAATAGGGGAGGTATGGTGGCTATCACTACCTTGAGGTTTAGGGGGAGGAGGAACAAAATGAGTCACACATGCCCTTTTTGATCAAGCAGTAATCAAAAGTATTTCAGATTCGTTATTCATGCAATATGTGTTACTAAGGAGAGCTAAGAATTCATCATTATAATATCATCCTTAGTTTTGTTGCAAATAAATTAAACCCATTTCATTGCATGAACTATAAACATACTATACATTTTAGGAAAGAAACATGCATTCATGGCAATCATAATTTGGATCATAAAAAATAAACTATTTGCATCCATTATAACTATGCTAGGGCTTTGCTTATGTTCGGTTCACCAAATTTATTTAATTATTTTGGGATTAATGTGATCTAAATAAAGTAAAATTATGAATATTCAAATTATGTAAAAGAGTAGATTAATATTGCACTTACTATGTTTAGAATTGACAAAGAAATATGGAAGAGATGCACTTAGCTTATTCTGATAATTTGTTGCTCACTATGTTCGTCACTGTACATAAAAATACTCTCTCTGCCCTTTAATTGCTTAGATCAGGAAATAGAAGCTCAAACCCTGTGCACACGCTGCCAATGAAACTCGTACCCCTTAAGCAAATCGTACTCCCTAGGTTCTATCGGTACCATCCTTGTTGACCATGCAAGTCTGTGACACCTTATACCACTACCCATGCGCTTGCGCTTGCGCTTGTAGATGCCTCCTATGTGTGCACTTGTTGCTAGTTCTATGCATTGATCTCTTTTTTTTTTCTCATTACTTTGAAACCGTAATAACACTTTTGACACAAGATGGCCCTTGAAAAATGAGTTAGTAAGTTGGATTGGACAACCCCAACCACTCCTTGCTGAGTGAGTGAGCATTGCTTACGTTCCAATACTTCGAAGAGGGCTCAAACTGCATATAGTTCTCACATCTAGATGTGTGTGTGTTTTATCATGATCAATATAGAATGCAATGCAATGTTTGGCTTTCAATACTTGGCACCGTGCAATTTTGACTTGCGTGTGTATTTAGACTTGGCTTTAGTACTACTCTTTTGAGTGTTTTTCAGATGTGTATGCCTTTGTGATAATATCGCAAGAGACTGCTAATTGATTTTTCAATGTGATTGCCAAGTAGTGACCATGTGAGTATGACCTTAGTATTGATTTGTATTTATAGTCGACCCTTTCATATTTCTCATTGTGATTGACCCATGAAATGTGTTTACGCTGAGCTAATGGAGACATCCCAATTTGAAAAGTAGTCATTGAGTGAACTTGGACACCCCAATAGACGCAAACACCTACTACAAAACCACAACTGTGTGGCTGTTGTTGGTACTGTCTTGAGCATGAAAATCAATGATATGAGATATGAAGATAGTATGTTTATTATTCGGGAGGTTCTTGCATAGACTAGGATGATCTTGAATGTGTGTATGGTAAATTGGGTTAGCTAAGACAACAGGGGTAGATGGATAGGGGAAAGTGTGCACAAGATTTAAATGTGTATGCAAAGTCCAAGTATGTCAAAGTGTGTCAAAGTTGATGTTGTTGAAGTGTCTAATACCAAATTTAGGTGTTTACAACAAGTTTATTGGTCTAAATTAGATTATCTGCATGTTTTTTATTATCGATGTATATATTTGCAGGTCTTACTACATAATAAAAAAAATAGATATATTTTTCAACCTCCACCTTTTCAATTAATGATATTATCAATACTTGCTTAGAATTGTAATCCTCGTATTTAACATATTAGTATGTTCTTACATGTTTTAAAGTTATCTTGATAACAGCTGCAGTATTTGTAAACCAGCAGCTAGCTAAACATCTCTTGCTCTTTAGCCCATGCCTACATAAGGTGAGATCATATTGGCACAAATGTTTGGAGTGAACTCAATGATATGTTCAAACAAAAATGTAGCCCAACATTTTTATTCAAACTCTTTAGTATTAACAAGTATATACATCCCTATTTTTTCAACATACATTTCATTTCCACATATATGAATGGAAAAACAGAGGCTCTACCAATATCCATGGATTCATATGGCTTGAGAATTCACCTAACATGGACACCTTTGGATTGGAAGAACATGGCATCAATAAACATTGTAAAGGCCTTAATTGATGCACATGTAACAACTTGGAATCGACGAAATAACTATGAAATAAACCTTGCAATCCATCGTTCCATTCTTAATGAACGATGCTCATTACAAAGTGCAAACATCTTTGCATCTAACCCATGTAAGGACTATCAAGAACTACTAAACTGTGTCCAACACCACACTAGATGTAATGAAGATACTTGTTTACACAATAAAGGTTCCACCCTTAAAGGTTGTTAAAAAACAGCTTGAGAGTTAAGTATTTCATCTGCCTTATTCATAGATGAAATTAGACACTAAACATATAAAACTATTCATAATTTCAACAAGCTAAACATACATAATTACATCCCTGCAGCTTGGTATGTCAATATGGATTGCCAATCTATGCTCTCACAATTCAATGTGCTAAAGTATATCTCCAAGAAATTACAAAATATATTGCATGAGCAAAGACAACCACCATTGAGAACAAGAAATGTAGATTAACAATTCATATCACTCATGTCAACTGAGCACTTGAAGAAATTGAGACTATTGACCTCATAGAATGAAGTGCCAATGAAATGCATAATCAACAACTCACTTCCAATTGAATTGAGTCTTTTAAATTCGTTGGAGAGGAAGACATATCTGCTATGATCCACTCTATTTGAGAGGAAATCAATTGGCAAGTCCATTGTTTCAATGCGAAGAAGAGCCTCTTCCTCACTCAAAATATAACCTTTAGACTATTTGCAAACATAATGTACTCTGACAACGAATTCACTGAAGCCCATGGCTTTAATCAAAAGGTTGATAGGATGTTCGTTGTGGCTGGTGCCTTTTGCGTTGCCAATTTCGTCCCTTCTCTCCACTTCCTAGATTTGCAAATTGTTTATCATCGCATGCTAAAAAACATTCACAAACTATATGATGGATTTGCCAAAAAAAATAATTGACAGGCCCAATAATCATAGAACAAAAAAATTAGAGGAACAATGTCGTCTTAAAGACATGGTAGATGTGCAACTCGATATTGGTGTCAACATATTTTTTTGTACCCAACCAAAACCCATGTGCCCTCTCTGCAAGTTTGTCTGTATCGCGGGTGTTGTCTTGACACGTACTTCACATTTACAAAAAAAAAAAAAAACATTCGCATCCCTCTTGACATAATTTTCACCTTAGGGGAATTTGCTAGTATTATATATATTTCTGATCCCAAAATGACTATGATTACGATTTCGCAAGTTGTTGTAATCATGCCACACAATGCATATGTCCTAGAATATCTCAAGCATCCCTTGATGGAAATAATCGATAAAGGAATGCTATGAAACAATGAACAATCTCAAAACCATGAGGTCAACTATCTATGAAGAAAACAGATAGACACAATGCATATGCAATATTGATGTTGAGTGAAGTAGTCCTTGACCATGAGCATGTGGTTGTGATTATCATTGCATCAGTGGTCCCCTCCTTGGTCAATTGAGAAAGGAATCCAAAACCCTTGGAAAACACAAACAACAGGGCATCAATGGTATCGTGATAATTGTGCTAACAATAATAATTAAAGCATTAATCCATTAAGCATACTAACGGAAATATTGCGTCAAAATTAATCTCATAAATGCTAGTATATCATCAATGATTGATACATGGCACAACATACATTCAAGCACATATAGTTATCAATGCCATACTCGCAACTAAATCAGGTACACACAATGATAAATAATAAATGCTGACACATACAACTACCCCTGATGATGGTGTTGGAAAAAGAAGGAAAAATTAGAAAGGGCAGAGCTTTTGGTCTCCTTTGGAAAAAGACAAAATAAAGCTCAACTTTGGTGGCACCTCCAAAGGCAACCTGTGGATGGCTGGAAGCGGTGGAATTCTCAGAAATGGTAAGGGAGAACCAATCCTAGCCTATTATGAAGCCTTGGGGTAAACAACGAATAATATTGTGGAGGCAAAATCTCTATGGAGATGAATGCTATTGGCGAAAGAGATAGGGTGGACCAAGGTAAGAATTGAAGGAGATTTCAAATTGCTTGTTGATTTTTTCAATAAAAGTGATTTTAAATATTGGCAACCCAAGCCCATAATTGAAGATTGTAAACAATTGAGAAACGTTTTAAAAGTTAATTCAATTACCCATGTTCGAAGAGAGGGCAATAACCCTGTAGATATGCTAGCAAATCTTGGGGTGGATTTAAATTTTGCAAAGGAAAAGCTTCAAATTATTAGTGCCCTATTATCTAATGCTCAATTAGCTATATGGCAATTCTTAGGGGTATGCCCAAGCCTCCCCCATGCCCACCCTGTAAGTAATTACCCAGATTATATCTCATTAAGTTGCATAGTTAGCAAGTAGACAGCTGGCTTGGCTTGCTCTTGTGAGCGGTGATTTCTCATTTGGTCGACTGAGGCTGAAGGGGATGGGGTGGAGAACTTGCATGGTTCGAGCTAGGTATGCATGCTGATTTATGCCTTGTTTGCATCCAAAATTCCGTTGAAAGATGTGTTTCTTGCTGGTTTGACTGCCTTTTTGTTGATTGTTGTGGCTGCTGCCTTTTATGGTCCTTGCAACTCAATATCTGGGTATGGGATTTAGGGTTTTCAATGCATTTGTGTCTTTAAAAGTCTCTGCTTGTTTGAAATTCTTATGCTAGAAAATTTTGCAATCTCTTTGGCCTATCCGTTTGTGGGTCTTTGTTTTTGCTTCCGCTTTAGGTAGCTTTAGCTTCAATCTTCATTGAGGTTCATTGGTCCTAGTTTTGCCTTTTCATTTGAAAGGGGATAGTCTTTTTTTAGAATCAGGGAAGAACAAAAGGATGAAATTATTCTAGCTGGAAGGATGGTCGGACGAATCCAAGGTCATCTGTCTAATGTTTACGTTCGAATATTGATTGATATATTGAATTGATTTTGCTTTTGAATTGAATCATTTTCAAATAGGAGGTCGATTGATTCATCACTGTGGGTCAGTATCTCCTATGAGGTACAATGGATTTTAATTGAAAAGTGAATTATTCTGTTTTGTGATGGCTGCTTGTGTTGTGAAGTCTTTGCACCAAAGTTGGCTATTCGATATACTTTTTTTGGGTCTAAGCTGCACTATTTTGGGCTGAGAGTATGATTCTGTCCAACTTGGAGGACAAAATGGTCTATTGAGGATCCATGCTGGAGTATGTTTGTGGATACGTCTCTCTTTTTGGCGCTTGTGTTATGGGTCGTTAAAAAAAAGAGGGAGAAGAGGGTGAATGAAACATTCATTGTTGTGGGTTTGGAAAACCGTTAATGTGAAACGGTGAATAAATGTAAGGCATATGTTCATTTTTTTGAATGGATTTAATTCTTGTTCTAGAAACTTGTATTGACTTTCAATCATTTATCAGCTATGATTTACATTTTTCTGGGTTATTGTTGACAATTCTTCCACAGGTCAGATTGTCTCTTGCCATTTGGAAAGTTCACGTCTCTAGCCAAGGAAGAAAGAATACATTCGGGAAGAAAGAAGGCTTGATTTTACATAGCTTTGGAAAAGTTCAAAGGACCATTGCAAAATTTTGAAGGGACACTCAAGAAATCCGAAGTGTATGTTATCCTTCGGAAAAGGTTCTCTACAGGAAATCCGAAGGAATGAGCTTTGCAATAAGTCTGAGGGAAATTAACCAAGAATAAAGAGAAGACAACAGGTATCCTTTGGACTTTTTGTTTGAAGGAATTCCTTCAGACTTTTGTCCGAAGGAATACTTAGGAGAATTTGAAAAGACAAGGTCCACAGCCTCCAAAAAAGTCCGCAAGAAAATAAAGACAAAGGAATAAGGACACCTACAAAAAACCCGGGTGCCCTACAAAAAGCCCGGGTGACCTTCAAACTTTCCCAAAGGGCACAGAGGAAGGACACAAGCCCTTGCGGACGACACTTGGTCGGTGACAAGACCATTCCAACTTTCCCGAAGGGCACAGAGGAAGGACAGAATCGCTTATGGAGGGCACTTGGTCGATGGCAAGACCTTTGCAATTTTTTTGAAGGGCTTTCTGCCGGTGGTTAAGACAAAGACAAAGGACTAATTCCTTTGGACTTTTTGTCCGAAGGAATGTCCGTCAATTAAATTGTTTGCTCTTTTTGCCTTTTTGTATTTTTTCTATCGGGTTTCTCTTTGTAAATTCTCCGAATTCCTTCGGACTTTTTGTCCGAAGGCATGTCATTCGGACTTTTTGTTCGAAGGATTAATTCGGGAAAAGTGCAAATGGAAAAAGGCCGCAGGAAAAAGACCGCAGAAATTCGAAGGATACAAAGCCCGCGGGAAAAGTGACAAGGACAATTCAAGTGGAATAATTGTCCGAAGGAATTCCTTCGAACAATTTATCCGAAGGAAATCCTTCGGAGGGTTTGAAAGGCAAGGTCCGAGCACAGATAAGCCAAGGAACAAATAAAGACAATTCCCGCGGGACATTTTGTTCGTGGGAAAGTGAAGTGTAAATAAGCTGAGACAAAATACATGCAAAGGGAAAGTCCGTGTTATAGCATAGACCAAGCAAAAGACATTGACAAAGACCAAGGAAGTAATTCCTTTGGGCAGATTCTCTGAAGGAATTCCTTCGGAAGATTTGTAGTTGGAAAGTGAAAAAACCAAAGCCCGAGGCAAATACATAACATGGGCAGAAAATAATCCGAAGCAAAGGACCAAACAAGAAAAGACCGCAAAATAGACAGATCTGAAGAAATAAAATGACAAAGGGGAAACCAAGAGAAAAGATATAGACAAAACATCCAATGAACGCGATCTACAACATGCAAACTACCATAAACAAACTTAGACACATCCGAGGCACGTGTGAACATGCCAAAAAAACAATTAATAATATTGTTTTTTATCTATAGTTGACCTATAGTCAAAGACTGCCCATAAAAGGCATGAAAAATAGTAAACGTGTGGGGTTAAATCATTCAAAAGGCATGCGGCGACTCCCAAATGTTCCAACTCAGCATCCAACGGTTCAAGTCGGAGTGCTAATTTTAGTCTCCGTGGCTTCCATGCAAGCAAGGGTTGTTTATAGTGGATTGGTCAAAGCTTCAGTTGATTGTTTGTTGAAATCACGTTTTTTCGTGAATTTCATGCAAAGGGAAATTTTCAAACGTTCCAACACCTTAAGTGGAGTTCCATTTTTGGAGGTGCGCGTAGCATGATGCATGTTGAAGAACAACTCAAACTAAAGACCACCGTCCATATTTCAGCGCCAAATGGTTCTTCATGCAAGACAAAAGACAAGAAAGGACATATTTAGAAGGCTGTGATAACACAAATTGAACTTAGGCTAATGAAAGAGTGGACTTCTCTTCTATTTTTAGCGCCACCTCTTGGCTTGCATTTTTTTTTAATAAGTTGGCTTTCAGCCCTGATTAAATTATCCCTCTCTTGGCAAGACCAAACTTTGCCATTGGTGAGTTGTGTAACCTCTTCAATCAATAGAAGGATTGTACTTTCAGATTTCAAGTGCTGGCATAGTGTATATTCATTCAGCAATTTGCATATGTGGTAGATTTCTCTTCCTTCCCAAATTCTGATTCGTACCTAGTTGCTAGCTTATCATATTATGCAAGTCATGTTAAGTGTTCTTTATGTCTTTTGCTGAAGCTGTAAGTGGATGTTAGGTGGTTGCAAAGTGTCTTGTATCAGACCTTTCTCCATCGTTTTCCGTCATGTTTTGGTCATTGGATTGAACCTTCTCATGAAATACTTATGCATAGTAATCGATTGAAATCGAAGGTCTTCCTTTTTCCTTGTTTGTTCAGTGTTCAAGGTTCCAAGTAGAGTGGATCAATCTTTTGGTGTATCACCATTATTAGGTAGGATTTCCCCTTCAAGTTTCCTTCTCCCTTTTCCATGGTAGTCCGCAACACAGAGTAGAGATTCTCATTGATACATCTTACAGGAACCAGCGTTCTCTGGAGGTTCTTCTCACCATTGAGGCACCCACCCTTGTGAGAAGATCCCATTGTTTCAACCGGAGAGAGGATTAGCCATTTCATGCACGTCTTCGATTCAGGGTGCAGGTCCAAGTTGACAACAGTTATTACTAGCGAATAGCAGGACATGAATTGGAATTCATACGCTAATCCTTTAAAGCCTCTTCTCTCCATTGTTAGTTTGATCTGTAGGTTGATATGGCCTCTCCAATGGACCTCAAAGGGAAGTAAAATGCTAATATGGGGGAAAACTTTGGAACCTGCGAGAGCCCTTGGCTTGCTAAGGGGAAATAGTTCTTGAAAAGCATAATAAAAGAACATGACAGGAGAATGATCAATTATTTCTCTCGTAATGACACTCATGCATCCTTCATTGGTCTTATTAAGGATTTGAAACTGAAGCAACTGTTGGAAGGTGGTGTGCTTATGGTTGTAGGCACAAGGCTGATTGCTGAGCAGGCATTGGACATTTGAAAGTGTGATGGATAAAAGATGAAAAATTGTTGAAGAGGGCCTCCACCAATCTCTTCAGGACTTAGTTGTCAGCAAGAATGGGTGAAGGGGTGTCTGTGGACAATATCCTGCAAGCAATGAGGGACCTGGGTTGAGCAATACCAAGGCTGAATACATTGAAAGTTGCTGAGCTGATTGTAGTACAGACTGTGCTTTTTAGTGCAAGCAATACAATGGCAATTCATCAAGATATTCAGCAGATGGAATTTGGAATGCAGAAAGCTGAGGCCAAGGAGAAAATTGTGCAAGGGAAAAAGTTGGAAGCTAGTTGTGGCTGTGGGAATTGATTTCAAGAAGATTGAGGCTGACAGTTTGGTTGAGTCTAAAATTGAAACAATGCTGAATGACGTGCTACTGGAAGACCAGGACCCAGGTAAAGGACAAGCTAGCTCCCCCATCAGGGTGCCGGAGTCAAGTGAGGACATGGCTGCCCTCAGAGGCTAGTTACTCGATAGAGTGGTTTGTTGGTTATGTTGTTTTTTGGCCCAAAAAATGGTTTCTATTTGGTTGACCTGGTTTTAGGCCAATGTTTAACTGTGTGGGAAGTATGATCGATACCATGCTGTTTTAATTTGTTAGGAGACTGTTTTTTAAGTAGTTTATCACCTTCGGGTGCTTTCATTTCTGTGATGAAGATATTCTCAGGTTTTTTGGAGCATATTGCTTTATCTTTGGGACATGGGTCCTTTTTGTATTGAACTTACAAAACAAAACAATACATACAACAGAAAACATCATATCATATTTGGTCATAACAAGATAATAAAATGTAGCTGGGTCAATAATCAAATATTGTCACAAATCCCCAAGCACAAATCACAATGGGGACTTGATCGAAGTTTCAAACAACAAATATAAAGTAAATAGCCTAGGGGGATATGGCATGTCCATTATGGCTTTTAGATTGTCCATGTATCTATAGGGTCTTTAGCTTTGGTATCTACTGCAGTTTGAATGCTATTGTAACATTCAAGGGCTTTCCTCTTGTGATGTAGAACTATCAATGGCAATTTGTTACCTTCACCTACCACATGTAACTGAAAGTAAATATATTGATACTTGATACTTGCTTGAAAGTATAGATGATTAGGTTCTCTCTAGCTTTTTGTGGTTGTTGTCCTTATGATGTTTGTTATTTACTAGTTCTTTAATACAAAGGCATATCTCTATGTTGGGATTTCTTTTCACGTTAATAATCTCTCTGTTTCTCCAAAAACTCAGACATCTTGTTGAATGTTTGTTCCTAAGAAACTGAATATAATTTTTAAGTAGAAATTTAGTGCATATATCATTACCTTGAAAATTGCTTTGAGACAATGGAAATATCATTGAAATGATTTTCTTTTATGCGGGACTTGAATCAATTTAATTTCTATTATATTGAGTTCGCATTGTCGTCGAAACCTTTTGATCTCCATAAGTTCTCTGAATTGCATTGTAGTCCTATTATGTTTTCCAAAACCATAATTAACAGATTGCAACTTGCAATATAATAAAGAGTTAGCAGGCTTTTTGTTGAACATTTGATGATGGGTGGGATGCATTTAGTACCAAGTTTGTTTCATGCTTTCAGGATATTAGATTATGCTTCTTAGTCTAAGATTTCCAATCGTGACACCAGGTTTGCCGCTGAGATCTTTCACGATTTGCATGAAGAAATAATGGCAACTGCAGCTAGAGGTCATGAACTCATGATTCGCGTGCAACAACTTGAGGCTGAGATTCCTTCAATTGAGAAGGCTTTAATGGCTGGAACAAAGCAACTACGTTTTGCACATACAACATGTAAGTACTATTCCTGTAAAAATCAATTCCGTTCTGAATACTCAATAGATGAGGTTTTTACGAGGTATGGGGGAAGAGATGTACCTACATACCATTAAGACACTGTTTCCGCCAAGACCTGTTGTCTATTTTCACGATCAATTTTATTTCATTTTGGATGATAACAACAGAGGAACTGTCACATGGTCTAACCTGAAGAAAAAAGCACTGATTTTCTTTTCAGACATTTAAATACATATGGAAGGAAATAATGAGGCTGCAATGTTCATCAGACCTGTAATTTTTGCATCTTCCTTTATCTGTTTATAAATGTCCTGGCTGATACCTTACTAATCCATACTAATCAGTCACTGTGGTCACAGTAGATAATAATAGTGGCCCAATTTAAGAAGATAACAGTTATAGCCCATGGTGCCTGCTGTCAGTACCTTGTCACAATGGTTTCCATCTCTACGATGATTTGCAATTGCTATGAATTCAGTGGAAACTATCAGATTGAATGCAAGGAATGATTTAAAATTGTAAGAACAAACTTAATTTGCTTTATAGACTGTTGTTTTTAGCAGACTTGCAATCTTGTCGGACTACTGAAGCAATTTACTGGTGAATTGGTATAGAATATTTTGAGCTTTACTTTTTTTGATATGCATTGCTCCATCATAGTTATTGTTTTTCTTTTCACATAACTTGCAGTAAAATACTCTTGATATTGGTTCTGGAGCTTATTCAATCAGTGCTCCACTTAAACTGCTTGTTTTTGGATCCAAGCAAATCAGCATTAGCTATTCTAGTTAAATCACCATGAAGATGATCTCACTATATGCTGGAATGTTGCATGGCATTATAATTGGTAAAGATGTATATCTACAAAAGTTGTAGAATACCAGAATTTTGATTTCAAAGTGAAATTCAAATATTCACTGTTAATAGTTTTGTGACTTAGCAATTTAAGTGGTGTTAATAGTTTGATGGGTTAAACCTGATTTTATTTAATGTTTAAATGTTAAAGCCAATTTTTTGTAGCTTCCACTGTAAGAATAATTTGTTAAAGAATTTGGAGCATATGGGACCTTAACAAACATACTAATAAGTTGCAACGCCTCATATATTTATTCTTAAATCTGATGTGAGCACTGTACTCACATGCCTTGCAGGTGGCAACTGGCATGCTAGTATTCAAAATGATCAGAATCATCTCACTCAAAGTGACTTGCCTCGCTTCATACGGAACTCCTATGAGGAATGTAGAGGGCCTCCACAACTCTTTATTCTTGACAAGTATAAGCTTAGTTCTTTTCATGGTTTATGGAGTTTTGATCAAGTTTTGGCCTTAGCACAACATTTATATTTCTAGAGATTTTGATATTCTCTATTATATATGTTATTTTTGATTTTTTTTAACAGGTTTGTTTTTTGGTCAGGTTTGATGTTTCAGGGGCTGGAGCTTGTTTGAAAAGATACACAGATCCTTCTTTTTTCAAGACGGAATGGGCAAGCTTTGAGCTCAGGAAAGCAGAAAATGCTCAAAGAGAGAGAAATACAGCCAGACTGAAGGTCTTTGTTAGATCTCAAAAAGAATTCAACCAATACTGCTAGTATTTGCCTTTATTAATGTATTTTCTACCTATTGTGATTTTAATGGTGCTAGTAGGGTTTGCTTTTTGTTTTCATCTCTTCTTTTTGGAGTATACGAGTTGTTTGTTTGCACAACTGTTACATGCAACTATTGTTCCATTGTCTTTGATATTCAAGCGTTAAAGAATTTTACCTTTATAATATGTTCCTTGTTTAGTGATAAGAATCTGTAACAAATTTGTCCCTCATTATTGTAGAAGAAAAATATTCCTCAATAGGAAATGTTGGGACATTAGATTATCAAACAAGATAACATGCATCTTGTATGAATCTCAGCGAGTGCCTAAATAACCTCTTTAGTTGAGAGAGGGTCCTTTGGATCCTCGACCTGAAGGTTGAGTGGATGAATGCCCTTACGTCAGCCAAGAACATAAATGCCCTTATGTCACTTGATAATCTAAGAATCATGGCATTTAATTTGTACAACCTTTCCATTAACTTTTTAATGCTTTTGTTGTGGGTCTACTCAGTATTTACATTGTTCTCATTGCTCGGTAATATGGGGGTGGGCAATTGTTGAACCAAGAAATGAAATGGGACATATTAGATTTCCCTCAAATTCAGAAGATGGATTTGGATTTCCAAATTAATTTTAACTTCAAATTCATAGTATGTGATTTTATAAAGTGCATTCTTCCTTTCTGTCCAATGATATCAAATCTCCACTATGCTATGATATCAAATCTCCGCTATCCTATGATATTGAATCTCCACTAGATATGAGTGTGTACCTAAACTAGATAGGCCAATCTTTCTTTCATGAATAACATGTATATGCTTAAATTTCTGGATGTTGAATGTTCTATCTTGATTCTTTAGTAATTAGAGATTGGGTTGGGAAAAAAGCTCTAGACAACAATCCATAATAAATACTAGTATTTACCAAGCCAAATGTGGATTCCTGGTTCACATGACTTAGTCATTGCCATACAATGATAAGTGTCAGGTAAGGTCACCGGCCCAATGCTTCTAAATGGAATGGTTCTTTGCATGTGCATTGGCATTAACATTCACTATCCAGCATACCTCCACACAAGAGCATGGATCTTGCTGAAACCTTTTCCTTGCACAACATACCTATATGTCACACCTCTGATTATGAATGCATCCCTTGACTCACCCACCCTTAAATGCATTGCCTCGTCAAAAATCAACCTTTCATGTCATAGTGATCAATCAAAGCATCCTAACACTTGTAATTCGATGCAGCAAGCTCCATTGTGAATTCTAATAGTTTGCTTTTTATTGAACTGACTTCTTTGAGGCATTTGCAAGACTGCAAGTAACTTGTGCAAAAGAACTTGCCAAGAAAAAACTTTGGCTGCCAATGGAAATTGCAATTGCAAATTTCACTAGGGATGATTGATAAAAACAATTCTTCAATGCTTATTCTTTACCCCTCTTGATTTACATTTCTTTAATGTTTAATCTTTAGTGACTTCTCATAACCCATGGTCTTTTTACCCAATCGAACCTGAGTGTACTTTTTTGAGTCCCATTGACCTACTTTGGGTCATCTATTGACTTTAATACAATTCCTTTCTTTCCTTATTTATTCAACAACTGAAGAAGCTTGTACAAAAGAATAGAAGCTGTTCTCAACCTCCACATTCTCATTTTTACCACAGGGCTCTGAGCCTTCTCATTCCTATCGTCTTCTTCAATTCTCCTCTACTTTAATACTTACAAACTTTTTAACCATATTTTTGATTTAGTTATCTAAGCAAGGTAGAACTTTTGAACTATTCATATTGTTTAATGTATTACAATAAAAAATTGGTCTGAATGTTGAAGTGAAATATGATTGAGCAATTGCACTTGCTATAAATGGAAATGACCAAAGATATTTAGATACTTAGCTTGTTTATGTTCATGTTCAGGACTGAGATAGTGTGCAAATGATAAGAAGGGCTAGAAAGAGAATGCACACCCAAATTAGTAATTGGGTGACTGGAACCAGCTTGGCCAAATCTGTCAATTTGTAAATGATTGTGCTAGATGATAGTGTTTGTCCTCTGCCAGATTTGTCTGTGTAGACTGTTACTCTATTTTGGCATAGGCCATTGTAATATGACTCCATGTGCGATATTATGGGCTCATCGTGTGCACGGTATATAGAAACCTGTCTCATTTTTGAAACAATAGGTCTATAAATCAATCCTAGCTCAGAGAAGATAAATTTTACTTACACTTCCGATTGTTGATACATTAGATATTCAGGGTCATGACCGAGATGAGTCTGCTAGACTTAGCCAACGGATCTCTTACCACAATGATATCAATAGGGAGGGTTCCAAAGCCTCTAGTCAAGCAAAATTTTGCAATAACCCTAACTAGGTCTTATGTTTTCATATTCACTAATGTATAAATGACAAAAGTAAAATAAAAGTCTAATCTAGTGCTCACCAAAGTTTGTGGCACAAAGTGGGGGTTAGTAAACATAAAAGTAAACATGCATAAGACAATCCTATTTAAGCTATGTATAGTTAAAACCTTAATGCGTTGAGAGAGCAATATATACAAAATCCATTACTTATGCTACTTCTATCTACTAAAAGATAGGAGCAAAGTTAGAAATACTTACCTTGAAGACGAACTCGTCGAAACTTAATATCTTCCTTGGCCAAAGGTGTTTTTCAAGAGGTTGTGGTTTGTATGTAAGAAAGACCAAAGCATCCAAGACTTTTCCACAAGACAAGATTCTTCTCCAAGTAAAAACTCTAAGCTAAGACTCCTCAAGTAGAATGTGGAAGAGCAGATTGTAAAGAAGCACAAATGAATAATTAACTCTTGTTGTCTCTCCAAGAATGGCGAAATGGATGTGTTTATATAGCTGAATCTAACCCTAGTCATTTCCAAAAGTTTAGCCAATAGGGTCAGCCCAATCGAATATGTATCGTTATTGACAAAAGCAAATTGGGTCTTGGTCTAGGTCGCCCAAGAGCTGACCTAGACCCTAAATGAGTTTTTTCAATTAGAGTACAGAGTCAATGGGGCCGACATTGTATTGTAAATTGTCAAAAAAGATTTTAGGCTAGGGAAGGGCTAATGAAGGCGGAAAATGACCAGAGGGTGCAAAAGAGGAGGCAAAGCTTAGGGGAATGTTTTTAGAAGATGGTTGTGTAGATAGAAAGTGGTAGTATAGAGACAATAATCTTGTGAAGCACCAATGGTCTGCCCACCCCTTTTCCGGTGCACCCCTTAAGGCATGCACTTAGAGAGATTGAGACTCGACGGGTTCCTGCAAGAGAGAAAGCATCAGTAATTGATAAAGTTTGAAAATATTATGTGTATACAAGTTGAGTTGACCACAACCACTCAATGATTCGCTGAACGTTGTCTACATATCCAATACTCTGAAGAGGGTAGTCGAACCGCACATAGTTCTCCCCATCAGGTGAATGTGTGCAATGATGTTCCTTTATTGAATGCAACCTGTAATCTAGTTTTTGAAACTTGAAAAATGGCAAACTTGGCCTGGTTTAAGTGCTTCAAACTTGGTTAGGGTCTGCTTCTTGTGACTAATTTATGAATTGGGAAGTTTAGGACAATCCCTTTGAATGTGCAAGTGAATGAATATGATTCCTTAGTGCTTGTTTGACAATGCTAGATAATGAAATAGGCTTAGACCTACTGTGTATTTATATGAGACTCCTTGGGTACTTTTTCAGGCCACTGATATGTGAAGTGTGCGAGCTTACCCATTAAGATGATTTGATTTTGAAAAATGATCGATGCTTGGCATGGGGATGTATCTGTCAGAATTGGACATCTTCGGACTTCTGTAGGGATCTGAGTCTGACAAATTTGTTTGAAAGATAAGAATACTGATTTGATGATATGGAGATAGTTTGATATGAATTTGAACATGTTAGGCATAGATTAGGGAATTTTTATAGGTGATTGATAGCGAATTGGGAAGGTCGGACCCATAGAAAACATGTGGATAGAAGAGGGGTGTGCAAAAGCTATATGTGTATGGAAATGTAAGATGAAGGTAAGTCAAGATTGACATTGCTGAGTGTTTAATACCATAATTTAGTGTCTACAAATGCCCCTTTTTATTTTAGTATTGAAATAAAAAACAATGTTAAGAGTAAAAGGATAAAGATATGTACCTGAGTGTGTACAACACACTTTGTATTTGGGAGAAGGCTCGAAGTGTGCAGCTTGTTCTATGCAAACCTACAATGAATATGCAAAAATCAATGTCCATATATGAAATGAAATCTGAAATAAATTAAATAAATGAAACTTTGAAACTTAAGTAGTAAAGAAAGAATACTCCTGTAAGTAGGTGAGTCATGTTGCCCTCTAACTTGTTGGAGATGATGTTTCTTGCTAAAACCTTGGAGACTATGTTTCCTGCTGAAGCATTGAAGATTGGGGGTGATCATGCTCCAATGGGGAAATGAACTAAGGCAAGGGATATGGGTTGGAAAAAAAAATGCCCCAAGCCTTAGGGGTATTGCTAGGTTGTTGAGTGACATTGAACCTCAATTGGACTACTCATTTCATTGATATTGAACCTCAAGATGAAAGGGGGAGCCTATGCTAGGCTCATATAAGGTGAATCAACCGTTGTAGACATGGTCAAAGATTCAATATGTTACCTTTGGTACCATCAATGTCACATCAATACCATGCTATTAAATAAAAAACTGTAGTAGTGTGTGCATGAAAAATGTTCAAGCCCCATAATCTGATCCAATCGGTGCCAACATGATATAGAATACCATACATCTATATCTCATTTTGTCCCAAATTTCAAAAATCTAAAACCCTGTAGAATATGTTCCTATAAAATGTGTGCATATGCATTGCATATGCTTCCAAAATCTATTTCAATCTGCAAATATTTGTCTCATAATCTGAACCAAGCTGATATTTTGAACCAATTTGAACCCTCTAAATCATGTAATATGTCCAAAAATCTAAAGTTTCTATAAATGGAGGCTTAAAATCTCTATGACAAGCCCACCAAGACACCTCTTTTGAAGTGAAAAATGAAGTTTGCAAATTACTCATCTCAAAAGAAAAGAGTTAACCACATCATGTTATGTACAAATATATAATCATTTAGAAACATGTGTTAACATATGGAGAATATGTCATCATAGTAATGAATAGATTGTCAAAGTATATATGAAACATATAGTGAAAGGCATACAAGTGTCATGTTAAGATAGATATAGTGATTAGACATGTAGTAGTAACCATCACCAATATAAGCACTGAATAATAACTATGCAGGAAGGTGCATGATATAAATCATGGCACCCCAAGCTTAGCAAACTTAATAGACAATCTTAGATTAATCCACTCTTAAGCACACAATGTTATGGGCATGACGTACACAATAAAGCACATGTAACAACACTCAATGTCACATAAGACAAGCACCACAAATAATGGATAATCAAATGCCAAATAAGGAGGCAAGGGCCATACAAAGAAAAAGTCATAGAAGAAGGCAAGACCCAAATAAAGAGACATACAATGAAAACTCAATTGAGCAAAAGCAATAAGAGAAGGCAAGTGCCCAAAGAAAGAGGCATACAATGACCACTCAATCAAGCAATAGAACAATAATAAAAACAAGGGCGTAAAGAAAGAGGCATACAATGAGAATTGAATCAAATGAAAGCAATAAGAAAAGGCAAGGGCCCAAAGAAAGAGATGTACAATGATACACTCAATCAAACAATGTCATACACTAAGGCAAGAGCCAACTAAGCATAATTAAAGATTAGACTATAGAAAATGAAATAACAACAATGAAACATAGAACGAGTCTACACTATCAATCTATGTCAATGTCAGAACATATCAAAATAGCATATTCATAAAATGTAGCACTATAATAAATATAAGCAAGAGCAAGACGTGTAGGCAATCAATGTAGCTTAACATAATAAATGGAAAGTTTATAGAAAGATATAGCATGTAACAATGTAAACTATGGAATGAGATGCCCTCGATGTTGGTATGACCCTTGAGTATAGAAATGTTTTGCATCTATACATCCATGTTTCATGTAAAACTTGTATGTCTTGCCTCTCACTCTATAATGCCCCTTTTAGGACAAAATTAGGCAATTCTGAAATTTGCAATAAACCCTTGAAATGAAATGTAAATTCTGATTTTTTTATTAAATCCTAACCACAAAATATTTCAGAATTTTGGAAACACTTATTTTAGATCAAAATTCAATTTTTCATTGCTACAAACCCTTGCAAAAATTAAGAGTACATCCATACAAAATACCTCAAGATCTGAATTTTTGAACCAAATATATATCTGAAAAATATTATAAAAATACCAGCTGAAGGAGTGTATGATGAAACACCAAAATCAACCTTAAATTGCCCCAAAAACTACAATCTCAAACAGGGTTGCTGCCCTAGGAAAGAGCTCCCAACTGAGTCGCTGCCCTTGCAAGGGTTGATGACAGCTGCACACCATCTCAACAAGTTGCTCAACTGCTGCACTCCACTTGGAAAGATGCCTTGGACCTAAAATCTGTGAATTCCTACTCAAATATGACCTCTAAATAAAGTCACCTGTTGAACATTGAAGGGTTTCGTTCTCAAATCCAAATACCAAAGAGGGTTTTCCTCCTCTAGGGCTGAAAGTATAAGCAAGCTGCTCAAACTTTGAATTTTAGTTGATCAAAATGACATGAGCCCAAAAATGAACCTCATTTCCTTATTTTATATCTTTTCCCTCCAAAATCAATCTCAAAAAGAGGCACTCCACTTGGGGAAGGGATTTGAATATTCAAAAGGCCATTCCTTGTAATTTTCACTTAAGGGTTAACTTGCTCATGACAAAAAGGTCCTCTCTTTAAGTCAAAAGTAGAAAAAGGTTGCCAATATAAGTACTTTTTGGCAACCTAAAAAAAGAACTATGTTTTCCTTTCCTTTTCCTTCCCTTAGCCAATGTGAAACCAAAAGAGTCAGCTAAGGGTATCCAGACCAAACTAAACTCGAGAAGGGGACATTACACACTCATATATACTGCGAAATGCATGTGCGTATGAAAAATGATATATAATCTACGAAACATGTGATAAATAACATAAATGAATAATGTAAATTAACAAACATGTCATGCTTAGGTCCTAACTTTTGGATTTTATTGAATATTTTATATTTTTGTAATTTTGAAAATATTTTGCTTATGTAAAAAATGCTTACCAATTATCCCATCAAGGGAATAGTCACAGGTAAGCCATCTATCAAACATCAAAGTGGTCACCTATCATGAGTGAGTAACATCATATGTATCTATTTGTATTTGAATCTGAGAAATGATCTCATGTTGTAATGTAATTGTCGTCATCAACATGATGCATAGGATTGTGTATAATGAGTAACTCTATGGAGCATAGTATCTTGTGGAATCCATTGTGTAGTAGGAGAAACATGTGTTCGTGGTGGAACATGGTGAACTGTTTGTAGCACTAGCGTAGGACGTGATGTAGTAGATAATCACTGCTGTGAGCACTGCATAAATCTTTGATGTAATGAGCGTTGAAGCATTTGTCATCTAGGAAAGTCAACTATCTTCTTGTGAATTGTTTATGTAGAATGAACTTGAATAGGTGGAGTAACCAAGTGCGTAGAATGAACCTGATAGGTGGAGTAACTAACTGTAGAGAATAACCCTGAATAGGTGGAGTAACTGACTGTGGTGGTGGTTGAGGAGGAAATGCTTCTAGCTGAATTGAATACTCATATGGAATACTCAAAACTGTGACCACCCTACTGCCATGTATATACTTGACACATCTATGTACTATAGATGGTACTACATGAAGCTTATGTATCTATGGGCATCCTAACAACATGTCAAATACATCTATACTTGATAAGACTAAGAACAAAGGAACAAATACTGCAAGGTCTACCTTAAGTGGTAGCTCAATGCACCCAAGAGGGTCATGTTTCTTGCCATCAAATCCTTTGACTATCTTTGTATACATCAAATCCTCGTGTATATCCAAGAGTATGAAGAAGTGTCATTGTACAAATGTTTGCACTTGAACCATTGTTTACCTTGACATGTATAGGTTGCGATTCAATGTTTGCTTGTATAAATATTGATGTATAATTAGGATCATCATCCACAATCTCACTATTATCTAATGTAATTGTAGGTCGTTGTAAAGATACACTTGTATGTGAACCGATAATTATATCCAATGGGTGATTATATGTCAAAGGAGGAGGATGTTCATTGTATGTCATATGCACCTCAAAAGTATCATTAGTTTTTGATGCCGCACGATTTGGAAAGGGATTGGAAATAATTTTTAACTTTGCATTCCCATTTGGTTGTGGTCCTAAATCATTTGTAGCTGTGCTAAGCTTAATGATGTTATCATTAATGAGATCTTGAATCTTATATCTTTTCCCAAAGCATCTATTTGTATAATCCCTGTCGCATCTATGGTAGTCACTATATGCATTATGGTCATGTCTCTTAGGCTGGTGGAGGGAGAGATATAAGATTCCACTTAATTAGTTTTTGCAAAAGCTTATGGGGAGGTTCAAGTAATTGTGAAATTGCCTTCTTTGTTGATTGGATAAGAGACGTTGATTAGTATGTTGTGACATTGCATTAACCGTTTTTTTTGCCTTGCTATAGTATCATTTGTTTTGAATTTGTACCTTGTTTGCTTTGAAACCTTGTAGTTGAAGTAGTTGTAGCATTAGGCACATATTTGAGCTTGTTAAAACTATAAGATCAACTTCTCAATCTCTAACTGTATGGTATAACTCATCAAATGATTTGAATCTCTTAAACATAATAGATTCATGGAGGGGCAAAAAAAATTTGCTTGAATGAATCTTGTAACTCATTGTCGGCTATAGGATTTGTCATCTTAGAAAACATGGTCTTGTATCGAAGCACAGTTCCTGATTGGTTCATTAGATCCTTGTTTAAGTTTTGCAATTTGAGCATAAGACAATTTCTCATTGATATTGATTGAGAAATGTGCTAGAAACTAATCAGCCAAAGGATTGAATGCCTTAACTGATTACAATAGGTCATAGAACCCGCTCAAAGCAGTCCTTAAGGCTTTGCAGGAATAACTTAGTCAACAACTTGTCATTGGAGGCATAGTCTAAACATGTTGCATGAAAGACTCTTCGATGTTGCTCTAGATCACTTTTACCAGCACATAATGTAACCTTAGGAGCTACGAAACCCATAAATAAGGGATAAGTTGAAATATTTAGGGCTAATGGATTATGAAGCAATGCATGAAAATCTATCAAATGACTTGCTCTAGAAGCACCCTTCTTTAATTGCAGCACCTTAGCTTGTAGAGTTATAATAGTCTACTCGAGGGATTTGTAGTAGGCGTGGATGAGGATGTCATGAGTGGCAATTGTGGGATGTACATAGGTTGGTTGTGTAGGAATAGGCATATTACTATGAGGAAACCCTTATGTTGCCCCGAAAACAATGTGTTGCCTGCACACTATGGGTGGGCATAACACATGTAGCCAAAGGTATAAATATATGAATAGTAACAATAGTAGTAGTCTGAACACCTGTAGTGGAATCAGTGCCTCCAAAAGGTATATTAGTATCATTGAAGGGCTCATGTTCCTCAGATGTGACAACCTTAACTTTTTGTGCAGCTTTAGCTTATGGAATTAACGAGGTTGATGAATTCGATTTCAAAAATTAAAAAATGCTTTAACTTGTACAAGATCTACCCCATTAAAGTCATCATGATGGATTCTACCTTGGTATTCACGATTATCTTGATTAGCATTCTTTAGATTAGGCATTTCATTATTAACAATATGATCTTCTGATTGTATGTATTCATTAACAATATTTGCATCTAAAGAACATGAAGAAGATTGAACATTCATCTTATTTATTGTAGCCATTTCAGATGGAACCAAAGGAATCTGATTATGCTAATTTAGCACTTTGCCTTAGATGGACAAGGGAACAAATCTTCTTAGATGACATAATAAAATCATGAAAATATGTAGAAGGCTAGGGCCAAGGTGAAAAAGTTTTATTGCCTTAATAGATGGAGAAATTAGAAATTAAATTTGAAACTTTAAGACAACAATCTGAAACCCTAGAAAGAAGGATGAAACCCTAAGGTAAACCTAGGGTTTTGTTGTGTTCTAGACAAAATACAGGGTCACCAATATGTTTTATTTTATTTTTTATTTAGTTATTTAAACAAGATAGAACTTTTGAGCTATTTAGATTGTTGAATGCATAATAGCAAAAATTGTTTGGGGAAAATTTTTTTTCAAAAGTGTAAGTGTTTTTAAAAAAATTGTGATTAATCAAAAAAATCGAGAAAAAGTCGAAAAAATATAAAACCGTCAAAAAAATGTGGAAAAAGAGAAAAAAACATTTTTTAAAAAATTTAAAGTCCTAGAGATGCATATTAGGCTTTTCAATTGCATAGAGAATAGATACAAATTATGAGAGGAAGTTAAATGAGATTGGACGCCATTAAAATCAATCACTTTTTTTTTTATTAATTTCTAGACTATTACATTTGTATTTCAAAATGCATATTATTGTCTTTTACAAAGGAATAGAAAATGGGAGGGAGTTAATGGCAAAGAGGTAGACTAGGGATCAACATGGGTAGATGTTGAAGCTCTAGGGTTAAAGACTCTCCTAATTTGAGAGATAACCTCAGTGTCGTACCCAACCTTCTCCAACAAGTCAAAGTCAACTTCATTATAAATAGGGTCATCATTATTTTCAATCCATTCGGATTTTGAATTGATTTTGTCCAGTTCAATTCGTTGATCTTCTTCGACAGTACCTAGTATTATCAAGTAGAATGCATATTTTAGTGAGTTGGAGAATAATACTTTAGAAGAATATAAATCAACTTTCCATATGAATTGAGAATTAGAAATGCAACATTTTTTAACCTTGAGCTTTCTTCATCTTCAGATAAAGATTGTGGTGGACAAACACCAAATCATTCATCCGTTCTTGAGTGCATTGATTGTGTTTTTTGGAATATATATGTTTATACACAATCCAACTACGCTCGCAAGTGGGTGAACTACATGGCTCACTCAAAATGTGCATTGCCATCCATCGAAGGTGTTTGATTTCTTTGCCAAAGGAATCTCACCATTGTGTTGTAAAAACAGATTTTGTTAACATTGTAACATGCACAATTCAATCAAAATTTAACATTTTCACCGTACATATGTAAAAAAATTGTCTACTTAGTTTGAAGGTCTTCCTCCTTGTGATGACTATCTTACTAGAGAAGAAACCCCTTGTTTACTTGTACATTGAAAACTCTCCCATAGTTGCTTCAAAAGATCCCTAGGAAACATTTTCTCCATGCACTTAAATAGGCCTTTTGTGACCTCTGCATCATTCAAAATTAGCCGCTAAAGAACAACGTTGGATTCAAGAAATATCTAGTTGCATGGAGGGGAGAATGCATCTATCAGTCCCATCTTTTATCAACTATCTTCCGTAATGGCATGTATTTGGCCTTGTTATTCTTCAATCTACTCCTAAAAGTGCCTTTGGTCCTATCAATTGCCTAATATAGATAACCCATGGGGGTTTATCCCCATCGACAAGTCTTAAAATTTGAACTAGAGGCTCAAAGAATAACAAAATTTTATCTACCTCTTCCCAAAAATATTGTTGGATATTTGATCCAAGGTTTTGTTGTGTGTTAGCTATGTTATGTATGGGGCATGCCTCCCCTTGTGGGACACCCCCTTTGACTTTAGTTGGTAGTTAACTATGTTAGTTTATTTACTTGTTAGTTAGTGTATGGGTGGTTCAACCCGTTGGGTGGTTACCCTCGGTAACTTACCTGAATGCCTTTTAAAAAGGCATTCATTGTACATAAATAATAAGTTTTTACATTGCATATATTATCTGAATTATTCCTCTTGTTCCACGATCCAACAGTGGTATCGGAGCTAGAATATTTGAAGAGGATTGTTATTTTGATTAAAAAAGAACCCGGTTTTCACAATTGCAGAGAAAGCCAAAAAGTTGACATTTGATCCACAGAACTAGCGGTGCCTGTAATTTTTTTATATTTCTTCTTTGCATTCGCCGGCCTGACATACAATTCCTTTATATGTTTTTGAAATGGGAGACATGAAGGAGAATGACACTTACCAGGAGACTCGAGTGTAAAGCAAAATTTACCGAAGAATCCTCCATCGCTACTGAAAAAAACGCAACCTGAGAAGGACGACTTGAAATAGCCAACGCTGAAGAGAGAAGGCGAATCAGTAAGTTTTATTTTATTTTGTGACTTGTTTCAGACTTGTATGACACCTGTACGGCGGCACTATTTGTTTTATTTTACAAATTTAAATACTGTATGGCAATGAAATTTTGTCTGGTTAAACGATTGGCCATAGAATATTAATTATGCTCCTAAGTTTTTGTTCGACTTTGAGAAAATATGCACAGTAGAAAATCGTGGTGATTTTTTCTAAAGTTGGCGCAAAGCAGAAAATATTTGTGATATTCTGATATTGGCATTCCCTGGTTGATCATTGCCTTTGCTTTTGCAATTCCAGATCCAATGCATAGTCATATCAAACAGTCTTGGGCGCTGCGGAAAGTTATGGGATAATGTGTCTGAATTTTTGTGCTGCATTACTTGAGATGCATAGGTATTGTCTGGGGCCACATAAAGCTTTTCAAAAATCTAAAAAGGTTTTATCGTGGGCTCCACCAAAGATACAAAGGGAAATTTTTCATGCTAGTAAAAATTATGGTGAATGTATTTTTTTTAATTCTCTCTTCCAATAAAATCAAGGTCATATAAAACATCTTGCCTTGTTGTAATTAACTTTGTTGAGAGGCAAGTTGGTTATAATAATTTTGTTGGTCACTCGCTATTCAAGGAGGTATAGGGATCGAAACCCATGTTATTTTGGTCAAAATTATTTTTTTGACATTTTGTATAAAGGGGGTGTTGACAAATCTTCCATGAGTTAGATTTTTTCTTGCCACTTGGCAAGTTCTCGTCTCTAGTCAAGGAAGGAAGATATTATTGTTTTCCTTTGCTGATTCTACGGATTCACACTTAGGAAGATATCTACGGACTCACTCAGAGGCAGTTTCTACGGACTCACTCAGAGAGTTTCTAAGGACTCAAGAAGATATCTACGGATTCACTCAGTCAGGCTAAGATTTGCGGACTAAATCAGAATTTCTACGGACTCGGGCAGTCAATTTTCTACGCACTCACTCAGGGAAAATCTACGAACTCACTCAGGTTTGTAAAGCACTTAGAAGAAGTTCGAAGAAATTGCAAAAGACAAGGAAAAGGGGCAGTTTCAAGACTTCTGAAGGGTATGGTACCCTTCGAAAGGGACACTTACAAAAGGGCCGAAGGGCACTACCCTTCGGGCAGGAGGAAGATCAAATCAGTGACTGTTGCAGAAAGCCCCGGTGCCTCCAATTTTTCTGAAGGGCACTATTGGAGGCCACGTGGACTGACACCGGGATTGCTGGATGACATGTGGACTACTGCTGAAGAAGACGTGGACTGGCTGACTGGCTGGCGGAGGACACATTGGAATCTCGAAGGGCGTTTTGTAGAATGAATTTCTGCGGACTTTTGTCCGAAGGAATTCCTTAGGACAAAAAGTCCGAAGGAACTCGGAAGTGGCTCAAGACAAGTCAAACAAAGAAGACCCCGGACTTTTCCAAAAGGCAAAGCCAAAGACAGAAAAAAAGGCAAAGTTTTGCAAAGACAATTGGAATCCTTCGAATTCCTTCGGACAAAAGTCCGAAGGAATTCAGAATGACCTACACACAGCAGAAATCTCGGGAAAAGTCAAGAAAGTTTGATAAGGCTTTGGAAAAAACTAAAGGTATGAATTTCTTCGGACTTTTGTCCGAAGGAATTCCTTCGGACAAAAAGGCCAAAGGAATTCGGAAGCCGACAGAACAAAAGCCCGCAGTTATGACTCAGCGACCAACACAAAAAGGCCGACAAAGGGAAATAACAAAGGAATAAACCCGAGGAAATATTTCCGAAGGAAATGTGACAGTTTTCGGTGACGTCCTGTAGGGCGTCAAATTTTTCCTGCAGGAAGTAACCGTTGGAATTTAAAAAGGGTAGTAGAAAATACGAAATAAATGGAAGCCGACTGTGCAAAAGGAACAGAAAATAGATAGTTCGACGAAGAATTAAATATGAAATCCTGCCGGAAATAGACACGATCAAAATTAGAAGAAATACATGCAAACGTTGGAGCTATTTTCGAACGTTAGATCTATTTTCGAACATTGGAGCTATTTTCAAATAAACGGTCTAAGTTTTAGTTGATTGTCATTAAAGCCCTGTTCATCTTCATTCAACGCATGCATCCGAAGGACTAAATCCGACTTCAACTGGAGTTCCGAGTTCTAACAAGGAGTTGACTAATTTGATCAAACGCCGCATCCACTAGAAGATTTACATGCAAAGAAGAGGTGGGCGGTTCATGACAAGGATGGGTGTGCTTCATCAAACGAGTAGGCTTCATGCAAGGACAAAAGAAAAATATATTTTATTTTAAGGCCAAGTAAACCTTGGAGTTAACAAAAGTAAATCTTTCTCTTCAAGTTTATACGCCTATCTTTGGCCTCTTGGAATTTGCTATATAATGGCTTTTAGCCTTGATTAAAAATCATCCAATCTCTCTTGGTTAGACTAGACTCTGCCATTAAGAGTTGTGTAACCTCTTCAATCAATAAAGACTGTACTTTCAGATTTCAAGCGTGGCATAGTGTATATTTCTTCAGCAATTTGCATAAGTGGTAGAGTTTTCTCCCTTCCCAAATTATGTTTCGTACCTAGTTGCTATATTATCCTTGTGCAGGTCATGTTAAAGTGTTCTTTATTGTCTTTTGCTGAAATTGTAAGTGGATGTTAGGTGGCTGCAAAGTGTCTTTTATCGGATCTCTCTCCATCGTTTTCCCTCAGGTTTTAGTTATTAGATCGAACCTCTGCATGAAATACTTATGCACAAGTGATTAATTTGAAGTCTAAGGTCTTCCTTCTCTCTTGTTCGTTCAATGTTCAAGGTTCCACGCTGAGTAGGATCATAATTTTGGTGTATCACCCCCTTTTAGGTAGGATTTCCCCTTTAAGTTTTCATTCTCCCTTTTCCATGGTAGTCAGCAGCGTAGAGTAGGAATCTTCATTGATACATCATACAGGAACCAGCCTTCTCTGGAGGTTCTTCTCACTATTGAGGCACCCACCCTCGTGAGAAGATCCCATTGTGTTTCAGCCGGATAGAGGACTAGCCGTTTCGCGCACGTCCTCGAATTAGGGCGCAGCTCCAGGTTGACAACAGGGGGTTCTAAGGATAAAACAAGAAATAAAAGAACAAGTTGTAATGGAGATATAAGGGTGTAAAAGATGATACAAGGTGTTGCATTCTTTTTGACGAGTCTCAAATTCTTTTGTAATCGGAAGCTATTTCGAAGGTAAAAGCAAAACTTCGATAATATTCCCTATTTTTTTCGACTTCACACCATGACAAAAATTGTGAGCTTAATCTCGAAAGATGGAAAATTATCACCTAAAAACTACAAGGAATGGAGTAGGAACATGGAGAATACACTCCTTTTTACAGACTTATGGGAAATCACTGAGAAAGAAACCACACGACCAACTAAAGCTGTAAAGTTGGTTGAATATCATAAACGTGATAAATGTACACTCGCACTATTGAAATCGTCTTGCATTGAACAGGTAATCATTCATATTGAGGCAGTTAAAACTGGTGCATGGAAAGCTTGGAAAACGTTAAAAGATCTGTATGACAAACAACCCGTATACACAAAGATTGACCTTACGCAACTATTGAACAATAAACTGACAGATAATGAAGATGTCTCAGAATATCTTTCTCGCATGAAAACATTAAAACAAGAATACTGCACAACTGGTGGTAAAATTGATGATGATATGTTGATTTCCATCACATTGAATGGTTTTAATTCTACATACACCAATTTTGTTGAAATGCTATAGCTTAGTGATAAGCTTAATGGTGCCACATTTGACTCTATTTGTGAGTTATTAACTTAGCATGAGAGACAATTTGCAAAGAAGAGTACGCCCACTGAAGAGGCTCACTATACAAAGAACAGGTCCCATCACAAAGATCGTCGTCATGTACAACGATAGTTTCATAAAACACTCTTAGAAACACTCTTCAAGTCATTCTTTGAGGCACTCTCCACACCGTTCTAAATGGTCACCACAACATTCACATTGACACTCTCCAAGGTCTTCTAAACACAGACATCACCACAAACACTCTTCTCATAGTTCTTCTAGTGATTCAGGTTCTTCTGGATCTCATAGACACAAGAAAGAACCTAGATGTTTCAAATGTGGTGGTATTGGACATCTTGTAGATGTATGTCCTTGACGATCCCGTTCTCCACGCAGAAAGAAAGCTGAAGCAAATTATGTGGATCATTTTAGTGACAGATCTTTTGGTTACTTCAGTTATTCAGGATATTCTGGTATTTCATTTGATCAAGAGATGTCCCTCATGGCCGAGGTCTATGGTCTCGATGGACCTAATAGCATATTTTGAGTGATCAGTGACTGGAGGTTGGAGGACTATTCCCTTCTCTAGTTAGCTATTGGCTCGGAGTTTGGGATCATGCTTGAATAGCAATTTTGGTAGCTGTAGTTTGCTTCTTTCAGTTTTTTCAGTTTTGGTGTTCTCTCATTTGCTCTTCATGACATGGAGCAGGCAATTTTTTTGAATTTGATTCTCTTGGTGAACAGTTTCTCACCTCTCATCTGATAGGGGGAGAAGATATTGCATTTGTTGGTTTTCAATCAGTCGTTGGTAACAGTACGAGTTGATAGGGGTTGCTAGCACCTTCAATGTTGAGTAAAGGTTGTCAGCGTTTGTTGGACATTAGGTAGATGTGCCATACATCTTACCGATTTGTCACTTGGACAAGTTCCTATGTGGGACCTCATGTGGATCGATGTAGTTGGATGGGATTTGATCGGGTTCTACTACAGTACAATATGACGATCATATGGGATGAGCAGGTTTGGATCGTGTTCATCAGCGTTTTATGTCACAACTCGCAGAATGGGCATCTGTATGGAGCAACATCAGTTTTGATCAGTATCAGGGGGTACAGTACACCACTTACAGTTGCGTTAAGGTTTCCTTTGATGACTGTTGACCATTTTGGTCTTGCAGGCCAAAATCGGTCCCCCCTTTTTTTTCCCTTGCTGTTCTGAGCTAGTACATTTTTTGATTTTGCACAAGTCTTGTTTCTACGGACTCTGCAGGCTTTTTTACGAACTCTGCAGGTATTTCTACAGACTTTGCAGGGGTTTCTACGGACTCTGCAGGGATTTCTACGGACTCTGCAGGGGTTTCTACGGACTCTGCAGGCATTTTTACGAACTCTGCAGGAAAGAGACGAGTTCCCAACACTTAGGCGCAAAAGGAACCATTCAAGTGCCTTTGCGGAGGGCAGTTCTGGACTCAAGTGCCCTTGCGAAGGGCAGGGAACACTTTCAAAGGGACCAAAGAGAAGGCCGAAAGGGGTGGAATTCCTTAGGAAAAATGCACAAGGCAAGTTGGAATTCCTGCGGAAAAGTGAACAAGGCCAAAAAAAGGAATTTTTTTTCGAAGTTTTGTTTAAGGCAAAGGATGAGAATTTCTTTGGACAAAATGTCTGAAGAAATTCTTCGGAAGAAATCCCGCAAAAATAAAAAGACAAAGGCACAAAGGCATAAAGCGATTTCTTTCGGACTTTTGTCCGAAGGAATTCCTTCGAAGAAAAAGTCCGAAGAAATTCACGAGAGGCCGTGGGAAAAAAAACCCGAGAAAAAAACTCCGAAGGAAAGGAACGATCAAGACAATTCTTGCGGACATGTCCGTAGGAAAAATGGCCGAAACAAAAAACCCAACCGAAGAGAATAAAGCCGAAGGAAAGGAAAAGGCCGAAGAAATTCCAAGGGGTGACGGGCCGGAAGACGTTAAAATCAAGCACGGTGAACTAGCCGTTGGAGGTTCAAATGCTCAGTGACGGGTGCAGAGACGTCAAATTTAAGGTGGTGAAATAGCCGTTGATTTTGAAAAGTTTAAAGACAGGCCGCGAGTGAACTCAGCGAGCCACCAAAAAGATAGCCCTCGAGGGCCAAAGGAGACAAAAGAGACAAAGCCAGGAAGAGACAAAAGAGCCAAGCGCAGGAATGGACAAAACAGCCTAGGTGGCAAAGGAGAGGTGAGTTATTCCAGCGGTTGACATAGTGTCCGCCAAGTGGTCATCAAGGAGTGCAAACAGTAAATGGCGCGCCCTGTTTTCTCCACTTTGCATTTATGAGCAGACAAACCGCGTGAATATTTTAAAGGAGCAGTCTTGTTTGCAGAAAAAGAGGCACGGCCCATGCTTTCACATTAATGTTTGAACACCAAAGTCAAGACCGGCGATTACACAGCATGGTTCTAGCTGGGCTCTTCTAGACGGATGATATCAGCAACAGTGACTTCCTCTTTCCGATGCTCTCAACGCACATGGGCCACTTGTAAAAAAGGGCGACAAAGTCTTTTCCAAAAAGGCCAAAGTCTTTTCCTCCTCTATATATTGTAAACTTCTCATTTGCAAAAAAGATATCTTCTTAGCCTGTAAGGCAAAGGTCTGCCCAAAAATCTCTGGGTTTGTAAGGCAGAACTCTGTCGGATTTTTACCTTGAATCAAGACTTAGCAATTTTTACCTCCATTTGAACTTGCATTCATGCATGTCTATATTTTCTTTCTGTGTTAAGTCATTTTCTTTTATGCTTTTCACAGAACGATTCCAGCATGTCTAGTGCATTGTGAAGTTTCTTCTTCTGCAGGTCTGCCAGAAGTGTCTACAGCAAGAATATAGGCGCATGTGAATAGGCTGCGAAAGTGTGTCTCAGAACACCTTTGATAGTTCTTCCTCCCTGTATCTCTACGGACCCCTGACTCACTGATACAGAAGAGTTTCCCACATCAGATGAAGTGTATGACAGCTTCTTGGTTAAAAGTGTATGTTCGGGCTGAGTGTATCAACTTTTTTGGTGTATCACCTTTCATTTTAGGTTTAGGTTTTGTTTTCAGCATCCTTCTCCCTTTTCATCCCCCCCTTTTTTCATTTATTTGTTAGCAGTAGGGAATCCAGGACCTAAAAGATACATCAAAGGGAGCTAGCCCTTATCTAGAGACTCCCCTAGTTTTGCCAGGCCCACAGGCAACAAAGGAGTTTCCATTGTTGCGTGTGGAAGGTAGGAGCTCAGCCCCCTGTCCAGGGTGCAATCCATTGCGTCAATAGTTTTTGGCACGCCCGGTGGGACCAACTAGGACAAATTTTGTCCAAAGAGTTGAAGAATTTTGGTGTGTTCTTCAACCAACCAGCCTTTGGAGGCTTTTTCATGAACACCAATGGCGACTCCGAGTTGAATCAGCTGGTTAAGCAGTTCCGGTGCCATCAAGAAATCACATTTTTTGTATGTATAATTCATCGTCCAGCATCATGGGCCTTGTATTCCTTCATATGACTTCGATCAAGCTCAAAATGTTCATGCAATCCCCTCAAGCAGCTCTCTTAGTTGCCTTACAACCATAAGGGAAGTAGCGCTCGAGTTTGAGAAGTAGGTAATGGAGATTGACAGACTGAATGAGCAGTATAGATATCAGCAGGAGCTGATGTATAAAGAGGAATGTTCCGGCAAACTCAGGGCTTGCAATCCATGGAGGTAGCAAAATGGAAGAATCCATTCATGCAAGGCAGTCAGCTTTGCGTGCTCCCTCCTATTCTAAAGAAAGCCCCCTCTTGTGCACCAAATCCTTTCTATCAGATGGCACTTGCTCATTCTAGCTCATCCAATGCATCAATCGATCTTACTCTTAATCCCGTGCGCTTAGCTTTCCAGCACGCCTCTCTTCAGACAACTCTTCCTGTACATGAGTAGACCCTCCAAAATCTTCCCCAACGTCCTCATGTCTTTCAACATGATCTCCAAATTCCAAGTTGGAAGAAGGAAAGTCATGATCCAGCCCAGGACTTGGAGAGGATAAAGTTACTCCCTGTTCACAAGGGGAAAGTTCCAATCCCAAGATCATGAGCTGGAAGGAAACAATGGAATCATGGGGCAGGAAGGAAGAGGAGGTAAAAGGTTTTGCTCAAAACCTTGAAGAAGTCGAGGTTGCTCTTGCTCATGATGACGCTTATAACCTCCAGGAAAGGCTCTTCCAGGAAAATATAGCCAGGAGAATTGCAGAGTTGGAGTCCAGAGCGAGATTCCTCAGCCAACGTGTGATGGACATGTCTGAACACACTCCATCTACACACCTCCAAGAGAACTATCAGGCCACACCTGATATAGATGAAGTGCTAGCCAAGTGGAAAGAGGAGAATCATTCGATTCTAGCTCAAGGACTGCCTCCTCTTCCACATGGTTTTTCCACTTCACCCCTTCTCAAGGAGGAACATGTTTTGCAGGAGGCGAGTGAGGAGCAGAAGATCCAAGTTGCAGTTTCCCAAGAGGTTATCATGAATGTCAAAGAAGAAGAAATCATCATCGATGCTCCTTTTGAAGACATCATCAACAATGGAGAAGACACAGGGCATGCATACATGTAGATGTTCCAGCAATACGAGGAGGAACGTAAGCATGGTGAGCTCTCTCCTCCTTTGTTTGATGAACTTTCTTGTTGCTTCGATGAGGAGGACGACTATGCCGAGGAGCATGAGTTGGAGGAGGATCAAATGGATGTCGTTGAACAACTAGAGACTGATCCTTGAGCAAGAAAAGGAGAGGTTGGTCTCTCTTGAGGAAAACCTTGAAGAAGAGAGTTTTGAACAAAGAGGTGATGTTCTATGGGATAAACAATCAATTTGTGATTCCATTTTAGACATCACAACAGTCACCCTTCCTCAAGAAAGCCTTGAGGGAGCAGAGGATGAGTTTGATAGGATCTTCAATGAAACAGAAGGGAACGGATCAAGCCATTATGCATTGCAAAGAGACTATGCACATCAAAGGGCTTATGGTGATGAGTCAACAACCATTGATTTCTTGGTGAAACGCACCAGCATGAAGGACTAGCATTCAACAAGCTTCCAAGAACAAGAAGAGTACATATATGTTGGAAGCATGTTTGACTCTGATCCACTCGGATGCAAGCCAATCAAGGTGGCAGGCAAGAGGAGCAGGTCACCAAGTCTCCATTCCATTCAGCCACTTGTCTGGCACCATAAGTTTCCTTGCCAGGAAGGGGACTTAAGAATTTTTCCCTTTGATCCAGGAGGGAGGCAAATATACCTGGTTAGCTGTACATAGTAGTTTGCTTTCAGTTTCTTTTCTTGTTTTTCCTAAGTGTTGTTTGCACAAGTAGTGTTTTTAGCCTTGTGTGTGTTTTCCCTTGTGTCTGGGGTAAAAGCTCATGATTGATTCTGGGATCTCTCAAGGCTGTTGTTAACCTTCCTTCAAAGCTGCATTCTGACTCCGTGCCGAATGGATTTTAAGGCAATTGGTTTCTAAGCATAGCAGGAATGCTTCCCTTGGGAGTCGCCAATTTGTTGACCATTTTGGTCCTACAGGCCAAAATCGGTCCCCCCTTTTTTTTCCCCTGCTGTTCTGAGCCAGTACATTTTTTGATTTTGCCCAAGTCTTGTTTCTATGGACTCTGCAGGCTTTTCTACGAACTCTGCAGGTATTTCTACGAACTCTTCAGGGATTTCTACGGACTTTGCAGGTGTTTTTACGGACTCTGCAGGCATTTCTACGAACTCTGCAGGTGTTTCTATGGACTCTGCAGGCATTTCTACGGACTCTGCAGGAAAGAGACGAGTTCCCGACACTTAGGCGCAAAAGGAACCATTCAAGTGCCCTTGCAGAGGGCAGTTCCGGACTCAAGTGCCCTTGCGGAGGGCAGGGAACACTTTCAAAGGGACCAAAGAGAACGCTGAAAGGGGTGGAATTCCTTCGGAAAAATGCACAAGGCAACTTGGAATTCCTGCAGAAAAGTGAACAAGGCCAAAAAAAGTAAGTTTTCTTCGGAGTTTTGTTTAAGGCAAAGGATGAGAATTTCTTCGGACAAAATGTCCGAAGGAATTCCTTCAGACATTTTGTCTAAAGAAATTCTTCGGAAGAAATCTCGCAAAAATAAAAAGACAAAGGCACAAAGGCATAAATTGATTTCTTTCGGACTTTTGTTCGAAAGAATTCCTTCAGACAAAAAGTCCGAAGAAATTTGGGAGAGGCCGCGGGAAAAAAATCCGAGAAAAAAAACTCCGAAGGAAAGGAACGATCAAGACAATTCTTGCAGACATTTTGTCCGTCGGAAAAATGGCCGAAACAAAAAACCCAACCGAAGAGAAGAAAGCCGAAGGAAAGGAAAAGGCCGAAGAAATTCCAAGGGGTGACGGGCCCGAAGACGTCAAAATCAAGCACGAAGAACTAGCCGTTGGAGGTTTAAATGCCCAGTGACGGGTGCACAGACGTCAAATTTAAGGCGGTGAAATAGCCGTTGATTTTGAAAAGTTTAAAGACAGGCCGCGAGTGAACTCAGTGACCCACCGAAAAGATATCCCCCGAGGGCCAAAGGAGACAGAAGAGACAAAGCCAGAAAGAGACAAAAGAGCCAAGCGCAGGAATGGACAAAACAACCCAGGTGGCAAAAGAGAGGTGAGTTATTCCAGCGGTTGACATAGTGTCTGCCAAGTGGTCATCAAGGAGCGCAAACAGTAAATGGCGTGCCCTATTTTCTCCACTTTGCATTTATGGGCAGACAAACCGCGTGAATATCTTAAAGGAGCAGTCTTGTTTGCAGAAAAAGAGGCGCGGCCCATGCTTTCACATTAATATTTAAACGCCAAAGTCAAGACAGGCGATTACACAGCATGGTTCTAGCTAGGCTCTTCTAGATGGATGATATCAGCAACAGTGACTTCTTCTTCCCGATGCTCTCAACGCACATGGGCCACTTGTAAATGAGGGCACCAAAGTCTTTTCCAGAAAGGCCAAAGTCTTTTCCTCCTCTCTCTATATATTGTAAATTTCTCATTTGAAAAAAAGATATCTTCTTAACCTGTACGGCAAAGGTCTGCCCAAAAATCTCTGGGTTTGTAAGGCAGAACTCTGTCGGATTTTTACCTTGAATCAAGACTTAGCAATTTTTACCTCCATTTGAACTTGCATTCACGCATATGTCTATGTTTTCTTTTTGTGTTAAGTCATTTTCTTTTATGCTTTTCACAGAACGATTCCAACATGTCTAGTGCATTGTGAAGTTTCTTCTTCTGCAGGTCTGCCAGAAGTGTCTACAGCAGGAATATAGGCGCATGTGAATAGGCTGCGAAAGTGTGTCTCAGAACACCTTTGATAGTTCTTCCTCCCTGTATCTCTACGGACCCCTGACTCACTGATACAGAAGAGTTTCCCACATCAGATGAAGTGTATGATAGCTTCTTCTTGGTGAAAAGTGTATGTTCGGGTTGAGTGTATCAACTTTTTTGGTGTATCACCTTTCATTTTAAGTTTAGGTTCTGTTTTCAGCATCCTTCTCCCTTTTTATTCCCCCCCCTTTTTTCATTTATTTGTTAGCAATAGGGAATCCAGGACCTAAAAGATACATCGAAGGGAGCTAGCCCTTATCTAGAGACTTTTCCCCAGTTTTGCCAAGCCCACAAGCAAGAGGGGAGTTTCCATTGTTGCGTGTGGAAGGCAGGAGCTCAGCATCCTGTCCAGGGTGCAATCCACTGCATCAACAATGACTTCAGAGTCATTGCTCCAGTTCTTTCATCACCCTTTGGATCAAGGGGGAGTTTGTTGGATTTTGATCCAAGGTTTTGTTATGTGTTAGCTATGTTATGTACGGGGCATGCCTCCCCTTGTGGGACACCCCCTTTGACTTTAGTTGGTAGTTAACTTTGTTAGTTTATTTATATGTTAGTGTACGGGTGGTTCAATCCGTTGGGTAGTTACCCTGTGTAACTTACCTGAATGCCTTTTAGAAGGCATTCATTGTACAAAAATAATAATAAGTTTTTACATTGCATATATTATCTGAATTATTCCTCCTGTTCCACGATCCAACAAAGATAGTGATAAAACACAATTAGCCTCCATTTTGCCCTCGATATATTTCACAAAGGAAGATTGCATCCACTCAGTTGAAATGAACATTCATATGAAATTTATTTGTTGTTGAAAAAGAGTTTGCAATGCAAGGAAGTGGGTTGTAAACCTTGTCACCCCTCGCTGAAAAAGTTTCTTGATGTCTATAGAGATGTGTGCATTATGTTAAGCACTCTTTGTGGGCTTTTTTGTAAAACTTTTTTCACGCATAAAATTTTGCCTATCATCCAAGGTCAAATTAAGACAATGTGCCACATATAGAGTCCAAAACATAGTTCCATATTTGTCTATAAGAAGCCTCCCATCATCCACACAAACAACATTATTTATAATGAATTGGACCACATTTTGTGGCCCCACCTCAATCACAACTCATCAAATAATGAAAGAGTGTTTTGCCCGATTTTATAATCTTAGATTCATCGACACTCTTAATAAAAATTGTGTCAATGTCACATGACACAAGTTGATGAGTATGTAACTTTATCTATCCATCCATCTGACATTATAATGCATTCTGATTTTTTCCATTCCTTATGATGTTTTGCAAGAATATCGCTCACAACCTGTACAACATCTTTCAACAAATTAGTATGCAAAGCCTCGTATGATGGGGCAGTGAACCCAAAACTTGTAACTGTAATTGCATCCGTCATACGCTAGAATTGTACCAAATTTTGGAGATTGTCTTCTGTTGATACAGTGGATTGCACCCTCGACAGGAGGCTGAGCTCCTGCCTTCCACATGCAACAATGGAAACTCCCCTCTTGCTTGTGGGCCTGGCAAAACTGGGGGGAGAGTCTCTAGATAAGGGCTAGCTCCCTTTGATGTATCTTTTAGGTCCTGGATTTCCTACTGCTAACAAATAAATGAAAAAAGGGGGGGGGGGTTGAAAAGGGAGAAGGATGCTGAAAACATAACCTAAACCTAAACTAAAAAGGTGATACACCAAAAAAGTTGATCTACTCAGCCCAAACATACACTTTTACCAAGAACAAGCTCCCATACACTTCATTTGACACGAAAAATCCTTCTGCATCAGTGAGCTAGGGGTCCGTGGATATACAGGGAGGAAGAACTACCGGAGGCGTCCTCAGACACACTATGGCAAGGTATTCGCAGGCACCTACACTTCTCTAGGGACACTTCTGGCATACCTGCAAAAGGAAAACTCACAATGCACTAGACATGCTGAAATCATCCTGCGAAAGCATAAATGAAAATGACTTAACACAGAACAAAGGCATAGACACATGAAAGTGCAAGCTCAAATAGAGGTAAAAATTCTATGTCTCGATTGAAGATAAAATCCGACAGAGTTCTGCCTTACAAGCCCAGAGGTTTTTGGGCAGAGCTTTGCCTTACGGGCTAAGAGATCCTCTTCTCAAAATGAGAACTTTACAATATATAGAGAGAGAAGTAAAGGCGCCCCTTTTGAAAAAGACTTTTGGTGCCCTTTGACAAGTGGCCCACGTGTGTTGAGGGCATTGGGAAGAGGAAGCCGCTGAAATTCCAGCTTTTTCGGCCTTCTCTTTGGTCCATTTGAAAATGTTTCTTGCCCTCCGCAAGGGCACTTGAGTCCAGAACTGCCGTCCGCACAGGCACTTGGAATGGTTCCTTTTGCGCCTAAGTGGGAACTTGTCTCTTCTTGCAGAGTCTGTAGAAAACTTCCTGCAGAGTTCGTAGAAACTCCTGGCAGAGTCCGTAGAAACTTTTAGCAGAGTTAGTAGAAACGCCTGCAGAGTCCGTATAAATAGTCCTGCAGAGTCCGTAGAAATAGGCCTGCAGAGTCCATAGAAATTTCCTGTAGTGTCTGTAGAAACGAGACTTGTGCAAAATAAAAAAATGTACTGGCTCAGAACAGCAGGGGAAAAAAGGGGGGACCGATTTTGGCCTGCAGGACCAAAATAGTCAACAAATTGGCGACTCCCAAGGGAAGCATGCCTGCTATGCTTAGAAACCAGTTGCCTTATAATCCATTGGGCACGGAGTCAGAATGCAGCTTTGAAGAAAGGTTAACAATAGCCTTGAGAGATCCCAGAATCAATCATGAGCTTTTACCCCAGACACAAAGGAAAACACACACAAGGCTAAAAAACACTACTTGTGCAATCGGCACTTAGGGAAACCAGGGAAAGAAAAATGAAATCAAACTACTATGTACAACTAACTAGGTATATTTGCCTTCCTCCTGGATCAAAGGGAAAATTTCTTAAGTCCCCTTCCTGGCAAGGAAACTTATGGTGCCAGACAAGTGGCTGAATGGAATGGAGACTTGGTGACCTGCTCCTCTTGCCTGCCACCTTGATTGGCTTGCATCCGAGTGGATCAGAGTCAAACATGCTCCCAACATATATGTATTCTTCTTGTCCTTGGAAGCTTGTTGAATACTGGTCTTTCATGCTAGTGCATTTCACCAAGAAATCAATGGCTGCTGGCTCATCACCATAAGCCCTCTGATATGCACAGTCCCTTTGCAGTGCACCATGGTTTGACTCGTTCCCCTCTACTTCATTGAAGACCCTGTCAAACTCATCATCTGCTTCCTCATGGCCTTCTTGAAGAAGGGTGACTGTTGTGTGTCTGAAATGGAATCACAAACTGATTGCTCATCCCACAGAACATCACCTTCTTGTTCAAAGCTCTCTTCTTCAAAGTTGTCCTCAAGATGGACAAGCTTCTCATTTTCCTGCTCAAGGATCAGAGTCTCTAGTTGTTCAAAGACATCCATCTAATCCTCTTCCAACTCAGGCTCCTCGGCATAGTCATCCTCTTCATCGAAGCAACAAGGAAGTTCATCAAACAAAGGGGGAGAGAGCTCACCATGCTTACGTTCCTCTTCATATTGCTGGAACATCTGCATGTATGCATGCCCTGTGTCTTCACCATTGTCGATGATGTCTTCAAAAGGAGCATCGATGATGATTTCTTCTTCTTTGACATCCATGATAGCCTTTTGGACAATTGCAGATTGGATCTTCTGCTCCTCACTCACCCCCTGCAGAACAGGTTCCTCCTTGAGAAGGGGTGAAGTGGAAAAACCATGTGGAAGATGAGGCAGTCTTTGAGCTAGAATCGAATGATTCTCTTCTTTCCACTTGGTTAGCACTTCATCTAAATCAGGTGTGCCCTGATAGCTCTCTTGGAGGTGTGTAGATGGGGTGTGTTCAGACATGTCCATCACACGTTGGCTGAGGAATCTCGCTCTGGACTCCAACTCGGCAATTCTCCTGGCTATGTTTTCTTGGAAGAGCCTTTCTTGGAGGTCATAAGCATCATCATGATGGGTAGGAGCAGCTTTATCTTCTTCAAGGTTTTGAGCAAAACCTTTCTTCTCATCCTTCCTGCCCCATGATTCCACTATTTGCTTCCAAGTCATGACCTCGGAGTTCGAATTTTCCCTTTTTGTTGAAGGGCAACTAAGAGGGTTGCTTGAGGGGATTGCATGAAAAACCTGAGCTTCATTAAAACCATATGAAGGAATACAAGGCCCATGATTTTGTGTAAAGGGATTATACATATAAAAATGTGATTTCTTGATGGCACCAGGACTGCTTAACCAGCTGATTCAACTCGGAGTCGCCATTGGTGTTGATGAAAAAGCCTTCAAAGGTTGGTTGGTTGAAGAACACACCAAAAATTCTTCAACTCTTTGGGCAAAACTTGTCCTAGTTGGTCTGATTAAAGGTCAGATGCTGTATTAATGGTTCGTTCTGCTGTAACAGGACCAACACCAAACCTAGAACTTTTCTGAGTGTTCGAATGTGGTCCCACCAGGCGTGCCAAAAACTGTTGACGCAGTGGATTGCACCCTCGACAGGAGGCTGAGCTCCTGCCTTCCACACGCAACAATGGAAACTCCCTTCTTGCCTGTGGGCCTAACAAAACTGGGGGGAGAGTCTCTAGATAAGGGCTAGCTCCCTTTGATGTATCTTTTAGGTCCTGGATTTCCTACTGCTAACAAATAAGTGAAAAAAGGGGGGGCTTAAAAAGGGAGAAGGATGCTGAAAACAGAGCCTAAACCTAAACTAAAAAGGTGATACACCAAAAAAGTTGATCTACTCAGCCCGAACATACACTTTTCACCAAGAACAAGCTCCCATACACTTCATTTGACACGAGAAATCCTTCTGCATCAGTGAGCTAGGGGTTCGTGGATATACAAGGAGGAAGAACTACCAGAGGCGTCCTCAGACACACTATGGCAGGCTATTCGCAGGCACCTACACTCCTCTAGGGACACTTTTGGTAGACCTGCAAAAGGAAAACTCACAATGCACTAGACATGCTGAAATCATCCTGCGAAAGCATAAAGGAAAATGACTTAACACAGAACAAAGGCATAGACACATACGAAAGTGCAAGCTCAAATAGAGGTAAAAATGCTATGTCTCGATTCAAGGTAAAATCTGACAGAGTTCTGCCTTACAAGCCTAGAGGTTTTTGGGCAGAGCTTTGCCTTACGGGCTAAGAGATCCTCTTCTCAAAATGAGAACTTTACAATATATAGAGAGAGAAGTAAAGGCGCCCCTTTTGAAAAAGACTTTTGGCGCCCTTTGACAAGTGGCCCACGTGTGCTGAGGGCGTTGGGAAGAGGAAGCCGCTGAAATATAAATGTTGTGTCGGCTCCGATTTTGACCTCAGGGGTTTAAAAACATAGGCCGTGCTGTTTCTCTACAAACAAGACCGCTCCTTGATGGCATTCACACGGTTTGTCTGCTCAATGAGAAATGGAGAAAAATGGATCGCACCGTTCACTGTTCATGCCTCTTGATGACCACTTGGCAGTCACTGTTCCAACCGCTGGAATAACTCCTTCCCCTTTGCCACCTGGGCTATTTTGTCCGTTTCTGCACTGTCTCTTCCTGGTTCCTTCGGCCCTCGGGGCTATCTTCTTGGCCTTGCTGGCTCTTTGGGCTCTTCCATCAGCAGGTCACTGGGTCTTTTAGCTCTTTGGGCCCGTCACTGCTTGAAAACCAACGGCTAGTTCGTCGTGCTTGATTTTGACGTCTTCGGGGATGTCACCATCCTTGGCAATTCCTTCGGCTATTTTCTCTTCGGTCGGGCTTTTGTCTCGGCCAATTTTCCTGCGGACAAAATGTCCGCAAGAATTGTCTCGCTCGTTTCTTCGGAGTTTTTCCTCAGGCTTTTTTCCCGCGGCCTCTCCCGAATTTCTTCGGACTTTTTGTCCGAAGGAATTCCTTCGGACAAAAGTCTGAAAGAAGTCATTCTTTCCTTTGCCTTGTCTTTTCGCAGGATTTTTTGCTGAGGAATTTCTTCGGACAAAATGTCCGAAGGAATTCCTTCGGACATTTTGTCTGAGGAAATTCTCACCCTCACTTTTCCGAAGGAATTCCAGCTTTTTCAGCCTTCTCTTTGGTCCCTTTGAAAATGTTCCCTGCCCTCCGCAAGGGCACTTGAGTCCAGAACTGCCCTCCGCAAGGGCACTTGGAATGGTTCCTTTTGCGCCTAAGTGGGAACTTGTTTCTTCCTGCAGAGTCCGTAGAAACGCCTGCAGAGTCCGTAGAAAACTTCCTTGCAGAGTCCGTAGGAAACTTCCTACAGAGTCCGTAGAAACACCTAGCAGAGTCTGTAGAAACTTTCTGCAGAGTTCGTAGAAACGCCTGCAGCGTCCGTAGAAATAGGCTTGCAGAGTCCGTAGAAATAGGCTTGCAGAGTCCATAGAAATTTCCTGCAGAGTTTGTAGAAACGAGACTTGTGCAAAATCAAAAAATTACTGGATCAGAACAGCAGGGGAAAAAAGGGGGGACCAATTTTGGCCTGCAAGACCAAAATGGTCAACACCTTCTTTGCCTTCTCGTGAACAATATTTTTCTAACCTATACTCTCTAGTGTGGTTTGCACTACATGTGTAGTGTAAGAGTTAAAGAAGGCATGAATGTTTCCCCTACCTACATCTGGCCCACGAGGTACTAAACCAAGTGTAGATTATTAAGAAATTATAATGAGAAATATTTCCATCATATTTCACATTTAAGAATATTAAATATGTTCAAATGAATGTCAAATATAATATATACCGTAGAGGAGGGTTAGGTTTATTGGTTAGGGTTAGGTTTAACTTTTTTTAAGTTTTGGGTGTGTTTAAGTTTTTGTATACTGTAGACAACATTTCAAATTGCCCCATCATACGAGGCTTTGCAGATTGATTTGCTAAAAAAAAGGCCGGCTAAGTTTCTCGTAGAATTGGGCTTGTAGTAAGGAATGAACTTAGCGATTTTGTTGAAGCAATTGACAACCACAAAAATACAACCATGCATCGAATAGTCATCAGGAACCCACTAACCATGTCCATGGAAATGTTTTGTCAATGATGTGTAGGTATGGGCAAAGGAATAATACTCAAGATCAACTTTTGGTTGGCTGGAGCAACGACAACAAATTGCACAAACTCTAAAGAAGTAAAGGACATCACACTGCATGTGAGGCTAATAGAAGAAATGTTGCAAATGATGAAGTGTCTTTTGCTTGCCGAAATGACCATCACAAAGAGTAGAGTGTGCCTCCGTCAGAAGAGAAGTATAGTGATCATGAGGCACACAACTTATCAATTTTGCGTAACAACCTTCCTTGATGTGGAAATCTTGCAAGGGTGCTAGATTGGTAGATGTTGGATGTTGGAGACTTTTGTTGGTCTTTCCATAGTCTAGATCATCAGCATATTGAGAAGCCCAAGTCTAAAATCCAAGATGTGAAGTGGTGACAAAAGTCAAGTTGTGAGGTGTAGGAGGACGACTCAAATAATCTACGATAGGGTTGGTGGTGCTCTTCCTGTATTTTATGACCAAATGAAATTGATGTAAATAGGATGCCCACTTAAAATGCCTAGCTTCCTCAATTTTGTTCTAGGATTGAAGAAACTATAGAGGCAAGTGATCAGCATGGACAATAGTTTCTATGTCAAGATACTATTTCCAATATTTGTTAGCTTGGACAATATTTTCTTGATCACAAGTGGAGTGGTTTTGTTCAGCTGCAGAGAAGGTTTTTGAATGACATGCCACTGGATGGCCATCTTGCTTCAAAATGGCTCCAATTGCAAACTGTGAAGCATTTGCATTGATCTCAAAAGGTCGAGAGATCGAGCAATACAAGAATAGGTGGTGAACACAATTTTTCTCCAATACGTTAAATGCACAAGAATGGTCCTTTGTCCATTAAAACACAACATTGGTCTTCATCAACTGATTCAAGGTGAATCAATATCTAAATAGCCAAGGATCAACTTATGGTAGAAGTTCGCAAGACCAAGGAAACTCTGTAACTCTATGATGGTAGAAGGAATCGACCATATGAGAAGAACTTACACCTTGACAGGATCCACCTGAATTCTATGGACATCAATGATGAATTCACGATAGGAGTTCAATGTTTGATCAAAAGACTACTTAGATAAATTGACATATAACTTGTTATGTTGGAGTATTTGAAGAACATGTGCCAAGTGCTAGAGATGTACCTTCCAAGTATTGGAGAAGAAAAAGATACCATCTAAAGAGATAACAAGTTGGTCAAGATATTCTTTGAAGACATCATTCATCAATCTCATGAATGTGGCAGGTGTATTTGTGAACCCAAAAAGCATCATTAATCAGTCAAAAAGACCAATTTTGGTCTTGAAAGTTGTCTTCTATGTGTCCTTCACCTGAACTCTAACATGATGATAGTAACTCTTAAGATCAATTTTGGAGAAAAACTTTGCTCCTTGAAGTTCGTCCATTAGGTCGTCATTGTGAGGGAGTGGATATCGATTCTTAATTGTAATCGTGTTTAATCCCCAAAAATCAGTAAAAAGATGCCAAATTCCATTTTTCTTGAGCACAAGCAGAATTGGAGAAGCACAAGGTGACATATTGGGTTGGATGAAACTTTGGCCAACAAGTCCTGAATTTGTTGTTTGATTTCATCACTTTGTATCATTGATGTGCAATACCATGGGGCATTAGGAAGAGGAATAGCAGCAAGGTAGTCACTTATGTGATTGATTTCTTTGTTTGGAGAAAGTGTTTTAGGCTCCTGAAACACATTTAAATAGGACTGCAATAACTGATCAAGATTTGCATGTTGTGCGGAAAAAGTGACTTTTGCTTTCTTTGAATTAGATTGTGGCCTTATGAAAATTAATGCAAGTTCTGTTGCTTGATTGACTGCTTTATGTTCTTGCCTACAACTAAGTGCTATTTTTTTTTTTTTTTTGGTAGTGTTGTTTTTATCAAATTTTGATAAAATAGAAACTAATTACCTAAATGAGACAAACTGCTGCGTAAAATCATAATGCTATAGATATGCAATAAATGACAAACTGATTTGGAACTTGCTATATTTGGAAAGATGCTAAAAGGGGAAATAGCAAAAATAAAATACTTAACTGAAATTTGACAAAGCAGGACTGATATAGACACTAGAAAATTGATAGTGTGATTATATTGGCTGACTGTGAATTAGGAACAATGTTTTGCTTGCTCTTTGGATAAGGCTGTTGGAATTAGATAGGGGCGCGATGCACTCGTGTCCTTAGGGTGCGCTGACTTCTTATAGGGTTTTATGCTCTGCCACTGATATGGCAGGTTCACTTTGTCCATATGTTATTTTTGACTATGCGAGAGCTCTCGATTTGTTATGGAAATCATTGTGTCGTCTTCTTCACTTATAACCCTAGCTCAATTGACCATAAATGATAAACAAAGTAAAACAAAAAAAGGGGTTAGCGGTTGAAGTTGTGCTAGATCTCAACATCCTTTGTGTTGAGCGTTGCCAACATACCAATACCTGAAAGAGGGATCAAACTCCATTTAGTTCTCCCATGATATGGCGGTGTGTGTAAAATACTAGTGCAATGTTAGATGTTTGTGCAATTCTGGTGTGATTAAGTGCTTCAACCGTGACTTGTGACATTGGAGGTGTACTTAGACTTTAGCTCAGGGCTACTAGGGTTGTATGTATTCAAAATTAGGAGAAATAGAGAATTTGCTTTCAATGTGCAATTAGAGTTATGGTACTTTTCAATGTTGTGAGCCTTTTGGGTGCAAAATGATTTGAAAATGTGTTTTTATAGTGCTCAATAGGGAATTCCTTCGGATAGGGCTTGCTAAATGTGTGGGACGACCCATTACATAAATTTGAATTTGATCAACTAGCCGTTATTTGGCAAGAGGATGTGGTTGATGGAATTGGACAAGACTAGGGAGCGGGATAGTCCAAATGGTGCAGCCTTGTTTGACTAGCAAAGACCACTAAGTTGGGAGTACGGATCAATCAGGGGATAAGCTTGAGCTATTTTGAATGAGGAATAGGGACATTTTGAGATCATTGGTTGCTTGTAGGAATGGTTCATCCGCATAGAAAGTGAAGGAAGGGTAGTTGAAAGACCGTAGAATTAGGTATGAGGTTAATGCATAAAAAGGGTGGTCACAAGTACATTATTTCAGCTTATATGTTAATTTATGTGTCTACATTCCCCCCACTCCCCCTTTTATTCTAGTAATGCAGTAAAGCGAAAGTACTAGAGTAATATGAAAATGCATATCTGAATTTACTTATAAAAAATAGTCTTGAATGTAGGTCACAACACTGAACTGTGCGTCATACAAAACTTGCAATGAAACATATATAAAAGAAGCCTTTACTTAAGAGACAAGAAAACTTATAGATCTAATAACAAGGAATGAATACACTTGATTGGGTATATGAACCGTTGTGTTTTTTGGTGCAAAAATTGGTAACTAAAGAGGGTAGGACCCTTGGAGATTTTTTCTTCATTGAATAGCTTGGATTGTATTGTGCATGCCCCAATCCTCATTGATAGGACAGTGTGTTTAAAAATTCAAAGTGTGCTTGACTCCATCATTGCATACCCTAGTAAAGTAGTTTGGAATCCCTGCATGAATTCCAATGGATCATTTCTATTGCAAAAATTAGTGCAAAACTAGAACAAAAGGGTGAATTAACCATTGTAGACAAAATAAGATTTATTTCTGGTGCAAAATATAGTATGATCCGAGTCCAACATATACAATATACATAATGACATAGGTTGGCATTTTGTCTACGAAATTGGTGTAAAAATTAAGGTGGGCATGTGCCGCGCATATGCCCCAAATCTGATATCTGAGCATATTGATTCTGAGATTGAGTAATATCAAGTGACTTTTTGAGCAAAAAACTTGTGTGATAACCTAGAACACATGCCACACATGATGCCCCATTCTAAGCAAAATTTAGTGACAAACCTGAGCATAGTTATGAAATTGTTCTGGATACCTGTTGCAAACTGCCCTGTAGCTGATTGTGATTATGAGAAATTCTATAAAAATACTTTTTTTCTAACTGCTAGGATGACAATGTGCTATTACGAACGTGGTCGGCTTGCGCCCTTGTCCAAATGGAGTGGTGTTGTCTAAAATTGCTTTTGGAGTAAATGTTGGGAGTGAACTATGATCAATTGAGTAGAATTTGTTTTTTCTTGTCTGTGTAGTAAACTATTTTAGCTTAGTCTCTAAGACAAGCCATTATGTATGCCCCCTCTTTTGAGGTGAGTTGTGAAGCCTGTGCAATAACTTAACTCAAAAGAAGTTATGCGAAATGATGTTATGCAAAAGATTGAAATATGAGTAGAAATGATAACATTGAAGATCATGGCATCATCATAGATAAACTGAGCAATATAGTAACATAAGATTCATGTGGAACCAAACATATATAATGCCATGTTTAGATAGATGTTAGCAATTAAGAATGCATTAACTAATGATCATATAATGAGCAAGTAAAAATGAATAGAATAACTCGGGGAGGGATGCATGATATCCATCATGCCATCAACAAACTGGGGAGATGCATGATATTGATCATGGCATCGCCAACCGAGCAAACAAGTAAACAAGAATCATGGCCACGACGCATACACAAGAAGCAAACACACAAACACACAAACAAGCAATAAGGCTAAGGGGTTGCAACAAGGGACATGTTAAAAAGTTATTCACACACAGAAGCATACAATAAGGCTTAGAGCTACAAACAAAGACTTGTTCAAATGTCCACAATCCAAAGCAAAGAATACACACAAAACATGAAGCAAAGAAGCAAATACAAAAAACATGCATGAATAAGTGTAGTTGATCAACATATATAATTCATAACATCAATATATTCAACAACTCAATTATCTAGTAAAATAACAATGTGAATCCAAGTGAGCAAAAATGATAGATTTTGCGCAATGTATTGAACTAGAGTATGGACAATAGGGATAGTCATAGAATGATAAACCCTGTGTAAAAAAGATGCCCCCAGTGAACTTGCTGAGATGTGAACCAGTTGTAGGAGGCCTATGATTGGTTTGAATCAGAGAAAGTGTGATGTCTCGCCGGTGCTGGCGTTGAGTCCCCGGTGTGTGTACTCCGGGACGAAGGCCCACGACGTGTTTCCCGACCGGGTCACAACTGCCACGTGTTCCAGGGCATTGCCTCGACGGTCCAAAGTGACTAGCCATATGGGTCTGGAAGAGGACCCAAATCATCTCGGGACTTTTGGTGTGATGGCCAGTCCTCATTGGTATCAGAGCCGAGGTCTTGAGATCGAGACCCGCAGAGCATGGTGGGCTGTGATGTCCCGCCGGTGCCGGCGTTGAGTCCCCGGTGCGTGTACTCCGGGACGAAGGCCCACGACGTGTCTCCCGACCGGGTCACAACTGCCACGTGTTCCAGGGGATTGCCTCAACGGTCCGAAGTGACTGGCCATATGGCTCTGGAAGAGGACCCAAATCATCCTGGGACTTTTGCTCTGATACCAATATGGATTGGGCGTCACCAAAAGTCTCGAGATGATTTGGGTCCTCTTCCAGACCCATATGGCCAGTCACTTTGGACCGTCGAGGCAATCCCCTGGAACATGTGGCAGTTGTGACCCGGTTAGGAGACACGTCATGGGCCTTCGTCCCGGAGTACACGCACCGGGGACTCAATGCCGACACCGGCGAGACATCACAGCCCACCACGCTCCGCGGGTCTCGACCTCAAGACCTCGGCTCTGGTACCAATATGGACTGGCCATCGCACCAAAAGTCCCGGGATGATTTGGGTCCTGAGGCAACACCCTCCGGCACGTGTGCCATTGACTCTTACCGACCGACCAGGAGATCACTCCCAACCACTGGGTTGTCGTCCAGTGGGGCCTGACATCGAATCATCACAGACCACCACGCCCAGAAGGTCTCGACCTCGAGACCTCGGCTCTGATACCAATGAGGACTGGCCGTCACACCAAAAGTCCTGGGATGATTTGGGTCCTCTTCCAAACCCATATGGCCAGTCACTTCGGACCGTCGAGGCAATCCCCCGGAACACGTGGCAGTTGTGACCCAGTCGGGAGACACGTCGTGGGCCTTCACCCGGAGTACACGCACCGGGGACTCAACGCCGGCACCGGCGGGACATCACAGTAAGGAGAGCTTCTGTTTATTGGGACAAGTATGCTGGAATTGGACAAGAGCTCAATGCATTACTATCTTGGTTAGATCGATTTTCTCTCTGTACATTTTTGTGGGTCTGAGACAGTATCACCACCTGCAACTGCATCTGGGGATAACAACCTGCATGTTTTTCAACTCACTCAAGTACACTTGTGAAACATTTTTGATACAAAAATTGGATAAATAGAAGTATTGCATATACTGAGCACAAATTAACTGATGTAATTGAACTAAACATAACAAGTATAGGACCAATTTTTAGTTTTTTCGGAATATTTTAGTTTTTTTTGTATTTTGAGAATAGTAGTTTGATAATAAAAAAATGATGCTACTATAAGTTTTGTCTGTCTATCGATGGGATGTCTGTGTATAGGTTTTGTAGCAATGGAATCATACCAATCTTGTGCATTGTAATCATCATGGTCATAATCATCTTTTGGATCCTGACATTGTGAGATGCCACTCTTGTCTTTTTTTGTATCTATATATGTAAAACCAACTGCTCCATATTGTGCTACTGATTTTTTTGATTTCTCCTTTGCAAAATGCATTGTGTTTTGTGCCTTTACTATTATTTCATTACTTGTATCTGTTTATATACTAGCTGAAGATATGCTTTATTTTTTCTTCTCTTGCTCTAAAAAGGTTCCATCTTTTGAAATCAAACTTACCTTGCCTTCATGGTCAACTGAAATGCAACTTTCGTTTTTATTAATCATTGCCCATATGGATTTTAACCATGCTCCTCCAAACACAACATTGTATGCAAATGGATTTGAAATAACTCAGAAATTAGGATAGCACTCTTTTGAAGCAATCGGAACTCTTAATTTAATTGATCCCATACATGTTGTAGATGCATTAGTTTGATCTAAGTGTTGAAGCTTATATCCAAGAGATATAATAAATGACATAGAACAAAAATTTGTTTCCTGGTAGTCCATAACTTTGACATTGCTAAATTGCTTGCCATCTATGTGAGTAGTGATGGTGAAAGGTTCTTGATATGACGAAGGGCTGTAATTGCCTCATTTAGAACCATACTTGTAACATGAGCTTTGTATGCATTGTTTGCTTTTGAACCTCTTTTGTTAGAAACCCTTTCTTAAGGGTGTTTTCTTGCATAGATTGAACTTGTTTTGGCAACTTCTCTTTTAGTAATTTCGACTTGTCTTGTTGTAATTTTTATAATCTTTGTTTTTCAAACTATTCTTGTTATACTTGTTCTTTTTGTGATCTTGCATTTTCATTTTGTTCTTTTTGTAATCTTGCTTGCTTTAATTTTGCCTTTTGAACTTTTTCTTGCTCTAAATTATCCTCTGGTATCCATACTTGCGCTTTTTGTTCTTTTTGCATTTGTGTTTTAGGAGATGCAATCTTAGTGTGAGTGGGTTGCTTGAGTGATGGATCTACTATGGGATCACCACTATCAATGGTACTTTGTATTTTCTTTTTCAAAGCCAAAAAACTATTTGTATGATGTCCATGCATTCTATGATATGCACAATAGTATTTTGATCTTCTTAAATGATGTATAGGAGATAGTTTGATCAACTTGTTGCAAAACATTTATGTTAGAATCTCACTTGAACTCTTATTAATTTTTTGTATAATTTTTGAAGCATTAGTCGTAGATGTATTTTGTTGTAGCTTTCCATTTTGATGACTTCTTGTTAGGCATAACATTGCTAGATGAAAATGCAAATACACAATTAACATTAGTATACTCTGGATTCTTTGCATGTGTGATCTGATTTTCCCATGATGTAATCCTTGAAATGAAATACTAATTTTGCTTTCGAAATTCTTTTATTAACTCATTCATAATAATGATTTGATCCTTGAAGGATTCACAAGCACAAAGCTTAGGTACTTTTGACTGAATATTCACAAAACACCATCAAGAGATGTGAGAGGTGGAGGGGGTTAATGAATGACATGTTGGTTACGTTCATTTGGCATTATAGGATGGGTCACCTTACCCCTTGGAATAGTGATAGCATGTACCTAGATAGAGGGAAAGTAGCTATCACTATTTTGAGGGTTAGGAGGAAGAAATTATTTTTTAACCAATTTAATTTTTTCAAAAACTAAAATGGGAACAAAAGGAGAGAGACATACGAATGCTAGAAAACACTCCAACATGATAAAGAAATCAAAATTTTAGATTTTAAACCCTAACAAAAAATATAGAAGGAAAAACTCTAGGGAAATCTGGGCTTTTAATATTCAATCGGTAGATGGGTTCACCAATATATTTTATCAAATTTTGACAAAATAGAAACTATATACCTAAATGAGACAAATTGCTGCTTAAAATATAATGCTATAGATATGCAACTGTGTTGTAGGTAACACCCACCCCCTGATGTCTCCTGTCTAGAGATGCCTTTGGCATGGGGACGTCCAGGGCACGTCCAGAGACGTCTGGAACACGCCTCCGAGATGCCTCTGAGCGTGCCGTAGACATCTCCGAGCATTCCCCAGTGTTTCCGGTAGGGGCAGTAAAAAAACTTGAAAAAACATTTTAAAAAACCCTAAAAAACTAGTGTCTGCAGACGTCTTTTTGCTCGATGGCGACTTAACACAAGAGGTGGCTACAAGTGTTTAGATAGCGGGAAGAGAGGAGGGGGCTTAGGCCCCAATCAACTTAGACGGGTGGTGAAATCCAGCAAGGAGCATCAACGCAACATTCACTCGATCAGAGGATTCTTGGGTTGTCAACCTCCTCGTCTCAGATTTGTTGTATTTCTTGGTCCTAGTTCAGTTGTGGGGGAAGGATTGGCTGAATTATGTTTGTACAAATTATGGTGGGGCATCTTGTTTAGTATGGGTCATATGGCTTGCCCGTTTTTGTATAGCTTGGCAAAAACAATATGAGAAACTTTGCATGTTTTGGTATAAGGTGTTTTTATAGGCTAGGGTGATTTGAATGAAAGAATCAATTGGATACTAGCGTGAAGCCATTGAATGACATTCTACTAGGTTTTTTTACCAATAAATTCTCTTTGCATGAAGTACAAAATTCTGCTCTCATTTCCCTTCTTCCTACTATAGGAATGTAAAATTGTTGGATAATTATCGAAACATATGTATGTAATACTCTTCAGTTAATAGAAGACTTGTGCAATTGACATTTGTGTATCTGGATTGGTCTGTTGTGCAAGGCATCTATATTTGTTATTTTATGCCCCTTTTTTTAATAATTAATAATTTTGTTTTATATTTATAATTTATTTTTATGATTTATTAAGTTTTTGTTTTTTTTTTTAAATTTGGTTTTAATTTATTTTATTTTATGTTTTTTTTAATAATTAATAATTTTGTTTTATGTTGTATATTTATAATTTTTTTATATGATTTATTAATTTTTTTAATTATGTATTTTTAAAAAAATATTAAATGTATTTTTAAATTTTTTTTAATTATGTATTTTTCAATTTTTCTTTGAATCGAATTTGACCTTGTTGAATTCGTACTCGAACTCAAACCTTGTAGTCTCGAATTAAATGTAGTCTTGAAGCAATGAATGAACTAACACTATGTATTTACAAGTGTTTTACTAAAAAAAATAGTAACATGCATTGTTTATATATATATATATACACAGACGTACCCACGGCGTATCCAAATCAAGGATCTAGAAAAATGGTGTACCCACATATTCGAGTTGTACCCGTATCCAAACAACATAGATATGCAATAAATGATTTGGAACTTACTATTTTTGGAAAGATGTTAAAAGGGGAAATAGCAAAGATAAAATACTTAGCTGGAAATTTGACAATGTAGGACTAATACAAACATTGGAAAACTAACTCTGATTGTATTGGCTGATTGTAAATCAAGGATAGTGTTTCGTTTGCTCTATGGACAAGGCTGCTAGAATCAAATAGGGGCATGGTGGATTGGTGTCCTTAGGGCGTGTTGGCATCCTGTAGGGTTTTGTGCACTACGACTGATATGGTAGGTTCACTTCGCATTTATGTTTTGTTTGACTATGCAGGAGCTCTTGATCTGTTGCAAAAATCATTGTGAGTCATCTTCTTCACTTGTAATCCTAGCTTAATAGACCACAAATAATAAACGGAGTAAAATGGAAAAAACAATCAGTGGTTGAAGTTATGCTAGACCTCAACATCCTCTAGGTTGAGCACTACCTACATATCAATACTCCGAAGATGGATCAAATTCCATGTAGTTCTCCCATGCTACGCTGGTGTGTGTGAAAGACTGGTGCAATGCTAAATGCTTATGCAATTATGATGTGATTAAGTGCTTCAACCATGACTTGTGACCTTCAAGGTGTATTCAGATTTTAGCTCAGGGCTACTAGGGTTGTATGTATTCAGAATTGGAAGAAATAAAGAATTTTCTCTCAATGTGCAATTAAAATTCTAGTGTTTTTCAATGTGTGAGCAAAATGACTTGAAAATATGCTTTTATAGTGATCAATAGGTAATTTCTTTGGATAGGGCATGTTAAACGTGTAGGATGACCTGTTACATGAATTTGAATTTGAGCAACTAGCCATTATTTGGCGAGAGGACACGGCCGGTGGAATTCGACAAGACCGGGGAGCGGGGTAGTCCAAATGGTGCAACCTTGTTTGAGGAGCAAAGACAATTGAGTGGGAGCATAGATTAGTCAAGGGATAAGTTTGAGCTATTTTGAATGAATATAGACATTTTGAGATCATTAGTTGCTTGTAAGAATGGGTCATCCACATAGAAAGTGAAGGAAGGGCCGTTGAAAGTCCATGGAATGAAGCATGAGCTAAGTGCATAAAAAGAGTGGTCACAAGTACTTTGTTTTAGTGTAAATGTTAATTTATGTGTCTACAAGTGCATCTAATTAAGTAGTTTTTGTTATCTTGTTATAATGTGTAACTGTTGTTATATACATCGTAGTGAGCTTTCTTATCATATTGGCAGGGTTTTCCATGTAGCAAGTCACAGTAGTCCATAGTGTTCACATCAAAGGGGAGCTTATCAACAAACTTGGGACCAAAAACAAAATACATAGTGCATGTGTGTGATATGTGTTGATGAACCATTATCCTTCCATCCAAGTGCTTATGGATGAGGATGCAGTTCCATCACCAAGTATAGCTTGTCGACAATGGATCTTGCAATGATTTTTTTTTGCGAGCCATTGCCAATGATACAAGTATAGCTCTGATACCACTGAAATATCCCCAACCAGGTGATATTATACCAAACTTGCAAAATTCTGATTTTTAACTTGTAGGCATTTTGTCAAACAGTTTGTATGCAGTCTATTATGAAGGAATTCTGATTTCAATTACTTAAACAACTGCAATTATATTATTGATCAACGGCATATTTACAAATAAATGTCATGCATGAAACAAGTCATTGACATTTTAACAAATACTTTGTATGCATCCATTGTCTTGCTGAATATATTCATCATTGAACCATGTCAGAATGATATATATATGCTGTCTCAGAAAATCAGAAGTACAGGAATGAAGAATATTGGTTTTTGACATCCAAGATAAAATCAAACACACTTAGGAATGAAGGCTAATCTGACGTAGAAGGCTGAACAACTGTTTGAGTGGCAGATATAGCTTGGGAACAGCGCCTTATAGATCTGAAACTATCCCTTTTACTATGTTGTGCCTCCCTTTCAATGCTCATGTATCCCTCCAAGATACCCGCGCACCCATTGGTGATGTGGAAACCAATAGTTTGAGAAACCCTACGATTTGCACCCAAAGCTCCCATGCTGCCTCCAAATCAACATGCCAATCCTCCAGCTATGACGTCAACCTTCTGGGCCCCTTCTATGACAAATACCCTATGATATCTTCCCAATTTGTACGGCAAGTACCAAAATAATTACCAATATGCTGAAATAATCCTCGGTGCCGATGAATGCAACTACTAGGGTTTGAGGATAAATCCTCTGACCGAAATAACCCTTCTAGCTAGGGTCCAAAGTCTCCTTTGCACCGAAACCAGGGATCCCAAGGGATTTCACTCCTTGAGCAATAGAAACGAACATGCAGGGTCACCAAACTTTTCAAAGAACAATAGGCATGAACATAATGATCCTCGTATTCTCCTTTTATAAGTCCTCCAAACCCTAAATTTTTTTACCTTTTCCAATGCCCCCTTTAAAAAAAAAAAATTAATAAGTACTAACTACTCATTAAGGGTCCAACGTTCATAGGGGGGAAAATAACATTATTCCTAGTCATAAGTTATGACTTAAAGCACCTCAACATGATAATATAACATAAAGTGCATTAATGGTATCCTCAACATAAAAATATAAATTTAAATGCACCAAAGGGTCCAAATATTCCCTTTATTCCTCCCACGCCCCAAGGGCCAATTTCCAAGGCAATATATAAGGAAAAAGGGTGGAGTAGGCTAACTAGGTCTCCAAACATTTGGAAAGGGACATTACATCTTATTCTTCAATTTAAAACACTTGGACTCATCATGCTCATGTTTTTAACAACACCCACAAAATTTGTCAAATTTCATGGCATTAGAAGAATGAGTATCACAAGAAGACGGAGAAGAGAGATTGTTTTTCTTTTGAAGGATGATGAGACTATGAAATTGTCAATCTGGAATTGTTGGAAGAAAATAGAGGCCAAGAGACCTTGGACTAGGCAACAAGTTTATCTTCTAACCATTGTGCTTGATTGAATGCAACGAGTGTCGCAATCTTAACATATTTCAACTCTCGAAACGAGTGTTCTTGTAACCACTCCTGAATTTAAGAATGAGAGTTGGTGCTTCATCTTCCACCTTGAGCATGATTCTCAAGCGGTTGAACTAGTAAGATGTAATTCTGCTTGAACAAGTGGACTCTTTGATGTAAATGAAGCCATATGATGCTCTAACATTGTTCATAATTGGATGGGTAGAAAGTCTCTTGAAGAATTGTGCAAAGTTATGTCTAGGTGTTGATAGGGTTTTGAGTACACTGTCCCTCGATGTCTAAGACTTTCGTGAATGGGATTTATTCCATTTTAGCAATATGGCTACAATTGAACTAGGTCTCCATGCCAAGAATCCTACTAGAAAGAACCTTGGGGTTGTGAGAGCCATCGTAGATCTTGACATTCACACTTTCCCTTACGAGCAGTGGGAGAGGTCGTGGTAGTAGCAATGTTGTTGACATGATTGGTTAAATTGGCTACCACATTGACCAACTCAACCATACTTTCAGCAAGGGTGGCGGATGCCATGACGTGGTCATGTCTAGTGAAAAGGAGTCTTCCCAACAACAAAATTAGAAAAAATATGATTTGTACTGCAAATTGAAACAAATATGAATGTATATGTGAAATCCACTAAAAAAATAAGCACACTAAAAAAAACAACACAAAGGATTCTAGATGAGTGAGACAAGTGCTTTCAAAGTTTAAAAATGAAAATGAACCAGCAATTAACAAAGAATTGTAAATTTTAGAAGCACGAGGAACAATTATTGAAAACAAATGTTACGACTGCATAGGCGTTGGAAAAAAGTTAGGGTCAAAGTTTTTTTTACCACAATCGGACTACGTATGAGTGAGAACGGGCTCTTTAAAGTTCAATGGTAAAATAAAAAACACAATGGTGAGAGCTTGGTGTGGTGGTCTATGTGCACATTGATGTGTTAGGTCCACATGGTTGTTAGCACATATTGTTGACATGGGGGTGTGGCATGGCTCGCTTATGTTTGAGGATTGATGTGGAGGTGTGGCATGGATGATCCGGTTGGAGACATGCTACATGGGGTCATGTGTGTCATGTCCCCTTTTCATATAATTTTAATAATTAATAAAATTGCCTAAATAGTGATTTTAATTATTCGAAAATATAAGGCAATTTAATTAATTATTAAAATAGAACTATCTTGGATAATTATTCGAATTACCGGAAAAGTGGTTTTAACCATTTGGAAAATCAAGGTAATTGTAATGATTATTCTAAGGGGTTTTATAATTAACGAATTGCTTGAAAAGTGATTTTTAGCACTTTAATTATTATAACAATTTAATTAATTATTTAAGCAAGGACCTAATATAAAATAATTATTTAATTTGTCAAAAAGTAATTTTAATTACTAATTTATTAAGGCAAGTTATTTAATTAATTCAAAAAGGTCTAAAGTGAAATTAAAAGGAATGTCGGCTTGAGAGTTAAAGCAAAAGAAAGGAAAAGATATTCTAAAAAGGGCAAGTGAGGCTTGAGGTATTTTACCTCCACAAGGTGGTTTGCCCCCCTTTAGAAGGTACAAATACAAGGTGAAGATCACAATTGAAGACATGTTGAATTTGATAATTGTTTCTTCATGTTTGAAGAAGCTATTGGAATGCATGCCCAATAGGTGTTCACAGATTTGGTATTGATCATTCTATAAAAAGTGTCTTTTGATGCCACCTTTGCTAAATGAGGTTTTGTTATTTGCCCTAGAGTAGGGCAATTTGCTTTGAGTGGCTATTGTGAGGTTTTGGTGGATTATTTGAGGTCCATTTGATGCATAATAATTTTGATTATCATTTGTATTAATTTCCCAAGTGTGGTGATTTGTTTGGGATTGAAGGGTTTTATGTTTGAAGAGGTAAATTCTGAAAAATAGGGTTTTCAGAATTTTGGAGCAAGTTTCGGTGACCTTATGGAAGAAATTTTTTAAAATTATTTTTATTTGATAGTCATTATTTTTATGATCAGTTTGAGCTCTTGTTTGCATCATAATTCCAAATATTGAGGGAGTTATGAATTTTGAAGTTTTCAGCTGTTTGTAGGAAATAATATTTGTTGAGGGCAAATTTGCAAGGGTTTTGTTCTGATTTAATTGTTGCAGTAATTTTATGAATATTGGTGATTGGATTGGACTAAGCTTGAGCATGGGTTAGAGTGGGAAAGGATTTCAATTCAGCTAGTGGGGCGCTAGGGTTTGGAGGATCGAAACATCCATTTCAAGCTCTTTCTTTGCGGCAAGAGCCATTGGTGGCTAAAATCATGAGGTATTTATTTGTCATTCATTTCAAGGTGAGTTGGAGTTAATTTTTAGTTTGGAGGTGCAATTACAGCAGCTAGGGTATGCTTATTTTACTAAATTCAATATTCAAAAATTGTGGATTTTGGGGGAAACCCCTTTTTGGTTAAATCGTCCCGTTTGCGGACATTACAACGTGGAAGTGGTAGCGGTTTAGTTTGACGGTTCATTGTGGTGGCGGGACTGTAGTCAATGTTGATAGTGCGGTGGTAGGGGCAATGAAGAAGGTCCTCATCCAATGTCTATGGGTTGGCAACAACATGGGCGTCAAGGTGACAACGGACAACACTAACAATGGTGATAGTGGGAGGTCAGCAGTTGCTGGTAGTGCATGTATGCACACAAGTATGGCCACAACAAAAGTGAAAGGTGGATGGTGTGGTAGACAACAACAGAGGCAGGGGGATCGATTGACAATAGATGCATGGTTGGGAATGGTTTTGAAGTCGTGCAATGCAACATGAAATGACATTGACAGTATGACTATGTGCTGACAGGTTGTCAGCGGTTAGGGTATGTAGTTGCATTGGCACATGGTGGTCAATTGAAAGTGACAAATGTTGGAGAATAGCTAACAAATATTGCAGCACAATAGTAATGGCAAGTCCACAGGAGGTGCAGCCGTGCGTGGTCAGTGCTAGTTGTCAACAATGCGGATAGGTAACAATGAGCGCGAAGGCAAATTAGAGGATTTTACAATAGGGTTGCATGTGGGGTCAACAAATTCAAAAGAGCTATAACTTTTGGGACCGACAATTTGTTTATAGCTCTTTTGAATATATATATATATATTCAAAAGAGCTATAACTTTTGGGACTGACAATGCGGATAGGTGACAATGAGCACGAAGGCAGATTAGAGGATTTTACAATAGGGTTGCATATGGGGTCAACAAATTGTCGGTCCCAAAAGTTATAGCTCTTTTGAATATATATATATTCGGTCCCAAAAGTTATATAGCTCTTTTGAATATATATATATATTCGGTCCCAAAAGTTATAGCTCTTTTGAATATATATATAATAAATTTATTATATATATATTCAAAAGAGCTATAACTTTTGGGACCGAATATATATATATTCAAAAGAGCTATAACTTTTGGGACCGACAATATATATATATCCTAAAAGTTATAGCTCTTTTGAATATATATATAATATATAGCTCTTTTGAATATATATATAATAATATATTATATATATTCAAAAGAGCTTTAACTTTTGGGATATATAAGTTATAGCTCTTTTGAATATATATATAATAATATATTATATATATTCAAAAGAGCTTTAACTTTTGGGGGATATATAAGTTATAGCTCTTTTGAATATATATATAATAATATATTATATATATATTCAAAAGAGCTATAACTTATATATCCCCCAAAAGTTAAAGCTCTTTTGAATATATATATATATATATATATATATTCAAAAGAGCTATAACTTTTGGGATATATATATATATATATATATATATATATATATATATATTGTCGGTCCCAAAAGTTATAGCTCTTTTGAATATATATATATATATATATATTTTCAAAAGAGCTTTTATATATATATATATATATATAACCAAAAGTTATAGCTCTTCAAAAGTTATAGCTCTTTTGAATATATATATTCAAAAGAGCTATAACTTTTGGTTATATATAAGTTACAATATTCTAAACTCATCTTATGTTAACTTAAGCCTAAAAACCTAACAACTAGGAGTGAGAAGATTCTCACTTAATACAAGGGTGCAAAACATAGGGGTTGTAAAACTATAGAATAAAATGCTAACCTATGTACCCTATACCTTATGAATCCTCATCCGCCCACCTTGTTAGGACTAGAATTGAGATGAAGAAGCCAAAGCCCGCCTAGAAGTACTTATTGAATGTTTTTGGTGATGCAAGATTTCTGACCATACTTGGATGCTTCAGCATCAAAAAGCAATGCAACCTCATCCCATTGCATTGTCACTGTCGTAGGATCTGGGAAATACAATGGACAAGTGGGGGCATCATATTAACTTGTGATCGATCATGTCTCCAAATACTCCAATTTTTTGAAAAACTTTGATGACATAGCCATTATTGCCAAAAATGAAAGGTGGGCCCCACCACCCCTGCATGGCCACAACCCTGCATGCACTAGCTTTGCAAGTGATGATATACCTTCCTCTCCAAACCTATATGCACAGACCTTTCTCATTGTTTTTCCGTATGGGATGATTTTACATGACTACTTGCTATTATAATCCCTCAACAACTGCTCTTTGCAATTGCACTTTCACCTTCGCTGCTTTGCTACTCGATGAGTACTTGCTCCCTGCTTTAGCATTTCGATGCTTATATATCTGTAAAAGCATGCTTCTCCACATCGAATTTGCAGGATGACTCTAAGCTCTGAGGGATAGTCCTGCATCGTAGTCCCCTTGACAGAAATCTGTGGGCTTCTTGGCCCACAGTTCAGTTCAGAAATGAGTTGTTGCGGGTCACAACAATCGGTCATTCTATTTTTAGACCTTCTTCCCCTTTTTCCTCATCGATCAAGCTTCTCAAAGTCAATCCATTTGGTGTCTTCCCCATCTTCAGTGGTATGCATATACCTCTATGTTTCTTCCTTAGTCTCTTCTGCAATAATCATTTCCATCGTTTTTCCTCTATCTTTGTTTCCATGCTTGGCTATGCTTAGATTTTCAATGTACTGTCTGAGTTCCTCCCTTTTCGCAAGTTGTTGGCTCATGCCCTGCCAACTTTCCACTCCTTTCTTCTCTTTTAGATAATTCTGTAATTCTAAACAAGAATGAGAAGAATTACAGGACAATGTCTTTTCCATGAAACACTTGATTAAATTATTGAAAGAATTTGGATCCTACCCCATAAGAACCCTCACAGGAAAGTATTGCTTGCCAAAGCTCGTCTGGATTTTCTGAGTTTACGTATTTTGTTTTCTTGCAAAAATCTTTGTTTTAATGATTTTACTTGCCACCCTTGCATCTATGGAGCCCAATTCTAATGCTGCCAGAGGAAACCAACCAGCTTGAAGCAGTGATAAAAACGTAGCAGGTCATCTGGTAAGCCATTCCAACTCATATGGAGAAAAGGATATGTTGGCCATTTTTTGGCCCACATACCAATTTTTGCCTAAGTATGAGAAGATAGACTTTCAAGTTGGAAATGGTGAGTCTTTAGAAGACTTCGGATTCTCGACAGACCATGACTTAAATGGTTTTATAAGTTGCAGAGTTACAAAACTCCGAAGTAGTAAGTAACAAGTTGTTAAGGACCCGAAATGGTCTCGAACTGTGTAAGAACCCCAATTGGTCTCTAACTGCTGAAACTGTTTCTCTCAAATTTATTTATTTATTTATTTTTTGTGTTTTTGCAAGTTTATAGTTTTTTTGGAATTTTCAAGAGTTTCAGAACAAATACCATATAATTCTGAAACAAATGAAACAACTGCTGCAACTTGTATTGATTTCACTATAAAATAACAAGAACAATAAATACTTTTTTTTTTATGAAAATGCTAGTGAAAAGCAAGGGTTACAACCAAATAAAACCCTGATTTTGATTCGTAAATTGCTTAGCTAAAATTTATTGAATGAGCTGCAATTTTACTATTCATGCGCACTGTTCATGACACTGTTCACGCGTACTGTAGCAATCCGTACAATGGTACTGTAGCAATCCGTACCGTACTTGTTAATCACCAAAAATTCTTCAATAAATCTGCAATAATTACTCATGAATTTATTCTTCAATTCCACACAATTAGATGCAAATAAGACCTCTGAATGAAGTCTTCTTGAAACCAAATATCACTAATATTTCATCAGCTCAGAGGGTGAACATTGAAGCAACTACGTCCTCCAATGGTGGCTGAAAGCCCTAGTCTCCAGAGCAAACCCCTTTCAATTCACAACGTCAAATAGCAAAATAGCAATCAATGATATCCCTCTCCAAACTCAATGTCATATATCCTTTTTGCAAATCGTACCCTAATCCTCTTAATTACAATTTTGTATGTAATTTCATTTAATTTCACTTTGGGTGTCAAAACGATTTCAATCATTAAATGGGCATTTAATTTTAATATTTCAATAGTCTGGCTCAGATAATTTAATTAAAAACATGGCCCCGTCTAATGATGAGTTGACCCTTAAGTGATTATAATATAAAGTCACTTTATAACTTTATTATTAAATCACTTAATAATAAATGCTAAGTTATTCAAACTTGTCTAACTCCATGAATACTTTGAATTTAGCTATGCCGTCTGAAACTGGGGCTCACCAGTTGACCACCCATATGACCTTGATGTCTGCTAAAAATAGCAGGGGTCCATCTCCAACTGCTAAAAATACCTTGACCAAGCCAAACTCAAAGCAAAACTCATCATAAACAAACTCTGGCAACCCAGAAGTGTACTCTGCTCTGTCCCCAGAAGATCTCCATGCCAAGGTGACCCTCTATCCAATCCTACTAGCCTACAAGGGTCTCTGATAGGCTAATCACAAGCTAGAATGATGTCTCTAGCTAGAAGGGGACATCACATTCCGCCCTCCCTGAAATTGCTTGTCCTCAAGCAATCTCAACTCTGGATGCTGTAAAATCTCCTCGCTCTCCCAAGTAGCATCCTCTATTGGCAAATCCTTCCACTTCACCAAATATTCCCGGATGGTACGTCTCCTCAAGTTCCTCTCTCTGAAATCAATGATAGCCTCTGGTATCAAAACAAGTTTTCCCTCATCATCCAGGGGTAGTAGTACTGTAGAAGGCACAATATGATGTCCTAGCGTCTTCTTGAGGCGTGACAAATGAAAAACGTTGTGCACCTTGCTCTCCGCCGGCAAATCTAACTCATAAGCCACCCCTCCCACTTTCTTGATAATCCTAAATGGACCATAGTATCGTGGCTTAAGTTTCTCGGCACCACTCTTCTTGAGAGTGGATTGACGGTAAGGCTGCAACATAAGATACACCATATCTCCAACCTCAAAAGTCCGCTCATTCCTCTTCTGATCTGCATACTGCTTTTGTTGATTCTGTGCCTTAGTTATGTTATCCTTGAGAGTCTTAACAATGTCTTGACTCTCCTGTAACAAATCACCTGCACTGGGCACTCTACTGTCACTCGAAAGCTAATTCATAAAATTGGGTGCCTCATACCCATACAGGGCCATAAAGGGTGACATCTGAATAGACATGTGAGAAGTGGTATTGTAGCAATACTCACAGAGATAAATCCACTTTACCCATGTCTTCTATTGCCCTGCTATATAATTTCTGAGATATCCCTCCACCCATTTGTTCACTATCTCCGTCTGACCATCTGTCTGAGGGTGGTAGCTAGTACTCGGAGTGAGCTCTGTCGCACACAACCTGAATAGCTCCTGCCAAAAATGACTCATAAACCACTCACAATGCTCCGAGGTAAGCCATGTAATCTGAATCTCCTTGAAGAACAACTCTGCCACCTATGTAGCAGTGTATGTAGTAGTGATCGGAAAGAAGTGTGCAAACTTCGTAAGGCGATCCACAACCACATATATGCAGTCCCTGCCTTGGGCTCTAGGCAGTCCTGTGATGAAGTCCATAGACAAACACTCCCACTTCCTATCAGGAATCGGAAGTCGCTGAAGTAAACCAGCTGGATAAGAGTGTTCCTACTTATTCTGCTCGCAGGTGGGACACTCCCTAACATACTGAAGTACCTCTGCTTTGAGCCCTTTCCATGTGAAGTGCTCTCTAATTTGCCGGTATGTCTTGTAGAAACCAGGATGACCTGCCATAGGTGAATCATGAAAAGATTTCAGAACCATCCTCACTGCTGATCTTGGGACCAAAAATATTCGCCCTTTGTAAATGATGAGCTCATTCACAAGGGTGTATCTGCTGTCCTGAATAGTCCCATCTATGAATCCAGCTGCCCAAGTATCCTTTGCATGCTCTGCAAGGATCAAGTGTCTCCCATTCTCCGATATGTCTGTCAATAAGCTCAAATGGGGCCTACGTGATAAGGCATCAGCAACTACATTCTGTGTCCCCTTAAAATATGTAATATCAAAGTCATAGGACTGTAACTTGCTCACCCACTTCTGCTGCCTATCATTGAGATCTCGCTGCCCCAAAAAGTGTTTTAGGCTATTATGGTCGGTTTTGATACAAAATTTGCTACCTACCAAATATTGCCTGAATTCAGCCAAAGCATGCATAATGGCTAACATCTCCTTATCATATATGCTTAAGCTCCGCTCTGGCCCTCTCAATTTCCTGCTCTTATAAGCAATAGGGTGCTTCTCCTGCATAAGCACCGCTCCAATGCCCTCTCCGGAAGCATCACAGTGTAGCTCAAAAGGTTTGCTGAAATTTGGTAATGCTAACACTGGACAAGAAGTCATCAACTCCTTAAATTTCTCAAAACACTCCTGTGCCTCAAGAGTCCACAAGAAAGCTCCTTTTCTCATCAAATCTATCAAGGGTGCTGCATGCCTGGAATATCCATCCACAAACCTCATGTAGAAACCACATAATCCTAGAAAGCCCCTCAACTGTGTAAGGTTCACCGATGAAGGCCATTCCACAATGGCACGAATCTTTTCAAGATCCATGCGTACGCCCTCTGCACTGATGATGTGACCCAAGTACAACAACTCTGTCATGCCTAAATCACATTTCGACTCCTTTGCATACAAGGACTCTCTACCCAATATATCCAACACCGTATCAAGGTGAACCAAGTGCTCCTCCCAAGATCTACTGTACACCAAAATATCATCGAAGAAGACAAGTACAAATTTCCTCAACTGAGGATGGAAAACCCTATTCATTGTTGCCTGAAAAGTAGCAGGGGCGTTAGTTAGCCCAAATGGCATAATTACAAACTCAAAATGGCCACAATGACATCTAAACGCTGTCTTCTCGATGTCCTGCTTTCTAACTCTGATCTGGTGATAACTTGATCTCAAATCAGAAGAAGCAAGCTCCATGAAGCTCATCTATCAACTCATCGATCCTGGGAATGGGGTACCTGTTTTTAATTGTCTTCCTATTAAGCACCCTGTAATCAATGCACATCCTCAATGTCCCATCCTTCTTCACTAACACCACTGAAGAAGCGAAAGGAGACTTACTTGGTCTAATGTGGCCCATAGCAAGTAACTCCTTTATGGTTTTCTCAATTTCATCTTTCAACCTCTTTGGATGCCTGTAAGGTGTAATCATGATGGGCTTAGCCCCCTCCTCTAGCTCAATGATGTGCTCAATACCCCTATCTGGTGGTCTACCTGGTGGAATGTCACTGAACACTTTAGAGTGTTTAACTCTAAGCTCCTGAATATCAGGAGGGTATTCAGTCTTCTGCTGTCCCTCTTGTGATGGCATCAACATGCACTCTGCTGCCCACTCTACCTGATCATGTCGAATCAATCTAACCATCCTCTGGAAAGAGACCATCCTGAGATCACTGTCCCTAATTGCCTTAAGAAAATGTGTCTTCCCATTCACTTTAAACCTCATCTCCATCTCCTTGAGGTTAAGAGTGAACTCACCAATATCGTGCAACCAACTCATCCCAAGGACTATATCTGTATCTCCCATAGGCACAACATAGAAATCTGCCTTAAAGTCATAATTATCAACTTTCAATGGGAGTCCAGTGATCTTACGATCACATTTGAGGACATAGCCATCAGCTACCCTCACTCTAATTCCCCCAAACTCCTCTGTTTGTATGCCACGCTTCTCCACCATCCTAGCATCAATGAAATTATGAGTGGCCCCTGTATCAACCAAAGTTATAACTCGTTGTCCAGCAAGTACTCCTCTCATCCGGAATGACCCTTCCTGCTTAATACTAGTGAGACGAGCTTCCCTGAGTTGCCCATCTCCTTCCCCATCCTTGGACTCCATTTTAGACAAGTTTTCAGCCTTGTCTTCCTCTTTTTCACCATCTATTTCCTCTATATCAGACTGCTGGTCTGAATTATCTGATTCTGATTCCTCATAGTATGCCCACATAACTTTGTTAGCTTTGCCCTTTGGTCTAAGAGGACAATCATGGTTTGCATCATAGGGTCCCTTATAGTAGAAACATAATTTTTTCTTCCTCAAATCATTTAATGTTTCCTTGTCAAAAGGTGCTGGAGTTTTATCTTTAGAATCATTTTTAAAATCAGTCCTCTCAGATTTTTTATAAAATGGTTTGTTATCCTTACTAGAAGATGCTCCTTTGGACTGAAATTTGTTTGTTGGGACTGCATGTTCCATACTTCTTGCTTTTTTCATAGCTTCTTGTAAAGAAATAGGATCAAATGCCTTTATCCAACCTCTTAGTGGTTCGGATAGGCCCTCAATGAAAAGAACTATCAATCTACGCTCTGAAATGTTTGGCACCATGACTGCCAACCACTGAAATTCACCAATGAAATACTCCAAGTTCCCTGTTTGTCTTGTCAAATCTTTCAACCAACCTATCCACAAAGTCTTGGTACTCTGTCACCTGATTATGCTAAAGTGTTGCCATACCATGGTACCTCCAATCATGTGCTACTCCCTCCAAATGCAAAGTGGCATATTTGATAGCTTCAATCTCTGTCAGTGGCCTCAGTGCGAAAAATGTGTCAAGCTTATGAATCCAAGCTTGAGCTGTCATCTTACCACTCCCATCAAATGTAGGCATAGTAAGCTTGCCTGTAGCCCTCTTCAACTCACTATTTTGACCTCTAGGCCTCCTAACCTGTCTGAGTGACCTATAATGCTCTCTCCTCTGATTTACAAAGCGTTCAAAGGTCATCCTCTCCCGAACCTGAGGAACTAATAATTCCCATTCATCATTTGCAGCCATGAGTGCATCTGCAAATATGGGGTCTCCTGCCACCTCCTTGCCGGAGCTTCTTTTGGCTCCTCTGGAACAAATGTAGGGCGTGTAGGCCTATCAACGGTTTTGGAATGGGTCCGCTGTGGTCTCTGATTACCTGTAGCACTCATGTTATCTTCTTGTTTCCCATTCTATCTAACAGGTGGGTTCAACCTTTCTACCATAGTAGTGAGTGCCTGTAATGCCTGCGCCATCTGCTGCTGCCCTGTAACCATAGCACGGAAGAATTCTCTGGTATCCTGATCATCATTATTCATGTTGCCTCTGGGTGGGCTACCCTCACCACTGTCACCCATGATGACCGGTTGTGGTTCTAAACCCTGTTCGCCTTCAAGTAAGGCCCTCCTGCACGTATAATACCTGTGTGAACCAACCTCCTCTGGCGGCATGTAATAACTAAACCCTCAGGATGGCAGGATTTAGCTCTGATACCAATGTAAGAACCCCAATTGGTCTCTAACTGCTGAAACTGTTTATCTCAATTTTATTTATTTATTTATTTTTTGTGTTTTTGCTTTATAGTTTTTTTGGAATTTTCAAGAGTTTTAGAACAAATACCATATAATTCTGAAATTCTGAAACAAATGAAACAACTGCTGCAACTTGTATTGATTTCACTATAAAATAACAAGAACAATAAATACTTTTTTTTTTGATGAAAATGCTAGTGAAAAGCAAAGGTTACAACCAAATAAAACCCTGATTCTGATTCGTAAACTGCTGTAGCTAAAATTTATTGAATGAGCTGCGATTTTACTATTCACGCACACTGTTCACGTGCGCTGTTCATGCACACTGTTCACTCGCACTGTAGCAGTCCATACGGCGGTATTGCAGCAATTCGTACAGCGGTATTGTAGCAATTCATACCGTACTTGTTAATCACCAAAAATTCTTAAATAAATCTGCAATAATTACTCATGAATTTATTCTTCAATTCTGCACAATTAGATGCAAATAAGACCTCTGAATGAAGTCTTCTTGAAACCAAATATCACTGAATATTTCATCAGCTCAGATGGTGAACATTGAAGCGACTACGTCCTCCAATGGTGGCTGAAAGCCCTAGTCTCCAGAGCAAACCCCTTTCAATTCACAACGTCAAATAGCAAAATAGCAATCAATGATATCCCTCTCCAAACTCAACGTCATATATCTTTTTTGCAAATCGTACCCTAATCCTCTTAATTACAATTTCGCATGTAATTTCATTTAATTTCACTTTGGGTGTCAAAACGATTTCAATCATTAAATGAGCATTTAATTTTAATATTTCAATAGTCTGGCTCAGATAATTTAATTAAAAACATGGCCCCGTCTAATGATGAGTTGACCCTTAAGTGATTATAATATAAAGTCACTTTGTAACTTTATTATTAAATCACTTAATAATAAATGCTAAGTTATTCAAACTTGTCTAACTCCATGAATACTTTGAATTTAGCTATGCCGTTTGAAACTGGGGCTCACCAGTTGACCACCCATATGACCTTGATGTCTGCTAAAAATAGCAGGGGTCCATCTCCAACTGCTAAAAATAGCTTGACCAAGCCAAACTCAAAGCAAAACTCATCATAAACAAACTTTGGCAACCCAGAAGTGTACTCTGCTCTGTCCCCAGAAGATCTCCATGCCAAGGTGACCCTCTATCCAATCCTACTATCCTACGAGGGTCTCTGATAGGCTAATCACAAGCTAGAGTGATGTCTCTAGCTAGAAGGGGACATCACAAACAGAAGTCTTCGGGTTTTCCAAAGGGGAAAACTTTGGGTTTCTGGGGCAACACAACTTTTCACTTCATGAGTAATCAGTAATGAGAAACCGAAAGTAAGAAGCTCCAAAATCCCCAAATTGGTCATAGGCAATCCAAATCGGGTTTGCGGAAGCGAGTGACCTCCTAAGTTGCAAGTAATGAGACATCAAAAACCTGATTTGGTCTTTAAAGGTGCTTCTCGGGTTCTTGAAAGGACAAGTCTTCTCCAAAGAATACTCCAAGGGTCATTGACAAATCCGAAGGGCATTTCCTTCTCCAAGTGGACAGCTGCAAGTTTGCCAAAGGCTCTTTTGAGCTTCAGGTGGACCATTTCAAATTTTTCGAATGGTATATTTCCCTTCGTAAAAGACCATTTGTAGAAGCCCGAAGGGTCCCTTACCCTTCGGGAGAGTCCTTACAAAAGCCTGCGAAAAATAATTCTGAAGGAAAGGAACAAAAAAACAAAAGTCCGAAGGGTATGTTACCCTTTGGAAGGTGCCATTGACAAAGTTTCGAGGGGCCATTTTCAATTGTTCCGAAGGACAATCTCCAAAGAAAGAGGACCATTTCAAAATTCCCGAAGGGCATCTTTCCCTTCGGGAGTACCATTTTCAAAGGCCGAAGGGCAATTTTCTCAGCAGGAGGGCCATTTGCAGAAGTCCAAAGGGACATACAAGTAGCCCGAAGGGTCTCTCGCCCTTCGAGAAAGTCCATTTCGAAAAATCCGAAAGGCAACAGAAAAAGAAAGATCCTTCAAGGGAAGGAACACAAAAAAAAAGTCCAAAGGAATTCCTTGGGACAATTCCTTCGGACAAATTGTCCCAAGGAATTCCTTCGGGAGATTTGCCCGAGATAAATAGGTCCCAAAGAACAAAGGAGCCCTCAGACAGAGTCCGAAGTTGGAGAGATCAGAAATCCCGAGTTTCTTTGCATAAAGTAAATTGGGATTCTTCAATGACTTAGCTTGTAAAGCTTTATAAGTTAAGTAGCTTTGAAAACCCAAATTACACAGCAAAGAGTAGATCGGGTTCCCAACGCTGCTTGACTTAATAAGCTTGGTCCAATGGCATTTTCTAAAGATCGACAGTGCATGAGTCATCATCGGACAAATGAGAGGTTGCCAAGTGGCATAGAGGCATCCATGGCGCAGGTTAAGGATCCAAGGCAACTTCCAACGACCAATCAGCGCAAAGGGGAGTGTAAGCGGCTACTAGTTGGGAATTTATGAAGGTTCTCGTCCTTCAATATGGATCGCTCTCGACAAATGACCGTCCAACGTAAAAGCGACATGGTTCGGCCAATTTTTCAACACATAGAGACCTGCGTCCCTTTTCAACAGGACACGTAAAGGGGAAGGTCGCCATGCCATCTTTAATACAAAGATCAATGTAGTCATGCCAAGAAGCAACATTCTAGCTGCCCACGACATGGCTTCTCAAAATCTACCAAGGGAGCGACTTGAATGCAGGAATGGCTCGAGGAGATTGTGCGGCGAACCTGGGACGATGTATTTTGTGACAAAAGGAGGACAATGGTGGTGGTTGCAGGAATTTATGGTTTCCGTTTCCAGTTTCTCACGCATTCCCATCTTCTCTTCCCCCTTTTCTGTTATAAATAGAGGCTTTGGAGCCAAGAAATAATCTCGGGACTGGCGATAAAGTTACTCTGTGAAAATCGCTTTGTAAAAGACCTTTTGAAGCAATAAAGATTAATTTTTACCTATCTCTTGTCTGAAAAAATTGCGTTAAGCTTGTGCACGATGGCTTTGTGAAGAAGTGTTCTTCCATGCCCATTGTCCTTTCTTGCCTATTTTAAGGTGTTTTCAAATTAATTGCAGGTCTGGACTTGAGCTCTTTCTACCATAATGGACGCTTGGTGTGGATTTCAAAATTTCTCTTTGCTTCATGTATGGTCTAGTGAGCCTAATTTACGAAATACTTATGCAAATTAATTGGTTGTGAGGTTGTGTAAGCAAAATTTATCTTATGCTGAATTAGTGTTGATTCCCAGACTAAGTGGATTATTTCTTTTGGTGCATCACCTCCCTTAGCTTAGATTTTCTTTCATGTTATCCTTCTATCCTTTTTTCTTAGCCAACAATAGATATTAATGTGGGAATCAAGAGCTGAAGTGAAGCATCTGAGGAACTAGCCTCATTAAAAAGCCTAGAGGTTCAACCTCAACATAGGATACCCACATCTTGAGGTTGTTTTCATGCTTGTAGCTGGAAGTGAGAGAGCCTAAAAAACTCTCCCACAAAGGGTGCAATTCCAAGTTACAACAGTTTTGGCACGCTCGGTGGGACCCACTACCATTTTCATTTCCATTTTTATGGAAGATTGGTCAAGTTTGATGTTGTTTTGATCAATTTGCAGCAGTGGTAGCTTTCATCTTCCAGCATCTGGTGACTCCGAGGAACACTTAGCTATCCGGTGGCAGAGCAGTAGCTATCTTTCATGTCAAAGGTGACTACAAGATCGACTTTTGCAGGGATTCCTTTTGAATTTGTTGAATTACTTTTAAACTCAACAAGAAGGTTAAGGTTCGCCCATACTCACCCTTATGCAAGAAACTACTTTCCTAAACCAATCATAAGGCATACCTATGTGAGAAGATCCTTGTTAGCCCCTCTTGCTACCATGATTACCAAAGAGCTTTTGTGGGTTTCAGCGGCCAAAGTCCTTTAAACTTGCCACAGTATGACCTTATGCCAGTAGCAGCCCTCAAAAGTGTCCCATATTACATAGGAGACCAAGCTGTAACTCCTACTGAACACATAACAAACATAGCCAATTTCTGCAACATCCATAATGTCACAATAGAAAACGTAGTTGTTAGGGTATTGGATGTATCCTTCAAGGAAAAGGCATTAGATTGGTATAGGGGTCTAGCTTCTAACTCTATCCAATCATGGGACCAATTGGGAACAACCTTGTGTAAGAGGTTTGCAGATAAGAGTGATCATCTATCACTTGCAAAACAGTTGACCACAATCAAGAGAGCTCCCCATGAAGTCATGCAAGACTTCAACACGAGATTCTAGAAGGCTTAGGATAGAATTCCAGCCACTATTAGACCGTCCCCAAACTTTGCTTTCTTATATTATTTAAAGGCTCTAAACAACGATATCGTTGTAATGATCCAATCCATGGGAGGGGATATACTGTTAGATGCATACGAGGTGGCCATTAACGTAGAAAATTCTCTGGTTCAGGGAAGCAAGCTTACTCCTAGATCCCCAATGCCTCTTTTCTCTTAAGATCAAACCACCTCCTGTAGTTGTTCTTCCACTTGATGTTATACTTCCAACTCCAACGATTGTTGTTGTGCCTTCACCAAAGCAAGAGGGGGCCTCCACTAGTGGATCTAGCGACTTCCAAGAGCAAATGAATTACTTGGAACTGAAAAGCATGCTCCAATCTTTGGGGAATGATGTGGTCAATGTCAAGAGGCAGCAAGCTTACAACAAGCCATATCAAGCTCCATACCAGCCTCAGCAACAACGTTATCAAGCAAATAGGCCACCCAACAAAATAAATTTCCAAGGACAGGGGCAGCTTAATTATGCTAGACAACATAATTATAATCCAAATGCTGCAGGCCCATCCAATTCCTTAGTTCCGGTTCAGAACAATATGGTTCAGGAGGCTGAAGGAAAAATGTCTTGGAATCATTTTAAATATGAGCCGCATACCAAGGGAGTCTTGCAGCTTGATGGTTCTTCCACAAAGCCATTAGGGATCATCAAGGATTTGAGCTTAACCCTGCATGTTTGTCCTAGTGTTTCGGTGGTGCAGGACGTGTTGATCCTTGATGTCACTCCCCGCTTTGCGTTGTCTTTCTAGAGAATTCACAGCAAAAATTGGGGGTTATCTTGCAGCAAATTGGTCTTACATGGCATTTAGAACAAGGTACGGGACTAAAGTCTCAATCAAGGCTGAACCCATGGCACAATTTCACATTCAACCCCTTTAGTCAAATAGCATAAACCTCAATTGTACTATCCTTGATGAGGATGAGTTTACAATTTATCAGGAGTTGAACACTCATCTTGAAGAGGTTCCAGACTTGTTCTTAGATGAGCTATGGGGAGATAATCAATTTCTCGACCCTTTGGAAGGTGTTGAGGAAATAGACATGTGTGTCTATTTGCTGCATGAAGAGAATCAACTCATGCCTTCCCTCATTGGACCTAAAGAAGACCCCAATGGTATGTGGAAGTTGTTCTTTGATGGCTCAAGGAGCAAAAATGGCATAGGTGCTAGGGCAATGTTGGTTTCCCCTTCAGGTAATAATCTTTTCTCTTCCTATAGGTTCCATTTCAATTGCTCTTCAAACGCAGCATAATACGAAGGATTGATCTGTGGCCTTCAATAGGCGAACAAAAGAGGAATCAAAATGCTGCAAGCATATGGGGACAACGAGCTCGTAATGAACCAAGTCAGAGGCTTGAATGTTACAAAGAATCCTTTGATGAGGTCCTACAAAAACAAAGTGTGGGATCTAATTGAAGATTTTGAAGCCTTTGACATTCAAGCTGTCCCAAAAAATCAGAACCAACATGCTGACAGGTTGGCTGTCGTGGGAGCTCAGTTTGACATTCCAAGTGAGCTGAAAGAAGCCAAGGTTCAACCACATGTCAAGGTGGTGGTGAGGCCATCAGTATCGGATAATGAAGCCCACTGGTAGGTTTTCAAAAGTGACAAGCAAATTGCTTGTTTCTTACAGCAGGAAGTCGAGTTCTCCTCAACCAATCAAGGTAAATTGCATCATCAATACGAGGATCAAATTGTTTAACTAAGGTCGAACAAACTCCCTAAGGGGCTGGTTACACTTGAAGGCCTTTTTCGTGAGAGGGACCATATGAGAAAATAAAAGGCAATAATGTCTACCAACGAAGAAAACTATGAGAGAGTCTTTATCTTCAAGGATAAGCTTCTCAAGCTCGAGAAGGTAAGCAGCAAGGCTGAGAGGCACGCTTTCATAACACTTTGCCAGGAATACATAGACATTTTTGCTTGGGAGTACAGCGACTTGAAAGGTTTTGATCCGAAGTTAGCCCAACATACCATAGAATTGGAGGCTGACGCTAAGCATGTAAGGCAAAAGCAAAGGCCTGTCAACCCCAAGATAGAAGAGCTTATGAGGAAAGCGCTAACCAAGTTGATCGAATCCAGGATCATCTTTTCCATCAAACACTCATCATGGGTAGCCAACTTGGTGCTTGTAAGGAAGAAGAGTGAGGAGATTAAGCTGTGTGTTAACTTCAGAGATTTGAACAAAGTCTCCTTGAAGGATCACTACCCTCTACCATCCATGGAACTTCTCCAAGTAGTTGCAGGTTCAGAGCGTTTCTCTCTGTTGGATGGATATTCAGGCTACAACCAAGTATGGGTAAAAGAGGAGGATCGGTACAAGACTGCCTTCACCACTAAATGGGGCACATATGCGTACCAAAAGATGCCCTTTGGTTTGTCAGACGCTGGCGCAACTTTCCAAAGAGCCATGGACATGGCATTCCAAGGGCTGCTAAATCAAATGGCGCTGGTATACTTGGATGACATCACAGTTTTCTCTAAGAATGCCAGCGAACACATGGACCACCTGAGGCTGATTTTTGAGAGATGCAGGGAGTATGGGATCTCATTGAATCCCAAGAAGTGCGTGTTTGTCGTCCATGAAGACAAGTTGTTGGGCCACATCGTTTCAAAGGAAGGGTTGTCTATTGATCCTGATAGAATAAGTGCCATCTTGTCCTTATCCTTACCCAAGCATAAGAAGGGACTCCAAAGTTTCGTTGGAAAAATAAACTTTGTGACGAGATTTATACCTGGTTTTGCAAACTTGGTCAGACCCTGTTGTCAACCTAGAGTTGCACCCTAATCGAAGATGTGCTGAAATGGCTAATCCTCGCTCTAATTGAAACAATGGGATCTTCTTACGAGGGTGGATGCATCAATGATGAGAAGAACCTTCAGAGAAGGCTGGGTTTGGTAAGATGTATCTATGAGGATCTCAACTTCTACGCTACAAACTCCCTGGGGAAAAGGGAAGGAAGAGCTTGAAAGGAAATCCTAGCTAAAATGGTGATACACCTAATTTGCTTGATTCACTCAAATCGAGCTTCTGAGAGCACTAATTCAGACAAGGAAGAGACAAAACTTCAACTCCAATTGATCAATACACATAAGTATTTCACGAAAAGGTTCTATCTAATGTCTAAGCTTGAGGGAAATGTAAAAATAGGCTTGATGAAAGGCACTAAACAGCTACTAATATCCATTATAAACTCAACAAAAGATGTTCAAACACAGGACGTGACCTGCATAAATGACCAGCTAGCAACTAGGTACGAATTCAGATTCGACAAGGAAGAAGAAAAATCTCTCACTTAGGCAAATCTATAACAAAAGTACACTATACTAGCTGTTGGAAATTGAAAAAACACAGTCCTCTTCTCATTGATTCTGAAAAAGGTTACAACACAATCTTTGGCAGAAGTTTTTTTGCCAAAAGAGGGATCATTTTTACAATGCTGAAAATCCATTAATATAGAAAATTACAAAAAACCAAGAGATTGACGTTTGAAAATAGAGAGGGAGTAAACTCAAACCAACTCAGCGTTTACAAAAGTCTATTTTGTCTTGCATGAAAATTCTTTGCGTTGAAAAGTGGACGGTGGGCTCGAACCTTTGACTTTGCTTATGCATGATCGGCTGAGCCATGTTTAAAATTAGAGACTAGCTCTTTGGCATTTGAAAGTGGATGGCTGGGCTTGTTAAAATGCCCACCTCTCTTTGCATGAAAATCCACATTAAGAGTCAATAGATGAGCTCTATTCGGACTGTTGGAACGTTTGGAGAAGCATGACTTTGACTAGTCAAACTGTGGGTCAACTGAAACTTAGAAATCTGTCAAAAATAACCCTTGTTTGCACGTATTTTTTCTTATTTTGGTTTCCTTGTTCGTGTCTATTTTTGGCGGGATTCTATTTTTGGATTATTTTGTCTATATTTCCTTGGATTCCCTGGCTATTCCCTTAGCCTAATTCTTTCAGATATTCTTTTTTACCTACGGATTTCCTTTGGTCTCAGAGTTTCTTCGGATATTCTGCTTTGCTTGTATAGATTATCTTTGGGTTTTTTGGCTCTCTCCTTGGTCTTATATTCCTTCAGATTTCTTTTTTGCCAATTTTTCCAATTTTATTCTCTTTGGCTCTTATGTCTTGCCCCTTCGATTTACCTTTGGTTTTCTTGCGAACTTTTATTATCTCCTTGGCTTTATTATTTTCTGCCCCTTTTTGTTGAGTTGTTTGCATTTTTCCCAAAGGAATCCTTCAGACTTTTTGTCCGAAGGATACCTTTCCTTCTAAATTTTTTTTTCCTTTATTCCCTCGGGTTTTTTCGCTTTGACTTCCTGTGGGCTTTGTTTGGTCCATTTCCTTTGGAATTCCGTTGACCCTTGGTTTATTCTTTCCTTTGGACTTTTATCTTGCGGAAAAAATGTCAGTCTCTTTTGTATTTGACAATTATTCCGAAGGAATCTTTCGGACTCTTCACTGGCACCTACTTCGGATTCTTCATTGCTTGTTACTTATAAAAAGAGAAGTCATTCACTCTAGGAAACCCGAAATGCACTATACTGAGTAATTCGGGTTTCTAAACCCGAATTACTTCTACTAATAAAACTTTCATAAGCAAAGCACTTCTCAAAACCTGATTTGCATTGTCAAGAGTAATTCGGGTTTTCCAACCCAGATTACTTCTGTTGATAAAACTTTCACAAGCAAAGCACTATTCAAAACCCGATTTGCACTATCAAGAGTAATTCGGGTTTTCCAACCCGGATTACTTCTGCTGAGGGGTTTCAACTGCTGATTACTCATAAAGTGAAATAAGTTGTCTCTTGTAAAACTCGAAGACTTCTCCCAAAAAACCCGAAGTCTTGCTTGAATGCCCACCCTCTCACACTTAGGCAAAATTTTGGTATGTAGGCCAAAAAATGGCCAACAAGCCCATCACTGCTATGTTGAAGAACCAAGTGTTCACTTGGTCAAATGAAGGTAAATCGGGATTTGAGGCTATCAAGCAAGCCATTGCTCAAGCACCCACACTCATGAACCCTGTTTTCTCAAGGGATTTCATAGTGTATGCTTTTGCCAATATTGATAATATATCAGTTATGTTGATGCAAAAGAATGGTAAAGGACATGAGCAGCCAATAGCATTTTTCAGTCAGGGGCTTGAGGGGTATGAGGTGAGAGGTATACTTTTGTAGAAAAGCAAGTCCTTGCAGCAGTAAGAAGCCTCAAAAGGTTCAAGGCAGTGCTCTTCAGTAGTAAAATCTATCTTATGGTGTCTCATCCTAGAAGAGACTTCCTTCTTAACAAAGACTTGAACGAAAAGAGAGCTGGTTGGATTGCCAAGGTCATGGAGTAAGACGTGGAGATCAAGGTCACTAAGCTAGTAAGAGGTAAAGGCTTGTGTGAGCATATGGTCGATGACCTTCATGAAGACAAAGAGGTCATCTTGGTAACACAAGATAACCCACAAACAGAGCACCTCCACCTCACATTAGTTGGCTCCATGATATGACACATTTTTTGCTAACAGGTTAGTGCCCTCAAGGTATGGACAAAGCAAAAGAAGGTATTTCAGACTTCAGTCCATACCTTATGCATTGGTTGATGGAATTTTATTCAGAAAATACCTCAATGCAGTGCTCCTAAGGTGCATAGATAATGACCAAGCAACCAAGCTTTTGGGGCATTTCTATGATGGACTTGCAGGAGATCATTTTGCACCTAGGACTATAGCAGCAAAGATAATGAGGGCTGATTATTACTGGCCCAACCTCTTCAAAGATGCTTATGCATAGGTGAGGAAGTGTCAGAAATGTGCTATCTTTATAGGTAAGCAAAGACTGGCAACTTTTTCTTTCAACCCGATTCAGGTAGAGCAACCATTCATGCAATGGGGTTTGGATTTCATTGGAGTGATCAACCCTCCATCAAGTGTGGGGCATAAGTGGGTACTTATCACAACTGATTACTTCACCAGATGGGTGGAAGCCATTGCATTGAAGGAAGCCAACGAAAGTGCAGTCTTAGATTTCTATGACAACATCGTGACCAAGTTTGGTGTTCCATCCACTATCATCTTTGATAATGCATTAGCTTTTCTCGGTCTGAAAACAAGTGAATGGGCTCTCAAGATGGGCATCTACCTTAGCACTTCTTTCAATTATTATCCTCAAGGAAACGGGTTCGCTGAGTCCACGAATAAAAATTTGCTGAGGATCATCAGGAAGACTATGGAGGAGAACCAGAGGACGTGGCACACCAATTTAAAGATAGCCTTGTGGGCTGACAGGGTAACTCCTAAAGCTATTGTTGGCAATTCTCCATATGTTCTAGTATATGGACGGGAGGCCAAGTTACCCATTTCTCTTTAGATGCCTGCATTAGAACTAGCCCATTAGCTGGAGCTGTTGGAAGATGAACCAATGAATGTGAGATTGGCAGAACTCACAGAACTTGAGACAAGAGACCTTGCAATGAAGATGCTAGAGTCACATCAGGCTCAGGGCAAAAAAGCTTTTGACAAGAGAGCCACGACAAGGGACTTCAAGGAGGGAGACCTGGTCCTCAAATGGGATTCAAATAGGGCCAAACCAGGGAACCATACCAAGTTTGACAGCTTGTGGAGTGGCCCTTATTTGATCCACATATGCGAACAACATAATGCCTTCCAGCTCGCCCAATTAGATGTAGAGGTATTACCCATCCCAGTCAATGGGATTCATCAGAAGCCCTGCTATTAAGAGTTTGCAGTCGTTGTATATGTTATTGTACATTTTGTATAGCTTTTCATGCGTTCCTCCAAGTGCCTTGTGCACATTTCCCTTCTGTTCTGTTTTTCCTTTCCTTAAGTGCCTTGGGCACTTTGTTTTGTGTTGTTTTGTTTCGCTCTTGTTGTCCTTGTTGCTTCAAGAGGAGGTTCCAGGAAGGGGTCAGCCTTGTTGAACCAAAGCAGAGACTCCATGCCCAATGGACTAGACAAGGCAACATGAGCTAGGTTCTCAAGCATAGCAGGCATGCTTCATTGCGAGTCGCCAGAAATGTTGGCCATTTTTTGGCCCACATACCAATTTTTGCCTAAGTATGAGAAGATAGACTTTCAAGAAGGAAATGGCGAGTCTTTAGAAGACTTCAGATTCTTGGCAGCCTATGACTTAAATGGCTTTATAATTTGCAGAGTTACAAAACTCCGAAGTAGTAAGTAACAAGGTGTTAAGGACCCGAAATGGTCTTGAACAGAAGTCTTTGGGTTTTTCAAAGGGAACAACTTCGGGTTTTCAGGGCAACACAACTTTTCACTTCATGAGTAATCAGTGATGAGAAACCCGAAGTAAGAAGCTCCAAAAGCCCCAAATTGGTCATGGGCAGTCCAAATCGAGTTTTCGGAAGCGAGTGACCTCCTAAGTTGCAAGTAATGAGACATCAAAACCCCAATTTGGTCTTTAAAGGTGCTTCTCGGGTTCTCGAAAGGACAAGTCTTCTCCAAAGAATACTCCAAGGGTCATTGACAAATCCGATGGGCATTTCCTTCTCCAAGTGGACAATTGCAAGTTTGCCGAAGGCTCTTTTGAGCTTCGGGAAGACCATTTCAAATTTTTTGAAGGGTATATTTCCCTTCGGAAAAGACCATTTGTAGAAGCCCTAAGGGTCCCTTACCCTTCGGGAGAGTCCTTACAAAACCCTGTGGAAAATAATTCCGAAGGAAAGGAACAAAAAACCAAAAGTCTGAAGGGTATGTTACACTTCGAAAGGTGCCATTGACAAAGTTCCGAGGGGCCATTTTCAATTGTTCTGAAGGACAATTTTCAAAGAAAGAGGACCATTTCAAAATTCCAGAAGGGTATTTTTCCCTTCGGGAGGACCATTTTCAAAAGCCGAAGTGCACTTTTCTTGGCGGGAGGACCATTTGCGGAAGTCCGAAGGGACATACAAGAAGCCCGAAGGGTCTCTCGCCCTTCGGGAAAGTCCATTTTGAAAAATCCGAAAGGCGACCGAAAAAGAAAGATCCTTTAAGGGAAGGAACAAAAAAAAAGTTCTAAGGAATTCCTTCGGACAAATTGTCCCAAGGAATTCCTTCGGGAGATTTGCTTGAGACAAATAGATCTTGAAGAACAAAGGAGCCCTTAGAGTCCGAAGTTGGAGAGATCAGAAAGCCCGAGTTACTCTGCATAGAGTAAATCGAGATTCTTCAATGACTTAGCTTGTAAAGCTTTATAAGTCAAGTAGCTTTGAAAACCCGAATTACACAACAAAGAGTAGATTGGGTTTCCAACACTGCTTGAATTAATAAGCTCAGTCCAATGGCATTTTCTAAGGATTGATAGTGCAAGGGAGTCATGATCGGACAAATGAGAGGCTGCCAAGTGGCACAAAGGCATCCACAACACAGGGCAAGGATCCAAGGCAACTTCCAACGACCAATCAGTGCAAATGGGAGTCTAAGCGGCTAGTAGTTGGGAATTTATGAAGGTTCTCGTCCTTCAATATGGCTCGCTCTTGACAAATGACCGTCCAACGTAAAAACGGCATGGTTCGACCAGTTTTTCAACACATAGAGACCTGCGTCCCTTTTCAATAGGACACGTAAAGGGGAAGGTCGCCATGCCATCTTTAATACAAAGATCAATGCAGTCGTGCCATGAAGCGACGTTCCAACTGCCCACGACATGGCTTCTCAAAATCTACCAAGGGAGCGACTTGAATTCTGGAATGGCTCAAGGAGATTGTGCGGCAAACCTGGAACGGTGCATTTCGTGGCAAAAGGAGGACGACGATGGCGGTTGCAGGAAATTATGGTTTCCATTCCTAGTTTCTCACGCATTCCCATCTTCTCTTCCCCCTTTTCTGTTATAAATAGAGGCCTTGGAGCCAAGAAAATATCTTTGGACTGGCGATAAAGTTACTTTGCCAAAATCGCTTTGTAAAAGACCTTTTGAAGCAATAAAGATTAATTTTTATCTCTCTTGTCTGAAAAAATTGTGTTGAGCAAGCTTGTGCACAATGGCTTTGTGAAGAAGTGTTCTTCCATGCCCATTGTCCTTGCCTATTTTTAGGTGTTTTCAAGTTAATTGCAGGTCTGGACTTGAGCTCTTTCTGCCATTAACGGACACTTGGTGTGGATTTCGAAATTTCTCTTTGCTTCATGTATGGTCCAGTGAGCCTAGTTTATGAAATACTTATGGAAATTAACTGGTTGTGAGGTTGTGTAAGCAAAATTTATCTTATGCTGAATTAGTGTTGATTCACAAATTAAGTGAATCATTTCTTTTGGTGCATCACCTCCCTTAGCTTAGATTTCCTTTAATGTTATCCTTCTATCCTTTTTCCTTACCCAACAATAGATATTAATGTGGGAATCAAGAGCTGAAGTGAAGCATTTGAGGAACTAGCCTCATTAAAAAGCCTAGAGGTTCAACTTCAACATAGGTATTCCACAACCTGAGGTTGTTTCCATGCTTGTAGCTGGAAGTGAGAGACCCTGAAAAACTCTCCCACAAAGGGTGCAATTCCAAGCTACAACAAGACCCAGCTATGCAAATACTATTAAAGTATATAAAGTCCTCAACCAGAAAAATCCCTTGCTCTGCAAGCCTTTGCAAATCCCAAAAGTGATAAGAACAACTTATCACCCCCATCACAAGCTCTCCAGTTCACAATGACACATTTCTAATTCTGCACCCTTATCTCATGCTCTAGGCTCCCAACCATAACCTCTTTCCTAGATTTAACACCCATCATATTCTACACTAAGCTGCCCCATCTAAATCCTCCTTTCCTCACCCCACGTATGATCTAGAAATGCATGATATATATAATTTCCCTCTACGTTCCCAGGAACCACCTCATTCTTCTAACATTCAGCATCCTACACCTTACCAGGACCAAACAAATTATAAACTACATTCAGCAATCACAAACATGGACTTAAACATGACCAAGGTCTGTGCGCCAAGGCTGAACGAATTTGCACAAATTCAAGGGGTATAGCGAAATCTCGCAGAGGACTGTAGATGCAGTATCGAATTCCTACTGGGGAAGGTCCCCTGTGGCAACACCCCTGCAGCTCTACCCATCACACCTGCAAGTGAAAAAGAACCAGCTCAACCTCTTCCTCCAGTCCCGCTCTTCATGTCCCCTGGCCCCATTGTGACCACCTTTGGCACTTCGTCAAGCACTGTTAGGATGAGGTTATGCTAGGTCACTGAGCCGTGGTTCCCGGCTACCCCACTCCAGGTTTATCTCCAAAGGAGAAAAAAGATGAGAAAAGCACCCGAAGGATTACGTGGCTCTCTCAACGGGGACTGACAGAAACAGCTTATAACAGGCTTCCAACATTTTCATAGATTTCAAGTTTCAATTTCTAATTACATCTTAGAGTCTCTCAAAACAAAAACAATTATATCTGGCATTGTGTTGCCTTCTATATTTCATTGCTAGAGTTTACTGGTTATAACTAGTTCTAGTGTCTATCCTGCTTAGTAAACTTTTGGACTTTGTTTTTCTGGTTAGTATCAGCCACTTTGTGAGCTGTTTTTTTACTCAGTTGTTTTTTATTTTATATATATATATATATGATTTTCATGTTGATGGACAGTTTTTCCTTGGTTAATTCTCCTCTCTGACTTCTCTTCTTCATCTGCGTTTTCTTTATACTTCTGTCTACTGGGCTTCATTTGCTCTGTCACTTGCTCAAATTCATATGCACTTGCTATGCATATTTATTTTTTACTTGAATGGCCAGGGACAAATGCTATTTTCATTGTGTGTACGTATTTCAAGCTTATCTATCATCCAAGTTAAGGGGTTCAAAATCCTGCATCGCCTTCCAGTGGAAGGAGCTCACAGTAGACCAAAATATGAGTCCAAGTGAAATCATTTATGCAAATCATAACTCTCTTATGTTGGCATGCTTTTTCCTGCACAAATCCAAACGAGGAAAATTCACTGTAGTTATTTAATTTTTTTTCCCTCTCATCAATGGATGCTGATGTATACTCCAATATTGATTATGATTATTCTTAAAAAATACATATGGATACAGTTAAGTATCAAGCATATGTGCAAAGGGTGTTTTTTAGTTTTCAAAAGAGCATGTACACGTTTAATTATAGAGGCCTTATTTTTGGAATTCATTTTCAGTTTAACACCTAAACTATAATTCCTGTGTGCATCTTCATGTCATTTCCTGATACCTTTTGTATTTGCTGATGCAATAATTTAGAAAAGGCTCCGAAGGCAAAGGAATAGCGAAACTACAGAAGTTGCTGTCACATCCCAACAAAATTATAGGTGTTGTGCTTCTCCTGAATGTGATAACTGCATATGGATGCTGGTATTATGATTACAACCAGGCACACACATAAGGCAAAAAATATAAGCTTCATCTTAATTTAAGTGTGTTCTAAGTACTTATTCACCTTATACATTCCAGAGCTATTTACTGTGGTGCTGGTCTTTGCAGGCTTCATTGTTCAGCATTAGATTTAGCTGGTCCAGTATGTGCCCCTGGAAACCTACCATATACTGCTAATGAAATATTAGAGTCGAAACAGGTGAACAGATCTTCTTGCCTTGTCCAAGTGATTGGGAGAAAATATATGCAGGATTTATCCAATCTAATGTCTCCAATGAATGCTTACATGATCCCTTGTGGCCATGTTAACAGTGGAATGAAATTCCTTCGACAGGAATAGCTCATGAAGATCAGGCCAAAGATTATCTTGCTATGGGATTTCAGTCAGTGAATATTAGTGGCAAGGATATAGAGGCTAGAAGAATGTGTTTGGGCATCATGCAAAAAGAGGAAAACTTTGTAGTTGTTAATGGAGTTAGGAAGAGACAAGTTGAAGATGATTTAAGCTCATTCGATGATGTTGGAGTTGAGGCAGAGAATTTTCTTGATGCTCTTACCACCATGGAATCAGAGATAGAAACAGATTCTGAGTGTCAGATTACACAGGAGGTAGATTCTGACAAAATTTCTCAGCATAGAGAAACTGGATCACATAAACAACCTGTAGGATACTATGGTTTTCAAGATGCGCAATTCATCTACAATGCCAAATCTGCTGGTGGTGTTGCAAATATTAAATCAAGCATAGCCTCAGAAAAAGGATCAACTGCTGATCTTGACAGTGGCAGCCAGGGTACCATGGTTGCAAATTGCGTCTCTTCCAAATGTGGTAACATTGTGTGGACAACTGATGCCTCCAACGTGGAAGTAGTGCATGATCATAACAATGTCACACTTTTTGCTCCGGCTTCAGATGCCATGCCTGTTATAAGTGACAACTTTGTTGAGACGCTTAATGCTGTTCTGAACCATTCATCCTCTTTTGCATTCACAAATTCAGAGCTAACTTCCATTCTTGGTTGTGTCCATGTATCTGAAGACTGTAGAGAGAAAGAATCAACAGCTGATCTTGACAGTGGTTGTAATTGTAACATTGTTCAGACAACTTATTCCCCCACCAAAGCAGTATTAGATGATCATCTTGATGTTAAACCATTTGCTACTACTGCATGCGATGTTCCCATCAAAAGGACGAGTGTTGTTCAGAAACCGGATGATCTGCTGGACCGTTCATCCTCTTTTGCATTCTCAAATTTTGTATTGCCCAATGTTTCTCTAAATGCTACACCATCTGCCTGCTTTGACACTGAAGATGATTTTTTCAGATTTGTTACCCCTGAGTTATCCATCATGTATAGTGATGTGAAATTTGCACCGTCAATTCTAATTGAAGAACCACTCACCGTGTTAGAATCATCTGCAGGAGTCACTGATGTGGAGTTTCAAATATGCTCTTCTAACGTTGAAAAACTTGATGATTCACAACTATCTTTGATATCTGGATATTCTAACAGAATCAAATCAGCATCTGTCTCTGAAGCTCCTAAACATAAATCTAACAAGGAACTTGAAAACAATCTTGTTCCATTGATACCTCCAGATGCTGGTGAAATTGAATTAGAAGCTTGCTCTGATGTGTCTGAGTTAGCTTCTTGTCTTCACGATGTGCAAAATGAACGTTCGTATGCTGAGTTAGAAGTTGATTATGCAAAAAATGAAATCCTGGGGGACTGTGTTTCTTGCGAAAAGACTTTTTCTGAACATGAAAATTCATCTACTACATTAGCTGGATGTATATCTGCTCAATCAGAGATTGAAGAAACATGCATGGAATCTCCAACTGAAAACTTACATGGTAAGCATTCTACTGAGCTCTGGGCCAACCTGTTCTCGGATTCTATGAATGGTAAAGTGCTTGAATCTAGCATGGATGTTAACTCAGTTGGCAATCGAGTGCTTGATGTTTCATACCCCAACAGTGCACTTCAAATGATATCTGTTCAGATGTGTGAAGGTTCATCAGACACTTCAGCAATAATGTCAACGTCGTCAAATCATAGAGAGTTTGGATTTCATCCCAAGTTACGAAGTTTTCAAGTTCCTGTAAACTACATAAGTGAACCATTACCTGAAAATAAGGAATGTTATGGTGACATGTTGGGAGATAAGCTGATCTCTAGGGCTGATAAGTCAAAGGTGGTTGGTACTGTCCTTGAAAATAATTTGAATCCTGACATTCTCATGAAGGATATCCCTGTAGGTATGACCCAAGCTGAGTTTGCTAGTGTTGGGCATATTAATTCACCTTCTGGCTCTGCCTCATCGACCAGTGATTGCTGTGGAAGATCAATAAATGAATTTAAGAAAGATAAAACTGAAGCTTTTGTCATTGAAGAGGCTCCTGCTATTAGTCGCTATACCATGTCCCCTGTTTCTTTCTTCCATTCTCAATCCCTTGCAGAATCCACTGATGCTGGGTCACACAATTTTTCCAGTACAGAGATAAAGACAGGGCCCCTCGCTGAAATCGAAACTGGAAGGCTTCATGATATACCCGCTGCAAGCTCTGCTGATCGTGTTCTCCTTGACAATCAACCGCACAATGAATTGGTCACTTCTAGTGCTGTGTTTCAAAGCCATCGTGTTGGTGAACGACATTGGGGTTATGCAAAGGAAGGGTCAGTCTCAAGCCTTAGTCATGTTGGTGCAAAGGGTCACGACCTATCTTCTCCTCAAGATCAGATAAATATTTCCTCCTCTCAGCCTGCTATAGGATCTCCTTTCTGTAATTCCTTTGCTTGGAGTGATTATTGTCCAGAAATTCTGAGTCCAGAAAGGAATTCATCTGATATCAAAACCACCAATCTATCACCTTCATGTTTGTTGCCAGAACCTGCTATTCCACTCCAAAAGGAATTGGAGGAAAAAGGTATTGCTTATTGTACTTCTCCATTATCAAATAATCTTGAGAAATCCATAGATGAAATGCAGTCCTTAAAATTGTTATACACAGCCGATGGTTTTAAAGGTGGACATCAAAGAGGCCATGTTGAGCATTCTTCAGTCTCATTTAGTGACCATACTATGGAACTTGCTACTGCATCTGCAGTGTTCCCTGAAATTAGTGTGAGTACTGCTGAGAAGCTTAGTTCTTCAATAATTCCGTTGATTTCTTCATTGACAAACTCATTAAGTCCAAGCACACCCAGAGAATCGACACTGACGAAACTTGATGATGGCAGTGTAGAGGCAGGACATAACAGCAACTTCATTCAACCATCTCCGAGGCCTTGGACATCCACTGAACTTTCTTTGTCTGCCTCTCAGGGTAATAACTTTCATGATATGGTTTTCAGTACATGTCAGTGTGAGTCAGTAGGTTCTGAAGACTTAGTTTCAAGCTCTCTAGTTACAGAACCTAAAACTCAAGGGAGCATTTCACAGGAGACACCACCACCACCTCCACTTCCTCCTTTGGATTGGTGGATGACTAGACCCCACAAAAGATCCTTATCATCTATCAAATCAGCTGCACCTCCTGCACCGCCTCCTATTCCATCAAAGCATAGTATACCTGCACAGAATTCAGAATCTCAAAAGACTTATATTGAAAGGAATGATTCACTCATAAAGGCCATCGCTTCACATGACAAAAGCAGGGTATTTCTCCTCTTTTAAAACTGTTTTTGTTTAGAAAATTATTATGTATGAGTAGAGTTCTTGAATGCCTTTCCACTATTTAAGAATTGTCAAATTAGCTCTTACAGGTAAACTATAAATGTTTTCTGCAGCTAAGGAAAGTAATACAACAAACCCAGTCACTAAAAGTCAAATCCTTAACTGAGAGAGAGGAGTTACTTAAGCAAATAAGGACTCGGGTTTGTAGCTGTGCCCATTGTTGTATCTTTTTGGTTTCTTTAATTAACTTATGTTTTTAAACTATAATGTGTTAATAAACTACGTTCTTGATGTCCTAAGATATTCTTTTTATGTTTTTCAAAATTTAGTTTCCATCCAGCTCACGGCTTTTAAACTTTGTTGAGTTTGTTCAACTTGCATGAGTAGCTAAACTATTTCTGGAGTACCTTGTCAACATTATCTGAATAGTTTGGTCTTTGGTTTCATTGGCCAGTCTTTCAGCTTGAGACGAACAATTGTGGAAAAGCATGAAATTCCTAGACCGGCAACAAATATTAATGTTACAGCCATCCTGGAAAAGGCTAGTGCTATTCGAAAGGTTAGACATGAACTTGATTGTGTTCCTCGTTATTTATGCCTATGCCATCACGTGACAGTCAGCAATTTGATATCTTAAAAAACTTCTTGTTTTAATTGCAGGCTGTTGGAAGTGAAGACGATGAAGATGATGATTGGAGTGACGTCTAAATTCTGTTTTGTGGTATTCGTCATCTGCTGTTGCTTGTATGATTGCTATTATTATGTAAGACTCATGTTACCAAAACATGGTAGGAATAAAAAAGCCCCTTTTCCCTCTTTTTGCTAGGCTTAAAATTAAACATTAATCTTTTTGTGTCAACCTAATCTACTAACTTTGGGGTATATTTTCCTGTAACGCCATCCTGTTCTTCTGGGTGTTGTATCTTTATGCCATTTGTGGTTATGACGTGTCTCCTAATGTTGGTCTTTTGGAGATGCGATCTTTCTGGTTTTCAAACCCCCAACTTCTTATTTTGTAATGTTGTTGACAATGCTCTCTGTAGTATCGTCATGGAAGGTTTTATGCAGAGCTCAGTCCTTGTCGTATGAGTTGGAAAATGGTCAAAGATGTTCTAGAGTCCTGCCTTGAGGCTTTATAAACTGTTTAGATAGATTAGATCTCTCTTACGTTATTAGGGAAGTTGACAGAATAGAATTCTGGGTTCTTCTGTCCTTAAGAGTACTTGCATGTAATGTTCATTTGTGAATATAATATAAATCTCTTAATCAGCAAAGAAAAACTAACCTACTTGCCAACCCAAGTCTATCATCTGCAACAACTGTTCTCCTATTGACTACATACAAACCAAGAACGTGAAGAACAAAATGAAGGCATATACGTAAGATAAAGAGAGAAACATTTCTATGCTACCATAAAAAAATAAAAACTTTTTTTCGTCATTTTTACTAAATTCCTGTTTTTTGGGGTTCCAACGTTTTAATTTTATTTTTCCTTTGAACATGGCTACTAGTGATCGCCCACTTCCTGTGTGATTTACTGTTGGGAGTTTTTGTGAACTGTAAAAATCTTCTAATGAAAACGAACGTCTTTTTACTTTCTGCTTCTTTTTTGTATCTGAATCAGATTTATTTATCGTCATTTTGTTGATCTAATTCTTGATTTGATTCATTGCCATAGGTTTATAAATATAGGTCAGTTCAACTTGAATAACTACAGATGCAAGTTTTTAAGGTTTCCACCAAGTGAGACGCCAATTTGGTGATAACTACAGATGCAATATACCTCTATGTTCCTGATGGCAATATCAGTGGATGATGATGGCATGATTCCTTCTTAAACAGAAGTTCCTTTGGTGGACGGTTAATTTTAGAACTGCAAAATCTTCAGTGTAACGGTAAAATCATCCATACTGGAAATTTTACTCAAATCTGGAGAAGAATCTCGGAGTTCAAGTGCGGGACTAGAATAATCTAAATGGGAACACAGTATGACATTATCGAGGCATTCCTGTTGCATTCACATCTGACTAAAAACAGCTGTTTATAGCTGTATTGGACTCGCACTGTTTCTGCCAGGAGACTATTATATTGCTAGTGTTCACTCTTGCCAATGTCAATGAGAAGTCGCGCAGAAGCAAGTTACTGTAGATTTGGAATGTTGTTTGTTGTGGCCTTTACTAGTAATGAAACGATTAGAGCTGAAAACCAAGAGGATGTAAGACTTGGGAGGAATGGTACTTTTTCTATAGCTAGATTGTCTGATGCAGGTCTTCGGTTCTATCTTAGAAGCCTGTTAAATTTTGGGAAATCATCTTTTACTGCTCATCATTACAGTTGCTGTGTTCAGTGCTTTTTCAAGGCTTGCAATTATTCAAGGAGAAACTGCGTAAATCGGCAGCTCAAGGGATGCTTCTTTATTCCACATAAAAAGAGTTCATTATGAAAGTTTTAGTATCGCAACAGATTTGGGATTACCATGAAAAATGTTTTCCCAGCTACTGCATGAAGGTGTGGTCATGTTTCCCATACTAGATTCCTAATTTTCCAGTTCGCCAAAACTTCATATTATTATCCAGTGCAGGAATTCATGATGTTCTGATGTAGATGTATTCTTTTTCTCAGAAATTCATTTGTATCCAATTGAACTTGTAATGTGCCTGTTGACGCAGCAGGAAGGTGCAAGAGACACAAAAAGAACACACACCACTCTATAAAGTATAATAACATAGACTCACAAGCATTAATCTTGCAAACGAGACGGATTTAGGATCCCTCTTATTCTTTCTACAATTATCCACGTTTGAGAGGGTTTTACATGTTTTCCACGAATTTTACTTTTAATTAAAAATAAAGAAGTAAAGGGGGTGAATTCAGACAGGTAGAGAATGCGTGCTCGCAGATCCCCCCGAGGTCCAATTCCCACGAGGTACGGAAAAAATGGGATAATTGTTCTTTCTAAAAAAAGGGGGATAACTAAAGTTACCTTTAGCAAACAACAAATCTGCTGTCCTTTTTTCTTTCATATCTTATTCTAATGCCACTTTTGAAAGTAGCTCCAACAATTATCATCAACAGATCAAGGAAATGAAAATACTAAAAAACTAGACGTAACTTGATTAGTTATTGAACATATTAAGCAAATAAGGAAGCAAAGTTAAAAATTAAACTAACAATATGCACCTGGTGGGTGTTATTCTATGTCTATTTTTAATGAAGTGACTGATTTTCTCCTTACACTGTTTAATTCTGACATGAAAACATTGTCCATTGTCACGGAACCTATGGTTATTGGTTAGCAATATTGTTTGAAAATGTGGAATGCCCAACAATTTAATGAATGTCCATATAAATAAAATTGTACTCAATTTCATGACATCGCATTCAATTTATCATCTGTACAAGTTTTTATGAAATGGAAAAACTGAGTTAGCATATAGCTCAATAGGATTAATGCAACAACCTCAAAGGTGGTGCTTCGGATGCTCAAATGTTTGAGACTTTCTTGGTTACTTGATATTTTTTTAAAAAAAATATTAAATACTACATACTGCACTTGCTTGAAAAACTTTGGATTAACAGTGACCACTTCTTCAATTTCCTTGGAATTTTGGGCTTCATCTCTGAGGCTTCATTTCCATAATTAATATCCTTCCTTTTCTATTCTTGTGAATGAGTTGTGGATGTAGCTCCTAACAACTATATTGACATTGTCCAATCGTGTAACAATGTTTACTCTTGAGAACATTTTGCACGGGGCTCCTTTATTTCTCAAGCTTCATCTTTCTTAAACTACAATGAGCTTTATTTATTTGTTAAGAGATAAAAGCTTTGTTTTATTAGCAGCGTCCTCCACTAATTTAAATATTTGTTACAGATAAAAGCTTTGTTTTATTAGCAGCTGCCTCCACTAAATTAAATAAATAACGTATGTATAAAACGAAGGTTGGTAAAGAAAGAAAAACAAGATAGTGGATAATTTAAAAGTTTTTCTTTTATTTTAAAAGGATAATTTATATAAGTTGGTTTCAAATAAAAGCTTTTATATTTAAAAGGAAAATTTGGGAGTTAAAAAAAAACCCACCAAAATATTTTATTTGAATATTCAAGGTAAACACTAATTTAAATATTGAGAAGTAAGTTAAACCTAATGTTGAAGCTTTTATAACACTGTAAACATGGGAATGAAGATTTGAAATGATACTACAACAATGGCAATTGAAAGAGCTTCACATAGTTGGACAAATTAGTGGTAAAATGACAGCGTTTGTATTGGATTTTCTTCTACTTTTGATAATGGGTTGTTCAATATTCACTTCTTTCTCTTTTTCTTTTCTATGTATGTAATGAGCTCTTTTGAGCAAAGGGTTGATTCATTGGATTTTAATTAAATCTTTGTATTTTTTTTAATTCAATATCTAAGTCTTTGTTGCTTCTCATATAAGATTTGTTTCGAGGCATTTAAAGCAAATGAAATGTGAACTATGTGATTTATAATGCAATTAATAAAAGTTTATGTGGTTCTTGTTTGTCTACCCTTTAACATTCTTCTTGGGTCTTTTAATCCCGTTTCTATTTTTGGATTAAATTTCACCTATTTGGATTTGTTGCCTTATGTTGTGCTCACTTTTCTTTTTGCATGATAAATAACTATGTATTTGTAGAGATAAGGAATCAATCCATCTTATTTTGGTCCATCACTTCCTTTTTTAATTTATATATTTTTTTTGTAAAAAAATATATTTTTGTAAGAGCTTTAATGTTTCCACAATCTATAAAAATGATGTTTGTTCTTGATGATGAATCACAGTGGTTGATTCGAAACGTGTCATATCTCAAAGCACATACACAGTTTTTTCCTAGAAATTATTTTGCTCATTGTATTTTTATGAGTAAGAACATAACCAATTCTCTTTAGAGATTGTCTTACAAGAATAGTCCAATATTGGTAAGACATTCCACGTTGCAAGACTAAAATGTGGACTACATTCAATTAGGTATTTTAGACCATCAACATTGATATTGTTTTCTTTTTAGCAATCTCCCATATAATTTTAATATATAATGCCTTTGGACTAATTTCGTCGATAAAATGTGCTTTATAAAGTGCTTGCTTCTTGTACAAATATCACTAATAGTGATGCAATTCAATTAAAAAAATTATTGTACTAATGATATTTTACCTTATGTTCAACATACAAGCATCACAAGTAGATTGTCTTATGGCATGCGTTGGTAGGGAGAGGAACACTTTTGACTTCTTACCTTCTATACTATTTTTAGTTGGTAAATCTTTCAAAGCATCTAATGATCTCTTGATATGAAAACAAGTACATGTCACATTTCCAAAAAAAAAAGATCTAAATACACTTGTGGAAGACATCTATTATTTAACACAAATACATGCTTTAGTTGCAAATGGATTAATCTTACATTGGTAAGAATAATAAGACAAGTGTAACTTATACGACATTACATCCTTCAAAAAAATTCTATTGGGGAAAGAGGCTAGTGTAACATGGCTTATTAGATTACAAGATAATTACGACACATCTAATTTCGATAAAATAAGCATCACATTACATTTAAAATACAAAAATGATTCCTAATTAATTTGTCCAAGTCTAAAAGGAGGGAAACACACAATTTAGAAGCATATCTTGAATATTGGGAAATCTCATGAGAGTCGTTACGATAAGAACACATAAATGCACACCCAACAGAAACAATGACTTTGCCTAGAAAATTGGCAATGATAAGAGATGAATGCACGAAGGGTGACATTCATGTTTGGTGTGGAACATGAGTGACATTCTTGGCATATGAAAGACAAGGCATAATGTTTTGATGACTATGCTTGCATGCCTTGAAAAAACCAATTTCTTCTACTTGCATTAGATTGGCAATATCTGAAATTTAAAAGAAAAAATAAACATTTTGGAGCCTTTGCTAAGGCTTCATTGGGGTTTAAAGCATCTTCTAAATATCAAGCCTCGAAACAATGAACAATATAAAAAACACTAGATTGCATAATCGAAAGCAATTCCAATGACATGCAAAACGTAGGTTGGGTGTGCCAAAAGTGTTCCACTACAAAAGAGAAATACTAGCTTTAGGAAATGATAAATTTTCTAATGATTATTTTATCTCTCTAGAATCCCTGAGTGCTCAATAAAATTCCAACAATATGCTATAATATCTAGATGTAAATTAACTACAATGCTTGTGTATTTATAAAAAAATGGATTCAAATCAGGACTTTATTTGCATACCAACATACATAACAATGATCTAAAAAGTGAAAAAGAAGGGACCATAAACACAAGTGCCTCTGACCAAAAGGGGCCACTAAATGGCTCAAGAGTGTGGGTGACTCTCTAAATTGATCTAGAAGTGTCACTCATGCTCTTGACACAAGTCTCGAGACATTTAAAGACATAAGAGAGAAAAAGGGGGAAACATGATGACAACAACCAAATGTGCCAATTAATATATAAAACCACACTAAAATCACACAATTTAAGAACTATAGGTGTCTACATGTTTTCTCACTTTGATGTTTATGGGTGAGCACATACATATGAAAGTAGAAAAGAAGACATGGTATAGATATAAAACCTTATGCCTAAATCTCTAAAAAGGAAATCAATTATCTTAGGAACTTGTAAAAACATTCTTCTTTTTATACACACACATGGGTGAGTGCCAAATAATAATAATAATAATAAATACTATAAACTTGACGCATTGAAAACAAGTTAGCGTCTAAACCACATAGGAATGTAATTGGAGTACATCCTAGAGTCAAGTCAATTAAATAACACCTTAACTATATGTCTCAAGTCAATGGCAATTGAAGTTAGGAACCCTATTAGTTTTGGGCCTTCAATCCATTGCATCATATATAATTTGTGTACTAAAACATCAATAACAACCAACATAACAAGATAGATATATATGGAACATAGTTGCCCTCCTCAAGATTCACAAAGAGCACGTGGAATGATAAAAATCATATTTCAAGAAAGATAGTAATATTGCCCTTATGAGGTAATGCCATAAAATGCCATGTATCATCAATGAATATATAATATCATAAAAAATACAATATAACATGATCAATAACAACAAAAATTGCATGCTAGATATTATCATATGGCAACATTAGTCATCATACCATCACAATTGATTTGTAGACACTTAATTTTGGTACAAGACCCTTTTCCATAGTCTTTCCCATGTAATGTCATATTTTCCACACATGTATACTTCCTTGTTTATCTGACTTCTCCTACTCCACAATACCCCTCATTTGGTCCTAAGCCTTCCTAATGCATCTCACACTTATCTAAATCTATCAGTTCTCAACCTTGAGCCTACTTACACAAATCCTTATGTTGCTACTTGAATCACATATTGTAATTTCACATGGGATGAGATCATTGGTCTGCTGATCTTGCCTTAGATGGGATCGGTAGCTCATTGATCCTGTCCTTCATTTTGTGGGTCCTTCTACCTTTGATTGTGCTCCGTGTACCTTAATTATCACTTCTTACTATTGCCCAAGTTGACCTTAGTGTGAATTATGTCCTTGAGCATCCTCTTTATACCAATTCAATCAAAGCCATTATCCATGTGCATATGAGAGAGAGAGAGAGAGAGAGAGAGAGAGAGAGAGAGAGAGAGAGAGAGAGGAACTAAGAGTTCGTTATTATTCTTCATAATTCAAGTTAGTGTCAGTGTTTGCCATATCTTATGCTACACTTATGACATAGTCACATTTGTGCATCACCCTATTATATGGAAATAAGGTTTAGGCATATCACATGTACTTGTATCTTCACATATAGGAAGAGGAGGTTCAAAACGCTTACTCGAGAATCCATTCACATTGCATAGCACTACATTGATGTCTAATTACAATGTATGGGATATGTAGATACAATTACCACAGTGGTTTTCCAACCCATAATTTTGTTTTTGTGATTCGATAACTAGTTAGGAAAAATAAGGAAGAAGGCATCATTTTTGCCCATCAGATTAGGTAAGCATAGGTATAGACAAGTACAACATCTAGTGTTGCATAAACATGAAATAATTTAGAGTTTGAAAGTCAATGTATGACATGTTTAATGTAGTGCAATATGTATGATGGTCAAATCAGTCGATCAATGATCTCACCCAAGGCACAATGACACAAGTGTTGATCTCATCCCTACAATGTCAAAGGCCCAAATTTTATGCACATGCAAAATATAGACCTACACAGTCCATATCCATACTCATGATTCTAGAAAATATTTAGGTGTGATTATTCCATCATCTTTTGTCTCTTTTCAAGGTCAATTTCAATTTTAATTTTAGTAGTTTCCTTTTGCTAGTTACACACATTTTAACCACTAGGACATGTTTGAAAGCATTGTTTTACGTTGTTGATGTTAGGGTGTGGAGCTAAAAGCTTCACCAAGGAGCATACTTAAACAGGTTCGGGTCTACACAGACGCCGGCGTCGGTCAGGAGCGACCGACGTCGGTTAGTAGCAGTTGCAGAGGCGCCGACGTCGGCGATATGGTCGACCGGCGACGGTCACAGGCGAACAGGCAGGAACCGATGTCGGTTACCTGCGTGTCCAGAAATCTATTTTCGTGGACGGCAGCGAGTGTTTGCATGATAAGTTTGAGTCGTGGACTCAAGCTTGCGTCTCTATTGTTAGCAATACTATTTTTAGAGCCCTTGTTCAAGAGGCTTAACTGTTTGTTGTAAGAGCATGCTCAAGTTTCCCTATTTCTATATGTAGGAAGATCTTCTTAGCTTAGAATTGTAGAGTGTGTGTAGAACTGTAAGAGTAGAACATTGTGAATGTTTGAAGGACAGTATAGAGTTGCATCAATCCAGGTTGTTGGATTTGAATGTACTTGAGAGTGAGCTCTTGAGGAATAGAGATCTAGTGAGAGATCTTGTGTGCATCTGAGAGAGGTGTGGAAGAACGAAGCTTCTTCATATTGTATTCCTATTGTAAAGAGTTTCAATACAAGTTTTCAGGGTGTTTTCTTGTATATCTTGTTCTGTGCTATTTATCATTTCAGTTACTTATCTATCTGATTTATTTCCGCGTTTATTGCTTTCACAAGTGTAATCTATTGTTGGTTTGATCCCCCAACAAGTGGTATCAGAGCCTTGGTTACAGGTTACAGGTTACAGATTACAGGTTGCTCACAGGTGTTTCTGCAGGAATTTCTGTTTGAGTGGGAGAAGCAATGGCAGAAGAAAGTAAGCTGAGAATGGAAAAGTTTAATGGCAAGAACTACCAACATTGGAGAATGCAGATAGAGGACTATCTGTATCAGAAGGATCTCTACTTACCGTTAGGTGGGATAGCAAAGAAGCCCAAGGACATGGAGGATGAAGAATGGGAAGTTCTTGACAGAAAGGCTCTTGGGTCTATAAGACTGAGTCTGGCCTCCACTGTGATATGTAATTTGTCACAGGCAAAAACAACGGTAGAGTTGATGACCACGTTAGCAAATATGTATGAAAAATCCTCAGCTTCAAATAAGGTATATCTTATGAAGCAATTATTTAATTTGCATATGAATGAAGGTGGATCTGTTTCTACTCATCTGAATGATTTCAATGGAATTGTTAATCAGTTAAGTTCTGTCAATATTGTATTTGAAGATGAAATAAAAGCTCTTTTGATATTATGTTCTTTGCCCGAAAGCTGGCATGGCTTAGTAATGGCAGTTTCTAATACTGCATCTGCATCAAATATTTTGAAAGTAGAAGATGTGGTTAGCGTTATCTTGAATGAGGAAATACGCAGGAAAAGCACAGAAGAGACATCTGGGAACGCTTTAAATTTTGAGAGCAGGGGAAGGCAAAAAGAAAAGAGCAAGAGGAGATCAAGATCTAAGTCTAAGGTGAGAGGAAGATCCAAATCCAGGAATGGCAGGAAGCCACAATGCTGGAACTGTGGAAAGATGGGGCACATAAGCAGAGATTGTTGGTCAAAGCCCAAGGAGGACAACCAACACGAAGGAAAGGAAGAAGCCAAAGTTGCAGGTATTGCACAGGATGCTTTAATTTTCTCTTTGCATAATAACATAGAATTTTGGGTATTAGATTCTGGTGCTTCTTTCCATGCTACCCCTAACAGAGAGTATTTCAGTGACTATATCCATGGAGATTTTGGAATAGTATACTTAGGGGATGATGAGCCTTGTAAGATTATTGGCAAAGGTAAAGTGCAGCTGAAGATGCAGAATGGCAACACATGGGTGTTGAGAGAAGTGATGCATGTTCCTAGTTTGAAGAGAAATTTGATTTCTGCAGGTAAGCTAGGTGATGAGGGTTGTACAGTAACTCTCACAGCAGATTCTTGGAAGGTGACCAAGGGTGCACTAGTTATGGCCAGAGGTAAGAGAGAAGGTACTCTCTACTTGTGTAATTGTGTTACTAACAAATTTCCTTCAGTTTTATCTACTTCAGGTGTGGATTGTAAATTGTGGCACTCAAGGCTTGGCCACATGAGTGAGAAGGGGATGTCAATACTTAAGTCTAAAGGTATGCTTTCAGATTTGAAAAGTATGGATCTAGAGTTTTGTGAGCACTGTGTATTTGGGAAACAGAAAAGGGTTAGTTTTCTCAAGACCGGGTCTACTAAGAAAAGGCAGAAGTTGCAGCTTGTTCACACAGACGTGTGGGGACCGGCTCAGGTAGCCTCTATTGGCGGATCACGGTACTATGTTACATTCATAGATGATGCCACAAGAAAGGTATGGATCTACTGTATTAAAAAGAAATATGATGTTTTTGAGACTTTTAAGTTTTGGAAAGCCATGGTTGAGAATGAAACAGGCAGAAAGTTAAAGTGCTTGAGATCTGATAATGGCGGTGAGTTCTGCAGTCTTAAGTTCAAATTGTATTGTTATACACAAGGAATCCGTAGGCAAAGGACGGTTCCAAGGACACCTCAGCAGAATGGTATTGCTGAAAGGATGAACAGAACTATCATGGAGCGTGCAAGATGTATGAGATTGCATGCAGGGTTGCCCTTAGAGTTTTGGGCAGAAGCAGTTGACACCGCAGTGTACCTGATTAACAGAGGACCTTCTACAGTTCTGGATGGTGGAATTCCAGAAGAGGCATGGACAGGTAAAAAGGTAGATCTTTCATATCTCAAAGTTTTTGGTAGTGAAGCCTTTGTGCATATAGATAAGGAAAATAGAAAGAAGCTTGATCCTAAGTCTATGAGGTGCACGTTTATAGGCTATGGCTCAGATGATTTTGGTTTCAGATTTTGGAATCTAGGAACTAACAAGGTAATCAGGAGCCGTGATGTTGTTTTCAATGAAAGAGTGATGTACAGTGATCAGATAAGGAAGCTGGATCAATCTGGGCAGAGCAATAGTGAATTGGACGAAGTTATGGTCCAAAATGAGCTCGCGGGAAAAAGAAATAATCACTTGCAGGAAAACACAGAGACCGACGTCGGCAGGGTTGTAACCGGCGTCGGCAGTACAGAAACCGATGTCGGTCATACAGAGACCGACGTCGGCAGACCAGGCACCGAGGTCGGTCAGGAAGAACCGACGACGGCGAGTGACAGGTCTACAGGTGGCCGAGGTCGGTCACTGTCAGAAAAATTGGGTGGACAGATTGTTGAAAACAAGTCCAAGACACCCACCAGGAGGTCTGAAAGGGTAAGTAAGCCTCCAATTAGATATTCTCCTTCCTTATATTATTTATTGCTAACCGATGGTGGAGAACCAAAAAGTTTTGAAGAAGCATTACAGGTGGAGTCCAGGAGTAAGTGGGAGCGTGGCATGGTTGAGGAGATGGAGTCCTTAAGAGAGAACCAAACATGGGATTTGGTTGAATTGCCAGCTGGTAAGAGAACACTGAAGAACAGATGGACCTACAGGTTGAAGGAAATTGAGGATGGTCAGATGCGATATAAGGCCAGATTAGTGGTAAAAGGATTTGCACAAAAGCCAGGTATTGACTTTGGTGAAATTTTTTCTCCTGTTGTTAAGATGACTTCAATAAGGGTTGTATTGTCTTTGGTTGCTTTTGAGGATTTGCATCTCGAGCAGCTAGATGTTAAGACAACATTTCTTCATGGAGATTTGGATGAGGAAATTTATATGGAACAGCCAGAAGGTTTCGAGGTCAAGGGTAAGGAGAAATTTGTGTGCAGGTTAAAGAAAAGCTTGTATGGCCTCAAGCAAGCTCCAAGGCAATGGTATTTGAAATTTGACAGGTTTATGACTGAGCATGGCTACAGTAGGTGTCAATCAGACCATTGTGTATATTTCAAGAGATTTGATAACGGTAGATATATTATTCTATTGTTGTATGTAGATGACATGCTGGTTGCAGGGTCTCACATGCAGGATATCTCTGAGCTCAAGGAGAAGTTAGCTCAAAAGTTTGCCATGAAGGATTTGGGAGCAGCTAAGAAGATCCTTGGCATGAGCATTAGGAGAGACAGGAAAAATCACAGGTTGATATTGTCTCAAGAAGATTATGTGAACAAGGTGTTGGAGAGGTTTAATATGCAGGATGCAAAACCGGTGAGTACACCTATGGCTGGACATTTTAAGCTAAGCAAAGAACAATGTCCCAATTCACATGATGAGGTAGAGTACATGAGTACAGTTCCATATTCTTCCGCAGTAGGGAGTTTGATGTATGCAATGGTATGTACTAGACCAGATATTGCCCAAGCAGTGGGAGTAGTAAGCAAGTATATGGCCAATCCAGGTAAGGAACATTGGAAAGCGGTTCAATGGATCCTTAGATATCTGAGAGGAACCAGCAGCAAGCACCTATGCTATGGAGGTTCAGATACTTCTCTACATGGCTATGTAGATTCAGATATGGCAGGGGATTTGGATGGCAGGAGGAGCACCACAGGTTATGTTTTTACTGTAGGTGGATCGGCAGTTAGTTGGATATCTAAGTTGCAGAAGGTTGTAGCCTTGTCAACTACAGAAGCAGAATACATTGCAGCTACAGAAGCTAGCAAGGAGATGATATGGATGACACGGTTCATAGAAGAGCTTGGAAGGGAGCATGGGAGTTGCAGATTGTACAGTGACAGTCAGAGTGCAATCCATTTGGCCAAGAACTCAGCGTTTCACTCTAGAACCAAGCACATACAGCTAAGGTACCACTTCATACGGCAGGTATTGGAAGATGGTGAGTTGAAGCTGGAGAAAATTCATACAGACAAGAATCCCGCTGATATGCTAACAAAGCCGGTTACGATGGAGAAGTTGAATCTTCATTCAACTTCTATTGGTCTTCATGATTGAGTTGAAGATGGAGGAGCAAGAAGATGATGCTGTACAGGTTGGTGCAGCTGGTTTATCTCCAAGTGGGAGATTGTTAGGGTGTGGAGCTAAAAGCTTCACCAAGGAGCATACTTAAACAGGTTCGGGTCTACACAGACGCCGGCGTCGGTCAGGAGCGACCGACGTCGGTTAGTAGCAGTTGCAGAGGCGCCGACGTCGGCGATATGGTCGACCGGCGACGGTCACAGGCGAACAGGCAGGAACCGATGTCGGTTACCTGCGTGTCCAGAAATCTATTTTCGTGGACGGCAGCGAGTGTTTGCATGATAAGTTTGAGTCGTGGACTCAAGCTTGCGTCTCTATTGTTAGCAATACTATTTTTAGAGCCCTTGTTCAAGAGGCTTAACTGTTTGTTGTAAGAGCATGCTCAAGTTTCCCTATTTCTATATGTAGGAAGATCTTCTTAGCTTAGAATTGTAGAGTGTGTGTAGAACTGTAAGAGTAGAACATTGTGAATGTTTGAAGGACAGTATAGAGTTGCATCAATCCAGGTTGTTGGATTTGAATGTACTTGAGAGTGAGCTCTTGAGGAATAGAGATCTAGTGAGAGATCTTGTGTGCATCTGAGAGAGGTGTGGAAGAACGAAGCTTCTTCATATTGTATTCCTATTGTAAAGAGTTTCAATACAAGTTTTCAGGGTGTTTTCTTGTATATCTTGTTCTGTGCTATTTATCATTTCAGTTACTTATCTATCTGATTTATTTCCGCGTTTATTGCTTTCACAAGTGTAATCTATTGTTGGTTTGATCCCCCAACAGTTGAATGGTATATCTCACTAGTGCATTAGTTTTGGTATTATTTTAATTAATAAACACTTAAAGTCAAAACATTTTGGTGAAGCCATTCATTATTTAAACACTTATACCTGGTTATTTTTTTTATTTTTTAGATTTGATTTCAAATATGAATTATTTTCTTACATGTTTGGTCAAATCTTAATTTATATTTACTTATTTATGCTTATGGATTATATCCACCTTTATAATTAGGTTCCAATACCTTTGTTCCTTGATTGCGTAAATATTTGGAGTTTACCTAGGGTTTGGTCCTTTTATTTCAAATTTGATTTTCAATTTTTCTTCTCACTTAGGGCTCTTTACATTGCCTCATTGTTGATTTGCATGTTTATATCTTATGCCTAACATGCCTAATTATTTGCATCCTACTACATATAATGTTATATTGAGTGGTGATACTTGTGAATTGATACAATTACCTTTACATACAACGAGATTCCTCCTAACACTAATGGGGATAATCATTTTTCTTATCTTGGGAAATAAATGCCCTTTAACATTGTTAATCCTGATGATGATATTAGTAAGGATGATGAACATGTTTATGATGATACACCTCCTGAACTTATAGATGTGCCGAATTTAAAAAACATGAATGGAAACAAATTTCATAATTTTAGTGGAAACAATCCTAAATAACTTGATGCTATGATTTTATTGCTTATTGAAGCCTACAAAACAAGAATTAGGAACAAGGATCCTTTACCTGAGAAAACTCCATTAGAAGATTTTAGTCCTTCTACATCAAGTGTGAGGCTAGTACCCCTCATGATACTAGTACTCCTATGCCTCCACCTCATGTTATTACATCCCCTTAGGTTAATGCTTCTATTCCTAATAATACTAGTTTTACACTTACCAATTCAAAGACTAATATGATTCTAACAAATTCATTTATTCAATCTATTGGACTTGGGCATAGTCATAACACTCACCATGCCAATGCTAATCATCCAAAGGCACCTTTACATATGCTTCTTAATCCTACACCTATTGGTATATTTATTGATCTGACAATATAACAACTTAGTGACATAAAGGTACAACTTTTGTAATTATCTCAAGCGACTAGTAAACCTAGCCATATGGTTTCATATTATGACATACTAAACAACCCTTTGGCTCAGGAAGTGCTTGTTCACCCTTTATCTCCATTAGTCAATGAATCCAAGTTTACAAAATTTAGTAGAAATAGGGATTTATCTAAGTATATCAAACTTTTCTTTGCGTCTTGCATTGATTTTCAACATGATCAATTGCTTATGACATTTTTTCCCTATGAGTCTCACAAGATATGATATTAGTTGTTTTTATTCCTTACATGTGGGATTTGTGCATAGATTACATACTTGAGTTTTTCTTAGTGCATTTTTAGATAAAAATTATTCAAAAGATTACATTTTCTCAAATTGTTCTAGTCAAATAAGGACCAATGAGCACATCATTAAATATGTGCTTAAATTTAAAACTATGCTTACCAAAATGCCCCACCATCGTCCTGATAATGAACTTCAAAGTATATTCTCCAATAGTTTTCTCAACCCGCTCAAGGACAAAGTCATGTTTAACACATATGACTCATTGGACAAACTTTATCATGTTGTGCAACATCAAAGTTAAACTTAAGGATGCTAATATGTTAAAGTAAATATGTATTGCTCATATATCCAATACATATAAATATCAAGGAAAAAAAACATTCAAACCTAATACTAATGTTCCTAAATTTCAAGCTAAGAATGAGGCTAAGGCAGTTAATGTAGTTTTGCAACTAAGTGATAAGCTTACCTTTCTAGTTCCCAGGAAAATGTGATAATTTACAACATTACTAGACCCATTGAACGTGATATTAAAGTAAATACTTGAACGTAATGTAATTTCCTTCATAGAGCCTTTCTAAATAGATACAACTATAACATTGTCTAAAAATTATGATCCTAATCTATGTTGTGAATATCATAGAGCTTCAAGACATGGGACTAATAAATGTTTTCAATTACGACACAAGATGCAGGACTTAATTAATAAAAAAACTATTATCATTGATGGAAATAATTATTCATTAAATGAATCTATTGTGCAACCAAATCAACACACAACTATTTAGTAATATGTTACCAAATCACAATGCTCCTAAACAAAACAATGTGCATATAACATCTATTATTATGTCATTCAATCTAAGTATGAGATTTTCAACATTATTTGCATGGTTTCAAGTTTTAAAATACATGTGCCTTACATTACATGTCATGACCACAAGATACCTAATGATGATCAAACAATGATTCTATATACACAAGGTTTTGTCGCTTATCATCATTCTATCACACATGACATTATGATTAACAACAGTTCTAGTGAAAACCTTATTTCGATGTAATTATTATCTAGTCAAGGTTATATTGGGAGAGATATACTTGGTACAAATATTATACTACACAACTATGACAATCATACATGTAAACCCTAAGGTGGTATTACACTTCTAGTTGTAATTGGTATACGCACAACTCTAGTTAGTTTTATGTTATACTAGATGTATGATCATATAATCTAATACTTGGATGTCTTTTGATTAATTAGATGAGAGTGATACATTCCACATTACATAATTGTGTTCAGTTTTTATACAATAAAATACACAATATTCATGACACACCTTATCAAAGACTTATCTTACCCCAAAGATCACATGCTTTATTGGAACATTAATATTTGTGGGGATACCTTTATGGCCCACATTATTCCATTAAATAAATAATAAATAATGTATTTATTATTTAATTGTTGACCATTTTTGGTCCAACAGGCCAAAATCGGTCCCCGTCTTTTCCTGCTGTCCTGAGCCAATTCATTTTTCTTGATTTTGCACAAGTCTGGAATTTTCTACGGAATCTGTAGAGAATTTATATGGACTCTACAAGCCTATTTCTACGGACTCTGCAGGCATGTTTTCTACGGACTCTGCAGAGAATAAATGGGTTCCCAACACATAGGTGCAAAATGGATAAGTGTTTGGTTCAATAGTCTGGTTCAGTCGGTTTGGTTCAAGTGCTTGGTTCATCGCTTTGGTTCGACGGCAAAGCTCATCGTCAAAGTTCAACAGTCGGTTCAATAGCTTGGTTCAAAGGAACGGTTCAATAGAGTCTCCTAAAGGACAAGTGCCCTTGCAGAGGGCACTTTTCAAAGGCAGTCGAAGGAAAAGACAAGGACATAATTCCTAAAGTCTGAAGGATTTCCTTCGAACAAAAGTTCCAAAGGATTTCGGAAGGACTACGAACCAAAAAATCCCGTGAAAAAGGACTTAAGGCAAAGGCATAAATTGATTTATTTCAAAATTTTTGTTCGAAGGAATTCCTTCGGACAAAAAGTTTGAAGAAATTCAAAAAAAAAGGCCGCGGGAGGAAAACCCAAAGAAATTATAAAGGGTAAAGCAAAGTGGTCGAAACAATTCTTGTGGACATTTTGTCTGTGGGAAAAGTGGCTGAGACAAAGTCCGCGGGAAAAAAAACCCAAGGAAAAGCTTCGAAGAAAAGAAGCGGGTGAGACGATTCTTGTGGACATTTTGTTTGCAGGAAAATAGCCAAAGAGAAAAGGCCACCGAGGACCCCGAAGGGTAGGTACCCTTGTGGGGGACTCTCAGCTGCCGAAAGAAGGGCACTTCTCCAAAATTGAAGGGACACCTTCCCTTCAGGAGGGTCCAAAGAAAAAGCTTGAAGGTAAGGGAGCGACAAAAGGCCAAATCAAGAGAAAAGACCAAAGGAATTGCCAAGGACAGTGACGTCTCTGAAGCCGTCAATTTCAGGGAAATAGACTAGCCCTTGGTTTTCAAACGGTGACGGGCCTGTGAAAGTCGTTTTTACAGCAAAGAAATAGCCGTTTGATCTTTAAATTCTTGAGCGCCAACCAAAAAAGAGCCTAGAGAACAAAAAGACAAAGAGACAAAAGCCAGCAAAAGACAAAACCAGGAAAAGACGATGCTGGGAAAAGACAAAAGTTGAGAATGAACTCAGCGACCTGCTAATAGAAGAGCCCAAGGAGCCAAAAAGGCCGAGAAGATAGCCCTCGAGGGCCAAAGGAGTCAGAAGAGACAAGGTAAGGAAAAGATAAAAGAGCCAAGTGCAGAAATAGACAAAATAGTCCAAGTGGTGAAGGAAGGTGTTGACTCAAGGAGTTATTCCAATGATTGGAATAGTTCTTGCCAAGTGGTCATCAAGGGATGCAAACAATGAACGGTGCGACCCTTTTTTCTCTGTTTGCATTTATGAGCAGACAAACGGTGTGGGTGCCTTCAAGGAGCAGTCTTGTTTGTGGAGAAACGATGTGGCCTATGTTTTTAAATGCCTAACTTCAGAATCGGAGTTGACACAACATTTATATTTCAGCGGCTTCCTCTTCCCAATGCCTTCGGGATGCATATGGGCCACTTGTCAAAGGGCGCCAAAAGTCTTTTTGAAAAGAGGTGCTTTTGTTCTCTCTTTTCCATATATATATTGTAACTTCTCATTTTAAAAGATCTATCTTTCACATTGTAAGGTGAAGCCCTGGAAATTTTCCCCTGAAATCAATAAAAATGCATTTTACCTCTATTCTGGTTAGATATCTCTCTGAGTGTGTCTGAGTGTTAGTCTTGTGTTCAGTCATTGCTTCTTAATGCTTTCACAGAGTTAACACCAACGCACCTGGTTTCTACAAGGCACCATTCTTATAGGTGACAAGAAGAGTTGTACCTGGAGCGCAGAGGCAGAAAGAGGTTACTAGACAGTGTGCTTTTCCTACAGCGCCTATGGTAAGTCCTTTTCCTGTGTGTTCCATTAAAGCCTCCCTGTCAAGCTTCCTGTAGTCTGGTCCTTTTACCAGTTAAAGTGAATGTATGTGTCCTTATGGTTCAGAGTGTGAGTGTGAGTAGGTTGAAATTATTTGGTGCATCACCCTCTTAGATTAGGTTTTGTTTTCCTGTAATCCTTCTCCCTTTTCATCCCCCCTCCCATTATATATATATATATATATATATATATATATATGTATGTATGTATGTATGTATGTATGTATGTATTAGCACATATTGAAATAACTTAGATGCATCAAAGGGAGCTAGCCCTTATCTAGAAACTCTCCCCCTAGTTTTACCTTGCCCACAGGCAAGAGGGGAGTTTCCATTGTTGCGTGTGGAAGGCAGGAGCTCAGCCTCCTGTCAAGGGTGCAATCCATTGCATCAACAATTTTTGGCACGCCCAGTGGGACTTAGTTTTTACACTTAGTAAAGTTTCAAGATTGATGCTGGTCCTGTTACAGTAAAACCAATTATTTTCAGCATCTGGCGACTCCACTGGTAAGAGCTTCACTTTCAAATCAAACGCCAGTCTGACTTCTTATGCCTAAAATCACCACATGGTCTACTGCTAAGGGTGTCCCTTTTGAATTCATTGAATTGCCTTTAAACTCAACAAAGTGACTGAGGTTTGAGAGGACCCATCCTTATTCAGCAAACCACATTCCCAAACCTGCTATAAAGAACACCTATGCAAGAAGGCCACGGTTACATCATGTCATAGCTATGGCATTACCCTTTATGACTTTTCGTGGTCAGTGTCCCTTGAATCTCCCATGTTATGACCCAATTCTAGGAGCAGTCCTCAAAAGTGTGCCTCCCTTTGATGGAGAGGGGCCCATTACAGTTATTGAACACATCAAAAATATTGCTAACCTCTACAATATTCACAATGTCACTGAGGAGAATATTGTAATTAGATTGCTAGCATTGTCTCTCAAGGGAAAAGCTTTGGACTGGTATGGGACTTTACCCATAAATTCAGTCGATTCTTGGAATGAATTGGCCACTCTCTTGATGAACCGATTTGGGGAGAAGAGCGACCACCTCTCACTTGTCGAACAACTGACTACAATGAAAAGAGCTCCACACGAATACATGCAGGATTTCAACACTCATTTTTAGAAGACATTGGATAGAATCCCCATTCTGGTAAAGCTGACTCCTAGCTATGCTTTCTTGTATTACTTAAGAGCATTGAACAGTGATATCATTGTTATGATACAGTCCATGGGAGGACATGTGTTGCCTGCCACCTATGACATAGCTATAGCGGCTAAAAATTGCCTAGTACAGGCTGGGAAAATAGCTCCTAGACCTCATATGCCACTTTTCCCTAAAATGCTACCTCCAATTCAGACTGTTGCTCCCACCTTGGCTCTTCTACCTAGCATAGAAAAGCCAGCTGCTACTTCATCAAATGAACTCCATGAAGTCAAAAGTCTGTTGCAGAATGTGATAAATGAACTAGTGCCTATTAAAAGGTAGCAAGCTCAAAATATCCGACCAAATCAAGGATATCAACAGTATGGTCAAACAAATAGACCCCCTTTCCCAAATTACAATCAAGGTTAGGGTCAGTTTGCATAGACTAGACCTTTTCAAGGCTACAATCTAGGCACCCCTTCATCATCCAAGGCTATGGTGCCCATTCAAAACAATCTGGTGTAAGAACAACCAAGTTGTTCAACCATGGGATATGGTCAATAACAAGCTATTTATACAAATAAAATGACATGTCACTACCTGAATGCACAAGATAATCAGGCAGCCACCTAATTCCAAGGTTTTGAGGCTTCAATGCAACTCGGCATGAGCAGCAGTCAGGCTCAGCCTGATTCTACTCTCATGAATCACCTGGAAGGTGAGTTCTATGCAGTTAATTACGTGGGTACTGCGGACAATCAAGGCGACTGTGTCACAGCCAACACAAGATTCAAAAGGAGAGCAATGGAAGAAGCTCAAGCTACTTCCCAAACATCAGCAATACCTTCTTCATCACACATAAACTAAAGTATTCCAAACTTTAGACCGTCAGTTGTACCTTCAGCGCCTCAGCCTACACCTCAGGCTGTAAATAATCTCAAAGAAAATTTGAAGGAAGGCACCCCTCGAGTCAATGTGGTAGATCAGATGAAGAAGCTGCACATGAACATCTCCTTGTGGGATTCATTGTCAATACTGGGGCAAAAGGACATGCTACAAAAGGAATTGCATGAGTTGAATGAACATGTCCTAGCAAAAGCCGATAATGTTTTGATGATGAATGGATAACCTTCCACCTTAGGCCAAGTCAAGAAAGAAGAAAAGGTTCCCCCTTTTTATTTGTCCTTGGTCATAGGAGATTTATTGGTGCACAATTGCATCATTGATAGTGGAACAAGCACCTCAGTAATGCCCAAATGCATAGCTGACAAGCTAGGGTTGAAATACAAAGAAATGACTAAGGGAGTCCTGCAGCTGGATGGAACACTAGCAAAGATAGTTGGGGTAGTGAAAGGTTTGAGCTTGATGCTACACGCTTGCCCGACCTTCTTAGTTCCTCATGATGTGGTGGCGATGGATGTCCCTCCTTACTTTGCCATCTGCTTATCCAGGGATTTTACATCCAAGATAGGCGGCTACTTAACAGTGAATTGGTTTTATCTGGATTTTAGAACCAAGTATGGGACTAAAGTTAAGATTGAATCTGAGCCACTCCACAAAAATCATTTGGAACCATACTCACTCAAGGTGACAAATGTCAGCTACGCTATTATTAACTAAGAAGAGTTCCAAGTAGACCAATCTCCATCCTCTGCCCTTGAAGGAGTTGCAAACCTGCTCTTAGATGAATGGGGAAGTGACAACTTCGAGCATGATCCTTACAAACTCATAGAGGAGGCAGGCCTTGGAATTTATTGCATGCATGAAGAAGGTAATTTTGTACCAAATCTGATGAAAGCGAGCCAAGAAAGCTCAGGTCTATGGCAATTGTTCTTTGATGGTTCAAGAAGTAAGTTGGGAGCTGGTGGTGGAGCGGTGCTAGTTTCTCCTTCAAAGGAAAAATATTGTTCAGCTTTTTGGTTCCAATTTTCTTGCACATGCAATTTTGCAGAGTATGAATCCCTCATCAATGATTTGGAGTGGGTGAGGAAAAGAGGAATCAAAGAGCTGCAAGTTTTTGGTGACAGTGAGCTGATTGTCAATCAGGTAAGAGGCCAAAATTTAACAAAGAATTCTTTACTGAAGTCCTACAAATATAGGGTATGGGACTTAGTGGAAAATTTCTTTGCTTTCAATATTACCTCCATTCCTAGAGAGCAGAACAAGCAAGTAGATAGGCTGGCAGCAGTTGGTGCCCAGTTTGATATCCCTAGGGAAATAGGCCAAAACCATAGCTCATGCCACTTGAAGGTAGTAATTTGGCCCTTTGTACCTGAAAACATCATCAACTGGTAGGTCTTTGACAACGACCAACAAATAACACTCTTCTTGCAAGAAGAAGCTGAGTTTTCTACAAAAAACTAGGTTAAGCTACAGTAGTAATATGGTAGCCAAATTGTTCAGCTGAAGAACAATAAGCCCCCAAAGGTTTGGTCACTCTAGAGAGTATCTTCAATGGAGATGACCAGTTGAAAAGTGACAAGGCATGCATTGCAATGAAGAAGGAACACCATGAGAAGGTTGAAATATTCAAAGATAAGTTTCTTGCACTTGGGAAAGTGTGCACAGACTGTGAAAGGTAGGCCTTCATCTTGTTGTGCCAAGAATTTGCTGATGTCTTCGCTTGGGAATATAGTGATTTGCAGAGTTTTGACCCAAGTCTGGCCCAACATACCATTGAGCTGGAAGAATGTGCCAGGCCAATCAAGCAGAAGCAGAGGCCTGTCAACCCAATGATTGAGCCTTTCATGCGGAAGGAACTTACAAAGTTGATTGAGTCCAAGATAATATTTCTAATCAAACACTCTTCTTGTCTGGCTAATCTTGTTCTTGTCTGAAAAAAGAATGGGGAGATCAAACTGTGCATTGATTTTAGAGACCTCAATAGAGTCTCTTTGAAAGACCATTATCCTCTCCCAAGCATGGAGCAGATCCTTCAAATGGTGACAGGGAGAGAACATTTCTCCCTCCTAGATGGGTATTCAGGATATAATCAGATTTTGGTGCAAGACTATGACCAACACAAGACAACCTTCACTACCAAATGGGGGATGTTTGCTTATAGGAAAATGCCGTTCAGACTATCTAATGTGGTGTGACCTTCCAACGAGCCATGGACATGGCCTTTCAGGGCCTGATAAATAACACCATGCTGGTATATCTTGATGATGTGATAATTTTCTCCAAGGAGGTGAGCCAACACATGAAACACCTCAGACAAATCTTTGAGAGGTGTAGAGAGTTTGGTATCTCTCTCAACCTGAGGAAATGCATGTTCACTATCCACAAAGGGAAACTCCTTGGCCACATTATTTCCAAGGAAGGCTTAACTATTGATCCAGAGAAAGTTCACTCCATCCTGGAGCTGTCCTTGCCTAAGCACAAGAAAGGCTTGCAAAGCTTCTTCGGCAAGATAAATTTCATCTGGAGATTTATCCCAAATTTTGTGGAGGTAGTCAAGCCGTTGACCTCTATGCTGAGGAAGGGTGAAGAGTTCCCATGGACAACACAAAGAAAGGACAGTTTTGAAGAAATCAAGCAGGCCATAGCCCGAGCTCCTACTTTGACCTGCCATGACTTCACCAAAGATTTCAACCTCTACACCTTCGGCAATGAAGAGGTAATCTCTGCCATGCTTACCCAAGCAAATGGGGATAACCTTGAGCAACCAATTGCATATTTTAGGCAAGGCCTAGAGGGTTTTGAGGTCAGATATACATATGTGGAGAAGCAAGTCCTTGCAATCATATGGAGTCTGAAGAAATTTAGGCATATGCTATCCAATAGTAGAATTCACCTCATGGTTCCACATCCTAGCATCAAGGATTTCTTGATCAACCGAGACCTAAATGAAAAGAGAGCAGGGTGGTTCACTAAGGTGATGGAATATGACGTGGATATCAAGATCACCAAATTGGTAAGAGGGAGAGGCCTGTGTGAGCACCTTGCTACAAACTTTAAGCAGCAAAAAAAGGACAGTCTGCTAATTCATGATGCAGCTATAGTAGAATAACCAGCTATCATGAAGGATTGGACATCAGATGTGAGGCATTTCCTTCTCACTGGTGAGTGCCCACAGGGCCTTGATAGGACCAAGAGGAGATATTTCAGACTCCAGTGTCTCCTTTATGTCCTGATTGATGGAGTGTTGTTTAGAAGGGATCTCTCAGGAGTCCTTTTAAGGTGCTTAGACCCAAGTTAGGCTAACAAGGTGTTGTTCGAGTTCCATGATAGGCCATCCAGCGGTCATTTTGCTCCTAGGGCTACAACATCAAGAATAATGAGAGCTGGTTACTTTTGGCCTACTCTTTTCAGGGACACCCATGCCTGGGTATGAAAGTGCCATAAGTGCATGCTTTTTGATGGGAAATAATGGTTGGCTATCATGCCTTTATAGCCTATTCAGGTAGAGTAGCCATTCATGTAATGGGGCCTTGACTTCATAGGGATGATTAACCCTCCCTCCAGTGCTAGACACAAGTGGGTCCTAACCACCATAGATTATTTCACAAGATGGGTAGAGGCTGTCACTTTGAAGGAAGCTAATGAAAGTGCAGTCCTAGATTTTTATGAAGACCTAATGGTAAGGTTCAGAGTTCTAGCTACAATAATATTAGATAATGCATTAGCTTTTCTAGGAACTAAAACAAGTGAATGGGCAGTGAGATATGGTATCTATCTTAGCACTTCGTCCAACTACTACCCACAGGGGAATGGGTTGGCTAAATATACAAATAAGAATCTGATCAAGATCATCAAGTGAACAATGGAGGAGAATAAGAGGACTTGGCATGCCAAGTTGAAAACAACCCTATGGGCAAATAGGGTCACCCCAAAGAGGGCAATTGGTAACTCACCGTACATGCTCGTATACGAAAGGGAAGCTAGGATCCCCATTTCACTTGAGTTGCCAACCTTGGACCTCGCTCACCAACTGTAATTAAAAGAAGGCAATAGCATGGAGGTTAGGCTATGCAAGCTGATGGAGCTCCAAGAGACAAGAGACCAGGCTATGGCTTCTATGACTAGCCGCCAATAGTAGACGAAGAGACACTTCGACAAGAAATATTCATCAAAAGGTTTCTCTGAAGGAGAGATCATCTTGAAATGGGATGAGGACTAAGCTAAACATAGAAAACATGCAAAGTTTGATGCCCTATGGAGTGGTCCATATGTCATCACTTAGTGCAAGCAACATAATGCATTCTAACTCTCTAGGTTGGATGGTGAAGAACTGTATATCCTAGTTAATGGGATACATCTTAAGCATTACCACTGAGCCCTTTTTTCATCATATATATATTTTCCTTGCTTTTTTCCTATTTTCCTTAAGTGCCTTTTGCACATGTTAGTAGTTTTCTTAGTGTTGTGTGTGTTTTCATTTCCTTTTGGGGTAAACTATCGTGATTGATTCTTGGATATCTCAAGGTTGTTGCTAACTTTTTCAAAGTTACATTCTGACTTTGTGCCCAATGGACTTTAAGGCAACTGGTTTCTAAGCATAGCAGGCATGCTTCCCTTGGGAGTCGCTAATTTGTTGACCATTTTTGGTCCAACAGGCCAAAATCGGTCCCCTTCTTTCCCTACTGTCCTGAGCCAGTTCATCTTTCTTGATTTTGCACAAGTCTAGAATTTTCTATGAATTGTGCAGAGAATTTCTATGGACTCTGTAGGCCCATTTCTACAGACTCTGCAAGCATGTTTTCTACAGACTCTGTAGAGAATAAATGTGTTCCCAACACTTATGCACAAAATAGACAAGTGTTTGGTTCAATAGTTTGGTTCAAGTTCCTGGTTCATCAATTTGGTTCGACGGCAAAGATCATCATCAAAGTTCAACAGTCAGTTCAATAGCTTGGTTCAAAGGAACGGTTCAATAGAGTCTCCTGAAGGACAAGTGCCCTTATAGAGGGAACTTTTTGAAGGTAGATGAAGGAAAAGACAAGGACATAATTCCTTCAAACTTTTGTCCAAAGGATTTCCTTCGAACAAAAGTTTTGAAGTAATTCGGAAGGACTACGAACCAAAAAATATCGTGAAAAAGGACTTAAGGCAAAGGCAAAGGCAAAGGAATGAATTGATTTCTTTCGAACTTTTTGTTTGAAGGAATTCATTCGGACAAAAAGTTTGAAGAAATTTGAAAAAAAAGGCCGTGGGAGGAAAACCCAAAGAAATTTCAAAGGGTAGAGCAAAGTGGTCGAAACAATTCTTACAGACATTTTGTCTGCGGGAAAAGTGGCCGAGACAAAGTCTGTGGGAAAAAAAACCCGAGGAAAAGCTCCAAAGAAAAGAAGCAGACGAGACAATTTTTGTAGACATTTTATCGGTGGGAAAATAGCCAAAGAGAAAAGGCTGTCGAAGGACCCCAAAGGGTAGGTGCCCTTGCGGGGGACTCTCAGCTGCCGAAAGAAGGGCACTTCTCCAAAGCTGAAGGGACACCTTCCCTTCAGGAGGGTCCAAAACAAAAGCCCGAAGGTAAGGGAGCAAAAAAAGGCTGAATCAAGAGAAAAGACCGAAGGAATTGCCAAGGACAGTGACATCTCTGAAGCCATCAATTTCAAAGAAATAGACTAGCCGTTGGTTTTCAAATGGTGACGGGCCCGCGAACGTCATTTTTACAGCAGAGAAATAGCCATTTGATCTTTAAATTCTTGAGCGCCAACCAGAAAAGAGCCTAGAGAATAAAGAGACAGAAGCCAACAAAAGACAAAACTAGGAAAAGATGACACTAGGAAAAGACAAAAGTTGAGAATGAACTCAGCGACCTGCTAATAAAAGAGCCCAAGGAGCCAGCAAGGCCGAGAAGATAGCCCCTGAGGGCCAAAGGAGCTAGAAGAGACAAGGCAAGGAAAAGACAAAAGAGCCAAGTGCATAAACAAATAAAATAGTCCAAGTGGTGAAGGAAGGTGTCGACTCAAGGAGTTATTCCAACGATTGGAATAGTGCTTGCCAAGTGGTCATCAAGGGATGTAAACAGTGAACCGGGTGACCCTTTTTTCTCCATTTTGCATTTATGAGTAGAAAAATTGTGTGGGTGCCTTCAAGGAGAAGTCTTGTTTGTGGAGAAATGACATGGCATATGTTTTTAAATGCCTAAAGTCAGAATCAAAGCTGACACAACATTTATATTTTAGCAGCTTCCTCTTCCCAACACCCTCGAGATGCATATGGGCCACTTGCCAAAGGGTGCCAAAAGTCTTTTTCAAAAGAGGCACTTTTGTTCTCTCTTCTCCATATATATATTATAACTTCTCATTTTAAAAGATCTATCTTTCACATTGTAATGCGAAGCCCTGGTAATTTTCACCTGAAATCAATAAAAATGCATTTTACCTCTATTTTAGTTAGATATCTCTCTGAGTGTGTTTGAGTGTTAGTCTTGTGTTCAGTCATTGCTTCTTAATGCTTTCACAGGGTTGACGCCAACGCACCTAGTTTCTTCAAGGTGCCATTCTTACAGGTGACAAGAAGAGCTGTACCTGAAGTGCAGAGGTAGAAGGAGGTTACTAGACAGTGTGCTTTTCCTACAGTGCCTATGGTAAGTCCTTTTTTTGTGTGTTCCATTAAAGCCTCCCTGTCAAGCTTCCTGTAGTCTGGTCCTAAGTGTATGTATGTGTCCTTATGGTTCAGAGTGTGAGTGTGAGTAGGTCAAAATTATTTGGTGCATCACCCTCTTAGATTAGGTTTTGTTTTCCTGTAATCCTTCTCCCTTTTCATCCCCCTCCCATTATATATATATATATATATATATATATATATATATATATTAGCACCTATTGGAATAACTTAGATGCATCAAAGGGAGCTAGCCCTTATCTAGAGACTCTCCCCCCAGTTTTGCCTTGCCCACAGGCAAGAGGGGAGTTTTCATTGTTGCATGTGGAAGGCAGGAGCTCAGCCTCCTATCAAGGTTGCAATCCACTGCGCCAACATTAATACAATAAATTATTTGAAACTTAGTTTTGAAAATATAAAACTTATGTTTTAAATATGATTATGTGAAAAGGTGAATTAATTATGAATCACCTTATAAAGGATTTTTACCTTTGTAATTATATCATAACATTGTGAATTATTTCGAGTGGATGTGCCTCCAACATTTTGTGAAGGATTGAAGAGAGAAAAAGTGAGTTGAAAATAATTTTAGTGGGTTTAATATGTTTCTCAAATAATGAATATAAGTTTATGGTGTTTTTTATGTCATTAAAGTTTTTCCACGTTAAAATTGTGTAATGTGTCTTACTATTACTTTTCTTTATTCTTTCTATTTTAATGCATAGTTATTTGTGATTAAAGTTATTAGATAATTATTTGTGATCTATATATCTGACATGGTATCAAATCCACAATTTTTTTAGGTCTAATAATTTTACAGGAATCACAATTGCTAGAAATCATGTACATTTTTTTTGGAATTGAACTAAGTTTCATCTTATCAAAAAATAAATAGTTTTTTTTTAAACAAGTTTTTACCTGTCATATTTTTATTACAAAATATAAAATAAAACATTTTTTAAATTGAAAACAAGCATCAAATTTTCATTTTTTAATATGGTGTAATATATTAAAAATTGGAGATTTGTGGGGATCCAAAATTTGAAAATTTCCTCTATTCATTGGCTTATGCAAAAGATTCTTTCCACTGTTGACAAGATCATTTAGATTTATCTAGGTAGAAATGTCCACACTTTCTGCATATCCTTGTAATTCACTTTCCAAATTCTCACCAACAATTATCTTATCCATCAGAAAATAATAAAAAAACATATTATATTGAACTAAAGGTTTGATTGGCATTCATTTAAATTCCACTTAAGGTGAGTTTATTGGTTGTTTGATTTCAGGTTATTCTTAAAGATCTAAATTTTGAGATAAATAGATTCATTTAAACAAAGTTGTTCCAACAAAAATTCTTTATCTGGGTCATGTGAGCCTTCATTTCCATTCATCAACATGTCAAGCCATCCTTTTGATGAATTCATCCCAATATTTCCCATTTCTTAGCAAGTATTGCATTGTAACATTCATTGCAAACTTTTTTGGTTTCAAGTGAAAGTACTAGAAGCCTCTACTACTAATGGAAAAGAATCATTAGTCTTTGTAATGAAATTACTTAGATATTCACACAAAATGATTATATATCGCATAGAATAAGCTAATATGAGAGATCACACAATAATAGTTGACAACATAGTAGAATAATGGATAATATATCAAAGCCACTTCGAGGGGGCAACCTCCACAATAATGCACTAAGAGTAAAATACTTAACATGGTGATCAAAGACTAATCACTACCTCCTATATATAGTCTATTTAGCCATGGTTATTCCATAGGCTAACCTAACTAAGAACATAGAGAAATGTAAAAACAATATAAAAGAGGTATGTAAGCCATAAGTCGACCACACATATCCCTAGACACACCAAAGGTTAAGGGCGTAGCATGCCCCTTCCCTTCAAAATAATGTTCTCTTAAACATTGAGTCAAATTTGGATGTTGCTGCACAAAGGATTCATCCTCCCAAGTGGCATCTTCACAAGGCAAATTCTTCCATTTGATTAGGTAATCTTTAATCGCTCTAGATCATAGTTGTTTAGTGCACATTTGAAGCATCACCTCAGGATCAATAATAACTCTTCCTTCCTCATACAATTCTAGTAACTCAATTTGAGTAGTAACTCTATGTCCAAAGACTTTTTTCAAGCATGATACATGAAATACTAGATGTATGCGAGTGGAGGAAGGAAAATCTAACTTGTCAACCACACTACCAATTTTTTGTAATATCTGATAAGGCCCATAATACTTAGGGAATAAATTGTTATCCTTTTTCTATTGCTTCAAGGATATCTGCTTATATGGTTGTAAGCAAACAAAGACCCAATCACTAATTTCAAAATACCTCTCACTCATGTGTTGATTTGCCTACTGCTTCATGCGATTCTGGGCCATGGCTAAATTTTCATGTAAACTTGCAAGGACCTCCTATTGATAGTGAATATGTTCTTTAACTGGATGAACCTTAGGATGGACCTTCAAGGTTGAAGTGATGGATGGAGGGTGGTATCCATATAGTGCCAAAAAATGGGATATTTTGGAAAGAAATATGAACATAAGTATTATACCACCATTCAACAAGTGGCAACCAATGAACCCATTTATCTTATTTATATAAAAAAAAAACAATGGATATATCCTTCCAAAAATTTATTGACTACCTCAGTTTGTCCATTTGATTGAGGATGATAGGATGAACTATGAGCCAATTGGGTGCCCAAACATGCAAATAACTCAGTCCAAAAATTACTAGTGAAAATGGGATCTCTATCACTAACAATGAGTTTAAGGGTACCATGTAATTTTTGAAATGTATTGAGAAAAGTAGAAGCTACCGTACCAGCAACAAATGGCTATGATAAAGAAGAAAAAAGAGCATACTCACTGAGATGGTCTACCATAACCATGATAACATTTTGACCATTAGATCTTGGTAACCCTGTAATAAAACCATAGACATCTCTTCCCAATGTTGACTAGGGATGGACAAAGGATAAAAAAGACTCAGGGTTTTGATTGTTTCTCCTTTATTTTTTTGATAGATCATACATTCAGTCACATATATCTGGACACCCCTTTGAGTCCTTCCCAAAAAAAATCTTGCTTGATTATATGATAGGTTTTTAAAAATCTTTAATGATGCCCAATTGGAGTTGCATGAAGTTCCTGAAGGATTTTTTGTTTAAGAAAAGAATTCTTACATAGGTATAATATGTCTTTATACCATAATGCATCACCCTTCCATATGAATTTTTCAAATCCACCCAAACCTTGCAGAAGATTTTAAATCAAATCATGGGTAGCACTATCATTATCCCATTTTGATCATGCTTTCTTTAGCCAATCTGCTTACAAAATAGTCATAACACATAACAATGTCTCAACTGATTCATCCTTCCTGGATAGTGCATTTGCCACTACATTGTCCTTGCCTTTCTTGTAAACTATTTCAAAATCATAGCCTAACATCTTAGTTACCCATTTCTATTGTTCTTTAGATGAAAACCTTTGTTCTAAAAAATATTTGGGACTATCATGATTAGTCTTTACATAAAAGTGATGACCCATCAAATAATGCCTCCATTGTTTAACTTCATGTAAAATGGCCATCATTTACTTCTCATGAATGGGCTTGTGCCAATTTTTAACCTTTAGTTGATGAATTTAAAATAAAAGTGGTCTACCTTCTTACATGAGTACAACACCCATACCATACCTAGATGCATCGCATTCAACCACAAACATCTTGGAAAAATTAGGAGTGGCCAACACTAGAGTGGTACACAATCAATTTCAATTGTTTGAATGACCTAGTAGCTATATCAGTCTACTGAAAGGAGTCCTTATTCAAAAAAGAGGTGAGTAGGGTTTCAATGCTACCATAATTTTTGACGAACCTACGATAGTAACCAGTTATCCCATAAATCCCCTTAGTTACTTGAGTGACTTAGGAATCAGCCAGTCCACCATTGCTTGAATTTTTTAGGATCCACTTTCTCTCCTATATGTGAAACCAGATGACCCAAATAATCAACCTCACAAGATCCAAAAGTACATTTGGAAGGTTTGGCATACAACTGATGTTGTAAATGGTCTTTCTAATTTTTACTATAAATGAGGATATCATAAAAAAATACTAGAATAAATTTCCTCAAAATTGGTCTAAAAATAGTATTCATCAAACTCTAAAAGGTGGATGGTGCATTTGTTAGCCCAAAAGACATAAACAAAAACTCATAATGGCCCTCATGAGTCCTGAAAATAGTTTTGGGTATGTCTTCATCATGGATCTAGATTTGATGATACCCAAAACACAGATCTAACTTGGTAAAATAAAGAGCACCATTTAATTCATCTAGAAAATCATCAATGATAGGAATAGAAAACTTATCTTTTATAGTGTACTTGTTGAGTTCTCTGTAGTCAGGGCACATCCTCCAAGTATCATCTTTCTTTCTCACCATGATAACTGGTGAATAATATTTGCTTTGGCTTTGGTGAATGATTCTTGCATCCAACATCTCCTATACCATCTTTTTAATTTCACTTTTATGGGCATAGGGATAACTGTATGGCTTGATGTTGGGTGGTGTAGTACCAAAAATAAGTTTGATAGCATGATCATGCATGCGGCTAGGTGGAAGTCCTTTCAACATGTCACCAAAAACAACTGAATGGGCATCAATCACTTGTAGATCAGGGGGTATAAATGGTTGAGTTGGCTAAACTTCCATGGAAAATAAGTGAGTTACAAATCCTTTAGCACCCTTTTAGAGAATCTTTACCATTGTGGAGATTTATCCCTTAATCCCCTTAGCTCAAATGTCCTTCCCTTAGAATGAAAGTGCATGAAGAATTCCTAGAAATTCATCTCAATAGTGCCCAAATGTTGAGCCACTGTACTCCTAGAACAATGTCAGCTCCCCCCATGGGAATAAAAAACATAGGAGAATCCAACAAGTAGTCTCCCATGGCTAGCTTAATACTATGGAATTTTCTTGAGTAGTTGACAGTACCACCATCGATAATCATGACCTAAAATTTTAGAGTGGGATAAATGAAATAGTTTAAGTGAGCAACCAACTTACTATTGATGAAGTTGTGTGTGCTCCTATAATCAATCAATACCATGACCTTTTATTTATTTAGGAAAACCACCATATTAAGAGTTTGGGGAGTACTAATACCTAAAAGAGCATGACAAGAAATAGTAGGCTGAGAGTCTTCAGATTCCTCCTCAGAACCTTCATCCTCACCAATTGCCTCCTCATCATCGCCATCCTCATTGGCACCTTCAATGTAAAATAGCTTCTTTTAACACAATGATGATCTTTGCTCCATTTTCTATCACAATGATATCACAACCCTTTATCTCACTTATCCTCAATTTTTTGAAGTCTCAATCTGGTGGGTTGAGGATATGATGGTGCTGGAAAGGTGCAATCATGACCAGTAGTGAAGTTTTTCCATTTGACCATCTATTTTTCCTCTACCATGTGTGCCTTTGGAATAAATTTTGATACATATGATAGGTTAAACATCCAAACCTCTAATTGGATACTATCTTTGAGGCCACCCAAAAATGGATTGGTCAAATTTTCTTCAGTGATGTCTTTCACATGTAAGGATAGATTCTGAAATTGATGAATATAATCTTTCACAGATCCTATTTGCCATAGTTTGGCTAACTAGCTAAAGTAGTTCTCATAGACATTCTAAGAATGACCCAAAAAATCATCATTGAAAATAAACTATGTACCAAGATCACCATTATTTTTATTTTGAGCACACAACTAGTGATACCAAATGAACTGCTCAGGTTCCAGATACATAGATGCCACTCACTTTCTAAGAACTAGGAGTTTGATGTAGATCAAATAGATTCTCAATTTAGGTAATCCAAGTGAGAGGATCCTTACCATGAAACTTATGCATGTCCACTTTTGGAAACATTAGTTTCACACCAAAATTGGAGTTATTAGTGTTGAGAGGAGGAGGACCCGAATGATGAAGTGGAGGGTTATTTGACTGTAACTAAGATATAAGGGTAACTAATTGAGCAGTGATCTAATTCAATTGAGTGTGAACCCTATTAATCTCTCTTCACATCCCTAAAACATTAGTTTTAACTATAAAAAATTCATCATGCCATACCAAGCCCTTTATGTCAACTTGAAGTTGAGAAATCAATGGATCTAAAGTTTCAGATTCCATGTCACTGGTAGGAGTCTTAGGAGTTTCTTGACCCTCTTTTCTTCCCTGTGTAGGACCTACCATATACAAACACTAGGAGGGTTTTTTATCCAAAAAAAGTGTACCAAGAGATGGTACCATTGTGATCACCTCACCAAGATGAATCCAATGACTGCCTTTGCGTACTAGGGTAAAAATTTTAGCACCAAAAAAATATATCGATAGAATATACCATTACGATCGTCTCACTGAGACAAATCCAACAACTACAATTGTGCAAAGCAAAATTTTTTTTCCAATTTTTTTTTAATTATTTTTTTCAAAAAAGTGTTTTGAATAATACTGTGTTGATAGAAAAAATTAATTCTTCCCAGATTTCAAGTTATGTTTTTTCGCTCCTTCCTCTCTCAGATGTCATGCCTCACCAAATTTGAAAAAACAATGCCGTAAGAAACTTTTCCAAATCAAATATCTGATACCACTTGTAATGAAATAACATAGATATTTGCACAAAATGATTACATATCACATAGAATAAGATAATATGAGAGATCACACAACAATAATTGACAATAGAGCATAATAGTGGATAATATAGCAAAGCCACTTCGAGGGGGCAACCTCCACAACAATGCACTAAGAGAAGTATACTTAACATGATGATCAAAGACTAACCACTACCTCCTATATATAGTCTAGTTAGCCATGCTTATTTGATAGGCTGACCTAACTAAGAACATAGAGAAATGTAACAAGAATATAAAAGAGGTATGTAAGCCACAAGTTGGCCACACATATCCCTAGACATGCCAGAGATTAAGGGTGTAGCATTATTATATTTCCTTCTCAGGTTGAAAAAAACTCAACATAATGAAGAAATCCCAAGAGGAATTTGATTCCAAAATTGGATCGAGTAGACTAATAGAAGAATCAGATATACCACACTTAAATACATGCAGACAATAGTCAATAAGACTTTGTTCTTTTTCCTGCTAGCACCTTTACTTGTGCTACACAAATATATTAAGGCTTGCACGGTTGGAGGCTTCCATATTCATGAATAAACAACACAAAGGGAATGGATTTGAGATGATTCCATTTGGGGTATGCAGACGAGGAAGTCTTTGTGCTTCTTTGGCAATGCGTATGGTCCATATAACTCTTGTACGGTTGTTGTATAAATTTAACTATTTTTTTCCAAATGGAAAGGAATTAGTTTGAAAATTCCAAGAGTAATGCCTTTGGTGGCTATTATTAAGACTCACTTTTCTCCTCACCTATACCTAAATTCTATTTAGTAGCAAATTTCAACACTTAGGATGTAGGAATAAGTTGAACTTTGAAATAATCTTTCTTGAGGGGCTTAAATTGATTTTAATCACAACATTGAAATCAATATAAACCCCTCAAGAATCCATAAACATGTTTATTATTGTAAAATTGGCATATGAATATTTGGGTTGTGATTAATGTATTGTGAGGTATTGAAGTGTGATTGTTAAGCTTTTTTTCATTAGCAACATATTTTATAAAAAAAATTCAATTTCTTTTTTAAGGTAGCTTTATATCTAACCTTATTTAAAAAAAAAAAAAACATAATATAAAAAGTATTCAAATATTTACATAAATATCTTTACTAGAACTCATATTTTTGACGTTTTTTAAAGGGGTAGATACCCTATGTGTATTGGAAAGTTTTATTTATTTTAAAACATAAGTGTTTAGTTAAGTAAATATTTAAATTATTTTAGTATTAATGAGAATTCCAAGCCTCAAAATATTAAATTTATGTATGAAAGTTAGTTTTATATATATATATATATATATATATATATATATATATATACTCACCCAAAGAACTATCTTTTAATATTTTTTTAAATTAATAGGTTTGGTTAGATTTAAATCTTAGCCATAACCAATTTTTTTTAAGGGTTTGCTTATGATTTAATGTATCATTTTTTATCCTTGTAGAAGGAAAGCCTTACATGTTTCTATTCCTCTAAAAAGGCGGTCTAATAAAAAACTAAGTGCTGCTCATCTTAGGATCTTTGGAAGCCATGCTGCTTCTTTTTTTTTTTCTTAAAGCTAAAAGAAAAAAACTTGATCCTACCTCCTACTCTTGAATTTTCATAGGTTATAGAGGAAGAACTAAAGGATTAAGGGTGCATGATTTATCTTAATGAAAAATCATTAAAATAAGGAATGTTCAAATTCTTGAAAAACATTTTTGTGAGCCTTATGTATAACCATCTCAAGTTTTCTCTTACAAAGACCCTGACACTTATGTTCCTCTTTATGAATAAATATATGACTTAGAGGAAGATGATCCAAATATGGATAACCTTGAGATTGAGCGGTATCCTTCTCTATTTTGCATTCAATCTAAAAGACCTAAATAGGCTAAATAATTAATTTAATCATATAATCTTGAAAATATTGATAAAATGACTAGAAATCAACACACTCATCATGGTTTAACGACTCTTTATGAATGTGAATCTCAATATTTTGATGAAACTAATCAATATGGTTAATGGAAAGATGCTATGCAATTTGAGTATAGAGCCTTATTTAAAAATCAGACTTGGGATCTTGTCCCTCTTAAAAGAAATATTATTAGCTCTAGATGGCTTTATAAAATTAAATATAACTCAATTGGGGAAATTGAAAAATTTAAAGCCAGGTTAGTTGCTAGAGGATTTATTTAAAAACCTGGTATTTATTATGTTGAAACCTTTGCTCATATGGAAAAAATGAGTACTTATAGATTATTTATTGTTATTGCAACTCAAAATGGTTGGGAAATACACCAAATAGATGTTAAAAATGCTTTCTTGAATGGTGTCTTAGAATAATAAATATTTATGACTCACCTCAAAGGTTTTGAAGAACCTAACAAAGAATATTATGTATGCAAGTTAAAAAAATCTTTGTATGTTTTAAAACAAGCTCCTCAAGCTTGGTACTTTAAAATCACATGTTTTTATTTTTAAAAAATTAAGTTTTTCTAATTATTATTTTGATAATGATCTCTTTGTGAAAATTGAAAATAGTCATATTATATTAGTTGTGTTATATGCAAATGATCTTCTCATTACTGGAACTCAAATTAATTAAATTCTTAAATATAAATATAAACTAAATCAATATTTTGAGATTACTAATCTAGACATGTTTCATCATTTTCTAGGCATAGTTGTATTTTAGGATAAAAACTCTATATTAGTGTCTCAATCTCAGTATGCACAATATTCTTGTTAACTTTAATATGATTGATTGTAATCCTATTTAAACACCGATTGAGGTTGTTAAACTTGATTCAAAACTTGTATGTGACAAAGCTAATCATACTTTATACAGACAATTAGTTGGAAGTTTGATTTATCTAACTACTATGAGACCATATATTCCATATGATGTAGGCGTTGATTCCAAATTCATGCAAGATCCATATCTAAATCATTAGAAATTAGGAAAAATATTACATATATATATCAAAGGAATCATTAATTTTGATTTATATTATTTCTCTATTGATAATACTAATTTATATGGTTATTTGTGATGTTGACCATACTAGTGATGTTATAGATCTCAAATCTTCTTTTGAATATGTGTTTATGTTTGGTGTTAGTGCTATTACTTGGAGCAAAAAAAATAACACATTGTTTCTATCACTTCTACAGAAGAAGAGTATATAAGTGTTATGGAAGCTACTAATGAAACAATGTGGTTGTAAAGGTTGTTATAAGAAATCCATATGGGTGTCTCTCATAGTAAAAATATTCTTTGTGATAGCCAAAGTTATATAACACTAGTAAAATATATAGTTCAACACCAAAGAATGAAAAATATTAAATTTCATATGCACTTTATTTGATAAAAAGTCCTCGATGATGATATCTATCTGAATTATTGTCCTATAGATGATCAAGATATATTTACAAAACCACTGTGTAATGCAAATGTTTTCAAATTCATAACAATGCTAGGCCTCTCAGAAATGACATTGAGGAGGAGCGTGCATCGCAGTGCCACATCCTAATGGAAACATGTTTTCTTTTCATCTCTACTCTTTTTCTCTATTGTAAAACTATTGTAGAAAATCACCCTATGTGATTTTTGTGTAAACTTCATCCTATGTGAGTTTACAGTGTACCTAGTAAATAAAGTATTTTTTTGTGATGGAGGTCCTTATTTTATAAAAGGCTCCAAATGCTTGAAAGCTTATCCATGAGAAACTGTGGGGTATAGTCCCACTATCATGTTAGCCAAAATCACCTATGTGATTCATAGATTCTAAAACCTTTTGTATAAAAAGGTGATATTGGCATGATGAAGGTGTTTAAATCCTTCATGTGTTACATGACCTAAACTCATCATTGATGGTTTATGGATTATAATTAATTTTGTATAAAAAGGTTTCTATAGTATGTATCCCTACTAAACATTAAGGGGGAGTGTTGGAACATTACTATTTGTGGGAAAACCTTTGTGGCTCACATTGTTCCATTAAATTAAAAATACATAATATATTTATTATTTAATACAACAAAATATTCAAAACTTAGTTGTGAATATATAAAACTTATGTTTTAAAAATGATTAGGTGAAAAGGTGAAATAGTTAGTTACAACTGTTAACTCACCTTATAAATGAATTTTACCTTTATAATAATATCATAACATTGTGAACTATTTAGATTGGATGTGCCTTTGAACCTTTTGTGAAGAAATTTTAGAGAGAAGAAGTGAGTTGAAAAGAATTTTAATAGGTGTAATATGTTTATTGAATAATGGATATAAACTTGTGGGTTTTTTCCATCATTGAGATTTTTCCACATTAAAACCATGTAATATGTCTTATTATTGCTTTATTTTATTATCTATATTTTATGTATTTTATTGCATTTTTATTTCTTACTAAAGTTATTAGATAATTATTTATAATCTATATATTCTGACATGTTTGACTAGAAAGTGCACCTTGAAAAGAGTGAATCATTTATCTTTGTGTGATTTTTTTCTATACCCTCATAGTTTTTTATAGTACCTACCATATGTGAGACTAAAATATATCCATCTACTATAAAATCTCCTATAGCTCTATTTACTACAATTACACCTTTGAGACATACAACACCTACTCATCTAAATACCAAGGTTGAATTGCAACATAGAGTAGATATTTTAATGCGATATATTCCTACTAGTATGTTGTGGCTCCTTGATACCATTATATGCATATTCCTCCTAGGGATGATGATAATTATTTCACATTTCAAGATCATTTTAAAATACATCTAGTGATATATCAGACACTTACTAATACATTTGATGACATAGATTAGATTATTGGTTAGCCTTGTTAGCTCATACCTTGAGCTTCATTGATACATATTTATTGTACTATGACCTTATTATAAATAGATTCATTCTTCTTTATGTTGTGTGTTCTTCTATCTTCTAAATTTTGTGCCTTGAAACTTACCTTCCCTTACACTGACATTTTTATAGCCACTTGGTCCATGTTTCTTTCTATGTTGCATCAACCCTATCCCCTTTTATTATTGATCCTATTGTGGGCACTTGCATTAGATTATTGATGATGACATAATGTATATCGAGATATCATGCCCTAACATGATTTGATTTTTTAGGGAAATTGTACATTCTTTAGAGTCCTCAAAATTTTCCTCTTGGTTGTGTCAATTGAATTATATTTTCAATTATTTGAGCCTTACTCATGTATGCCCTAGTGCGTACTTGTATTATTTATCTACAATCTAAAAAATTATAGAATTTAAAAAAAATTATAAAAATAAAAAATAAAAAATATTGCTCTATCATTGGTTACATATCTTATTATTCTAGAGAGGTTTTTCATATCCATGCACACATGCTCCTCATGACATTTATTTGAGTGGGTGTTATGTAGATATACAAAATACATATACTAGATCATTCAAATGCATTACAACTACATGGACAACACCCTAGGGGGAATGATCACATTGATTTACATGCTTATGCTAGAGGCATCTTTATACCAATATATTATCAACATGACATTTTTTATTACCATACCATTATCATATTGAGCTGCTTTGCATAGACTATACGTATATTTATAATACGTAGATATTATGTAACATATGGATATTGAAATGAATTTATTACATTATAATTGGTTACAATGAGTATTGTTTTGTGACTTTATTTGCATGTGCATGTGTATGCTTATTTTTGTGTCCTTGTTCTTAGAGGATCCTCTTTTTATCATTTATTGTGAGTCCTATCCTTGTGTATTGTCCCAATACATTGTGTGGTATTATCCTAGGTGTCATTGGTTGTTATATCCTATTCTTGTTTCCATGATTTTTATCATGCATATCATTATACTATGTTGGTTCCATCATCTATATCATTCAATCATATTATGGTATACATGTTTGGTGTCTATGTTATCATGGTACTAAACATGCATATATGGGGAAATGCTACTTGTGTGTGTTTCTCATTGATATATCTATCCATACTAAGGGCATGTTTGTTAAATTTATGGCTTGCTAGTTGTTCCTATCTTAATTTTCCATAGGTGGCATTGTACCCTTGTATTTATCCTTGCATGATGTTATCTTTACTACATCACATGACAATTATTTATGATATGTGGGGCATGAATATTTGTATATATAAATAACTATGTGACAATTATATACAACATTTGGGGCATGACTAGTCACTTTTACATGTAATATTTTACAATAGTTACACGTGTTATCTGAAAACTTCAAAATTTTATTGAATTGTTTTAATGTTATTAATTATGGTGCTTGTAACTCTATTTATTTTGAGATGAGTGGTTGTAGACACATGTTATTCAATCCATCACCTTAAAATATGGGTATATATTAATCATTTTCAAAACAATATTGAGCAAAATAATAAAGAGAGTTTATTAAAGCAATTTTTGGAGTACTTTCCTCATAAGAGAAAGTTAGGCAAGAGAATTTTCAATTTGCCATAGTAAGAAGGTTTTCAATCCACTATGATGTGAAGGTTGATAGTAATAGTTGGGGCTATATGAAGATAAAATTTATCTTCTTATTTAATCAATAAGTGGATTGGGTTCATAAAATCCCTAGGGTAGTGTTGGCTTCGATTCAAAACTTGTCATAAATAATTTTAATCAGAATAATAAGAATAGGAGCATTATTTTAATAAATCTGGTTTATATGTTACAAAATTAAACATATAAAAAATCTCACAAATGATACAATGTTAAACCATTTTTATAATTTGATTGGGATATTTTCATTGAGATGAAAGATTACATTTTATAGGATTTCAAAATCCTATAATCTACAAGGAAAGATTTATCTTTTAAAACCACTATATCCCTTTATTCTCTCCTACGCATTCTCACTAATCCTTATCTGATAATGAGTTAAAACTCACATAATTATTTATTTTTATCTAACTATTACAATATGTACTCACCCATGTGATTACTAACAAAAATATATCTAACATTTCCCCCTTAGTGCAAACATGGGAGAAAACAAAAACATATTATGCTATCACTGCTCTCTGAAAACACTACATAGACTAGGTAAAACTCCATTAAGTTTCCTCTTTACCCTCATAAAGGCATAGCTCTTGATCCAAATTCCATGGGACCATTCCCATTCCATGGGTTCCTAAAATCTAAATCTACTAGATTCCTAGAGATTGCAAACTATATGGACAACCATCCATGTCACATTTACCTCAAAATCTTCTCCTTCCCTCAAAAAGTATTTCTTTAGAATATGAATTTTTATTAAATGTTGTAATAAGGGTTTATCAAGCACACAATATAAATATGAAAACACTAAAAAGTAAAAACATGAGCAAACATGCCATTAAATCACTATGTGGCCTCATCACTAATAGTTGATGAGAGAACGGTGATTGTACTCCAACATCCTTTATCCTCCATCCTCCTACATGTTACTAATTTATTAATATATGAAGTCTTAAAAATTATAACCATTCTCATCATTCCTTTGTTCTTCCTCAGTTGTTGGTTCATTTTCTATGAATATATTAGCTTCATTGGATTTGAGTTTTCCCTTAAGTACATCATTAACTTTAATCTTGCAATTACAATATGTATGTCATTTTTTCTTACAATAATAACATTTAACATCTTCCTTATTATTTTTATGATTATTCTTTGAGTACATCATAGTTTCTTATTCATATTCTGATATTGCTCTTTTTTATTCTGATAAGAGTGCTAAGATCATATCTTCAAGAGACTGAGATGGCATTTGACCAAGTGTGAAAAAAACATTATTGTATTTGGAGGAGAAGCTATTCAAAAAAATAGTTTTTGCATCTTCATCATCAACTAGGTATTTGAATTATGATAGTTACCTCATGAGTGATCTGAGGTGGTTTATATGACTAGACATAGTAGCTCCTTCACTCATTTTTAATTTGAATAAATGTAACTTTAGAGAGAATTTTGCATTCACTGCTTTAGCACCAATTTTCCCAAATTTATGTGGATGGATTTTATAAATCTACATAGTGTAGTTTAGAATGTGAAAGTGTAAGACCTATTATGTCTTTGGCCTTATCATCTTTTCTCTTCCATTCCAGTAATTTATTTTCATATGTGGACTATGTTTCTTTTCCACTGACTATTCCCCATAAATTTTTGTTCATTAGTTGCATTTAAATTTTAACTTTCCATGTGTGAAAGTTAAGACCAATAATTTTTTCAAGTAGAATATCCATCTTACAAAAATTGACCAAGACAACAACACTGTACATCAGTTTCTAACAATAATGCACCCTTACAAAAATGAAATTTGACTTTGACTTGTTTAGAACAAAAAAATGATTCTCACTAATGAGGACACTTTTAATGACATTCATTTTTTATTTTTAATGACCCTAAAAACATGACTATAGAAATTAAAACTTAATAACATAATCCAATTGAATATTGGATTTAATAAACAAAAATAAAAGACACTTTTAGTAATGATTTAAAAGACTCGCTAAAAACTTAATTAAACCACTTTACAACAAACTTGACATAAAGTGGACAAATATTAACTATTTGACACATATCAAATGTATCATTATAAAACTATGTCAGATTGGCCGTGATCTTGGATCCTTGAATAAAAGATTGAGCAAATCTATGTATTGAGCAATGAAATCATAGATAAATTTTAGAGGAAGAAGCTTGTCTTCACATAAAAATATTGCAAAATATGACCTACTTGCATAAAATCACATTAACCTATCTAACCTTCCAAAAAGGAAAAGTGGGGTACATATAGGAAAAATTAGGCCAACATGAGCAAACCTCTAATTTTCCTAATTAGATAATTACATTAAAATAAAATTAGCCTATGTGACCCTTTTATAACTAACCTAAGGAATATTAATTGACATAGAATGGCCATAAGGCCATGTAGGAAAAACCTAATGGAAAAAAATACTGCACTAACACCCCCCTTAAACATAGCTTAGGTGAGATGAGAATTGGGTCCCAACATTGAAATCTTGATGAGGTACCCAAGTACATAGTGAAGAACCTCCATAGGCGGAAGAAGGTGGAGGAATCCTAACCCTAATAAGAGCTCACAGATGAACAAATTTACTCTCTGTGAAGGGCTTGGTCAAAATATCTATAATCTACTTTGATTCCTTTGATATATATATTGATAGAGAAATAACTTCTGCTTCTTCATGTTCTATTTTTTTGATACGTTATCAACAATCAATTGATAGAGACCTCTTCCCCACACAAGCTTATTAGGTTTGATATCAAGATCAAACTCTTGAATTTTGGCAATCCAATTTCCCCTTTTAGTACCAAACTCCTATTGAGTTAAAATAGACTTTATTGTTGTATCAGGCACCAAAACAATAATATGTGAATTCAGGATATAGAATCAAAAATGTTTTACCACATTAAATATGACATAATCATGCTTATCCATGTTTAAATATTTCAATTCATGAGCTTTGAGAGGACAACTCATAAATGATATGGGAGATTCCACACCTTCTTCATTTTGCTAAACTAAAATAGCTGAAAGTGTATGTTCAAAAGCATAGCTGTATACTAGGAAATCTTTGGTATAGTCTAGACAAACTAGGATTGGAGTATGAGCAATAGCCTTCTTGATATCTTCAAATGCTGCTTTGCCTTTCGCAGTCCAATGGAAAGTAGTCTTACCCTTCATCATGTCAACAATGTGGCGAGTTTTCTCTACAAATTTAGGAATGAATCTTCACAAAAAGTTCACCTTTCCAAAGAAGGAATGAATTGTAGTCTTACTATTAGGTAGAGTAAGATTTTGAATAGATTTGACTCTTTCTGAGTCAATTTTTGTGCCTTCTCAGGATACAATGTGACTGAGAAGTTTACCTTCTGTAACCCCCAAAATTGACTTCTTTGGATTGAGAGAAATACTATTTTGCTGACAATGTTCCATCACTTGTTGTAAATGATGCACATGATTAGGATGATGTTTGGAGAAAATAGTCAAGTCATTAAGATACACCATGATAAACTTCCCTATTTCATCTCTGAAGGTAAGGCCCATTGCTCTCTAGAATGTGGCACTAGCATTGATCAAACCAAAAGGCATTCTGCGATATGCAAATGTGCCCTAAGGTGTAGTGAAAGTGGTTTTATATTGATCTAATTCATTAACTTCCACTTGATTATACCCAAAAAAACCATCTAACATAAATAAATTTTTTGAGCCAGTTACTATTTGCAATACTTGATCTATGATAGGTAGAGCATAGTTGTCCTTTAGAGAAGATTGATTGAGATTCCTGAAATCAATGCAAATATGAATTTCTCCATTCTTTTTCCTTACAAGAACTATGTTTGTGATCCAGGTGGAATGATGAATTGGAAAAATTATCCTTGCATTCAACATCTTCTGGATCTTAGAAAGGATAGTACGTGATACTTTGGGATTGTATTGCCTTTGTTTCTATTTATGAGGTAATGACCCAATTTTAACAGGGATTTCATGCTGAATTTATTTAAACCTGAAGGATTTTAAATCATCATAAGAATATTCCAAAAAATCAATGTAATGATGAAGAAGAGTAATGAATTTAAACTTTTCATTAGTAGTGTAACATTTCCCAATGTTGATCATTTTGGGATTTTCTTTCGTACTCAAATTTACTTGATCAAAATCCTTAGAGGAACTTGAATCCATTTGTTGCTACTGATTGATATATCTATCATGCTTATCAGATAAATTTTCAAGAGAAACCAAACATTTTGGAATTTTATTCCCTTTGAGTTGAAGAAACTCTTCACTAGTCTATGAATCTATTTCGGGAGCTGATTCCCATGGTGGAGATTCACTACCTTCAAAATAGAGATCCTCAAAGCTATCCATCTTTTCAAGAAAATCAATATTTTGATTATCACCATTAAACACCTACCAATGGTCAGCATTATCAGGTACACTTGGTTGAAAGATCAACTCAATAGTATACTTGTTCCCTTTAAAATATTTATGAGAAAGCATGAGGGTGCAGAGATAGCCAATTAATCTGCATGATCATTAAACTCTCTCGTCACTATAGAGATATTGAAAGCATAAAAAATTTCAATGCAATTCCATACAGGATTGTGATAATGTCACAATCTTTCATTTTTGGTTTGGTACAGACTTATCACTTGACAAACCACCAATTCAACATCTCCTCAGGCATGAAGAATTTTAACACCTTTAGCATGAGTAGCTTTTAATCCAAGCAACAATGATTCATATTCGGTGGTGTTATTGGTATTATTGAATTACAACTTATATGAGCAAGGGAAAATATCTCCTTATGGAGATATCAAAACAATTCTAGCTCTAGAGCTGGTAGAGGAGTAGCTACCATCAAATTCTAAAATTCAACCCTCATTAGAATTTGGTCTTCTTAAGGATTTTTCTTCATTAGTGAGGGAAGATTCCTTTTTACTTGAACTTTTCTCTAAAAATTCTTCTAATGTTTTGTCTGAATTATCTGAATTATCACCTAATGAACTTTTGTCTGATAAATTAAAAACATCTTCAGTGGACAAAAAAATATTACCCATTCCCAAGGATTCAAACAAAATTTGAGCTTCAGGGTTTGACGTTTGGGTAACAATATATTTTGACTCTTTATTATGAAGTAACTTTTGCATGACATCTTTAATAAGTATCCTTTCTTCAGATAGATCCATGTTCAACTCTCCACCTACATCTTTACAAAAATTACGTTTGAGCATAATGCCATAAGAAGCTGGAACATCGGCCACTAAGACTGTCATCTTAATCCTCTTATCTGAAAAAGTTGCAAATGCAAATTGGGCATCTTTGATTTGACCCAAAAGTGGTACTTGATTGTTTTCCATGGAGAAATATCTCTTAAAAGTCTTAGTTAAGGTAAGATCGAGAGAATATGCTACCTTGGCAGGCATAACATTATCAGAGGCTCTAGAGTCTATTATACAATTGCTTAACTTATGACCATTTATCAATAGAGAAACATAGAAAGGTTATATTTTTATAGAGGCAACAAGAGGAGTAATAACAAGATTATTTTGGATGGATTTGTTCTTTGAGGGATCATGAGTTACTTTTGAAAATTTTTATCTTGTAGGGATGGTTTTGTTTTTGATGTATTCAGTCAACCTATCAAATTATTCAAGATTAGCTTGTAAGTACTTAACTTTAGACATTTGGATCTTGGTATTTTTAGCATGATCAATTATGTTGAATAACTAGAATGAACTAGAAATAGAGGAAGGAAATCCATCATTCTAATTTTTAATTAATGTGGTATTGGTCTGAGGAAACGAAGTAGAAGATACAGGATTGTTAGATGTACTTATTTATTTGCCATTGGGTCCTTTGATTGGAAAGGCAGTGACATTCCCCATTTAGAAATTAAGATTACTGGCTAAGGTTATTCTCTTGATTTTCTCATATCAACTTGCTAAGTTGACTAGTTTTGATACCTAGTAAAAATAACATATGCTCCATCATACACTTCTCCCCTTTTTTTAAACTTCATCTTGGTAATTCAGAAAATCAATATTGGAGTTGCCAACTAATTCTTCTTCTAATTCTACAAAGATATTAGCATCATTTTCTTGATCTAACTTAGGTTGGAAAGAATGATCATGTTTGGCTTCATAATAACCAACATTGAGTTGACCGGTGCTGCTTCAATGACAAGCTTCCCTTGTGTGGGAGGAAGATGATTGGGTTGCCCTTGATTTCTGGTAGCATTACTTTGGTATGAATTATTGGGAAATGTCCTCCTTGGTATATCCTAATAAGAAGAAGGAATAGACATACCTTGGGACATTTGCCTTTTTAGAGCTAGCAATTCATTTTCTAACTTTTGCACCATAGGATCAGTGGTGCTTGTGGAAGAATTTTTAGTAGAAGAGGAAAATCTATTTTTGTTAGAATCTTTTCTTATCTTACCTGTAAGGATAAGATCATCTTCAACTTTGGTAGTCAAAATTTGAGCTACAAAAAGATCTATAGGGCCAGCCCGCCTTAACAAAAAACTCACTTCAAGAAGTTGAGAATTGATAAAGAAGCACTTAAGATTTTTTAGTGCTGGCTGAGCAATTGCAGGAATCTTATTTCTCAGCTTATTGAATTTAGCGATGAAGTCTCTCATAGGATCATGAGGCTCCTTCATTTATGTAAGCTGAGCCAATAAGGCATGTGCATCTTTTATGGGTTTGAACCTAGCCTCAAACTTGGTCTTAAGAGTGTTCCAATCAGTTATAGTCTGAGCTTGAAGATGATACCAATCTATAGCAACACTTTATAGTGTTTCTACAAAATGTCTTATTGCTATATCTTCATGTTTAATGCCTATCACACCATAGGCTATGCTGAAAGCTGTAATATGCTCATCAGAGTGAACTTTTCCATCACCATAGAACTTGAGAAAATTCTTTCTCAAACTATGAGGTAGTTCATGCAAAGGTGAGGTTAGATTTAGTGGGCTAAAAGTGTTACCCAAAGGGATTTGGGTTGCCATGATATGATGATTAAAAAGAGGGATAAAAAACCTTTGTGGGGTATTTATAGACAAAAATCTGATAGCATTAGGACTAGAAGCTTCACCTGGTATTGAAGATTTGGCATTGGTAGGAGGAAAACTCCTAGTTTGCTAAAGGTGAGATCATAGAGGCAAGAGATCAAAATTATTTTCTTGTATCAATTCAAATATAGGATCAATAATACCTCAAGCTCTCTGGCTTCATGTATACCATGAATATACCAGAATGTAGAATAAAAAAGAACTGGAATTACTTCAACTCAAAGCTTGAGGCTTCAAATTATGCGTTCGATCCCCAATAGAGTTGCCAAAAAATTGTTGGGTGAATATTTTGTCATCAACTAACTCAAGACAAAATGGTTATATCAGCCATAGTGTAATGAGATAAATCTCTCCTCTCAGTAAGGGGAGGTTCCCTATAAACTATGACAAACTTAATTTAAACTAAATATTAACTCAAGGGTGAAATCATATCATCCATTCTCTTTTTTCAGAAATGATGTTTACAAAGTAAAGGAAAACTTTATTGATATTAACTGAATTCACAAGAAACCCATGAGAGCACAAAGCCTATTTTTGCTTCTCTTGCTGATTTATAACTTATATCACAGTAGAATGAGGTGCAACCCAAAGTCTTCACTAAAAACTACAACAAAACATATGATCACAAAATATAAAAGTAGATCAAAGCCTTTCCAATATCCTTTGTTTTAAGACACTAAAACACAAACTAAAGATAATTATAGTAGCACAAAGTCTCTATAATCAACTTCTAAACATCTCCCAGATTATTTTCACTCACTCTACTTATTTAATCAAATAGATAAGATTGTATTAGGAAAAGGACATAAGAACAATTTCCTACACAATAAAAGTTATTTCAATACAAAGTTTGAAAGGTCACTTGCTTTCTCATTCACTTGATAAAATTTGATTTACAATCTGAGCTCAAAGTCTCAAAATGCCTTTCAATTTTGGCAAAGTTTTGCTTCCAATAACTCAAAGATAAAAAAAAACAAACAAAAGAGGCCCTCTTTATTTATAGGGAGAGGTCTTGAGGATTCCTAAGAAAAACTTAACTACTTTGACCAATTCAAAGATAAGAGTCCTCTTTGACTTAGGACTTCCTATATTTTTACATGTAATTACATATAAAAAAAGTACATGTAACAATGTCCAACATGGTTATGAAAGTACATCTAAAAAGTGGAAATTAAAACCAAGGGAAAAATAGTTTCAATTTGTATCCCCATTTTTCTTCATGTGAGCATCGTACATAGTGAAAGCTGCTTGCATCTTGATACTGTCTGGACTAACAGTGCTCTTGAAAATCATCTTAGCTCTGACTATGACATCTCTTACTCTTGTGATTGATTTTGCATGATTAGTTAATTTGGTTTTTATATTATCCAAAGTTAACTGATAATCTAGAATATTATCCATAGAGGCTATTGAAAATGCCTTATCTTCAAATTCTTTCTAGAACATACCTTCAAATTCTCGAATCATTTCTTCTACTGAAAGGAATTGGTTATCTTGTGATGTAAGTTTGCAAGGTAGCTCCTCCAATTTAAGCAAAAGACTGACATCATTTTGTTCACTAAGTTTCCTTAAAGATTTGAGGTCACTAATCAACTCTGTATCTCTAATGTCTTCGACATTAGAAGTAACTGAGGTGATTGGAAAAACACCTTGATATTTATACTTCATTGCCTTCGACCTCTTCAAAGAAAATTTAGTCATCTGAAAGAGCTTTTATCGAAATAATGTCAATGAAGAAGGATCCACAGAAGAAATTGGCAATCTTGAAGTCTTAAGCTGGGTGGTTGGTGAATTTGAAATCTTACTCATTTGCGTGATCGAATTGTTGTAGGGAGGAGTCCAGGAAATTTTAAAAAGATAAAAATGACAATCAAAAAGTAATTTAAAAGCCCCAAACCAAGTTTTAACAACTTGACATGTGTGGCCATAAATGCCGCATGAAATTTAGGATTTTGTAAAATTTCTGCTTGGGCAGCAAAAATTTCCACCCTTGCATATGACAGGGGTAAGCCATGCATTGGAGGCAAAAAGTGCCGGTAATGCATGAGAAATGAAAAACATGCAAGAGTTGAAAAAAATGCTGCCTATACATGGAGAAAATGGAAAATATGCAAGATCAACAAAAAATGCCACCTATGCATGGAGAAAATGACAAGCATGCAAGAGTGGCAAAAATTGCCGCCTATGCATGGAGAAAATGAAAAACATGTAAGAGTGGCAAAAAATGCTGCCTATGCATGGAGAAAATGAAAAATATGCAAGAGCAAAAAAAAATGCTGCCTATGCATGGAGAAAATGAAAAACATGCAAGAACGATAAAAAATGCTGCCTATGCATGGAAAAAATGAAAAACATGCAAGAGCGGCAAAAAATGCTGCTTATGCATGGAGAAAATGAATTTTTTCTAACACCTTAAAAATGATCAATATTGATATTTTGATTAGATAAAGACTATAATAGATTTCAAAATTTTCAAGAAATCGTGATGAGGGAGTGTCGTAAACTTTCCCAGGATGTCAGTCAACTTCACTTGAGATCAAGAGAATCTTGTCTCAAACGATGAACTTAGAGTGAATATTATGAAATGAATAAGTTTTGTAGGGGTTGTCCACAAAATGAGCGTAGCCAATTTTGGGAATAACATACCTTGAGTTGAAGCATATAATGAAGTTTTTATTGACCCTGAGGTCCTAAGGTTTTTAAATATGTTTTTTTTTGCCTTGGTTGTTTTGAAAAAATGAGTTTATGCCTCAGTTGTTCAAAATAGATTTTTTGTGTATGCACAAACTTTTTATGAACAGTGTTTTGAGAATTGGTTATAATGGTGGTTGAACCTAAAAGGTGTTATGGACATAAATTAAATTTGGATAAGGTATATTTGAGTTTCATATGATGTATTCCTAATATTTTATGTGTTTTAAAGTGTTTCAATAAATATCAAAGGGTAACATGTTAAGAAGACCTAGTAGGTCTCCTTAAAGCCTAAAATAGGAGTAAGGGATAATTGAGCTACGACCAACCTAATGTATTGGTTGATTCATGTTTAAGGAATGTTATTTTAATATGATAAGACCTATTATATGGATAACATAATAATATAATAATGTGTGGCTGACTAAGAAGGATATGATCAAGTACTTGTATAAAAACAAGGCAATTTAGGCCTATTGATGTGTGCTAAGAGAGTTCAGAGAAAAAAAATGATATAGAATATTTATGAGTAGAATAAGGTCATTAATACAATCATAGAGATGTAATTAATATATAATATAGGTTATACATATGAGGATCAAGTTTATAATACCTAATCAAGACATGAAGAGGGCTAGTTGAGTGAAGAAGGCTAAAGGCCAATTTGAGAGGGATAAAAGTGTGCAAAAAGCTGAGGAAGAAGATAGTCATATGTTATATGAGAAAAAAGAGTTTCTTAAGGTGATAAAGTGTATCAGGTGGATGATTTTGTGCTAATTCATCTAGGGGACCTCTTTTCAAGTGGGTGCTTACTAAAGCCTAGCTGAGTTGGTGCTGAGCTAGTTGGGGTTGGTGCTCCATGTGGAGTTGGTGATTCAATAAATATTTGTGTTTGTATTATATGAATGTGGTAATTTTAGTTCATCATTAAGTTTTATTCCATTTAAGGGTTTCCCATGTATGTGATGTGTTCATATGTTTCATGTTCTTTTGATTTGGTACTTATGTTTGCTAAGATGTACATGCTTGTTAGAATGGTTCACGTATGATCAAGTGGAAATGAATGAAAAGTTTTGAAGATTAATTCACCCCCCTCTTAGTCATTTTTATTCCAACACAAGTTCCTAATTCCATATATTATCCTACAATGTAGGTAGATTTCATTTGGGTGATGGGGCTAATTATCGAGAGGAGTTAGTCTTCATCTTTTCTCTCTTTTGCGGGGGGCGTGGAGTTTTTCCTATGGGTTTTATCTTTTTCTCCACTTTATGATAGTTATATGTACTTGGGTACCTATCATACCTTATTTTTGGTACCTAATTCTTTTACCCACATAAGATACGCTTAATGAGGGTTTTAGTGTAGGATATTTATTTTCCTACCATTTAGCTTGCTTAGTTATTTTTTACCATTTAGCTTGCTTAGCTATTTTTTATACATTGGGGAAGTTTATCCCACATGTATTGGGATGTTTGTTCCTTTCCTTTCTTATAGATATTTTGGGGAATTTTTTCCCACATGCATTGTATGGTTGGAATTATCCTAACTTCCACCTATACGTACATCTCTTTGTGAGCTTTATTGAGATGAAATATTTGGTGTCTTCTAGATTTTGGTGAGATACTTAGCCAGGATCTATGTAAGTTAAGATTTGTGATAACTTTGAGAGTTTTGAGATCTGTGAGCTTAGTGAGCTGTAAGTTTAGAGCCTTTGTTATGCAATCCATCTCCATTTTTGAATACATCTATTGTATATTCTACTCATTTTTTGATTTATAGCTTCAACATATTTATGTGTCTAATATTTTTATCGTCAGTCTTGGACATCCATTCTTGAACAAATATTACATTTAAAAATGCTTACTTGATATTTCATTCAAATTAGATAAAACTATGTTAGTGTATGATTCTAGCATGCAAGATATGTAGTTAAAACTCCCACAGTGGTTTTCTGACCCATAAGTTTGTTTTATTATGTGTTAATAGCTAGCTAGGTAAAATAAGGAAGAAAACATAATTTCTAAATTTATGCACATGAAATTAGAAAATGTAGGGATAAACATGTACCACATCTAATGATGCATAGACAGAAAACAATCCAAAATCTAAAATTCAATGTAGGACACGATCGATGCAACATGATAGGTATGACAATAAAATTAATTGAATGATAATCACACCTAGGGTATGATCAAAATAGGTGTCAATCCCATTCTACATAGTCAGAGGCTTAGATTTTATGACATGTAGATATAGACCGACACAATCAAGATCTACACTTATAAATCTAAATAATATTAAGGTTTGATTATTCCATCATATTTTGTCTCTTTTTAAGTTCAATTTCAATAGTTTTATTTTACTATTTAAATAATTTTACCCACCAAGGAAGAATTGAAAGTATTTTTTTTACATTTTTGAATGGTTTGTCTTGTAAGTACATTATTTTTTTTCTTTTTTAATTAATAAACACTTGAAAGACAAACTAGTATCATATCATTTTCAATTTTATAGGAAATATAAAGTAGTGACAAATTATTAGTAATAATAAATTAGGGGTTTTTTCACAACATATATAAATTGGAAGTAAAAAAAACTCACCTCATTCTTATCTTTTACTTTTGCAAATAGAGTTGTGAGACAAATAAACTTTGGGTGATTGACAAGACTGTCTAACATACTAGTTGGATCATAGGTGAGTTATTACTATGAAAGTTGAGGAGGAAATCTTGGTGAGTCATTTGAAGCCTAATTTATCAGATTTTGATTCATTTATTAAATTTTCAAACATTCCAATGAGAATAGGTGAGTATTTTTCCCTGATTTGAGAATATTATGGTCATAGCATGATTTATATGGTCACAAAAGTATTTGTATGGTCTTTGGTAGGATTTATACTATCCTTAAAGTTATATAGTCATGGAAAGGATGTGTATAATTTTTTGAAAAAATTAATGGTCTTGGTATTTTTATATATTTAAAAAATAATTTGATACCTATAACTATAAAATAATTATATTGCATACATATTTTGTGAGAAAAATGCTATTTGTTATCTTTGTTTACTATGATACAAAGTGTCATAATTGTGCGTAAGTTAATTCATGGTAAAATTATATAGCCAATACAATATTTTTTTTTGGATGAGGCAAGGTAGGAGCATTTAGACATGATTATCCTAGGCCATGTTGTATGCCTTCTAGTGATGCATTTTGACCATGTAATACTCAATACTTTGGCCAATTAGTGGAATAGGTGATACTTACACTTTCTAATTTTTAACAAGGGAGATGGAAGTTACCTTTTAAGATGTATGGAGGATATTAAAATTACCTATTAGAGGGAAACAACTAAACATATATTAGCTCATGAGTACTAATGAGGCCTAGAAATGGTCCTCGTCCTATCACTTAGTCTCTTTTATGATACTTAAATTTTCATGTTATTTACACTCATTGATATCATAATATGTTGATATACACATATAATGTAGATTATATATATATATATATATATATATATATATATATATTCAAGTTGATTTTGGTTTTAATATGTTATCTCTAGATTAATTGATATAATTTAATGGTTTAAAATGCTTTTAATATTTCTAATCTTGAAGAATATGTAAAGATGTTTTGTTCATGTGTTTTAAACCTATACCCATCATGGTAAGATACCTTGTAAATAGTTGTTGGCTAGGAATTGTTCCTATGAAAGCATCAACCACTCATAAAAATTGATTATGACCACCTATAGTAACAACTATATGTGATTTTATACTAAGTTTTAAGCAATTAAGCTAAAACTACCACTTTTAAGTACCTTAAATATGTTTAAAAATAATTAAGGATACTCTACCAAGCTAGAGGCCATTAAAAATTCACTTGTAATGTACTCATTATTATTAGACCAAACCTATTTTTTCCATCTTGCATATAAATACTATGTTCCTCACTACAATTGGTCTTATTTGAATTTCATTTTATTCTACCTTAATATATTTTTATTGATGCAACTCATAGGATTTTGAATCAACTAATAAAACCCTAAATTATATATATATATAATTTAGGGTTTTATTAGTTGATTAAAAATCCAGAGAGAGAGAGAGAGAGAGAGAGAGAGAGAGAGAGAGAGAGAGAGAGAGAGAGAGAGAGAGAGAGAGAGAGAGAGAGAGAGAGAGAGAGAGAGAGAGAGAGAGAGAGAGAGCATAATTGTAATTTTTGAGTAAGTTATAATAACATTATTGTAAATGATCTTTTATAAATTATTTTATTTTTATAGTTTAATATCAATAGAATCTTGTTAAGATAATTTTTTCTTAGAAAGGAAGGGATTCGAGCTCCATTCCAACTGAGGTAGGGCCCACTAGTAAAGATCTCATCATAATGACATCCATTTATTAGTTAGTTTATTTATATTGTGTGTGTGATTTCTTTCCATTTAATTATTTCAAGTCTATGTGCTTTATTTATAGTTCAATATTACAAGTGTGATTAATTGATTTCAATTTTATTTATGCAATTATCATTCAGTGTTTTATGTGGGAAACTTACAATCTAGTGTAGCTTTTACTTTCATTTCATTTACTTTCCAAAAAGAGTGTTTACTTTATAATTAAGAGTGTTTAATTTTTGCAAGAGTATTTATTTTTAAATAAAGGGTTATTACTCTCAAGCATTTGTGTTTACTTATAGTAAGTGTGTCTCCTTTTAATGTAGAAGACTATGCATTTAATTCAGCTATTTTGTATACAAAATTTACATTCTATCTCTCTCAATCATTCAAAATAGTTTAGTAATGTGTATACAATGCATACTCACAAAGTATATGTCCTTTTATTGATAATTAAATGTATTTCCATACATTTTTGGCATTGTTGTTGGGGAAAGTTTTCAAATTACTAAATTATTAAAAGACTAAGACAAATTTTTGCTTTCTAAAATAGTTTCCTTTCCTTAAGCATAGGTATGAGATAGAAATAAAAAATATCCATCTTTAATAACCTTGTACAAGACATGGTAGAGCATTTAATAAAGGAATATTGGGTGGTTGTGATGAGGCTAAGAAATGACACTCATCTCACATACTATTATGCTAAAAACCCCTTCCATTTGACCATTGTTATAGCCCTCATCTATGCATTTATTTGTAATATTATAAACTATATCCATGTTGCATATATTTATTTTATAATTCAAAGAATGCAATTTATAAATAAAATAGTAAGATTTAATGATTTTATCCTTTGATATTACTAATGGCAAGTGAAGAATGTAGAATATAATTATTTCAAGGTGTTTTATACCCTCAACTATAAAGGAGAAAAGATCCACTGTATTTGATGATAGTCTATAGCCACTGTCTATGGGCACTCGTACTCACTATTTATGGGCACTTGTACACTATTATTTATGGGCACCCATATCCCCTATGTATGGGCACCCATAACACTATTGTTTCTTGGCACCCATATCTGCTATTGTTTTTGGGCACCTATAGCTACTAAGTGTAGGTTACCCACATCAATTATTGTAGGTAATTGTTTATTAGTTGTGATCAATTGTCATTATCCAACCACTTCTAACCGACCTAAAAAAGTGTGGAAAGTAGTTTTGATAGGTCTGAAATAAGTTTTGGATAAGTTAGAAGGTGTTACAACTACTTGTAACCACCTTAATTCTAATTGGACAATTGTATTATATTTATTCCACATGGTTGAAACATATTATTCTCCTAAGATATATTCTAATTTATTTCTATTATCTTAGATTAATTTAGTTTTATGGTTATAAATATTTAGATTATAAATCAACCAATAATATCCTACCTTTTCTATATAAAGAGAGTGTTTTAGTTTTTAGAAAATAATCCATAAACTTAGAATTCAAAGAGTAGAGAGCTATGACAAAATATTTTAAGCTTTGTGATGTGAATTGTAAATGGACCTACAACAATTCATTTGATTCTACAATTTTTTTAGTAATAATTTTGTTGATTTAATTTTGTCTTAATCAAGGAGAGGATTCAAGCTTTAGTTGAATTGAGACATGGAATTCACAAGGATGCAATTATTTGATTTTCCATTCATTAGTTTATTTATGATGTGTGTGTATTTCATTCCATTTCGTTTCTATAAGTGTGTGTATATTTTAATTCCATTTGTGTAATTTTAATTCTATTGTGTGGGAAACTTCTAATATAAATTAACATTTAATTTCTTGTCATTTCATTTCCTATAATTTACTCTCTTGTCATGTACTTTACACAAGAGTGTTTCCATTTAGAAAGTGTGTTTAATTTCAAGTATGTGTGAATTATCCTTCTCATTATTCCATGTAATTTTGTGTTGAATACACAGTAAAAACACCTTAAAATGTTATACATCCCTGGGTTATTAATTAAATGAAGGATCATATAGTCTATGTGTTAGGCTACTACCTCTTGGGATATATCCTCATAGGTTTTTGGATATTACCTTAAGCTAATATATAACAATATGTTATATGTTCCATACATTTTTGACATTGTTTTTGAGGAAGGTGTAAAGTATTAACTCTTAAAAAATTGAGAACATATTTATTAATTTCTATAATAGATTTGAAGTTTTATAGATTAAATTTTATTTTTTTATAAGTATAAATTAGAATTTTTTTTCCTAAATAGACTAAGCCTATATATGGTGAACAATGGACAAGAAAATTAATTCTCAATGAGTTCTAGTTATACATGTTAGTGACAATGAAAAAAATATGGAGTTGATCATTAAATATAAAAATGTATCAGCCCTTCAAGATATGATTTAAGATCTACAAGTGAGTAAAATAGGTTACAATCCTCAATTATCAACCTAAAAGCAATTGAAGGACACATTAATAAGGACACCCTACTCTCACTCCTAAAGAAACAATGAAAAAAATATAGAGTTGATCATTACATATGAAAATGTATAAGCCCTTCAGGCTATGATTTAAGATCTACAAGTGAGGAAAATAGGTTTCAATCCTCAATTATTAACCTAAAATCAATTGAAGGACACATTAATAAGGATGCCCTACTCTCACTCCTAAAGAAACATTTTCACTTATTAATGATTAAATACCACCTAAAACAATTGATCCTATAATAATGCCTATACATAGTATAAACTAACCTCTATAAATTTCTTTGATAGTGATTCTTGCACCTATTAATGAGGATAGATGACCTATAGTAGTTGTTCCCACAGCTATAGAGACTATGAGTGCTATAAATAGAGGAGATCTTACAAAAATCACAAATATTCAATGTATGACCAAGAGTGCTATTTTTATGATTCTTCTACCAAATTGATGTAGCTCATATATTCTTAATTATCCATAAAAAAATGCACTAACCAACTAGAAATGTTATTCCTAGAATTAAGCATGAAAGAATAATCCAAGATCTCAGTAATGTATAGTACTTGTTGTATGACCATAAGTAGACATGAATTTACAACCTTCTAGAGGAAGAGAGGATTTATAAAAAAAAAAAACATTGATGGAGTTTTGATTGCTTATTTCTTTGATTGTTTTAGTAATAAGCCTTTGTATGGATGCCAAGTTATTTGGGCAAAGGATGATATCATGATAGATGAGATACAAGATAAAAGTGGAGATGGAATAAAATAATTTTTTTTTGCATATCAAAGGGCACCTTGGCCACCAATGTAATAAAATTAAGGTATGCCTGGTAAACATTTATCATTCAACATTATTTTTATAAATATTATTCACATTCTCATAATTGGTATATACATAATGCTTGTGATCACATAACACTAGCAACTTCGCATTGAGAAAAATATCATCAAGAACCACATGTCTAATGGCCATGATATTAAATTCAGTCATGGAAGCTACCACCTCAAAAATAATGTAATATATCTAGGGAGGGGTAAATTAGTAGCATAAATAATATAATAGTGAATAGTAAGGAATAATAGTTTAATACCACATGCATAAGAATGAGGAGTTGTGAAGATTAGATTAGTTTAAATAAGGGACACAATCCATTATAAGGCATCCAAGAAGAATAATTATAATTGATCCTTGTTCAAAGGAGGTATCCCCCTCAAAGTGGTATGTGATCAGAGTTATGAATTCCATATAGCCAAAAAATATGGAGAGGAAATAAAATGCATGGATAGTTTTGGAAGATTCTTATTGAGCTTGGTATGCTAATTTACTTCACTTGGATAAGACTAATTCACATATGGATGCACCAAATCTGACAATCAAAAAGCCTAAGATGAAACTAGAAGCACCCATGCTGGTATTTGAAGTACTTGAGTAGGCCACTAATGATCCTATGCTAGCCACCAATGCTTCAAAAAAATTTATGAATTTTTTGTTGGGGTTAGCCACTCCAAAAATAATGTGTGTAAAGAACAATGCTAAGGGTGATGGCATGTATCCTCCATTGGCTCACCAGGTAGACTATTTTGAGCATCCTTGTTTTAGCTTTGAGGTGATCATCTCTAAGATTTAACTTTCACTACTCAGCTATAACCTGCAGACTAAAATATTTACAATTTTAGTTATTCCCTTCATCCATATCTATTCTCATCCACCTCTTATTTTAGTGCTTCTATTCACACTATTCCTGTACATGATCCTATCAATACATAGGAAGAAGAAGTGGAAGTAAAAATAGATGCATGGATGTGCTTCCATCTGATCCTCAACATATTTTTGATATGTAATTATTTTCATATTTAGAGGATGAAACATTTCAAGGGGGATGGAATGTAATATATCTAGGGAGTAGTAGATTAGTAGCATAAATAGCAGAATAGTGAATAGTAAGGAATAATTGTTTAATACCACATGCATAATAATGAGGAGTTGGGTAGATTAGATTAGTATATATATAGGGACATACCATTGTAAGGCATCCACAAAGAAGAATTTTAATTGAGCCTTGTTCAAAGGGGTAGCCCCATCTAAGTGGATTGTGATTAGTGTTATTCCTTCCTCAAAATGAATTATGTGTGTGTAATGTATGATTTAGTTAATATATAGTCAATTAGTGTTATTATTCAGTTATTGTGTGAGTTAGGTTCTTAACGACTAAAAACCATTAAAGGCTATGTTTACAAAACTCCCACATCCAAAATAGGTTGTGTTGTTATAAATGCCAAATAACCTAGCAAAAAATCCCCCTCAAACACATAAATTATATGCTCAACCTAAAAATCATAAGCTGGCTCATTTGGTTTATGATAATAATATGGTGACATTCCAAATCACCCACTAAACTCATTAGAGTTCCATCCTCAGTCAGGGATTGTCATATAACCATGCACATAATAACCATAATAATGGAAATCCTTAAGGATATTTTTGAAGCAAAAAATAAAACTCCATTACCAATAAATGAGCCATTCCCTGAATTGGATCCATCCATAAGTAAGGTTGTACCTTTTTTCTCTCTCTAAATTTCTCTTTTAAAAAATGAATCATCTAAAATAAGGGCCTTAGTAAAAATTTGACTTTGTAAATAATCTAAAAAATTTCCATGTTCATATTCCATTAGTTTAAGCCTATAATGGTGTATCCATTTACTCAAAGACAACCCAAAAGCTATGCTTAAGGAAGCTCAAACAAATGATGAAAGATCATCAAGTAATCCAAGTAATTTGACAATTTTTTGATCTTATTCTCAGAAACATGGTTTCTCTCAAGCACTATAAACCTATCATCCCTATTTTAGATACACATATCACTAACTTGATTATCAAGAACATCCTTATATATAATTAGGAGTAGTCATAACCAAAAAAACATTGGAATAACAAAAGTTCCAAGGCTTTCACCACACTCCTATCCTCTAAATGAAGGATAATACAACTATCAAACTTAAGGGGGTTATAAAAGTCCTTATCATATAAATGGATTCATGGGAATAACCTATAGCTTGCATGATACTATAACTCAATGCCTACTTGGGGAGGCACCCAATATTGTTTGGGAGATCTTGGTTTTCCACCAAATTTTAATCTAGTTAGTAATTTCTTGTTATTTTAGAAATAATTAATGAAACTATGCTATTATTGTGCTCATCCATGACATTACAAATTGATTTATTTCACCAAATTATATATCTCTAAAATAACTCATTATTCTCTCAGTTTATAAACCCACCATAGCCTTTTATTTTTATTTATCCATTATAGAACATGATATATACTTTATATATGTTTATTATTATGGTTTAAAGCTTCTAATTTATAGATAAAATTATTTATGGTATTGTTCATTTGGTATTACTAATGGTTTAATTTTCTAAGTATACATTACCAAATTTTAGCCATTGTTATAGGTCACTTGTAACCAATATTATAGGTCATTTATCATAAATACTATATGTTTCATGTGGTAAATATTGTATGTAAATGTATCCAATTATATAGGTCATTTGCAGCCACTGTTATAGGTTACCTATAACAACCGATGTAGTTACCTATATCCAATATTATGCAGGTCACATACAACCACTATTATATGTTACATGTAGAAACTGTTGTAACTTGATACAAATTGTTTTAAAAATTTACTACATAATAATATGAGACAATGCTAAAAATTGAATAATATTTAATTGCCACAACTAATGCATACATGAGCTATAAATCATATAATGTGGTCAATTCAAAATGAAAACAAAACTCAAAATTAAGTGTTGTAGCAACCAATTCAACCCTCATTAGAGATAAAGTCACCCCATGGATATAAACCAAAATAAATAACTATTTTTATATTCAATATATTCCCACAATTAATAAAAGTCTAATGTTATAGAATGTATACATAATTATCTTTAGCTATGTACATAACACACACACACACACACACACACACACACACACACACACACACACACACACACACACACACACACACACACACACACACACACACACACACACACACACACACACACACACACACACACACACACACACACACACACACTAAATAAATCCATATATAGTTTTCTCCAACATGTTGATTGTCCTCATTGAAATATCATCTCATCTTTAAGACCCTTAGATCATATTGGGGATGATATTACTTTCCATCACCTCTTACCACATAAATTATATCTTGGGAACATTTTAGCAACAATGTTTTCCACTAATACATTAACTAATATTTTTGTAAGCCTTCCTAGATGATCCCTTAGCATTAACAACTAGTTGGAGCCTTAATGAAATAAAAAATTACCATCATTTACCATACCTTAAATAAACCACCTAAGGAAAAATAATGAATTTATTTTCATACATTGAAAAAAATTGGATGTTAGGTTTTTCCTTGAGCATGCATTATTACCCACAAATCTTATCAAAATTACAATACTAATAATTGTTCTATTATCTCATAATGATTATTTTGTTTAGAATAATGCATGTCAAAAATATTTTCAAGTTTTATAAAACATTCACATGTCCATACATGATTTCTAAGGATTGAATTGGACCCTTAAATTTCACATCTTTGCTTATGCATCTAAACAATAACCATGGGTTATCCTTGGCCAAATGAATGGATGATTGATATATGCCATACATTACATTAGCTAAAACATTTTTGACACAAAATTAAATTGTATAGTAAATAAAAATTAATTTCTTGTGGTAATATATGCTATTAATTATTTTTTTATCATTAGTATATGTCATGTACTTGTGCATAATGATCATCCAACTATCTTGTATCTAATTTACAAAATAAATATTAATGGTTCCACTATTATATGGTTATTGTTTATTCAAGAATTCAATATTAACATCTTAGATAATCCTAAAATAGATATTTTAATTATTGATTATCATTCAAATCTAACATTTGATTAACAAAGTCTATATATGGATGATGAACATATCTTTTTGCTTCCTATTTTAAGCTTGTAGGTTTGTCAACAACTTGGTTGCATGAAATTATTACCAATATTTATCTTTGAACATAGATTAAAAAACACACCCATTATTGTGATAAATTATATCCTTTAGGGAAACCCACACACACTAATGAATAATGTCGAACAACTTCATATCACTTAGAGGTCACTCAATAACTGAGACACTTGTGGCATGATGGGTTCAATAAACAAGGAGGTTTACACTATATACATATACATTAATCCATGTTTTATGTAAAAATATCACCAAGTTAAAAGTCATAAAATATGACTTAAGGTTGAATAGATGTTAGACAATGAGTTCTAAACTAAGGAGGAAGTCATGTGTACTCTCAAATTTCTAGTTTATTTGAATGTTGCAGAGGATATGTTAAAACATATTCATAAATTTTCATCATGTCATAATTTATAAACAAAATTTTAAAAATTAAAAATTAAAACCCTTGGGCATTATTGACAATCTTGGTTATAAAATTAATTTGATGGCAGATGAGTATTGAATAAATATCTTTGATTTGAAAACTATCTAGCTCACTGATAAAAGGAAAGGTATTGAAAAGATAATAATAAATCAATATAGCATTGTTATTCATTTTAATCCATTTTTAAGTTATTTCAAACATGTTGCATAAAATTTTAAGCCTCTATTTTATTTTGAATATTTTATTACAAAGGCTCTAGGACTAACTTGTCATTTCTACATGTGCATGCAACAACACCATAATTATCATAAATGCTAAAGGTGTATGCTTTTAAGGGTTAAGAGATCCATGTTATTATTTCATGTTTTATATTTCCACTTACCCTGGCACAATTTTTTTGCATCCATTCTAGGGTTAAAAATCCATGATCTTAATATACTCAAATGGTCACACACTCATGTGACCTAATAACTACATGTCCCAAGTTGGCACTTACAACAAATACTACCTATTATCTTTCAAACTTGCACCCTTATAAAGGTTGTTTTAGGAATTCATAGTTTGGAGTAATATGGAGAAAATCCTAGGCTATGGGAGGTCTAATAGGTGGATTAAATCTATAGATTCTAAGGGCTATCTCCCCTTGATGTATCAGTTAGGCTCTCTACTCTATAATATCAGCTTGCAAGGAAAAGGGAAGGAACATAAACTAAAATGAAACCTATCTAACTAAGGTGATACACCAAAATGTATCTTTCACTTGCCTAACCTACACTAAGAAGGATGAATTAAAACATGAACCTGATTGCACTTATCAAATGAAGTTTCTCTAAACATCGATATTTCACATAGAGGTCACTAACATGATGCATGGTCTAAGGTAGTTGATCATGAGGTTTCTAAAAAACACTAATGAAGGATTATAATTGCCAAACATACAAGGATACTAAAACACACTATATAACTTGAAAGGATGAATAATCATCTAAAAATAGGTAAGTAAGAGAGGACAAAATGAAAGGAAGCATGCGTTATCATTTCCATTCATCAACTAACCATTAACATACACTAGTCAAATCTTTGAGTAGGCCAAAACACTATCTTATTAAATTCAAAGTGTTAAGCATGGATTATACTGAGAGGGGGGGTGAATTAGTATATTACATATCTTATAAAACTTTCCCTTTATCAAATTCCACTTAATCAAACATTCAAGATATGCAATAAAACTCAAACAATAAACATCACACAAGATAGAGAGAGACACCAGATATAACGTGGAAACCCAATGTGAGAAAAACCATGGAGAATCAATCTCAAATATGTTCATGAGAACAAACCCACAAGAGCACCATACCCCTTTGCCAAGTACAAACCTCAGCTAAAATTTGTGAGCACCAACCCACAAGAGCTTCAAACCCCTTTGCTGAGCACCAACCCAACACCTATTCGTGAGCACCAACCCACAGGAGTACCAACCCCTTTGCCAAGTACAAACCTTAGCTATAATTCATGAGCACCAACTCACAGGAGCTTTAAACCCCTTTGCCAAGCACCAACCCAACACCTATTCGTGAGCACCAACCCACAGTAGCACCAACCCCTTTGTGTATACCACACACCTATCTCTCAATGTTGCTATCTAAACAAATGATAGATCAATACAACATCTTCTTCCTCTCTCTCACCTTTGCTCTTCTAAGCTAGATATAACAAATACAAATCATATTCATCTCTCACAATTGCTCTTCTAAGCTAGATATTACAATATCAAATCAACCTCTCTCTTCCATATTACAAATGGCTTCTCAAGCCTTTATTTATAGCTTTCCAAATGACCTTTGGCCTTCCCCCTTTGTGACATTTCAATCCTCATGGAAAATGGCACCAATCTTGGATGACCCTTCATATCCAAGCATTTGAAAAGTCATGTGGTGACCCTTCATGACCAAAAATGTCCTTCCCACTTTTGTCCTTATCTTTGGTGACTCTTCGTATTCCTCAAAGTGTCCCTTCATGAGAAATTGTGCCTTTACTCTTTTTTCTTCACTTGGTGACTCTTGGTATTCCCCAAGATGACTCTTCATGGGAAAAAGCGTCCCATCCTTCTTTTGTCTTTATCTCGTGTCTCTTCGACTTCTCCATGGGCCCTTATTTTGTCTCATATGCAACCAAAAATATATTCATTAATATTAAATAAATATTAACTCATATTAGCCAAGATATATTTATTACAAACAACATTAAATGCAATGGGGCCTTTATCACCAATAATGGTAGACCTTTGACATAAATGACAATATTTCCAACACAAAGAGCCAATTAAAAATGTTTTTTTGAGCAGATCCTTGCCATAACTTAATTTAAGAATCATTACAAATGCCCAAAATAGGCTTACTTATATACACACACACACACACACACACACACACACACACACACACACACACACACACACACACACACATATATACATATATATATACATATATATACACACACACACATATATATATATGTATGTATATATATATATATATATACATATATATACACACACACACACACACACACATATATATATATACATACATATATATATATATATATATACATATATATATGTATGTATATATATATACATATATACATATACATACATATATATATATATATATATATATATATACATATGCATACATATATATATATATACACATATACATACATATATATATATATATATATATACATACATATACATATATATATACATATATATATATATACATATATATATATATATATATACATATATATATACATATATATATATATATACATATATATATATATACATACATATATATATATATATATATATATATATATATATATATATATATATATATATATATATATATATATAGAGAGAGAGAGAGAGAGAGAGAGAGAGAGAGAGAGAGAGAGAGAGAGAGAAGGTCTAAAAACTAGGAATGTGTCATTAATTTAGTATTCCTCCAAATCCAATGTAGCACATGCTGATATTATTTATTTTTACTCTTGGAAAATGGCACAGGAAATAGACATGAGATTGTTTGGATGAGAAGTCTTAGGTAGTAATTAGAGGAGTTTGACTAGTTAAAGTGCCTACATTCTTGCTTGCACACCCCTATATTCTTGGTGAAGAATTCACCTCCTTGAAGATAGGCCTTCAAGGATTAGTCAAGGATTTTTTTTAATTCCTCATTTTTTCATGATGTATACCATCTTAGTGAGGTTGTTAGTAGACTTCTTAAATTGCTTTGACTTTGTTTTCTTGGTTTGGCGTAGGAGAGAGAAATAGTCTTCTTAGGTTATTAGAGATTATTAAAACCTTTGAATCCTTCTTGAAAAAATTTTAATGACTTATTAAAACTCTCCAAATGGTGTATAAGACAAAAGGTAACCTTTACAAAGCTTTTTGAAGAGATTTAAGTATGGATTTGGTGATTTGACCACTTGAACCTCTCTTTTCCCAACTTGGTGTAGAAGATGGAAATTTGCATTTGCCTTCAAAATAGAATTATTTATACATGTATGGATTATTTACATCATATAATACCTTTAAAAAGTAACTTGAAGTCATCAAAGACTAAAAATGACCTAATTTTACACCAAAAACCCTTCATTTTGTCCCAATTCCTTGTAGTTCTCTAAATAGGTAAAGCTCCTTATCTAGAATAATTTGAAAGTGAACATATAAAATCAAGAATATTTCTGGATAAAATTTATTCTCTTACATCTCCACATAAAATTTTATGGTTAGATTTTGAGTGGAAGTGTACTTATAAGCTCATTTTCTCTCTCCAATTAGGCCTAATTAGCCCTCCTTGCTTAAAAACTAAGTTTCAACTCTATAGGAATATATAAAGTGTGAAACCTCAAAAAAATGTTTTATTTAGTTTAATGACCTCCTAAGTATCCTCCATGTCAAATTTGAGCTCCTAACACCTTATACAGACCTCCCAAGTAGCTTGAAATAGTCTTATTTGGCACTTTTTTATACAACTATAACCTACACATGATAAAAAATTAAATGAAAAGGTACTCAGTGGAGTTATGAAGGTCATACAGTTTGTTTTGAGGCTTATTAAATTCATCTTGGGTGTTTAGAAACACCATATCCTCAATCAGGTCATTTTAGTCCTATAGGCAACTTATGAATGCTTAAGGGTCTTAACAATGATTCATTCTATACAGTTCACCAAATTAAGAACAAATGACCAAATATGGAAGTTTATAAGTCTCTATAACACCCTCAAACTCCTTTTTCCACCATGCACCTTGTCATGAAAGATCTAAGTGAAAGTTGGGAGCCTCTCAGGTTGGGAAACTACATTATGTGAGGTCAAGAAGAGTTAAGGCCTATGGGTGGTGTTCTAAGTTTGGTTTTGTCTTTAATGGATAAAATAATTGGAATAAATACCTTGAATAGTTATGTAAAAACATCATTCATCTCTTTTTCATCTCTCAGCTATGAAACATAGGAAAGCCAACTCAATAACTAAGCTTGTCCTAGATAATGGTGACATTATTATCGAGGATAATGAAATAGGGGAATAAGCTAGGGATTTATTTCAGAATCTACTTATGGAAGAAAATAATAATGATAGAATCGATAGACCTATGAATCAATTTATTGATAAAATCTCCTATTTGATAACGGAAAAAGATAATCTGGAGATGTTAAAGCCTATATTCAAGGAAGAAGTCCATGTTGTTTTATTCTTCGTGGGTGATTTTAAAGCCCTGGGTCTTGATGGCTTTCCTCCTATATTCTTTCAGGAATATTGGGAGATAGTAGGAGCAGACCTCACAGCTGCTGTGCGTGATTTTTTTAGATCAGGTAAACTTTTGAAATAAACTAATAATACCTTCATAGTACTTGTTCCTAAAAAATCACAACCTTCACACCTCACTAATTTTAGGCCCATTAGTCTACACCACATTGTGTATAAGTTATGTACTAAAATGTTGGTCATGAGGATTCAACCTTTGCTAGACAAAATTATTTCTCCTGCTCAAAAAGGTTTCATCCCGGGAAGGCAGATTCTTCATACTGTGATCACCACACATGAGACTATTCACTCCATGGATAAGAACAAAATCCCTAGGATGGCTCTCAAGATTGATATTTCTAAAGATTATGATAGAGTCTCATGGACTTTTCTATTCCAAGTGATCAAAAAATTTGGGTTTAATGATAAAATGTCTTGCTTGTTATAGAACGCGGTCTCTTCTACAAAATTCTCAGTGTTGGTTAATGGTGTTCCTAGAAGGTTTTTCTCATCCTCGAGAGGAATTCATCAGGGAGACCCTCTCTCCCTATACTTATTCATCATTATGGCTGAGGCACTGGGAAGATACATACAAGCAGATATAGCCTTAAAAAAGCTAGTGGGCATCAAACCTACCTCCTCCCTTCATCTTATGGTGGTACAACAGTTTGTGAATGATACCATCTTCTTTGGTATCTCATCAGTGATTGAAGCTAGAAGATGGAAGAATATCTTAAATAATTATGCCAAAGAGTTGGGACAAAGGATAAATTTCTAGAAAAGCAATGTGTATTTCTTCAACACTCCTAATGAACTTAGACATATAATCATTGATATATTAGAATGTGTTGAAGCTAGCCTACCAGCTACCTACTTGGGTCTCCCACTCTTAGTCAAAGGGGTATCTCCTAGATTTTAGAATGGAATTGTGGAAAGAACATAGAGGAAACTTCTTGGTTGGAAGGGGAAACTACTCAACAGTGCTGGTAAACTACAACTTCTTCGGGCTTCGCTACAAGGTATTCCTACATACTTCCTGTCTTTTTTTAAAATTTCTGTGTATTTTGCTAAGAAACTAGAACATATCCAAAGGAAATTTTTATGGATGGGAGTGGAAGACAAATAGAGAATGTCTTTAGTCAGATGGGAAAAAGTGTGTCTTCCAAAATCTCATGGTGGACTTAATATTAGGTCCATCAGTAACATGAACAAAGCCCTTCTCTCAAAAGTTAGTTAAAACCTGATCCATAAAAAAAATGATTGGGGGGAAATAATGTATGCCAAATACATGCATAGCATTGATGATTACAATTTTCTTCAACAGAGGGGATTACCCCAGGGATCTATGATATGGAATAAAATGCTAAAAAGTAGAAGCCTTCTCAAACAGGGAATTAGATGGAAACTTGGAAATGGCTAGCATATTAAATTTTGGGATGATATCTGGTTAAAGGACAAGGCTCTCATCACATAGGGAAACTATAGAGAGATTGCTGACTTGACTACATAATTTTTTGGAGATAGGGTCAGTGATTATATGGAAAATAACAATGGGATGAAGAGCTAGAAAAATCTTTTGGATTGCTGTGTGCACCGGCCTGAGCTTTTCTCAAGAGTTTGGGAGATCCAGCAGTGTGTTCATAAGATTAGAATCCCTCTCTTTCCCCAAGAGGATGAACAATACTAGTGGCCAGATAAGAATGGATCATTCTCTGTCAAATCTGCTTACCATCTGCTCATTCCTGAAGCTCATAATAAAGATGTTTGGAATCATAAGCTTATTCTAAAAATTAACATGTTTTGGTGGGCTACTGCTCATAACAAAATCCTTACTTAGGATAACCTTCAAAAGAGAGGGTTTACTTTGGTTAACTAATGTTTCTTGTGTGGTTCAAAAGAGGAATCGGTTTCACACCTCTTTATCCACTGTGAGTTTGCCCAAGAATTATGCGGCACAATATTTAACAACTTTGGTATTGAATGGGTTTGCAATTCTGACCTTAAAGAAGTAATTCTCAGCTAAAACCCAACCTTCACACATCCCTAGCTTATATAATTATGGAAGCAAACTCTGCCATATTTGAGTTGGACTTTATGGAAAGAGCGTAATCATAGAATTTTCAAGGACACTGCTAGAAATGCTTCTTAGGTGTTTAACTCCTTTGCTAAGACCATTATGGAAAGTGTTACAATAGCTCATATTTGTGTTGCAGAGAAACCCCTATCTCAAATTGAAAGCCAAATTATAGCCAAATGGAAGGTTTTAAACTAGATCCCTAGGTATAATAAATCCAAAATACTACAGAGACTTAATACTAAATGGATCCCCCCTAAACCTAACTAGATGAAACTCAACTTTGATGGGACATCCAAGTTGGATGGTAAAGCTAGTGGAGGAGGAATTATAAGGAATGATATAAGATGGATGTCTGCTATCTATGCTGGTGGAATTGGATGCCAGAGCAACAACTATGCTGAAGCAATGGCTTTATTATGGGGATTAAAGTTAGCTATATCCCTAGGAATAAAGAACTTGAATATACAAGGAGACTCTAAGATGGTCATAGATGCTGTTAATAAAGCTTCAAATGTGGGAATCAAGCTAAAATACATCATTATTGATATCCAATTTCTTTTACAAAGGTTTTCTAAAGTTGAGATTTCCCATACCTATAGAGAAGGCAACAGGGTCACTGATGCTTGTGCCAACCTTGGGCAACAATTTTCAGGTTGGAGGGTGTGGCGACAAGGTGTTCATATTCCCTTAAACATCAGGGAGATCATTCAAAAGGAGATGACTTGTTAGGAATGAGGCATATTGATGACCCTGAAAAGACCCCTATTGATACCCCCAGCTCCTTTGTGAGTAAGAAGGGCAAGAAGAGAAAGGTTGATGAAGAGGAAGAAAATATTAAAGAGACTATGGAAGGGACCCACAAGAATTTGGGCAGGGCCATGGGGGGCCAAGGTGGCAAATCTCACAAGCCTTCCAAAATTAATAAGGAAGGATTCCCCTCCAGAGTGCGAAGGTTGGGGTAGATTGCTAGTAAACCAACCCTGAAGGCCAGACTAATTGATTATTTGAAAAGTGCTTCAGAAGAAGCAACCCAGGAGGAAGAGTCTGAGGAGCTAGAAATCTAGGAGATTTTGGAGGACACTGGAGGGAAGCAAGCTACTAGGGATTTTGAGGTTACTAAGGAGCAGGGTGCTGACACTATGGGAACTGCTGACAATAAGGGGAAAATGTATGTCGAGGAAGCTGGTTGGGGCACTGAGATTGAGACTAATTGGAAAATTGAAATTAGGGCCCTGAAGGACTGCATTCAGAAGCTAGAGAAGGTCTTCACCAAAGGAATTTGTAATATAATTCTATTGAACATGTCTATGCTAAAAGTGGTGGGTAATACTGGGTATGCTGACAATGTAGAGAATGAGAAACTCAATGATCTTATCAAATCAATAGTTATGTAAGGGAAGACCTCTCTGACTCTGGTCTTCCTGTGGCTTGTGTTTTGTTTTTGTCTATTGTTCTTAGCTATGCTGTCGTCTCTCTGAAGGCATTTTTTGTTTGTTTTCCTTCTTGTCTTTTTTGACTGTATAGGGTTCGGCCCCTAGTTTTCCACCTTACTTTATCAAAAACAGCATTCATCTCTTATCATCTTGTGGTGGCCATCAAACCTTCTAAAATTGAACATCTTCCTCAAGGTCCTTTCAATGATATGCTAACATATCTTATTCAATCCTATTTTAGTCACTTGATTAGATTTGTTGATGGTCTCATGAGGCTATAAATATCCTAAAAAATCATTCCTAGTGGTGTCCAAGAGACTCTCAAACACTCTATGACCTCCCATAAGTCTGCAACTAGACATCCTTGAGCAACATAGTAGTAAAGTCAACTTATAGTCCAAATTAATAGTTTAAAAGCTCATGTATCATCTTGAGAGTTATATAATAAGAGGGATGAAGACTATATAACCTATTCCTAGGCTCAATATCGATCTCCACTCATATTCACACTCTCTCATACTCTAAATCCTTGTAACCAATCCTATGATAGGCCTTTAAGCCAATTTCATATAGTATTGTACCTTCACATGTGCCAAAATTTTTCAAAGAATGTGTTAAAAGGACCTAAAGAGGTCACTAAGTATATTTAAAGGTTTAATATATCCATTATGGTCCATTTTAATCCCATTTTATCCCATTAGGTTCCTATTAAGGTTTAACAAGGGTTCTAGGTGCTTTCATTTCTTAAGGATTATTCATAGAGAACAAATATTATCTTTATTTTCTAACAACACAAGATATAAGTGTAGGGATCTATCCATCATACCCAAATATAATTTGGTCCCATGCATAACTCCTAAGGATTTCTAAGTAAATCTTTGACCCTCTCGAGTTATTTTGGCAAGCAAAAGAGGGTTTTAGGAGTATAGTTTTCTTAGTGATGATTCATGTTGTATATGATTTTAGTTCATGAAATAATGGTAAAAATTTGAATTAGGAAAAATTATTGAATTCCTTCCATAAAAAAATTACACTATTCATGTTATCCAAGTATCTCTAAGCTTCCTCAAGTGACCTCTCAGGCATGAAAGCTTGTGCACTTATATTGAAAAACCAATTTTGGCCTAGAAACCTTCCCAATATTAATTATTGATTAGAGTGAAATTTCAAAGGTTTTATACAAACCTATAAATTCCTTCCAATTAATTTTTATAGACAATAATCTTTCAATAAAAATCTACAACTTGAAAACATACTATGAGGGTTTGAAGGTAATTAGGCTTGTGTAGCCCTAATGGCCTGGTTTGTCACTTGTCTTCATCACACTGAATCTAAAACTCAATAAAATTATTTTCCCAAGTCTTAATAATATATAAATATCCTCTTTTCCTCTCATATTCTCCTCATACCTATATTATTACTCATGTTTAAGGATTGGTCTGTGGTCTTAGCTAGTTTGATTTGACCGTAAATGCTCAACCCTATCCAATTAAACCAAAACAAACCTATTCATAATTTAATTATACATAAATGATTAAAAACTATTAATTATATATTAAAACCTATCACTAATCTAACCTCACATCTCAACTGACCAACCACCAAAGAAGACACAACTTTATCCACAATTCACACATAGACTCATGTATGCTTGTTTTGGTTTCTTGATTGTAAGTGTGAATCATGCCCTTTCTTTATTGGAAATTTTGATTCCTTTGTAAATATTTGAAACTAACTCCATGATTTTATTGATCTTCCATATATCTTTATATCACTTCTCATTAGCATCAACATATGCCATTTGATCACATTGTTCTCAAGCTAGCTGTAGGTGACTATTAGGCTGCTTTGATTGTAGATGACTAGAATTTATTATATTGATGGTTATATCCTAAATTTAAATTAATATACCTTTTAAATATAAACATTTAGACTCTTAAATCACTCACCTGAATTAAAATCTTTCACTTTGTACACAAATGTATCATTCACCTAGATAGGCTTGTAGGTCTGTATTTAGGACTTAGCTGATGGTTTCTCATTTTGCATACTTCAAATTGATACTTAATTATAAATTATAAATTTAGGAATATTTAATACCTAATTATTTTACCTCCTCACATTTCCCATTGATTTACCATGCTCTTGATTAGTTCACTTGACCAATCTTGGACGCTGAGACAAGCCTCTTACAACTGAGTTCTTGACATTACACAATCAATTTATGATATGAGTTAAGAATATTATAACTATATTTTGACACTATGGGATATTAAATTAACTTTATAATTGTTATAAAGTAATTGGAATGGGTTTAACCTTTTATCTTTAGCTTAGACCCCTCCTTCAATAGCCAAGAGATCCCTAATCATCCTCATACACAAGTATAGTTCTGAATGTATTCCCCTCCTCAAATTTAGGTTACTTGAATAAGGATAGTGATATTTTAATAATATATAAGTATTATTTAAATAATATTAAATTGAATTTTAGAGCATCGGAAGAGTGTGGAGGTATTGTGGGATATTTACCGATTATGTTTTCAACTTTTGAGAACCCCAAAATGTCAAGATTTCTATCTCTCAACCTACAACCTATTTATAACATTAAATTTTATGATTTTTTTAGTGATAAAGCATGTAAAATGGGATGGAGAGTGATGTATAAGATTTTTTTAGACCCATGAGGGTTTAACCAAACTATAATTTACATTCTTGAACCCTCTAATGCATTTGGACATGCAAAAGCATGCATACATTTCTGACTATAATGTGCACTCAAAGAAGGACTATTTTCTTCCAAATCTTCCCTCCCTAAAAAAATATAACTAATAAATTTAGTATCATGGACATATTTTTTCTCCTAATTTCACTTAAATATGATTGTTCTTCCTCCATCAAGCTCAAAAATGGAGAAATAGAGAGAAACCTAAACCTTGCTTGGATGAAGAAAACACAGTGAGCTCCTTAAACTATTAATGATTTTTCATAAAGGAGAGGGGATGAATTAGTTAAATAATTCCACAAAGTGTGAGGGTACAAGGACCCCATATTCTATCCAATAGATTAGGTCATCACTTTCTCTCTTTTACTCATACCATCCACACACTTGACTAGCTGTTCTAGGTTGCCAAGGAGAGTAAATGAGATATGGTGAATGTTTTTAAACTATATAGATCTAAAAATCACTCCAAAGCATGGATTTGAACTTGAGAGAGATAGGAAACCATGGAAGTGTCTGGAGGTGATCTTGCTCAGATAAAACTATATGAACCTCTTGACAATATCTCATTTTAGCCTAAAAACTACCAAATCTACTTGAGAAACTGATGGATATGATATTACAAGTGATATTTAATGTTATTAATACATTTATAGACATGAAATTATGTTTCCATATCTTATTTATTCCATAAACTTGTCATTTTCTTGAAAAACTTTCTTTAGAAGCCATAAAATGAATCAAAAAGCATCTCAAATAGGTTATAACATTAGGAAAGAATGTTTGACACCTTTTGAGACACTTTTATGGACTAAGGAGTATATAAAAGAACTTAGACACATGATAGGTGACCCAAAAAGACTCATCAACCCTTTAACACCCTTTGAGACAACTTGAAACATGCCAAAAGGGTGACTAGATAAGACAAGGCCAAAATGACATTTACCTTAAAATTGTAAAAGAAGCCTTAAAACATGATAAAAGACCTCAAAAATACCATTTTAAATACTTTAAAAGGATTAATATGTCTAAAATAAAAGGTTAGGATACATGACAAGTAATGTTTTGAATTATAGGGGTGATAATTTAACATAGAGGGTCAAATTTGTCAACATCTTTAGTGACTTAGCTGGGTAGCATGCCTGCTATGCTTAAGAACCAATAAATTTTCAAGTACATTGGGCATATTAAGTCTCATTTAATTTAAAAAAATCATGATAAAACCTTCAAAATTGATAAGAACTCTTGAGCAAAACAAGGTGAGACTTCACCTCCTGAAACAACACACACAACAAGACAACTAGACTAAAAACAAAGGAAAGGAAACTAGTCTTAACAAGACACCTAATGTGCAATAAGCACTTATGGAATAAAATCAAGAAAATAATAAAACCAACTAACTAAGACAAATAATGATCCACCTAGATCAAAAGGAAAATTCATGAACTTAGGTCCTCCAAGAGATGGTACATGTTGTAAAGCAAGGTACTCATTGAATATGATGTTTGATGAGTGATACCTCTTACTTCCCAGCCTTATTGGAATATTTTAAAGTGGGTTAATAGTAGAAATCTAGTCACCTATGAGCATATATTCATCTTGTGCTTTAAGACATAATATATATTTCTTTTCAACTACTACTTCATCTAATGATACTCTAACTAGGCATTATCCTTGGGTCTCTATGGCATCTTGAGTAACTTCATGTTGATTATCAACTAATGTAAGTTAATCAATCTCTTAAAGGAGATTTGAATATTCAATCCAGGATACATCATGGTCTTCAATGAGTGAATCTTGATTAACCTTCTCATGAACGTGTTGTCCAATAGTAAACATACCTTTGCAAATGCCTTTAATCTCTTAGAGGAACTCAATATACTACTACCAATCATCTTCTATCTCCTTACCTTGGTCAACATGAATGAGACCAAACTAAATAACATTTTCATCTTTCTCATCAAGAGAAATAGGGTTGTCAATATTTTCAAACCCTAATTGAAGTCATGATGTGATTGAGAATCAAATTCTTCAAGTTCAACCTCTTGCTCATTTGGAGCCACTTCAAATTCATTCAAAATCTTAGCTTGTTGACTTAGAGGAACTTCCACATCAATACCATCTACAACCCCACAAAAAAATAGACATAATTAGATCTCCTTCTTGAGGTATACTATCAAAACTATCTTCAAGAAAATCATCTTTGAAAACCATATTGATTCTTTCTTCCTCATGTGGGGTACCAATGAAGATCTCCTCATCAAATTCACTTAAATCATCCTCCTCAGATTATCCAAGAATCTCACTTGTAGTTTCAACTTCATCCTCTATCCTCCATAGAATAGGCTATTCTTGAATAAATTAGATGGTGAGAGGGTGATGAGTATACTCATGAGTTTAAGAGGGAGTATTAGGAATTACAGGTTGCTCATGAATAGGCTTGGGAACTAAGGGGGTATTATTGCAACTTGAGGTCTTATGAATGGTGGATTATTATAGGCATGCTTGAAGAAAAATCAAATTCAATTGTGTTATGAGTGCCTCATCCTTATCAACAACCATTTAATTCTTCTCATAGCTTTCTTGATGTTCATTAATAGTTGCAATTTGATTTCTAGTCTTCCCAATTAGGACCTCTTTCTTATCTTAACAACCTTCTTGGATTGACCTCCAAGCTGGAACAATTTTAGGCTATTAAGAAAGGAGAAAAGTAGCTTGAATAGGCATAATATATTCTTTGGTTTCAAAATTAAAGGCTTCAAATGGATTGTCTATGTTTTCTTGGAAAGGCTCTTCTTGAAGAGGATTGATAGCTTCATGAGAATATAAAGTATAAGAACGCTGATATGGAATATAAGAGGGATCTTAACATACCTGATCTAACTCTCTTTGATGCCTCCCCCAAGTCTCCATATTCTTCAATACAAAATTACACAACTCATTCCTCTCTAATGGATCATTATACATAGTTTGAAATAACCCACTCACTTCCTCATATTGATAATTTGAACAAACCTTTCTTACACATGCTAATATATTATTCTAAATTTCATCCATTCTTTATTAAAAATAAGGTTATTCATATGAATCATCATAGCCATATGGGGAAGGTGTAGGCTGGTCATAAGACTGATATGGATCACAAAGATGGAAAGATTCATACTCTTGATAGTAAGGATCATGACAAGCTTGATAAGGCTACTGAGGCATATAGTTAATGTCATAGTGAGGCTGATAAAGATTACTATAGAATTGATATGACACATCATACTCTTGACAAGACTAATCATAGGACTGATAATACTCTTGATAAGGATGATAAGGTTCATGAAAAGGATGATATGGTTCATTATAGGACTGGTAAGGAGGTACAAGACAAATTTTTTCTTCATATCTGGCCATTAAACTTCATCAAGATAGTGAATTGAAAACACAACTTACTTGGACCAATGCCTAAACTGATAGAACTAGTTGATTGAGCTTGGAGTTTCCACAAATGTTTTGAATGCCTCTAAATTATGATCTATAAAATAAAAACACTAATAATCCTTTCAATACTTTTGACCTTGGTCTCACAAGCATGCCAAAAATTGTTATCTCTCAAACTGGCACCCTTATGAAGGTTGTTTCAGGCTTTCACATTATGGAGTAACATGGAGATAATCCTAGGATATGGGAGGACTAATAGGTGGATTGAATCTCTATATTATAAGGGATATATCCATTTGATGTGTTAGCTAAGCTGTCTACTCTATACTATTAAATTACAAGGAAAAGGGAAGGAAGATAAACTAAAATAAAACCTATCTAACTGAGGTGATACACCAAAATGTCTCCTTAAATTGCCTAACCTACACTGAGAAGGCTAAATTAAAACATGAACCTGATTTCACTTCTCAAATGAATGTTCTCTAGACATCAATATTTCACATAGAGGTCACTAGCTTTATGCATGGTCTAAGGTAGTTGATCATGAGGTCGCTAAAGGACACTGATGAAGGATTACACTTGCCAAACATATAAGGCTATTAAAACACACTATGTAATATGAAAGGATGAAAAATCACCTATAAAGAGGTAAATAGGAGAGGACAAAATGAAAGGAAACATGCACTATCACTACCATTCATCAACTAACCATTAGCATACACTAGTCGCAAGCTTTGAGGAGGCCAAAAATTTATCTTATTCAGTTCAAAGATACAATTAAAAATATTTTTTTAATCATGGACCTGACATAAATCAGATTAAGGATCATTACAAATGCCCAAAATAGGCTTATAGAGAGAATGATAAATGAGAGAGAGAGACACAAGGCCTAAAAACTAGGAATGTGTCATTCACTTAGTCTTCCTCCAACTCCAATGTAACACATGTTAATATTATTTATTTTTCCTCTTGTAAAATGGTGCAAGAAATATATATGAGTTTGTTTTAAATCTTGAGGAAGTCTTAGGCATTAATTGGAGGAGATTAACTAGTTGAAGTGCCTACATTCTGCTTGCACACCCCTATATTATTGGTGAAGAAGTCACCTCCTTGAAAATAGGCCTTCAAGGCCTAGTCAATTATTCCATCAACTTCCTCCACTTTTTCATGATGTCTCCCATATTAATGAGGCTATTATAAGACTAATTAAATTAATTTGACTTTGTCTTCTTGGTTTGGTGTAGGAGAGGGAAAGAGTCTTCTTAGGTTGTTAGATACTATTCCAACCTTTGAATCCTTATTGAAAATAACATCATGAATTATTACAACTCTCTAAATGTTTTATAAGACAAAATGTAACCTTTACAAATCTTGTTGAAGATCTTTAAGTATTGATTTGGTGATTTGACCACTTGGACCTCTCCTTTCCCAACTTGGTATAGAAGATGAAATTTTGATTTTTCCTTCAAGAGAGAATTATTTCTCCATGGATGGATTATTTAAATCATATTATACCTTGAAAAAGTCACTTAAAGTCATAAAATACTAAAAACTACATGATTTTGCACCAAAACCTTGCATTTTCTCCCAATTCCTTGTAACCCTCCAAATAGGTAAAGCTCCTTATATAGAAGAATATGAAAGTGAACATATAAAATAAAGCATAGTTTTGGACACCCTTTATGCTATTACATATCCACACAATTTTATGATCATAATCTAAGTGGAAGTGCACTTATCAACTCATTTTTTCTCTAATTAGGCCTAATTATCCCTCCTTGCCTAGAAGCTAAGTTTTGACTCTATAGGAATCTCACATATGTGAAACCTCAGAAAACTATTTGATAAAATTTAAGGACCTTCTAAGGATCCTCCATGTCAAATTTGAGATCTTGAAACCTTGTATCAACCTCTTAAGTAACTTGAAATAGTCTTCTTTGACCATTTTCTATACAACCTGTAGCTTGAACATGCTAAACAATTACATGGGAAGGTACTCAGGGGAAGTATGAAGGTCATATAGGTCATTTTGAGGCTTATTAAATTTATCTTGGGTGCTTAGAAACACCATCTCCTCAATCAAGTCATTTTTGTCCTTTAATAGCTTATGAGTGCTTAAGGGTCTCAACAATGATTCATATCATAAAGTTCACCAACTTAAGAACCAATGACAAAGTATATAAGTTTATAAGTCTCTCTAACACCCCAAAACTAATTTTTCCACCATGACCTTGTCATGAAATATGTATGTGAAATTTGGTAGCCTCTCAGGTTGGTAGATTACATTTTGAGAGGTCAAGAAGAGTTGAGGCTTGTAGGTTATATTATGAGTTTGGTTTTGTCTTAAATGAAGAAAATAAGTATAATTAATACCATAAATATGTATTTATAGACCTCATTCACCTCTTAGCATCTTGTGGTGGCCATCAAACCTTCAAAAATTGAGCATCTTCCTCAAGGTCCTTTCAATGATATACTAACATATCATGCACAAGCCTATTTTATTCACTTAATTGGATTTTTTCATGGCCTCATGAGGTTCAAAATAGCCTAAAAAATCATTCCTAGTGGTGTCTAAGAGACTCTCAAACTCTCTATGACCTCCAATAGGTCTGTAACAAGACATCCTTGAGTAACATAATAGTAAAGTTGCCTTTTGGCCCAAATTAGTAGTTTGAAAGCTCATGTATCATATTAAGAGTTATGTAAAAAGAGGAATGAAGACTATATAACCTTTTACTAGGCTCAATATCCATCTCCACTCATATACACACCCTCAAATACTCTAAATCCTTGTGAGTAGACCAGCAACAAGCCTTTTAGGCTAATTCCATATAGTATTATACCTTCACACGTGCCAAAAATTATTTGAGAAGGTGTTACAAGGACACACATAGGTCAATAAGTCTATTTAAATGTTGGATATATCCATTAGGGTCCATTAGAAGGCCCTTTTCTCCCATCAGGTTCCTATTAAGGTTTAACAAGGGTTTTAGGTGCTTTCATTTCTTAAGGATCATTCATAGAGAACAAATCCTATCTTTATTTTATAAAACCAAAATACAAAAGTTAAGGGTCATATGAATCATCCCTAATTAAAATTTGGTCCAATGCAAAACCCCTAAGGAGTTATAAGTAATTCTTTGACCTCTTAAGTTCTTTCTTCAAGCAAAATAGGGTTTTAGGAGTCTAGTTTTCTTAGTGATGATTCATGTTGTATAGGGTATTAAATCATGAAATATTGGTATAAATTTGAATTATAAAAACTTATTAAGCTCCTCACATAGACAATTTACACCATTCATGTTCTCCAAGTAGCTCTAATCTTCCTCAAATGACCTCTTAGGCATGAAAGCTTGTGTAGTTACATTGAAAAACTAATTTTAGCCTAGAAACCTTCCCAATATTCATTATTGATTAGAGTGAATTTTCAAATGTCTAATAAAAACCTATAAATTCCATCTAACTAATATATTAGACAATAATCTTCCAATAGAGCTCTGCAACTTGAAAACATATTGTGAGGGTTTGAAGGTAATTAGGTCTGTATAGCCCTAATGACCTAGTTTGGCACTTGTATTCATCACACTAAATCTAGACCTAAAGAATATTCTATACCTAAGTTTTCATAATATATAAAGATAATCCTTTCCTATAATATTATCCTCATACCTATATTATTCCTCATGTTGAAGGATAGGTCTATGGTCTTAGCTGAGTTTGATTTGACTGTAGATGCTCAGTCCTATATAATTAACCCAAAATAGACCTCTTCATACTTTAAATGTCCCTTAAAGATTAAAAGATATTTATTATATATTAAAACCTATTACTCATCCAACCTCACCTCTCAATTGACTAAACACCTAATAATACACAACCTTCTCCACACTTCATACACAGACCTATGTATGCTTATTTTAGTTTTTTGACTATAAGTGTGAATCAATCCTTTTATTTATTGGTAATTTTGATTAATTGGAAATTATTAGATAATTAATCCATTATCTTATTGATCTTTCCTATATCTCTCTATCACTTCTCATCATCATCAACATATGCCATTTGATCACATTGTTCTCAAGCTGGATGTAGGTGACTATTAGGATACTTTGACTGTAGGCAACAAAAAGTTCTTCTCTTAATGTTTTTATCCTCAATTTAACTTTAGATAAATTTTAAATAGACAAATTTAGACTCTTAAGTCACTCACCTGAATTACAAGCTTTCACTTTGTACACAAATGGATCATTCACCTAGATAAGCCTGTAGGTCTGTATTTAGGACTCAACTAATGGTTTATCCTTTTACATATTTCACCATGACACTTGAGTATACCTTATAAAATTATGAATATTTAATACCTTCTTATTTTACCTACTCACATGTCCCACTAATTTACCATTCTCTTGATGAGTTCACTTGACCAATCTTGGAGGCTGATACCAACCTCTCACAACTGAGTTCTTAGCATTACACAATCAATTTGTGAAATAACTTAATAATATTATAAATGGGTTTTGACACTATGGGATCATAAATTAACCTAATAATTGATATTATGTAATTTTAATGGGTTTAAACTCTACTCTTTAGCTTATACTCCTTCAATAGTCAAGAGAACCTTAATCATCCTCATATAGAGGTATAATTCTAAATGTATTCCCCTCTTCAGGTTTGGGATCATAAATTAACCTAATAATTGATATTATGTAATTTTAATGGGTTTAAACTCTACTCTTTAGCTTATACTCCTTCAATAGTCAAGAGAACCTTAATCATCCTCATATACAGGTATAATTCTAAATGTATTCCCCTCTTCCGGTTTGGGTTACTTGAATAAGGATATTGATAACTCAATAATATGTAAGGATTAGTGAAATACTCTTAAATTGAATTTTATAACATAAAAAGAGTGTTGAGTTATTGTGGGATCTTTACCAATCATGTTCTCAAATGTTGAGATCCCCAAAATGTCAAGAATCCTATTTCTCTCAACCTACAACCTACTTACAACATGAAGTTTTATATTTTTTCGAGTTGTAACACATGTAAAATGGGATGAATATTGATTTATAGGAGTTTTATATACCCATTAGGGTTTAAAAAAATGTCATTTACATTCTTGAACCCTTTAATGCATTTGGACACACAAAACTGTGCATGCATTTTTGGCTGTAATGTGCACATAGAGAAGGACTATTTTATTCCAAATGTTCCCTCCCTTAGAAAATATACCTGATAAATTTAGTGCCATAGATATATATGTTATCCCTATATCACTCACATATGATTATTATTCTTCCATTGAGCTCAAAGGTGGAGAAACGATAGAAACTTGAACCTTTCTTGGATGAAGAAATCATAATGACCCCATTGAAATCTTAATGATTGTTCATAAATTAAAGATTATGAATTATGAAAATAATTAAACAAAGTGTAAGGGTAAAAATACCCCATACTTTGGCTAAGATATCAGGTCATCACTTTTTCTCTATTGCCCGTACCATCCATAAACCTTACTGTCTATTTTGGGCTGCCAAGGAGAGTGATAGAGAGATGGTGAAGGTTTTTCACTATATGGATCTGAAAATCACTCCAAATGATGGATTTTAACATGATAGAGATATAGATAGAGGAATCCATTAAAATTTCTAGAGGTGACTTGCCTAGATGAAATTATACGGACCTCTTGAAAACCTCTAATTTTGGCCTGAGAACTACCAAATCTGCTTGAGAAATTGATTGAGATGATATGACAAATGATCTTGAAGCTTATTCACACCTCTAAAAAAATGTAGTGATGTGGCCATCTCTTCCTTATATTTTAAACTTGTAATTTTCTTGTAAAACCTTGTTTAGAAGCCATAAAATGAATCAAAAAACATCTCAAATAGGCTATAATGTTAAGAAAGAATGTTTAACACATTTTGAGACACTTGTATAGACTAAGGACGATATAAAAAAAATTGGACACATGTTGGGTGACCCAAAAAGACTCATTAACCCTTTAACACCCTTTCAGACAACTTAAAAAATGACAAAAGGGTGACTAGACAAGATAAGGCCAAAATGACATTTACCTTGAAATTGTCAAAACAACCTTAAACCATGCTAAAAGACCTCAAAAGAACCATTGTAAATACTTTACAAGGCATAAGATGGCCAACTTCAAGGTTAGGATAAATGACAAGTAAATTTTTGAATTATAGGGGTGATAATTTGACCTGGAGGGTCAAATTTGTCAACACTACCTTATTTTAATTTTGAAGCCACTCTTGAACTTTTGGTCATGCAACCACTACCACCAACTTGATACCATTTTTTTTACCTTGACATATTCAGTTTTCATGCTTAGAATTTGTTTTTGTCAATTTCTAAGATATTTTGCACACCTATTTTCTTCGCTCATCATCAAATATAGGTTTCTATGTAATGGGGATGTTAATTTCATGTCCATTCAAGATAAAATTACCACAAGGGTACTAAAAAAATTTAACAAGTTATTGATCTCAAAACTTTGGATAGTCTTCTCATTAGTTTATAATCATTATATATCATCACGTCAATCATCACATAGGATGATTAATTTCTAAGATCATTAGTTTGGTCACACTACTTGAAGGACTAAATGTTCCCACTTCAACACACTTGGTACTAGAATATTCTGTAGCATCGTTATTATATTGGTAAACCAATACAACTTCAAATAATTTAAATTTAAATTTTGATGTTCATTTATTTTTATCTTAACATTAAAATATACAATAATGTCATTTAAGCCACTCTCAAGGGTTATGAGTCATACTCCCTTAGGCATATTTTGTAGCACTTGAATTAAATTGAGTGTTACATCATGAATTTATTCTTATAACCTTCCACATTTTCACCTTATACATTACATCACCCACCTTTTCAACCTTTATAGTTCCAAGTCAAGAATGCTCCTTATCTCTCACACTCAATCAATCTTCCAAATGCTACCATTTTACTTCACCTTAATCCACATGAGGACAAGTGTTAATTAAAATTTGGGGGGAGGAATGGTAAATAAATGGTATTATTTCCTTAGATGAAATGTCATGACTATTTCGCTAATTAAATTATTGTTGACCAAATTTGACTTTTAAATCAAATTAGGGCCCCTATAGGTAAAACCATGAGTTTTAGATTTTTAGGGGGGGGGGTAATATATTGTCATGGGGTGTATTACATGTTATTTGATTTAATTTAATGTCATCCTAGCATTGGTCTTAGTCATATTAGTCAATTTATCATTTTGGGTCATTTAGTGGGCTTTTAAGGGTCATAAATGAACGTGACACATTTACCGAGGTGTTCAAATGTCTATTTTCCTTATAATCATGTAATAGGTTAGTATAAATATCAAGGATGTCAGTTACATCAAAATATTGTAGATTCCTTAAGTAAAATTCATCGAAAAAGAGAGAAAATGGCATTTGTATGACCCATGGGGAAGTGTGCCATATGGGAAAATATCATGGATGGAATATTCATCTTCCTAAAACTAATCTCTACATTTGGTTTTCTTTGAAAGTGCTATTTTAAATCCAAAACCATTCTAATCCTTTCTTGGTTTTTTAAACACATAGAAGTGACCTTCAAGTTTTTTCTTAGTACAGATAGCTCAATAGGTTTCAATTCAAATTATTTTTGGAGGTTTTATTAAAATCAAATACCTTCATTTCCATATAATTTTTTTTATAATGGTGGCCTATGCTTCATTAACCATCCCTATGAAGTTGACTATATTATTCTACTAACTATTTCATGAACCCTATAGATTTTGATCAATTCTAGTCAAATCCATATGAACCAATAGGTAATGTCAGTTATATAAGATGTTAGATGCCTCCTCAGGTGGTCTACATTATTAGTTTCATGTTTCATAATGTATTGATGAGCAAATTAGTCCCTGCTCTAGGAAGGTGTCACATGTGCATTTTCACTCAAAGTTCTTATTAGTAGAGTGTTGTTCTCTTATAAGGGCATCTTGTAGTTGTGAAATGATGTTGTACAGGTCTTAAGGTCATAATACCACCTATTTCCATGTTTTTTTTTCATCATGTCATCTTTTGGGTAGCTTGCAAAATTGTCTTTCTCCATTATCAACTCTTTGCCCAACTTCACATGCAATCACATGTTTAAAGCTCAATTAACTTGGCCATGGGATGATAATTAGGGTATTTTAGTTATCCAATCCATAAATATTTTGAAAGAGTTAATTTATATGTTTGGAAAGTGTGTAAGTGTGTTCACAAGCTTAATCACCTTGCCAAAATAGTCATAAGATACCCTGCCTACCTTGTTCTATGTGTTTATAGTGTTTTTCACATTGGAAGGAATGTTTTAAGCTTGTCTCAGTATCCCCTTGTTGTAAATAATGCATTTGGAAGGTTTATAATATGTTTTAAATTACCATGAGGCCTTTTCTCCATATGATTTTTCCATTTCATGCTCACTAACCACTTTTAACTCAATACACATTTATAGTAGCCATTGATGATGTCATGCTGATAGGTGTAAATCCTAATATGGTTACAAAATCTTAAGATTAATATAGGTGTATTATCATGATTGAGGAAAACATACAAGGCTCATAGTCATGGATAGTTTTCATATTTCTCATATTGAAACTCATTGCCTATGCACCAAAAGATCCACCTATAGGTGGCTGAGCAGGGGACTAAGGTGTTTATATAGAGGGATTGAAATAGCTTGACACCTAATTAAAGTTTTGGTAAGGTATCTAAGCCATGAAAAACTCATATAAGGTGTCAAAATATAAATAAGAGGTTTGAAACCATGTTGAGAAGATGAACACTGTATTTTGGGAAGTTGTCCCTAAAATGTCAAAACATAGGTTAGGGAGCTTCTTGTGATTATTCTAAAACATAGAGGTAAAGGTATTAAAGCATCTATATTGGTCAATATTATAGTACCTAGTAGGGAGAGGTTACATTACAAATATGAGGATAAAAATATGAAGATAAGATGGAAATAATGGGCCTCAAACATGTCCTTAAAAACACTGAAACACTCCATTGAAATCTACAGGTCTGAGGTTATAAATGAATTTTGACACCCTAAGGAGCAAAATTAGATAAAAACTCATGACTTGGATGGATTAATTAGATGAATGAGTTAAAATGGAATGAAATTTATCAAGATAATGTTAAGAGAAGGTCTTGTAATCCCTATGGTCACCTACATGTATCCTTTTAACATGGGAATAGACACCTACACGGGTTAAATAGGTAAGATAAGTAAATAATGACTTAGGCATGTGATTTGATGTTGATTAACCCATATAAAGTAAGTTCAAGATGATATATATGTTTTTTGACCTCAATGTGGGTTTAAGGAGGTATTTTCACATCATAATTATCTCAGTTAAGGCTATAAGCACCTACAATAGGTCCTACAGGCAAAATATCTCAATATAGGCTAGTGACCCAACATTAATGCTAAAATGGTGTTTGAAGGTTTACAAAGGAGAATGATATTTAAATAATACATTTTTAAAATAAAAAATATTCAATTAAATACATATAATCATCATGAACACATGTAGTTGAAGCAAGGTAACCTATATGCAAGTCTAAATCAGGGTGTCTCAGTCAACAGATAGTGGAGACTCATTTTGAGGCACAAAGTGCATAGGTAGGGTTAAAGAGAATTGGAAATAATGAAATTAAATATGAAAATTTACATTTGAATATTTATGGACATAAAGAGATTCAAACATGATTAAAAACACCTACATAGGCCCCCAAAACTCCTGTATGCACTTATAATAGGGTACAATCATATGAGGGTAAGATAAGACATGATCTTGTCTAGGGAGAAGAAGAGGATTATAAATAATTAAAATTTGTTTATGAATAGTTAAAAATTGTTTTAAAACTCCCAATACTCTTCCAAGATGACCATATTCCTTCCTTACTTGGCTAAAGGGCAACAGTCCATACTGTGCGCTAGGAAACCTTGTTTACTTAACATGTGAATATGAAGAATCCATAGAAGAGAAGTTTTTTAGATGAATAAAAAGATGAATAAGAATTAATTTATAATTATTAAATTAAAAAAAAACATATATTCATTGGTTTAGCTTGGATAGGTCACTCGTAGGAGGATTTGAAGATAAAGTAAGAAAATAGGGTTTTTAGAGGCCCTTTTTGGTCATTTGGAGTTGGTTAGACACCTAAAACAAGGAATATAGATAATAAATTTGGTAAAAATAATAATAAGGACATGAAAAAACTCAAAAAATACTCATTTTTACTTGGGGATGAGGGATATACCTCACTCTTTTATCTCAGAGGTCAACCAGTCTAGGAAAATCAGGTTTTAGCAAAGTAAGCTAGTGAGTACAAAGTGGGTAAAGGGTTTGATATGGAGCTTTGATAACCTCAATAAATTTTTTAAAAGGTATATATATGGAAATTATATGATATATAATCACTAATTCAGGCTTAAAAATTTCAAGATAACCAAAATTCCCTTGCACTTAGTCCAATTAGGCAAGCCTTCACTAGGCCTAATTGGTGAAAAGGAAAGTTGATGAGGAAGAGTACTTGGAATGTTTTAGGGTGAATTGGTGAGTTTAAAAACATATATGGAAGCATGAATAACATCCAAAAAATGGGTTAAATTTATAGGAAGGTCTAGATCCTCAAAGGTGTAGATAGGCATGTTAGGCAAGGTTCAATCTTAAGGCTAATTAGAGGTCCAACCTCATTTATAGCTATTGATGAGATATACAAATGATTAAGACATGTTGAGGAGGTGGAAATAGATATGTTTGAAATTATATTATGTAGAGGAACCTAAAATAAAGCTAAATTTAGCTTAGAGTGAGCCCAAACATGCAAAAAGGGTATAGACAAGCTCGATAGGGTGTCTTCAAGTGTTTATTTCTCTTTTAAGGATTTAAATGGGAACCAAAGGAATTTGAAAGAGTTATTAGGGTCCCTTATCATCAATTTTGTGTAATTTAGTGGTAGGTTCAATGTCAAATCTTAAGATAAAAAATTGCCTAAAACCCTAGTAAACCCTCAGTCAAGACCTGATGGAGAAAACAAGCTTGGAAAGCTATCTTAATGACATATTTTAGAAATGAAAGATATTAGAACATGTAGGAGACTTGATCAAGCTATCTCCCACTGAGATTAGTTATACAAAATTATATAGACAAGGTGAAAAATAGGGTATTTTTGACCATTTTTTGTGTTTTGTAGGTTCTAGGAGGTTTTCTAAGATGCAGTCAAGTTTGAAGGAAGGATATAGACTTTTTTTAACCCATCATGGTAATTTAGTTCCTATAAAAATCTTATAAGTGTTTAATGTTGACCATTTTTTTCCCAATAGGCCAAAAATCAGTCCCCTTCTTTTTTCATGCTGTTTTGCACTAGTACTTTTGATTTTTGCATGAGTCTTGCAATTTCTATGGACTTTGCAGGTTTTCTAAAGACTTCATAAGGACTTCTATGAACTCTACAAGTGTATTCTTTTGGAAGATGAAGAACTAGTTCAGAGAGTGCAAGATTTTACAAAGCTTCTTCAGACTCTTGTCTTAAGAAATTCATAAGGAAAGAGAGCTAAAATGGTTCAAAGACACTTTTCCTTAAGGTTGGAAGAGTTGTTCAACGACATAATCATTCCAAGAGTCAGCACCTTTGAACCATTGAACCATCAAATAATTCATCAGCTTGGTTCAACATTTTGGTTCAATGCTTTGATTCAATTGGATGGTTCAATCACTCAGTTTAATGCCTTAGTTCATTGGTAAAGTTCAATGCAAAGTTCATCAACAGGTTTAATCAAATGGTTCAGTTCATCAGCTCAATTCAAATGATTCAACATGATTGGTTCATCAAATGGTCCAACAAACATTGAACCATTGAATCGGTTTAATGGATTGGTTCAATGGTTGGTTTAAAGGAGCGATTCAATGTGAAAGGTTTAAGCCTACCAAAGGACAAGTGCCCTTGCAGAGGGTAGTTCTAGGTTTAAGAGCCCTTGTAGAGGGTAGGGAACACTTCAAATGGGCCACAAAGAAAGCTACGAAGGTAAGTTTTTTCATAAATTTTCTAAGGCAAAGAAAATGCCCTTCATAAGGGTCATTTTTAAACTTTCCCGAAGGGCACTTTTTTGAAGGCAAAAGCAAAAGATGAGGATGATTTCTTTCAAACTTTTTATCTGAAGGAATTCTTTCAAACAAAAAGTCTGAAGAAATTTGGGGAAGCTGTAGCCAAAGAGCTCGAAAGGGAATTTCTGAAGGCAAAGTCACAAGGCAATTCTTGTGGACCTTTTGTCCATGGGAAAAATCTCAAAGCAAAAAAGCCTGCGGGGAAAAAGGCCGAAGCAAAAAGCCGAAGGAAAAGGCTCGAAGGAATTTGCCAAGGATAGTGACATCCATAAAGCCATCAACTTTAAGAAGATAGACTAGCCGTTGGTTTTCAAACTGTGATGGGCCCACAAACATCAATTTTACACTAGGAAATCTAGAGTGTAGAAGGTGCCAAGTGGAAACTATAGAAGGCTTTGACATGATTTTTTTTAGGAGCAGTAGAACGTGCCACATGTCCCCTATAAGGCTCGGTGGAAGTTGACAAGTGCAGCACCTGTGGTCTCTCTCTTTTGTCTTGCGAGAACTATGGTGGGCCCTAGATGAATTGCTAAAGAAAGTAGAAGCTGACACATGTCCTCTTCCACAAGACCTTCAAAGGGTGCCTAAAGCTTTCATGAGTTAGGTGGATGCTACCACTTGTCCTACCCATTTCACAGTAGAATGCACTACTCGTCACTTATTTGAAAATCAACAAAAAGTGGCCAAGGCAAGCAGAAAGGAGCCCAAGGAATGTAGTGACCTGCCAAAAGATCACCCCCAAGGGCTGAAGAAGTAGAAGGAGACAAAGCAAGGAAGAAGACAAGGTGTAGAAATGGACAAAGCATATAAGTGGAAAAAGGAGGTGTCAACTTAGGGATTTATTCCTGTAGTTAGAATAATGCTTGCCAGGTGGTCACCAAGTGGTGCAAATAGTAAGTAGCGTAGCTTGTTTTCTCTAGTTTGCATTTATAAGTAGACAAGCCATGCAAATTCCTTGAAGGGAGAAGTTTGTTCATAGAGAAAAGGTGTGACTTGTGCTTCCTCATTAATGTTGGGATGCTAAAATCAAAGTAGGAACCAAAAATCAAATGACTCCCTCTTCCCAAGGCTCAGAGCGCACATGGGCCAGCTTGCAAAAAGAGCACCAAAGTCTTTCCCATAAAGCTTCAAGTTCTCTTCCTCTTTATATATATTGTAAATTTATCATTTAAGAAGGGGGATTGTCTTAGTCTTAAGGCAAAAGTATGCCCAAAAATCTTTCAGACTTGTAAGGCAGAGCTCTGCCAGATTTTACCTTGAATCAGGACTTAGCATTTTTACCTCTATATGGACTTGCACTTTAAAGTATATGTCTATGTTCTTATTTTGTGTTAAGTCATTATCTTTCATGCTTTTCATAGATCGATTATAGCATGTCCAGTGCATTGTGAAGTCTCTTTTCTGTAGGTCTGCCAGAAGTGTCTATAGCAAGAATATAGGCGCATGTGAATAGGCTATCAAAGTGTGTCTCAGAACACCTTTGCTAGTTCTTTCCTCCTTGTATCTCTACGGACCCCTGACTCACTAAAACAAAAGAGTTTCCCACATCTGATGAAGTGTATGGGTGTTTCTTCTTGGTGAAAAGTGTATGTTCGAGCTGAGTGGGTCAACATTTTCTAGTGTATCACCTTTTCCTTTTTAGGCTTAGGTTCTGTTTTCAACATCTCTCTCTCCCTTTTCATCCCCCCCATTTTCCTTTTATTTGTTAGTAGTAGGAGAAACCAAGGCCTAAAAGATACATTAGAGGGAGCTAGCCCTTACCTAGAGACTCTCCCCTCCAGGTTTGTCGGTCCCATAGGTGAGAGGGGAGTTTCCATTGTTGCGTGTGGAAGGGCGGGATTTAAGCGTCCTGCCCCGAGTGTAATCCACTGCATCAATAGTTTTTGGCACACCCAGTGGGATCAAATAGGACAAGTTGTGTCCAAAGAGTTGAAGAATTTTTGGTGTGTTCTTCAACTAGCCAGCCTTTGGAGGCTTTTGCATCAACACCAATGGTGACTTTGAGTTGAATCTACTAGTTAAGCAATCTAGGTGCCATCAAGAAAATCTTATTTTTATATGTATAATTCCTTTGTACAAAATCATGGGCCTTTTATTCCTTCATATGACTTCGATCAGACTCAAAATTTTCATGTAATCACCTCAAGCAGCCCTCTTAGTTTCCCTTCAATAATAAGGGAAGTGGCGCTAGAGTTTGAGAAGCAGGTAATGGAAATTGACAAACTAGATGAGTAGTATGGATATCAGTAGGAGTTGATGTATAAAGAGGAGTGCTTGTTTAGGCAAGCTCATGCCTTGTAATCCATGGAGGAAGAGGTAACAAAATGGAGGAATCCATTCATTAAAGGTAGTCAGCCTTGCACACCCCCTCCTATCCTAAAGAAAGCCCCCTCTTGTGCACCAAATCCTTTCTACCAGATGGCACTTGCTCATTCTGGCCCATTCGATGCATCAATCAACCCTGCTCTTGACCTTGTGTGCTTAGCCTTTAAGCATCAAAGGGAATTAGAACAACCTCCCATGGAGATGAACCTTCTAAACTCCTTAGATCATGAATCTTCTTTTGGGGGGAATGTTGTGAACAATCTCTCTTGAAACTACTCTTACCCATCTCTATGATGATTCTTATGACCTCCAAGAAAGATGCTTTCAGGATAATCTAGCCAAGAAAATTGAGGATTAAGAGGCTAAGATGAGACTGCTTAGAGAAAGAGAGATGGAAATTTTAGACCTCATAGATGAGCCCTAGGACCTTGGAGAAAACAAAGTTGCTACCTGTTCACAATAACAAAATTCCAATTTTGAGATCCTGCACTGGAAGAAAATAGTAGAATCATGGGGAAGGAAGAAGGAGAAGAAAGGTTTTGCTCAAAACCTTGAAGAAGATGAGTCTGCTCCTACTCATGATGATGCTAGTGACCTCCAAGAAAGGCTCTTCTAAGAGGATATGGCTAGAAGAATTACAGAGTTGGAATCTAGAGAGAGATTCCTCAGCCAATGTGTGATGGACAGTTCAGACTGAGCAACAAATTCCATGTCTAAACACACCCCACCTACACACTTCTAAGAGAGCAATCAGGCCACACCTGATATTGATGAAGTGCTGGCCAAGTGGAAGGAGGAGAATCATTTTATTCTAGCTCAAGGACTGCCTCCCCTTCCACATGGTTATTTCACTTCACCCCTTCTCAAAGACGAACCTGTTCTGCAGGAGGTGAGTGAGGAGTAGAAGACCCAATTTGTAGTTTCCCAAGAGGCTATCATGAGTGACAATGAAGAATAAATCTTCATCGATGCTCCTTCAGAAGACATCATCATCGATGATGGAGAAGACACAGGGCACGCATACATGTAGATGTTCTAGCAATATAAGGAGGAACTTAAGCATGGTGAGCCCTCTCCCCCTTTGTTTGATGAACTTCCTTATTGATTCAATGAAGAGGATGACTATGTTGAGGAGCTAGAGTTGGAGGAGGATCAGGAAAATATGTTTGAACATCTAGAGATCCTGATCTTTGAGGAGGAAAAGGAGAGGTCTGTCTTCCTTGAGGAAAGCCTTAGAGAAGAAAGTTTTGAATAGAGAGGTGATGTTCTGTGGGATGAGTAATCAATTTGTGATTCTATTTTAGACATCACAATAGTCACCCTTCTTTAAGAAGGCCAAGAGGAAGCAGAGGATGAGTTTGACATGATCTTCAACAAAGTAGAAAGAAACAGGTCAAACCATGATGCACTGCAAAGGGACCATGCACAACAAAGGGCTTATGGTGATGAGCCAATAGCCATAGATTTCTTGGTGATATGCACCAACATGAAGGACCAGAAATCAACAAGCTTCCAAGAACAAATAGATTATGTATATGTTGGAAGCATGTTTGATTCTGATCCACTTAGATGCAAGCCAATCCAGGTGACAAGCAAGAGGAGCAGGTCACCAAATCTCCTTTTCATTCAGCCACTTATCTGGCACCATAAGTCTTCTTACCAGGAAGGGGACTTAAGAAGTTTTCCCTTTGATCTAGGAGGGAGGCAAATATTCCTGGTTAGCTATATATAGTAGTTTGCTTTTAGTTTCTTTTTCTACTTTCCCAAAGTGCAGTTTGCACATGTAGTGTTTTTAGCCTTGTGTGTGTTTTCCTTTGTGTGTGGGGTAAAAGGCTTCATGTTTGATTCTGGGATCCCTCAAGGTAGTGGCTAACTCTTTCATAGCTGCATCTGACTCTATGCCCAATGGACTAAAAGGCAACTGGTCTCTAAGCATAACAGGGATGCTTCCCCTGGGGGTCACCAATTTGTTGACCATTTTTTGCCCAACAAGCCAAATATCAGTCCCCTTCTTTTTTCATGATATTTTGAGCCAATAATTTTGATTTTTCCATGAGTCTCACAATTTATATGGACTCTACAAGTTTTCTATAGACTTCACAGGGACTTTTACTAACTCTGCAGGTGTAGTCTTTTGGTAGATGAAGAACCAATTCAGAGAGTGCAAGGTTTTACAAAGCTTCTTCGAACTCTTGTCTGAAGAAATTCATAAGGAAAGAGAGATAAAATGGTTCAAAGACACTTTTCCTTAAGGTTGGAAGAGTGGTTCAATGACATAACCATTCCAAGAGTTAGCACCTTTGAACTGTTGAACCATCAATCGATTCATCAGCTTGGTTCAATGTTTTAGTTCAATGCTTTGGTTCAATTAGATGGTTCAATCACTTGATTTAATGCCTCGATTCATCATCAAAGTTTAATTCAAAGTTCATCGGTAGGTTCAATCAAATGGTTTGGTTCATCGATTCAATTCAAATGGTTCAATAGGCTTGGTTCATCAAATGGCTCAAAAAACATTGAACCATTAAACCGGTTCAATGGATTGGTTCAATGGTTGGTTCAAAGGAGTGGTTCAACGTGAAAGGTTCAAGCCTCCCAAAGGACAAGTGCCCTTATGGAGGGAAGTTTTGGGTTAAGAAGCCCTTGCAGAGGGTAGGGAGCACTTCAAAGAGGCCACAAAGAAAGCCACAAAGGTAAGTTCTTTCAAAAAAATTCTAAGGCAAAGAAAATGCTTTTCAAAGGGGTCATTTTTTAACTTTCCCAAAGGGCACTTTTTTGAATGAAAAATCAAAAGATGAGGATGATTTATTTAAGACTTTTTGTCTAAAGGAATTCCTTTAGACAAAAAGTTTGAAGAAATTCGGGGAAGCTGCAGCCAAAGAGCTCGAAAGGGAATTTTTGAAGGCAAAGTCACAAGGCAATTCTTGCAGATTTTTTGTCTGTGGGAAAAAGCTCGAAGCAAAAAAGCCCACGAGGAAAAATGACAAAGTAGAAAGCCAAAGGAAAAGGCCCAAAGGAATTTTCTAAGGATGGTGACGTCTCAAAAGCTGTCAACTTTAAGAAGATAGATTAGCCATTGGTTTTCAAACTATGATGGGCCCGTAAATGTCAATTTTACACCAGGAAATCCAGAGCATGGAAGGTGCCAAGTGGAAACCATGGAAGGCTTTGACATGATTTTTTTAGGAGTAGTGGAACATGCCATGTGTCCCCTATAAGGCTCAGTGGAAGTCAACAAGTGTCAGCACTCACGGTCTCTCTCTTTTGTCTCATGAGAACTATGGTGGGCCCCAGATGAATTTATAAAGAAAGCATAAGCTAACACATGTCCTCTTTTGTAAGACCTTAAAAGGGTGCCTAAAGCTTCCTTGAGTTAGGTGGATGTTGCCACGTGTCCTTCCCATTTCATAGTGGAATACACCATGCGTCACTTATTTGAAAATTAGCAGAAAGTGGCCAAGGCAAGCGAAAAGGAGCCCAAGGAATGTATTGACCCACCAAAAGATCGCCCCTAAGGGATAAAGAAGTAGAAGGAGATAAAGCAAGGAAGAAGACAAGGTGAAAAAATGGACAAAGCATCCAAGTGGAAAAAGGAGGTGTCAAATCAGGGATTTATTCCTACAATTGGAATAGTGCTTTCCAGGTGGTCACCAAGTGGTGCAAACATTAAGCGGCGTGGCTTGTTTTCTCTAGTTTACATTTATAAGTAGACAAGCCATGAAAATGCCTTGAAGGGAGTATTTTGTTCATAGAGAAAAGGCACAACTTGTGCTTCCTAATTAATGTTGGGATGCCAAAGTTAAAGTATTAACTGATAATCAAACGGCTCCCTCTTTCTAAGGCTCAGAGTGCACGTGGGCTAGCTTGCAAAAAGAGTGCCAAAGTATTTCCTAGAAAGCAACAAGTTCTCTTCTTCTTTCTATATATTGTAAATTTATCATTTGAGGAGGATTGTCTCAGCCTTAAGGCAAAACTCTGCCTAAAAATCTCTTGGGCTTGTAAGGCAGAGCTCTACCAGATTTTACCTTGAATCAAGACTTAGCATTTTTACCTCTATCTAGACTTGCACTTTAAAGTATATGTTTGTGTTCTTCTTTTGTGTTAAGTCATTGTCTTTCATGATTTTCACAGATCGATTACAACATGTCTAGTACATTATGAAGTCTCTTTTCTGTAGGTCTACCAGAAGTGTCTACAACAAGAATATAGGTGCATGTGAATAGGCTATCAAAGTGTGTCTCAGAACACCTTTGTTAGTTCCTTCTTCCCTGTATCTATATGGACATCTGACTCACTAAAACAAAAGAGTTTCCCATGTTAGATGAAGTGTATGGGCATTTCTTCCTGGTGAAAAGTGTATGTTCAGGCTGAGTGGGTCAACATTTTCTAGTGTATCACCTTTTCCTTTTTAGGCTTAGGTTCTGTTTTTAGCATCTTTGTCTCCCTTTTCATCCCCCCCTTTTTCCTTTTATTTGTTAGTAGTAGGAGAAACCAGGGCTTAAAAGATACATCAGAGGGAGCTAGCCCTTACCTAGAGACTCTCCCCTCTAGCTTTGCTAGTCCCACAGGTGAGAGGGGAGTTTCCATTGTTGCATGTGGAAGGGTGGGAACTAGGTGTCCTACCCTAGGTGCAGTCCACTACATCAACATGTAAATAATAACATTTATCTCAGCCAATCAAAATTGGCATAGTGGAGACAATGGTGAGAAGGGTGAAAAATCCACATGTGAGCCTTTTTAAGGTGTACCTAAGTAGTATAAGGCCATGGATAGTATTTAAAAGTGAAATTAACTACCTCCCATGGATTTTCATGGAAAATAAATCTAATTTTGAGGACAAGTGTGAGGGGTGACTGAAAAAGGAATCTTTTAGACTATAGGCAGTGATGACTTCCTTCCAAGAGTTTATAGATGAGTAAGAATGTAAAAAATGAATATAAAGGAATGCTTGAAGTATTTACCTCTCATTATAATCATAAAACCTATCCATAGTTAGTTGTGGGATGTTCAAATAGGTTCAAATTATGAAAGCAATTTTTTGAGCCAAGACTGGGAGTTTTATACCACTTTTCATAAGTTTCATGACTCATATGGACACTTAGTCCTCATAAAATTTTATGATTTGTTCCATACCTATTTTCATGTAATTATAAAACATTTACTTATATTGACAAGTGTCCATGTAACCTTTGGACTTCCCTTATCTTGATCTTTTCTTAAAGGCTATAAAAATGGACTCTTTTGAATATTTTTAGTAGCCTCTATTAGTTGATGGTGAAACCCTAGCCAATTTTGTGATTGAATTTATCTTGAAGAAATAAAACAAATGAATTTTCCTACTTACATTCTATATAATTGAGTATTATTGCAATCTTGTTGGTCTTGTCTAGTAGGTCATTTTTTCTAGCATGTTATCCTTGATTGTTTAACAAATGTGCAAAAGAGTAATTATTATAGGTCTTTGTTAGTGTTCTCTTTTAAGTGTATGTGTGTTTTATAAGTGTTTCATGAATATATTACATAAAGTAATCATCCATTATCCTCTTAAACATCAAATTACCTCTTGAACCTAACATATGAAACATTGATGTGACAATCCATCTTGAGTTATGAGTTTTGTGTGAAATAAAATTTGTTTAGCTCTAAGTATTATAATTTAAGTCAATAGGAGGAAATTCAATATTGGTGCATCACCTTTAGTTTTATTATTTTGTCTTCTTAACCCTTTTCATGCAAAGTTGATAGGCAAGAGAGTGTTTCAAAGAGTGCATCAAGGGAACTAGCCCTTCTAGAGATTCATCTCAATAAATTGTTACCCACAGCAAGAAAGATGTTTCAATTATGAAACTTGAAAGAGGAGAGCTAGGAATCTCCTCAAGGGGTGCAAATACAAGTGACAATAGTTTTTGGCATGCTTGATGAGACCCTAAATCCTAGAAGATTATCCAAGATTGGTCCTGGTCTTGGTATAGTTACAACTACAAGAACATCTACATTCATTACCTAGTGACTCCACTAAAGTTTTCAACTCTTTGGTTGCTGATTAGTCCCTAATTTCCATGCCCAAGGTGACCACCAGGTATGCTAAAAAAGGTATACCCTTTGAGTTTATACAATTACCTTTGTATTCTATCAAAATGTTTAGGTTTGTGAATACTCATCCTTATTCAAGAGAATTGGTGTTTAAGAAGTCCAAGTGCGTACTAAGTTTAACCTATAGTACCCATATTCTAAATTTTAAGATGGCTATAAATCAACCTTTTGTACCTTTTACTAGATCATCTCCTTTGAATCTTGCCCAATATGACTAAATTCTAGGAGTAACCCTTAAGAATATTCAATATTTTAGTGGAGAAGGTTCTATTACTCCCATTGAACACATTAGAAACAAGCAAACTTTTGAAATATCCATAATATCACTCAAGAGAATGTGGCTATTAGGCTATTGGAATTGTCTTTCAAAAGGAAAGCTTTAGATTGGTATGGGACTCTACCTAAAAATTCTATTGGTTCATGGGATGAAGTATGAGATCTATTGACTAAGGTTTAGAGAGAAGAGTGATAATATATCACTAGCTGAGTAATTGACTAGTATCAAGAAGGAACCATAAGAGTTTATGCAAGATTTTAACACTAGATTTCAAAAAACATGGGATAGGATCCCAACCCTTATGAGACCTACTCAAATTATGCCTTCTTGTAATATCTAAAAGCATTGAATAGTGATGTATCCATGATGATTCAATCCATGGGTAGGAATACACTACTTTACACCTATGAGATAGACATCAATGATGAGAATTGACTTATTTAAGTAGGGAAGATTGCTCCTAGGCCACCAATGCCATTGTTCCCTGACTTGTAACCTACTAGTCAAGTTGTATTACTTACCTTATCTCCTTTTCCTAGTCAAGAAAAATCTACCACTACCCCACCAATGAGATTCATGAATTCAAGAATTTGCTCTAAATTGTTAATAATGAATTGGTTTCCCTTAAAAGGAAATAATCTCAAATTTATAGGCCATACCAATCCTACAATCAGTTTGGGCAAACAAATAGGTCTCTTTTTTAAGGTAATAATCAAGGACAAGGTCAAATCACTCAAGCTAGACCTTACCATAGTTATAATATTAATGTCCCATCATCTTCCAAATATCTTATTCCCACTCAAAACAAATTTTTTCAAGAACAACTATGATATCCATTATATGACCAAAATCAAGGCCAAGTTGCATATGCCAATGAAATGCCTAGTCAATACATGCCAATGAAAGGTAATCAAGCATATAAAGTTTCCAATTTTGAGGTGCTAATGCAAAGTGAAATGAAAATTGGAATGGAGAATAGACAAAAACAATCTGATTCTACTCTCATAAATCATTTGGATGGAGAGTTTTATGCCATTAGTCATTTGGGAAATTAAAGCAATGTGAATGCTAGTGTATCTTCCAATAATAGGTCTAATAAGAGGGATATTAAAGAGACACAAGGGGATAATAAAGGAATTTTTTTGCTTCCTTAATCATCTCCAATGGTAGGTGGGTCTAACTCAATCCCTAAAGTTTAATAAAATTAGAATTTTTAGAATGTGTGGCCAGTGCCTACACATCCACCTTCACAATCTACACCACAAGGTCCTAGTGCTTCCAAAGAGCCTCTTAAGGTGATAAATCCTTATATCAATGTTGTGGATTAGATAGAGAAGTTACACATGAATATTTCATTATGATATTTATTGATAATATCAGGATAAAAAGATGTACTTCAAAAAGAATTGCAAGAATTAGGGAAGCAAGTTGGATTAGCTAGAAATGAGAATGTTGTCTTGGTGAATGGAACTCATACCATTGACGGAAAAGTGAAGAAATATGATAATAATCCTTGTTTTTATCTATCCTTGATCATTGGTGATTGCCTAGTTCACAATTTCATTAAGATAGTAAGGCTAGGACTTCAGTTATGCCCAAATAAATAGCAGATAAACTAGGCCTCAAGTATGAACCAATGATTAAAGGAGTTATATAATTGGATGGATCACCAACCAAGACCTTGGGAGTAGTAAAGGATTTGAATTTTATTTTACATGCTTGTCCTAATTTTCCTATCCCTCATGATGTGGTTATGGTAGATTTACCTCCATACTTTGCTCTTTGCTTGTCAAGAGAGTTTACAACTAAGATAGGTGGATACTTGGCAGCCAATTGGTCCTATATGGTTTTTAGGAGAAAGTATGATACTAAGGTGAAGATTGAATCAAATCCTATTCATAAAAATCACTTAGATCCTTATATGCCTAAAGTGGAAAATGTCAATTATGCTATTATTGATGAGGAAGAACTTTAGATAGATCAACCTCCAACATCTTCTCTTGAAGGAGTTTTTGATTTGTATTTAGATGAATGGGGAGATGAAAATTATGAACATGATCCTTACAAATTCATAGAGGAAGATAGTATTGGAGTGTATTGCATGTATGAGGAGGACTCTTTCATACCAAACTTGATGAAGCCAACTGAAAACATGGATGGTTTATGGTAGCTATTTTTTCATGGATCTAGAAGAAAAGTTTGGGTAGGTGGTGGAGCAATGTTGGTTTCTCCATCCAAGGAAAGGTACTATTACACTTTCAAATTTCACTTCTATTGTACTTGTAATGTGGTAGAATATAAGGTCCTTACTCATGGCCTTGAGTGAGATATAAAAATGGGTGTGAAAAATTTACAAGTGTATGGTGATAGTGAGTTGATTATGAATCAAGTAAAAGGCCAAAATGTGACTAAGAACTCTATGCTTAAGTCCTATAAGCATAAAGTGTGGGATGTTGTGGAGGATTTAAAACTTTTCAACATCCAATCCATCCCAATAGAAGAAAACAAACATGCTGATAGGTTGATAACAATTGGAGCTTAGTTTGATGTTACAAAGGGGATAAGTAGCCACATTTCAAGGTTATTGTAAGGCCCTCTATACCTAATAATGCCACTAATTGGCAAGTGTTTGATAGTGACTGACAAATAACACTTTTTATACAAGAGGAGGCTAAGTTTTATTCTAGGAATTAGTCCAAACTACCAAAAAAAATGAGGGTATATTGTATAATTGAAGTAAAAAAAGCTCCCTAAAGTCTTAGTCACACTTGGGAGCTTATTAAGTTTATTGAGTCCAAAATCATTTTTCCTATTAAGCATTTATCTTGGTTGGAAAACTTAGTCCCTGTTAGGAAGAAGAATGGGGAAATTAGGTTATGTTTTGATTTTAGGGACTTGAATAGAATTTACTTGAAGGATCATTATCCTCTTCCTTCCATGGAGCAAATTTTACAAGTTGTGGTAGGTAGTGAATTTTTTTCTCTCCTTGATGGATATTCTAGGTATAATCAAATTTTGTTGAAAGAAAATGATATATATAAGATAACCTTTACTAATAAATGGGATACACATGCTTATAGGAAAATTCCTTTTGGTTTGTATAATTTTGGAGCTACATTTTAATGTGCAATGGATATGGCTTTTCAAGGACTAATAAATGACATTGTGTTGGTGTATCTTGATGATATTGAAATATTTTCTAAGGATGCAAAAGATCACTTAAATCATATTAGGAATATTTTTTAGAGATGTATAGAGTTTGGAATCTCTCTTAACCCAAATAAATGTGTGTTTTCTATCCATGAAGGCAAGTTTCTAGGACACATTGTCTCAAAGAAGGGCCTATCTATAGGTCCTAAAAGGGTGAGTGAAATTTTGGCATTGGATTTGAACAAACACAAGAAAGGTTTGAAAATTTTCTTTGGAAAAAAATAATTAATAAAGATGTTAATTATTGATTTTGATAATTTAGTCAAGCCTCTAACCTCTATGCTAAGCAAAGATGAAGTGTTCACTTGGACAATAAGAAGGAAGGAGAGTTTTGATGAGATTAAACAAGCCATTACTCAAGCTCCAACTCTTGAAAGTCCTAATTTATTAAAGGATTTAAACTTGTATACCTTTAAAAATTAGGGGGTAATCTCTTCCATGATTACTTAATCAAATGAAGAAAACTTGGAGCAACCTATTGCCTTCTATAGTCAAAGTTTGGAAGGGTATGAGGTAAGATACACCTATATTGAGAAGCAAGTACTTTAAGTTATTATACGTCTAAAGAAGTTTAGGCACATGTTATCTAAAAAAATATTCACATATTACTACCTCATACTAGTGTCAAAGAATTCCTTTTGAGCAAATATTTGAATGAAAAAAGGGCTGGTTGGATCACAAAAGTGATGGAGTATGATGTTTAAATTAAGACAACCAAGATAGTGAAAGGAAAGGGATTATGTGAGCATCTTGATTAAAATTTTAAGAAAAAAATAGGTTTTTTTAGCACTTCATGATGACCCCAATACAACTGCATCTTCATCCATGAGAAGTTAGACATAAGATATGATCCATTTTCTTCAAACTGGTGAGTGTCCACAAGGCCTAGATAGAGATAACAGAAGGTACTTTAGATTATAATATATTCCTTATGTACTTTTTTATGGAGTGTTATTTAGGAATGAATTATTAGGTGTGTTATTGAGGTGTGTTTAATTATATTAGGTTGAGAAAATATCATTTGAGTTTCATGATGGACCAGTTGGTGGTCATTTTGCTCTAAGAACCACAACTACTAAGATTATGAGAGATGGATACTTTTGGCCTATTTTGTTCAAAGACACTCATAATTCAGTAAGGAAGAATAAAAAATGTGCTCTCTTTGATGGTAAACAAAATATTTCTACCTTTCCTCTTTATCTAATTCAAGTTGACCAACCTTTTATGCAATGGAGTCTATATTTCATAGGCACAATTAACCCACCTTCTAGTGCTAGTCACAAGTGAGTGTTGACTACTATAGATTAATTTACAAGATGTGTGGTAGATATATCTCTCAAGGAAGCAAATGAAAGTGTATTTATATACTTCTATTAAGGCATAGTGATAAGGTTTTTTCCCCCTTTAACAATAATTTTAGACAATGCATTGGCTTTCCTTAGAATGAAGACAAGTGAATGGGCTTTAAAACTTGACATCTATCTTAGTACTTCTTCCAACTATTATCTAAAAAAGAATGGACTAGTTGAGTCCACCAATAAGAATATAATCATGATCATAAAGTGGATAATGGAGGAAAACCAAAGGACTTGGCATTCCAAGTTGAAGACAAGTCTTTGGGCTGATAAGATCACCCCTAAGAGAGCAATCAAAAACTCATCATATACACTTGTTTATGGGAGGGAATCTAGACTACTTATTTCACTTGAGTTACTAGCCTTGGATCTCACTTATCAGTTGGAGTTGATGGAAAATGAAAGCATGAAAGTCAGGTTGTGTGAGTTGATGGAGCTTGAAGAGATAAGAGACCAAGCTATGCAAACTATGAGAGCTAATCAAGATCAAACAAAGAGATACTTTGACAAGAAATCCATGCCAGTAAGCTTCTAAGAGAGAGAAATTTTTCTAAAGTGGGATGAAGATAGGGCTAAACCTAGAAAAGACACAAAGTTTGATGCTTTATAGAGTGGCCTTATGTTATCACCCAATACAAGCAAAATAATGCTTTCCAACTCTCAAAGTTGGATGGAGAGCAACTTCATATCCCAATCAATGGGATATATCTCAAACATTGATACTATGTTTTTCCTCTATATTTTTACATAGTTTTTTGTTTTCCTTATTTTTCCTAAGTGCTTATACACATGTGTGAGTCTTGTTTATGTCTTGCTTTGTCTTGTGTTTGCTTGGTGTGTTATAGTTGTTTTATGAAATTAATTTCTAGTTGTATTTAAAAAATCATTGACTCCCTTGGCCCATGATAGGATAAGGCTACTGGTCTAGTTAGAATAACATGTATACTACCCCTATGAGTCACCAATTTGTTGACCAATTTTGACTTTTAGGTCAAATTAGGACCTCTATAGGTAAAAACATGAGTTATATATGTTTTATGTTGGTATAATATATTGTCATGTGGTGTATTACATGTTATTTGATGTCATTTAATGTCATCCTAGCCTTGGTCTTAGTCATATTAGTCAATTTGTCATTTTGGGTCATTTAGTGGGCTTTTAAGGGTCATATGCAAGTGACACATTAAAAAAGGTGTTTATATATCCATTTTTCCTTCTAATAATATAGTATGTTATCCTAACTATTAGGGATGTCAGTTACATCATAATATTTCAAGTTTCTTAAGTAAAATTTAAGAAACAACTAAAAAAGAGAGAAAATAACACTTATATAGCCTATGGGGAAGTGTGCCACATGTGAAAATATCATGGAATGCCTATTAACCTTCATAAAACTCATATCTACTTTTTTAATTTGAAAGTGATATTTTAAAGCCAAAACTATTCTGCTCCTTTCTTGGTTTTCAAGACACATAAAAGTGACTTTCAAGTTTTTGCTTATTATAGACAACTCAAGAGGTTTCGAGTAAAATTATTATAGGATGTTGTATTAAAATTATATACCTTAATTTCATTATAAAGAGTTTGAATTGGTGGATTTTCTTCATGAACCATTCTAATGAAGTTGACTGTACTTTTCTACTAGCTATTTCATGAACCCTATAGGTTTTGCTCAATTCTAGTCAAAGCTATATGAAATAGTTGGTGATGTTGGTTATAGAAGATGTTTGATACCTCCTTATATGGTATCCATTCTTATTTTAATGTTTCATAATGTATTTATGAGTAAATTAGTCCATACCATAAGAAGGTGTCGTATGTGCAATCTTAGTCAAAGTTCTTGTTATCATAGTGTTTTTCTCCTATAGGGGCCTCTTATAATTTGGAAATGATGTTATAAAAGTCTTAGAGTCATAGGTACATCTCTTTACATGTTTTGGTTTCACCATGTCATCTTTTGGGTAGCTTGCAAACTTGTCTTTCTCCATTGTCAACTCTTTGCCTAACTTCACTTGCAGTCATATGTTTAAAGCTTGTTCAACTTATCCATGGGATGATAATAAGGGTATTTTAGTTTTCCAAGCCATCAAGAGTTTTAAATATTTAATTTATATATTTTTAAAGGATGCAAGTGTGTTCACAAGCTCAATCACCATGCTAAAATAGTCAGGAAATACCCTACCTACCTTATTCTAGGTGTTTTTAGGTATTTTCACATTGGAAGGAGTGTTTAAACCTTGTCTTATAATTCATTTATTTTAAATAATGAATTTGGAAGTTTTAAAATATGTTTAAACTACCCATGATGCCTTTTATCCATGCCATTGTTCCATTTCATGCTCACTGACCACTTTCAACGCAATACACATCTACAATAGCCATTGATGATGTCATGTTGATAGGTGTAAAGCCCGATATGGTTAAAAAATATTAATATTGATAAAAGTGTATTGTCATGATTTAGGAAAACATATAAGGCTCATATTAATGGATAGTTTTCATATTTTTTATATTGGGTGGCTGAGCAGTGGACCAAGGTGTTTATATGGAGGGATTGAAATATATTGACACCTCCTTAAATTATTATTAAGGTATATAATCCATGAAAAACTTATATAAGGTGTCAAAATGGAAATTAGAGGTGTGAAACCATGTTGAGAAGATGAAGATTGTATTCTAGGAAGTTGTCCCTAAAATGTCAAAATAGAGGTTAGGGAGCTTCTTATGATTATCCTAAAACATGGAGGTAAAGGTATTAAAGAATATATCTTGGTAAATCTTGTAGTCCCTAGTAATGAGAGGTTCCATGCTAGATATAAGGATAAAAATATGAATATAAGATGGAAATAAAGGGCCTAAAACATGTCCTTAAAAACACTGAAACACTTTATTGAAATCTACAAGTCTGAGGTTATAAATGAATTTTGACACCCTACAAAGTAACATTGGACAAAAATTCATGAATATTATAGATTAAATAAATGAATGAGGTAAAATGGAATGAAATTTATCAATATAAGGTTAAGATAAGGTCTTTTAATCCCTATGATCACCTATAGGTATCCTTTTAACATGGGAATAGACACCTACAAGGGTAGATAGGTAAGATAAGCAAACAATGACTTAGTCATGTGATTTAATGGTTTTTAGCCCATATAAAGTAATTTAAAGGTGATATATATGTTGTGTGACATAAATTTGTGTTAAATGAGATATTTTCACATCATTGTCATCTCAGTTAAGGCTATAAGCACCTATAGTAGGTCTTACAGGCAAAGTATCTCAGTATAGGTTAGTGACCCAACATTGATGCTAGAATGGTGTTTGAAGGTTTAAAAAGGAGAATTATAGTTAAATAATATGTTTTAAACCCAATAATATTAAATTAAATACATCTAAGCATCATGAACACGTGTAGTTAAAGCAAGGTAACCTACAAGCAGGTCTAAATTAGGGTGTCTTAGTCGACATATAGTGGAGACTCATTTGAGGCACAAAAATGCATAGGTAGGGTTAAATTGAATTGGGAATAATTAAATGACATAAAAATTTAAATTTGTATCTTTATGGACCTAAATATCTCTAGACATGATAAAAAACACCTACATAGGCCCCCCAAACCCCTATATGCACTTACACTAGGGTACAATCATATGAGGGTAAGATAAGATATGAGCTTGTCTAAGGAGAATAAGAGGATTATAAATAATTAAAATTGGTTTATGAATAATAAAAAAGTGTGTTAAAAATACCAAGACTCTTCCAAGATGACCATCTTCCTTCCTTACTTAGCTAAAGGGCAATAGTCTGTATTGTGGGCTAGGCAACCATGTTTGCTCAATAGGTGAATATGAAGAATCTATAGAAGAGAAGTTTTTTGGATGAATAAAAGGATTAATAATAATTAATTTAGAATTAGGAACATTTTAAAACAACATATAATCATTTTTTTATCTTGTATAGGTCACTCTTAGGAGGATTTGAAGAAAAAGCAAGAAGATAAGCTTTTATAGGCCTATTTTGGGCATTTGAAGCTGGTTAGACACCTAAACCAAGGAATATAGATAAAAATTTTAGTAAAAATAATAGTAAATACATGAAAAAACTCCAAAAATACTCATTTTACCTTGGGGATATGGGCTATACCTCACTACTTTGTCTCAGAGGTCAATTAGTCTAGGAAAATCAAGTTTTAGCAAAGTAAGCAAGTGAGTAAAAAATGGGTAAAGGGATTGATATGGAGATTTATGAACGTAAAAAAACATATTATGAGGCATATATAATGAAATCATATTATATATAATAACTAATAAAGGATAAAATCTTTCAAGATAACCAAAATGCCCCTACAATTAGTCCAATTAGGCAAGCCTTCACTAGGCCTAAATGGTGAAAAGGAAAGTTGATGAGGAAGAGTACTTGTAATGCTATAGGGCGACTTTTTGAGTTTAAAAAAATATATGGAAGCATTAATAACATCCAAAAAATTGGATAAACTTTATATTAAGGTCTATATCCTCAAAGGTGTAGACATGCCTATTACGACAAGGCTCAAGCCTAAGGCCAATTGGAGGTCCAACCTCATTTGTAGCTATTGATGAGACATAAAAATTATTGAGATATGTTTATTAGGTGTAAATATACATGTTTTAACTTTTATTATGAAGATTAACCTACAATAAAGCTAATTTTATCTCAGAGTGAGCCCAAGCATGCAAAAAAGGTATAGACAAGCTCAATAGGGTGTCTTCAAGTGTTCATTTATTCTCTAAGGGTTTACATGGGAACCAAAGGAATTTATAAGGTTTATAAGGATACCTTATAATATATATTTTTTAATTTAGTGGTAGTTAAAATGCCAAAGATTTATGAACAAATCTTAAGACCAAAAACTACCTAAAACCCTACTAAACCCTTAGTCAAGCCCTAATGGAGAAAACAAGCTTGGAAATATATCATAATGGAATATTTTGGAAATTAAATTTATTATATCATGTAGGGGAATACCTCAAGATATCTCCCACCAAGATAAATTGTATTGAATTATATGGACAGGGTGTAAAATAGTGTATTTTTGACCATTTTTTGTGTTTTGTAGGATCTAGGAGGTTTCAGAAGATCAAATCAAGTTTGGAGGATATTATAGACTTTTTATAACCCATAATGGTCATTTAATTCATAATAAATGATTTTATGTGTTCAAAAAATAACCTTCATCTCAACCAATTAAAATTGGCATAGTGGACACAAGGGTGAGAAGGGTGAAAACTCAAAATGTGAGCATTTTAAAGGTGTAATTGAGAAATATAAGGCCATGGATAGTATTTAAAAGTGTAATTAATAAATCCCATGTATTTTAATGGAAAAATGAATATAATTTTGAATACAAGTGTGAGGGGTGACTGAAAAAGAAGTTTTTTAGACTGCAAGTAGTGATGATTTCCTTCCAAGAGTTTCTAGATGAGTAATAATGCAACCAATGCATGGAGAGTAATTAATAAAGGAATTACCTATAATTTCAATCATAATAAATATCACTAGTCAATTTTGGGATGTTCAAATAGGTTCAAATTATGAAGGCAATTTTTTGAGCTAAGATTGGGAGTTTTATGCCACTTTCATAAGTTTCATGACTTAAATGGACACTTGGTCCTCCTAAAATTTAATTGTTAATTCCAAACCTCTTTCTCATGAAATTTTAAACCATTTTATTATATTTACAAGTGTACAAGTGACCTTTGGACTTCCTTTGTCTTGATCTTCTCTCAAAGGCTATAAATATTGACTTTTTTGGCTCTTTTTAGCAGCCTCCATTGGTTGATGGTGAAACACTAGCTAATTTTGTACTTGAATGTCTCTTGAAGAAATAAAAGAAGTGGATTTTAATAATAATATTCTATAAAATTGAGTGTTATTTCAATCTTATTGGTCTTGTCTAGTAGTAGGTCATCTTTTCTAGCATGTTATCCTTGATTGTTCACCAAATGTGAAGAAGAGAAATTGTTACAAGTCTATATTGGTGTTATATTTTAGGTATATGCATGTTTTATAAGTTTTTAATGAATATATTCCACAAATTAATCAACCATTACCCTCCTAAACATCAAAGTAACTCTTGAACCTAACACCTGAAACATTAGTGTGACAATCCATCTTGAGTTGTGAGTTTTGTGTCAAATAAACTTTGTTTAGCTCTAAGTAGTATAAGTTCAATCAATAGGAGGAAATTAAATATTAGTGCATCAACTTTTGATCCAAAACTCAAAATCTTTGGTTGAAATATAATTCATAAATAAGAACAACACAATTCAAATAATGCTAGCTCTGAAAAGAGATGTTTTATTTATCAAAATTGTAGACCCAAACATATGCTTATCTCTGAGAAGAGATGTCTGATTTCAATTTCAGGTTACATCTTCATTTATACATGTTTTTAAGGTGTGGGGAAGATATTGAAGGTCACAAATATTTAGGGAGATGAATTGGTTTGACTTTCATGATTTACAACAATACAGAATTCGAGGAATTACTATTTTTAGAAACTTACTATTTTTAGACTACACTACTAAAATTAAAATTTAGGACACTTCTATTATATTTCAAGGGGTAAAAATTCATTGATCAGAGCTCTATGCCATCTCAAAATGTTCCCCTCATTATTAGCTTTCCAATGGTTCAAATGGTGAGTCAATTGGAGCTACGGTGCAAAAGTTATGGCTCCTAGAAGTTCCGCCATCAAATGGGGTGGACCCATCACCCGAATTGTCATCTGAATTGTTGTCTGGATCACCTTTAGTTTTATTAGTTTGTTTTCATAACCATTTTCACGCAAATTTTATAGGTAAGAGAGTGTTTCAAAGAGTGCATCAAGGGAACTAGACCTTCTAGAGATTCATCTCAATCAATTGTTACCCACATCAAGAGAGATATTTCCATTGTGCCACTTGGATGAGGAGAGATAGGCATATACTCAAGGGGTGAAAATACAAGTGAAAATAATTATTATTAAACAAAATTTAAGGAACATTCTAGGTGTGCTTCACATATCATTTTAGGTTGCTATAATGTCATTTTAAAAACCCAATTTTAGGTTCTACATGAAAAATAAAAAAATAATGTTAGTGGTGGGAGATAATATAGTAAGCCAAGATCCATCTGATCATACAGTCTTTATGAATAATCCAAAAATTATAGATATATTTAAGAAGGTTGGTTGTATTTATTTGAGAAATTATCAAGATCTAATAAAATCTCAACAAAATAATTTTTGCACTATCTTTATGGTAATACTCATAGTGAAAAGAATATAAATTTTTTTGACATGAGAATAACTTGTAGAGGTTACTAGTCTTCTAAAAATAGGCATAAGTGAAAATATTTAGTGATAATACACAATATACTAGATTTAGATATGCAATTAACCAACAAAGAACATAAAGAATAACCATACGTATGAACACATGGTTTAATGTGGAAAACCTCAATTGAAATAAATAGATACAATGATTATTCATTCATTGAGAAACTCAAGTACCTAATACATTCATTCAACCTTTCACTCCTTAAAATAATTCATAAAGACCTTCACAATGCTTGCATATATCTTGCATAGTTCACAAAATAATATTATGAATTGATTTGTTTAAAAAAAAGATTAAACCCTATTTATAATAGGAATGAGGGGAGGTGACTATTGTAACCAATGGTTCTAACCTTTTTTTGAGGGACTACGTTATTAATTAATAATATGTTTTATTATTGCATTTCTATGAGGTTTTAACCTATGTTAAATATAATAATAAAACATTTATTATTTTACCTAGTGTTAAGGGCTCAATAATGGTACCCACATAACATTAAATGTTCCAACATTACCCCTTAATATTAAGTGGGGATTAAATTCAAATTCACCTTAATAAAGGAATTATACTATATACAAATTTGAAATATTAAAAAACCTTCATCATGTCAAACATCAATTTTTGAAACAAAAGGAATAATAATCCATAAAATGATTGAAAGTAAGTTTAGACTAGAATGATCATGATATTACATCTCACAGTTTCTCATGAATAATCACTAAGTATATTTAGAGCCTTTTATAACATAAGGATATCCATTAAAAAGTATGATTTTATGTATTGGGTACAAAAGTAAAAGTTCCACATGAAGTTTAATTAAATCACATAACTTATACACAAAGTTTTACAATGATTTATAATGAGAAGAAGTATAGAGAAGAAGTAACACATGTCCATTAGGAAGTGGCATTGTCATTCATACTCCCTCTCAATGGCAACTCTGAGAGGTCCAAATTTTCATGAAACTGATAGAACTTGGTAGCACCAAGTGGTTTTATGAAGACATCTATTAGTTATTCATTTGTAGGACATAAATATAGATCAATATCACCATTGAGGACTTTTTCTCAAATAAAATGAACATGGAATATAATATATTTAGTTTTTTGGTGTTGTAATGGATTTTTTACCAGAGATATACAATTTTGGTTATCATAATGAAGGATGGTACTATAAAAAATATTCAAATGAAGTTATCCCAACAACCTACACAATCATATGGCTTCTTTGATAGTTTCCATAACACTTTTAGACTCTATTTCAGTAGAAGAGATATACACAGTAGGTTTATTTTTACTACTCCAAGGGATATCACTTGCACCAAATTTAAACACATATTTAGAAATATATTTGTGATATATAATATTATTAGCATGGTCAGCATGATAATAACCATATAATTTAGCATTATCAATGGAAGAATAAAATAAACTAAAATTAATAGTGATTTTGATATAATGAATTATACATTTAGCTAATTTATAATGGTCCAAATATGGATCCTACATAAATATATAAGCAATCCTAACAACATATAAAATATTTGGCCTATTAATTGTTAGATAAATAAAACTACCAACAAGTTGTCTATACAGAGTAGGTTTAACTTTTTCACATGTAGGTTTTGGATCAAGTTTAATGCCAACTTCAATAAGAGTAGATGTATATTTACAATCAAATATATTAAATTTAAAAATAATATTATGTGCATACTGATATTGTGATACAATGATAGAATATTTATCTTAAAACATAGCCATTCCTAGAAAATGATGTAGAATGCCTAAATCAACCTTTTTAAACATTTAAATTAGTTTATCCTTATATTTATGAATTAAAATAATTATATTTACATAATAAAAATATCATCAAAATATAATATAATTAAGATTAAATGGCCATTTTCTACTTTAAAAAAGAGATCATTATTAGAATAATAGTTGGATAAACCTAATTTTTTAAAAAAGAAGTAATTTTAGAGTACCAAGTTAAAATAGCTTGTTATAAACCATAAAAATATCTATTTAACCTACATACATAATGTTCTCTATGAGAGTCAGTGAAGCCTTTAACCTGTCTCATATATAATTTTTTTTATCTTAGTCATGATTTAGAAAAGTATTCTTGACATCCATTTGTGGATAATACAACTATTTTGGGTTGAAAGAGTAATAAGTAATCTAAAAACACTCATTTTTATACAAGATAAAAGGTTTTAACATAGTAATTATTAAGTTTTTGAATAAAACCATGAGTGACTAATATTGATTTAAAATTTTCAATTTTACCAATTGAATTATACTTGATTTTATACAACCACCTACAACTAACAATATGCCTTTTAGGTAGAGGTGGGACAAGAACCTATATATAATTTTTAATTAAGGCATTGTACTCAAGTTACATAGAAACATACCATATATCATAATAAATGGATTCTTTAAAATATTTAGGTTCACATTTATACATAGTCATTAAAGTGTGATAAGAATGTTGACTCCTAGTTTATTTATTAAGATTATCAGCATTAAAAGATTAAATTAGAGATTCTATCCATTTAGGTCTTTTAGATTGAACATGAAATTTAGGAGGTTATTCAGACTCTAAGTTATCCAAAGATGGATCAACTTCTTTTAAAGCATCTATTTATTCATAAGGAGGAACATGAGAGCCATGTTCATCAAAAGAAGAACATAAATGAGGTTCCATAAAGGGCTCATAAAAAGATTTTTTTGAGAGTAAAAACATTCATATTATCAATGATATGTATTTTAGATGGACCATATAATCTTAATTATTTAGTCTTATATCCATAACTTACAAAAATACAAGAATAGGAGGTAGGATCAAGCTTATTTTTTTTAACTTTAGGACAAATATGGAAGTAGGGCTACCAAATATCCCAAGATGAGCCACATAGAGTTTATTTTTAGATCATATTTATAAGGGATTAGAAAGATTAAAATATTTGGTAGAGAATATATTTAGAATATGTAAAACAATATTCATGATTTCAGCTTATAAGAGCTTAAGAACATTTATAGATTCTAGCATTGATCGAACCACCTCAATAATGGTGCAGTTTTTTATTTTAGCAATACAATTTTGCTAAAGGGAATAAGGAGTTGTTAGTCAATTTTGAATTAAAAAAGAATAAAAATATTTACTAATGTATTCACCACCATTATCAAATCTTAATTTTTTAATAAAAAATTATAAGTATTTTCAATAATAACTTTAAATTCCTTGAATTTAGACAACACTTCATATTTGTTTTTAATGAAATATGACCATATAATTATAGTATAATTATATATAAAAATAATAACATACAAGGAACCATTAAGAGATATAACTTCAATAGGTCATGCTACATCACTATGAATTAACTCTAAAGGATGAGAGGAATTTGCATCATGATTTTTATGAAAGGGATTAGTATGTTACCACATAAGAAACCTTCATAATTTTAATGATGGGAATAGATAGAGGGAGAAAAAAATTAGCATTATGAGAATAAATATCATGTAAAATTCTAAAATTAACTTGTCCCAATATTTTATGCCATATTTGATATTCATTCTTACTATGCAATAAAAGAAAATATAACAATAAAAATGTATAATCCATTCTTTTGAATGCCTTCAATAATTAAAGAACCAAATTGATTTATAATGGACCAATTAATTTTATATAAAGTTAAAATGAGGTTATAATTCATAATTTAAGAATAATGCAACAAATTCTTCTTAAGTTTACATACATATAAAACATCATTAAAAATAATATTTGAAAATTTTATCTTCCCTTGCTTATTTGTTTCTAAGAATGAATTATCTCCTAAGTAATTTTTTTTCTCTAAATATACTTATTATCATATAAAATGTCAGATAAACAAGTCATATGGTGCAATGTAGTGCTATCTAAAATCCATTGGTTTTCATTAGAAGCAAACAAGGAAACATATAAAGTAATAATATTAGAAATATGTTCTTGATTGTTGTTCAAATTAGGGTTTTGATTCTTCTAATGATTTTGATTATATTTATTCCCTTTATTAGTTTTAATAGATTTATTGTTAACTCTCTATATATATATATATATTTTATAATAAGTTTCCCTTTTATAACCAACTTTATCACATAGATTTCAATTCTCATTAAAATTAGGTTTATAAATCTTTTTTCCATATTTATTATTCTCATTTTTGTCTTTAATAGAATTAGGGTTAGATTTTTGGTTTATAATGTTCTAAAAAATAGGGTTGAGAGTAAGAAGTGCCTGAGTGACATTTTTTTTAAAATTAAAATTAGATATCACTTATTCTTATTGAATTAAAAGCGCTGATAGTGTAGTGAGGTTAGGGATATCTTGCTTTGCTTGATACTTTGAATTTAGAATTGAGATAAAATTATGATTTTTTTCATGAATATTAAGATGAATAATGAAATATAACAATTGATATTGAATTAGATTATAATTGCATCCATCTAATTGAGATTTAATATTTTTATTTTTAGTAATAAAATTAACAACCTTTTCATCACCTTCATAGGTATTGTAAGCAATTCAAGGATCAACTTAATAATTTTTGAGAGATGAGTGCCCTCATGTATAGACTCAAAGAGTTTTTAAGCATCACTAAGAGACACCTGGTTGTCGATATTGAGTAGGAATTCATCCTTAACATTCTATAAGATAATCAATATTACTTATTATGATTTTTGTTGAAATACATTTGAAATCTCAGGTGTCACATGTCATACTGATGGGGCCTTTTCAATTCCAAAGATAATTTTTGATAACTTTTAGGCCATAAATTCCACTTTAATTCAATGTTTTCATATGTTATAGTTTGATCCATTAAAAAATTTGAGATTTATTTAATATAAATTTAGGTGAAGCCAGAGCTTCCCTTTAAGAATGATAGTATAACACAAGATAATATTTAAATTTGAACCCTTTTTAAATGTGAATTTATAGTGTATATGAAAATAAAGTAAATTAAAAGTGTAAACAAACAATAATTGTTCAAATCAATGCTATATAAAGTAATAAAATTACATAATATTGAAACAAAATAAGGCATCATAAGTGTCAAAAAAATACACTAAAGTAAGAATAATAATTAAAAATAAACCTTGTTTAATGTGAATTTTGAATTTATTTGATAGGAAAGTAAATTATAAGCATAAAAAAATAATATTTGTTTAAATATAAGCTATACAATGTGAAAACATTGAAGTAAAATGTACTAACTTATGTGTTGCAAGAGTCGCACACAAAATAACTATCCAAACATTATAATTAAAAGGGTGTAAAAAATATAATAATAGGTTTTAAAATAAATAATAGACCACACTAATTCATCTAGAATACCCAAAAATATAGAAATTGATTGGTCACATGACCACGGTCGACAAAAAATAGTCTAGGTCAAGTGTCACAAAATGTCGACAAGGTTTTGAATGTGAGATACTAAGCATGCAATTCAAAAAATAATTTTAAACTAATTAATTTGAAAAAATAACCAAGATTTGATTCATATTGACCCCCCAAAAGAATATAAATGGGTTTGAACTCTAGATCTTATTTTGACAAGTGCCTAATAAAATAACACCCACCAACTTCTCTATACTAACATTTGAAACAATACATGCACTAATTTAATTAAAACCCCCTTTTTAACTGATTTTTAATACACACACATATAAATTGCATGTAAAAAATTTTTCTAAAAAATGTCACTTTCGGTAAAAAGCTAGTTAAGGAAGGTGGGGGCCACTTGGTTGTGTGGAATATTAGAGTTTTAATAATTCAAACATTTATTAAAAACTTTGAAAACATTAATACTTAAATTTGAACATTCTAGGAAGAGAAATGGTGTAAGGGAGGAGAATAAGGCAATAACAACAAGGTGGTAGAGATCATCTTAGGCCTTGAGATTTTGTAAGCACTCCACAAGACCTGAGAAGCTGATCTAACCAAAAAATTTGAATTTTGATGCTAAAAATTATATTTTGAGCTACTTTGTACTATATGAGGCTATACAGTGGTGCCATAAGTGAGAGGAAAAATATGTAATTTGAATGATAGACTTTATATCTCTACAAGTGTTTTTAGGAGGCTAAAATCCCCTGATCTAGCCCCTCAAAACAAATAAAATAATAAAAAAAGGATTAAAATAAATTATTTTCTAGTTTTTATTCTTCTTTGGTCATACGTGGGTTGTACAACCATGTTCAGGCAACATAGATCTTTAAAAAACTCATTTAAATCCTTTCGTAGGTTCTTTGGATGAGTTTGTAGGCTAAAAAATAAGAGATATGACCCCTTAGGAGAGAGATTTAAGCAATAACAATCCAAAATTAGACTTTTTTGAATTTTTTACTTGCTTTAGATTACACAATGGATTTATCAAGAAGAGGTTTTTATTGACTTTAATTTTTTTTTGAAAAGGGATGTTTAAATTCTCTTTAGATTAACAAACTATTACAGTCCTTGCCAATCAACACCATCTCATGGATCTAATACCATGAAACTATTTAATGTTAATATGCAATATAATGGATCTAGATATGTAATTAACAAGTAATGAACATAGAAAACAACTAGATCAATGAACACATGGTTTAACATGGAAAACCTCAATTGAGGTAAAAAAATCATGATGATTATTCATTCATTAAGAAACCCAAGTACCCAATACATTCATTCAAACTTTCATTCCTTCTAAAAATAATTCATAAATACCTTCACAATGCTCACATATATCTTGCATGATTCATAGAATAATATTGTGAGTTGATATGTTTTACCAAAGGGGTAAAACCTTATTTATAATATGAATGAGGGGAGGTGACCATTGTAACCAATGATTCCAACCTTTACCTGAAGAACTACGTTGGTAATTAATAATATATTTTATTATTACATTTACATGAGGTTTTAACTCATATTAAATATAATATTAAAATATATATTATTTTACCAAGTGTTAAGGGCCCAATAATGGTACCCACATAATATTAAATGTTCTAGCAATAATATGGTCTCTAAACAAGTCTTATGTAATGGAAGCAAGAAATCAATTTTTCCAAACAAGAGAGGTACTCACAGTCACTACTCAAGGAACTGATAGAATCTCACTACCTTCACCATGGATGTAATATCTACCTTCATTATGAGGTATATTACATATTTTAGACACAAATAATTAATAATTAAGTGATTACAAATGTTTATTTATGACATCCTTACCCTTGGTTTATTCACCATTTTTGCTAATTGTAAATGATATTTATGGATTATATAACATCTCAGTCTTGTAAACTTGACAAACTCATGCCTTGGTTATTCCTCTTAGTTCTAGATCTTTTCCCTCTTCCACAAGTCTTGAATATATTATATCTTATGCTCTTTGGCCTATCTCTTAATATGATTAGTCTTATGTTGATTCTGTAAGCCTTCTATCTTGACCAAAATGCTTAAAATCTACATATCTTCCACCTCTACAAGTTATGATCCTGTACTTATTTTCTTAATCTTTAGACACTAACATCCAAGACAAACACTAGCATTGATGATAGTGCCCTGACCTAATGTAAGTGTCCAATGCCCTAAAGTCATCTATTTTTCAAATGAAACATATCTTAATGATCGACCTAAATGTTTTAATGTGAGGTATTTTTAAAAAGGGGTTGATATAAATATAATATCAATCCTCATTCATTTCTCACCTAATATAGACCAAGGCAACCTATCAAAATCATTCAATCAAGCACTCAATAAATCAAATCTTTTATATTTTATCCTATTCTCATATTAGACATAGGGACAACACATTTATAGGTTTGAAGTACTAAAGGAGTATCCCAAGATCTATATTTTCCAAGTTACAAGCTAGGTCATTATTGTACTTTTTTTGCACATATTACATGATTTAAATATAAACTAACATGTAGGGGATAGCTAAATTAATTTGAGTCCCTCTTTAGAGTATTGGATATATAAGCAACACTCATTGATAGAGGGGTTTTTGGGAACAGATCGACACTATGTGCTCACTAACCCATTTTTCTCTAAGGTGACCATGAAGATGATGATCTAGGGTTTTGACATTTCATAGGAGTGAAAATCCATGATCCAAACTCAAATGCACTAGAGTGAATGTAAAGATAAACTAGAAGATATAGGTTGTCACATATTTTTATAATAGGTATTTTGTACAAGACACTTGTGTTGAACCCAAATAATAACATCAACACAACATCCCAACCTGATGTTAGTATCTGTGACTCTATAAGCTCATATCTAAAATCTGATGATTGTTATAGAATCATCTTCTATCTTAATTTCTACCTGTTCCATGTCTAGAACTATGTTATCATAAGAACCATATAAGTATATTAATTTTTAATTATATGCATAGTTTAATTTTACTTTTTATATTTAGTCTATTCTCAGCATAAGAAATTTAGTGTATGTTTATATCTAAATTTAACACCTACTTGGATGGTAGTAGATTTGATTATCACCCTTATACATTATCTTTTATATATAACCCTTTAAAATTAATCTAGGGATAAATCCAAGTACTTAGATTCATTTTAGGGTTAAAAATTTGGTGAACCTAATATTTAAACATAAAACCCTAGTTCAATTAAGGTTATCTGATTTATCTATTTTCTTGATTGTTGTACTTCATTACAAATTCTAAATTTGTCATTTTTGAAGAAATGAAAATGTTAATGCAAAAACTCATTTTCAAATGGAGGATAAATAAGTATTCGCTATTAATCTCAACAATAACAAAAGATTAATAGACACATTTTTGTATGTTATAAGAGATGAAATAAGTAAACATGACAAAACTAAGGATTCTTCACTTAGTGATGGTTAGTCCTTAGAAGGTATTGCAACTAATTCCACACCAATCAATATACACTTGGTGGGGGAATGGGTTATGTGTTTAAACCTTTATTTTCTAAAAACCAAAACATTATTGCTACATCTACCATGGAATTACAAATTATTTCAACTCAACTACCAATTTTAATGACTATTACTACTTAAATAATATTTACATTCTATTTGGTGACTACTCATCTTGCTAATATAAATAACAATGGGTCTAAAGTTTAAATGATCCTTCAAGTTACAAAGACCTTAGAGGATAAGGTTACAAACATTGAATGAAATACTTTAACATCTCCTCATGCTATTGATTTGTAAGATGTGTTGCATTACCATATTACACTTGAGATATCTTTGTAACCTTTGCCAACTAGTTTTGTTTCACCTAAGTTTATACTTTATGATGACAAAGGCAATCCTAAAAAACATCTTATATCCTTTTACATGGCATGCCTTGATTATGCCTCCAAAGATAAAATTTTGACCAAATTTTTTACAAGAAGCCTTAAAGACTATGATTTTAGGTGGTTCTATTATTTACCTCTATAATTTGTGAGAGCATTCAAACCTCTTTTAGATCAATTTTTATCACACTTTTCCATTAATATTTACAAAATGTTTCCTATGCTCAAATTTCCAAAATTAAATAAGGAACCAATGAACCTGTTACCAGTCAAATTTTCACCCTTTGAAAGAGGATTATTTAGGCCCTTTACAACTTGAGTAGAAATATGGGAATAACCCCAGGTTGTGGGTCACCTATGGTGGGGCTAAACCTCTAGAGTAGGCTAGATTCCTCTTTGATGCTCACCTAAAACTAATGCTAAACTAATGCTTCACAGGGAAAAAGTTTAGAAATGGAAAAGGGATTCTAAGAAAGTTAACTAGGTGATTCACTAAATAAAAATGGGGAACTCCCATAATCTTGACCCCACACTAGATCTATAGAGGAAAATACTAGCTCACACAATCTCAAGATCAAGATGATCGCATAATTGTTTCATGGAAGAGGTTTAGGAAGTTATGAATGAAAACAAAGAGGAGTTTTAAGACTCCCTAAAATTTCATAGTAATGGTAGAATGAATACTAATATAGACCTGAAAACAACATTAAAAACTCCCTAAACAAGGTCAAAAAGAAGGATCATTGACAAGGAAGATTATCCTTCACATAATGCCATAGTGCACAAGTCACCAAACACAAATTCAAGGCAAAAGATAGGTAAATAAAGTCCTATATTACATCAAGAGTTAGTTCTTAAAAATGCTTGATAGGGTCAAGCCTAATCAAGATGAACATATTTTTAAATATCTCATAGAGTGTCCCACTCCTCAAAAGCAAAGAGTCCTTGTGAGAATCTGAAAGAGAGTGCTTTACAATGGAATGAATAGGTAATATAGAGAAGGGGGAACACATTATCCATAATCATTAAATGAGATATCAAATTTCATTCCAATTAGGACTAATCCATCATCAATCAATTAGCTTGCATTTTCTCCAGTAGTCTTTAAGTTATTCTCATTGATTGAGAGATCTACTAGAAGATAAGAACTTGTTTTGCATGATGAGTCATGATTCTTTCAAGGATAAAATATCTCCAAGGGCTCTGATCAACATTGAATATTCTATCTCTCCAACCACCAAATCCTCCTTTACTTTGATTTTTCATGCTATCCTCCACTTGTCATCTTCCACTTGGTCTCATTATGAGGACAAAAATCCTCATGTTCATGGATTTGATAGAGCCATGACTAATTCTACTTGAGCGGTGGTTTGTACGTGCTTATCAAGGATGTGGCCATTTTGGAAGATAAGATACTCTTCCATATCTAGTTTATATCTACACTTAATCCAACCTAGACATATATTAACTATATATTGAAAACCAATCTAAATTATTGGTTTTCATATAGCTATTATATCACTAAAAACTTATAGGCTAGGTAGCCTAGCTTTTAGACTATATTTAGGTTTAAATAAACCTATTTTACCTTTTAACCTTAAGAAAACTGAGAGCTCTATGTATGTACAAGTCTCCTTTTAAAAAATCATCATCAACCTTTGATCTATATATTAGGTCCAAAAGACCTATTTTGTCTTTGTGACTCTCTAATGGTAGATCCCGATCCTTTAAATGTCCATCTAGTTTAACTTGGATCATGTCTAGACTCAATTCCTTTATTTTTTACCTTACCTAAATCAAAGACTGCTCTATCCACCTTCATCAAAATGTCTTGGGATTGATCATTTGCTTATTGGCTATCGATCATGACTCAACCTATTTGACATTTTGACCCATATCACTTCATTGATCTTTATATGTGTGATTGAGCAAGAGCCATCGATCTTTCCCTTGACTTTTTAACCTTATCTAAGCTAGTACCACTTATTAGTCTCATGTTTGCCTTTAAGATTTGATACCAGTCTATCTAATTTACATGCTTATACCATGTGGTGGCTTCTCAAGATATTTTACCTTTTAACTCATCTCACTCTATCGATCTCCCTTGGTATGAATGAGTGCCAATTGTTGGATCTGCTTTAGTTTGAAAACAAACAACTATTTACCAGGTCTTAAAATTCACATTTGCGTAACCATCATTTGACATCTATGCAGACATATTTCACATCCCATAGAACATCAAATTTAAGCTCCAATGAATTTTTTAGTGGTTTAAAATCTATGTCTATGTGAATGTATTCCATTATTTGACCAACTTAGAAGATTTATATCTTGAAGCACAAAAAGGATTGTGCCTACTTGATCCACTAGTTTTGGGAGATTTATAAGTACATTTAAAAAATGTTCAAGTGAGCACACCTATGTAATTTTGCCTGACACCCTGATGATGGTCTATTTCATTTTTTTAAGTATGGAAAAACACTATTAAATTTCCTGGGATCCCAACTTTGCAGGTGTATATCTTTTGTTGTGCTTCATTACATGACCTAAAACTTAACACATATAAACTAGGTATAAATTTAAATAGAACCACGTGATAATTTTATCTTGACATTGCCACATGTGTGAGATATAGCATTATCAAACTACCCACTCAGCTTTATTTGAGATCCTTTGCAAATTGGCTAAGTATGGAAACTTAGCAAATTTTATTTGAGAGGCCAACTTTAGACCTCAATAAATTTTAATGTGCTTAAGTGTATGCCCTAAAATTTAGCATGTAGTAACTTGGGATGAATGTGATCACAACCATATGACCAATTCTACCTGACTCATCTACACATGGTAATGATAATGTTAGCAAACTACCTATTTAGAATTTCTACCACTAGACCCAAAATGTCTAGATGAACACAATGAAGAACCAAATGAATACCATGCACTTTCATACTCATTCCAAGCACTCTTGACACCTAAAAGGGTCTATGAAACTCTAGATATATCCTTTAGGAATTAAAAATTTACACTTTAAGTTAACTTAAAGTGTTTCAAAAGCTTTACAAGTTGCATGATTCTTTTGGTCCACTCATTCCATCTAAAACTTTGCTCAAGCTCTTTGATCATTTGACCAATCAGGAATTATGCTTCTTTCTCTACATCAAGACCTCTAGAGACTACACTATATCTAGAATCTTTTGTATGTAGGCTAAAAATGGCTAACATTTTTGGTGACTCATAGGGAAGCATGCCTACTATGCTTGAGAACCTAAACCAATTTACCTTGTCTAATCCATTAGGCATAGAGTCCCCTGCTTATATAATAGAGCTGGTCTAAAAATGGATATAAGGGTAGCCCTTTTTGTATAACCCCTCTTGACTCAAAAGGACAAAAATAGCAATAACAACAGAATTCTTAGAAGGGAAATAAAAAATAGAAATAAAACTAACCTAAAATAAAGCAAGGGAAACTAGTCTATTAAACAAATGTGCACAAAGGCATTTGGAAAAAAACATGAAACTACCTATCCTAAACTAACCAAATAAAAAAGAACCTATAAAAAAACATTGACTGGTTGCATAAAATAACTACCCTTCCTCATTGATCTAATATACTTCATAGGCTTAAGGGTAGCCACCCAAATATGAAGGAGTAGATAATGAACATATTGATAATACACCTCTCCAATAAAAAGAACAAAAATTAACTTACGCACCCAATATGATTGATTAGACATACATGCATCTTAGAGTGGATAGGTAAGCTAATATTTCTCTTCTTAATTCTCAAATTTGTTCTCTAAATTAAGCACAACCTATGATGTCTCCTCTTTTTCATCTTCTAACTGAGCTAGGTAGCTAATTAGACATCCACTTTTCAACACAAATGTTGATCAACTAGATTTTACCTCTGTCTTGCACTTTATTGCTCCATCATTATGCTCTTCAGGCATAATTAGGGTAGAGTCTTCTTGAAGTACATTCTTATATTGAAAGATTTATTTATCCTCTAGGTTTTTATCCAACACACAAAGTGGTGGTTCTTAAATTTGTATTTCTTGAGCACTCAAGATGTCCTCTTCATCAACCTCACTCAAGGTTTCATCTTATTCCTCAACTATAAATGAGGGTTGATTTGATCATCCAAGATCCAAAAAGACACCTTTATCTTTCTGAAGGTATGATTTCCCTTCCTTTATCTCTAATTCATTAGGGATACCTTATTTTGATAAATCATCTTGAAGTATACCATCCTCTAGTTCTTGGTCTAATCCCCTTCTTAATCTATATAGAATGGACCTTTAGTAGTCCATTCAAGGTCTATTCTATTTTCAAATTGATGATTGTCCTCATTAGTATCTAAGTCATTAGTATCAAATCCATCCCAATAAGGTTGGTCTAAACTTGATTCTTCCCCTTCTAAATGAAGTGGGTTACCTATTATGATCTCCTCATCATAAACACTTGCATTATCTTCTTTAAGTTCACCTATGACTGCAAGATCCTCCTCTATCCTTTTTAGAATAGGTTCCTTATCTAAGAAGGAGATGGTTTGAGGGTGAAGAAGTTCACCTGGCTTGTAGCTTATAAAAGTATCCTTCTATCTAGGTACTTTGAATGGTCTCTTTGGTGGTTCTTGAATTGGTACCTCCTTATTTTTTTGTATGCCTTTCTTGACTAATTCCCATGAGGGGAATGTGTAAGAAATAACCACCTTTTCTTGATTTTGACTCTCTTTCTCTTTATTCATCTTTAGCTCTATTTCCTTGATTTGTCTATCAATATTCTCTTTGAAAAGCCTCTCTTTAAGGTGGTCGATGGCCTCATGAAGATTAGGAATAAAAGAGGAATAGTATGAGATACAAGAGGATTCTTGATGAAGATAAGTGGGATCATGGATATCAAAAATACGCTATTCCACAATAGTATCCTTTTTTCTTTGAAGGCTTGCTTGGATTGAATTCCAAGAAGGGAAAGTTTGAGGAATATATGAAGAAATTGAAACATAAGAGGGGTCAGTTAGAGTAGTTCTTTGGGGGAGGATGGGGGGCATATATGAGGGTTGAGGTGGTGTATATGAAGACACATAAGGTTGGTGGAATTAGACTTGCTGTCCTTCAAGTCCTCTTAGCTTATCCTTTATGCTTTGAATGTAATGTAACCATTTACATCCATCATCTAACTTGAGAGGTTTTTCCAATTTTCTACCTCAATAGGTGTCCATTATTCCATCATTATCCGTAATGCATCTCTTATGCCATGAATAATATGACTACGATATCTTGACCATATCCCCTCTATGTATTAATGCCTATCATGCACCTGTCATATCCTAAGATAATTTGCCTCCATCTTGAAATGGATTGGTTTGGGGAAAAACTAGGGGCACCTTAAGCTTGAGAAGGTTGATACACTAAATTTTAAGAACCACTTGAGGTGAAGCCATAAACATTACTAATCTAATATGAAGGATGCTGAGGTAGAGAATAAGTATTTTGATCAAAAGATTAATGGTACATACCAAATGATGGTGATTAAGCACCTAGGTTGCTTACAAATAGAAGCTTTAATTTTAAGTTTCCATTGATGTTAACTTGCTTGCTTCTAAAAGATGATTAGAGGAAAGACACACCAACAATATTTCCACTCTTTTGGACCTTTGACCCATTAGGTGTGCCAAAAAATGTTACATCTCAAATTTTCACCATTTGGAAGAGGGTTATTCAGACCCTTTCTAACTTAAGTAGAACTATGGGAATAACCCCAGGTTGTGGGTCACCTATGGCAGGGCTAAACTTCTAGAGTAGGCTAGCTTCCTATTTGATTATCACCTAAACCTAATGTTAAACTAATGATTCAAGGAGAAAAGGGTTAGAAAAGGAAAAGGGCTCATAATAAAGTTAACTAGGTGATGCACTAAATAAAAATGGGGAATTACCATAAGCTTAAACTCACACTAGATCTATAGAGGATAATACTAGCTCACACAATCTCAAGATCAAACTGATTGCATAAGTGTTTCATGGAAGAGGTTCAAGAAGTAATGAATGAAAACAATGAGGAGTTATAAGACTCACTAATATCTCATGTTAATGGTAGATAAACCACTAATCTAAACCTATAAACAACATTGAAAACTCCCTAAACAAGGTTAGAAGATGGACCATGGATGAAGAAGATTCTCCTTCACATAATGCCATAGTGTACAACTCACCAAACATAGATTCAAGGTAAAACATATTTAAAGAAAGTCATATATTGCTTCAAGAGGTAGTTCCTACAAATTATTGATAGGGTTGAGCCTAATAACAATGAGCATATTTTGAAATATCTCATAGAGTGTCCTGCTCCTTAGAATCAAAGAGTCCTTGTGAGAATATAAAAGAGAGAGAGTGATTCATAATGGCAATAATGGGTAATATAAAGAAAGGAAAGAGAGAGAAAGGGTAGCACATTATCCATGATAATTGAATGAGCTATCACCTTTCATTCTAATCAAGACTAATCCATCATCAATTAGTTAGCCTGCATTTGCTCCAGTAGTCTTCAATTTATTCTCATTGGCTAAGAGATCCACTAGAAGACAAGCACTTGTTTTTTATGATCAATCATGATTATTTCAAAGATAAAATATATCCAAGGGCTTTGATCAATATTGAATATTCTAACTATCTCTCCAACCACCAAATCCTCCTTTTCTTTGATTTTGCATGCTACCCTCCACTTGTCATCTTCCACTTGGTCTCATTATGAAGAAAAAAATCTTCATGTTCATGGAACTAATAGAGCCATGCCTAATTCTACTTGAGTAACAGTTTGTACCTACTTGTCAAGGATGTGGCCATTTTGGAAGATAAGACACTCTTCTATATCTTGTTTATATCTGCACCTAATCTAACCTAGACATATATTAACTATATATTTAAAACCAATATAAATTAATGGTTATTTATATATTTATTATATCAATGAAAACTTATAGGATATGTAGCCTAGATCCTAGACTGTATTTAGGTTTAAATAAACTTATTCTTCCTTTGAACCTTAGGAAAATCAAGATCTCTATGTATGCATAGGTCTCCTTTTAATAACTAGTCATCAACCTTTGATCTATATATTAGGTCTCAAAGACTTATTCTATCTTTATGACTCTCTAATAGTGGAGCTTGATCCTTTAAATGTCCATTTGGTTTAACCTGGATCATGTCTGGACTTAGTTCCTTTATTTTTTACCTTACTTGAGTTGAAGACTGCCTATCGACCTTTGTCAAAATGTCTCAATATCAATATTTTACTTATTGGTTGTCAATCATGACTCATCCTATTTACTATTTTAACCCTTATCACTCCATTGATCTTGATATTTATGATCAAGCAAGATCCATCAATCTTACCCTTGACTTGTCAACCTTATCCAAGCTAATACCACTTGGCAATCCCACATTTGCCTTCAATATCTAGTATTAGTTTGTTTTCTTTACGTGATTATGCCATATGGTGGCTTATTAAGATCCTTGACCTTTTGACTCATCTAACTCCATTGATATCCCTTGGTATGAATGATCACCAATGATTGGATTTGATTTAGTTTAAAAACAAATGGCTATTTATCGAGTCTTAAAATTGACATCTATATGACCATCATTTAAACTTTGTGTAGACATATTTGATGTCCCATAGACTATAAAATTTAAGCTATAATGGGTTTTTTTAATGGATTAAAGTCAATGTCTATGTGAATGTATCCCATTATTCTACCAACTTTTGATATTTTTATCTTGAAGTGCAAAAATCATGGAGGGACCAAATTTACTAGAGATGTTCTTGATATTAAAAGGATTGTGCCCACTTGATCCATTGGGTCTAGGAGATTTTTAAGTGTGTTTAAAAAATGTTCAAGTGAGCTCACCTATGCAGTTCTACATGATGCCTTGATGATGGTCTAGTTCATTTGGATAAGTATGGGAAAATATTGTCAAACTGCTTGGGAGCCCAATTTTGCACATGTATATATTTTATTGTGATTCATTGCATGAACTAAAACTTAGTGAATATAAACTTGGTATAAATATGAACAGACCCATATGATCATTTTCTCTTGAGGCTTCTACACATGTAATACATAACATCATCAAACTTCCCACTCAGCTCTATTTGAGCTCCTTTACAAATTGGCTAAGTTTGAAAACTTGGTAAATTTTATCTGATAGGCTAACTTTGGACCTCAATAAATTTTGTTGTGGTTAGATGCATGTCCTAAAATTTAGCACATAGTAACTTAGGACTAATGTGATCAAAACCATATGATCATTTCTCCCTAACTTATCCACATGTAGTAATGATAATGTTAATAAACTACCTACTTAGAATGTCTGCCACTAGACCCTAAATGTCTAGATGAACACAATGAAGAACCAAATGAATACCATGAACTTACATACTCATTCCAAGAACTATTGACACCCCATAAGGTATCTATAAATCTAGACCTATCCTTTAAAAATTGATAATTTACACTTTACATTAACTTAAAGTGTTTCAAAATATTTATAAGTTGCATGATGCTTTTGGTCCACTCATTCCATCCAGAACTTTGCTCAAGCTCTTTGATCATTTGAAAAATCAAGAAATATACATATTTCTCTACTTTAGGATGTTTAGAGACTAAACTATATCTAGGCTATTTTGTATGTGGGCCAAAAATGGCCAATAGAACCTATCAATGAATATGTCTTGAGATATAAGACAATGCTAGCTAAAATGATCAATCCTATGGTAGATATGGAGTTTCAAGACATATTAAAGAAAAGTTTAATTGATACTTTATATGATTCCAATTTTTTTAAGAATTTCAAATATTTTGATAACTTATGCCAGGTTGTATCTAACCATGAAATGAAACACATTTCATTAAATAAGCTTAAGTGTGTAACAAATACACTAGCTACATCTAAATCTAGTAGCAAATTTACAATCAAACTAAGTTATAAGGTAAAAAATTTTGAGCCTAAAAAGGAAATAACCACCATGGTTAACATAATTACACAATAGTCTAATCGACTTATCTTATCTAATACACCAAGGACTCAATTCTACCATTTACTTGAAACCTCATCTTCATTACTCTTATGGTTACTAGAATCTCAAATCATATCTCTCCTTCATCCTATAGAGGTTGATATGATACAATGTAAATAATTATTATGATTATGATTAGGGACCACAACATTCTACAAATAAATTCTTTACCTTGAAGTATAAGATTCAAGATCCTATCAGTGACTAAAATCTTGCATTTGATGATCCTCCAAAGTAATTAGGTTCATAACCTAGTGATTACCAAAAATAGAAAATATATAAAAATCCTTTACAAGACCATTTTAAGAAGGATCCAAAATTGAAAATGGCATATAATTCACATCACCCTCTATCACATAATGGGAGACCACTAGATGTGACTATTTGTGATTACACATGGCCTACACCTCCTATGGTTCAGAGACCTATTACTTTCAATGATAGTTGGATTAAGGATGATTAATATGATATTCATTATTTGCTTATTTGAGCATAACTTTATAAACACCCTATATGTAATGTTATGATTAATAATGGTGTAAGAGAGAACACTTGAACTATGAAATTAATTATGCACTTGAGTTATACTCATCATGATTTGCATCCTTCTACTAGATTAGTTAGAGCATTTGATGGGACCTCCCAAGAGGTTCTTAGTGAGATTGATTTGCCTTTATAGGTTAGTATTGCACATGTGGTTACTAATTTTTTAGTTATACCTTTCATGGGCATATTTGATATGTTAATGGGAAGGCCTTAGATCTATACACTTTGAGTAGTACCTTATATAATGTATGGGTGTGTTAAATATATTCATGCCAATCGAGTATTTATAGTTTCCATAATTCCATATGAATATCCTATTGAATAAGAAAAAATTATACCTAAGAAGTTAATTACCAAGCCTACCAAGGCTAATTCATTGAAAAAGGGTAAGAAATAGGTAATCCCCTTTACTATGCAATCAATACTTGAGAGACCATTACATCAGAGACATATAATGGATTCCACAGAATTCCCATCTACTACACACCATGTTCAGACATCTTGATCACCTACACATGTTAATATTAAAATTATTACAAAGAAACCACTAATAAATAAATGATAGGTTTCATGAGACCATAATATTATTACTCCTACTACTACTTCACAACCATAGATTCATATTTTACATACATAAATCATCATCGATATTATAGTGAAAAATAGTGCACCTACACATGCTCCTCGATAGTGTCACAAGGTTATTACACCTAGTTAACAATGGGGATTTATCTATGACCATCCATTGTATGACATCATAGTATGGTCTTTCATTTTCAAACATTCGAAAATACAAAAAAAAACATTAAAAACAAACAAAAATATTTTCAGCATCAATATGTTCTATTGGCTCTTTGGCATCTATATGTTAGTTCCAAGTTAATGGCTGATATATTCAGTTACTTCTACATAAAAACATATGTATCACACTTATATTTGAGTGTGATAGATGCATATACGAATAAATGATCTATTCCTATTTTGGATCTTGGGACTTCCCTCTACTCATGTCATAGAGACATAAGGGGCACTTGCTTTATTTGATATTGACACACACAGTTTATATGGTTTGATGATCACATTTCATTATCATGTTTAAGCTATTATATGTACTTACACATACCTTTATCCATGATTATATATTACACATGGTACTTAATATGCTTTAAAATTGAAATTTTTCCTAACACATTTAATCCATGGGCTACTATGACATGTTTATGTTGGTTGCTTATGCTTTACTTTATTCACTTCCTTGAGCGTCTTGCCTTGATATTATTTTCCTTATTTGAGCATTTGAATATGTTCCTTTATTTTCAACCCCAATGTATATGTATGATTTGTTTGACATTTTCATATGTCATTGTTTTTTATATAGGCATTTATATATGCTATTATTTATTTTATGGATATTTGAATAAGTCATGTCCTTTTGATTGTGTGGCATTTGAACATGCCCCTTATTTAAAGTATCCTTAGACCATTCCTTTTAACTTAATTTTGAGTGCTCTTGTGTGCATGCCACTTTACTTGTTGAGCTTGTAATATTAATATATAGACATTAACATGATCTCTATCATGCATCCTAGCCTTTCATGTGATCACATTGGTTACATGCACTTTGCTGCTATATCTACCTAGACATGTTCCTTCTATATGCTATAGGGTTCCATTTATGAACATAGGAATATGATAAGGGGAGATTAGTATTATATTGGTAGATGAAATAAAATCCAAAAACATACTAATAAACTAACACCTTAAGCTTATATCTTGGGGGAGGGAGCTTGGTAAATAAAACGTAATGAAGACACAACTAAAACAAGAAGAAATAATGAACTTTCTTCACCTTCCTTGATTTCACCAAAGGATTCATTCATTGGCTTGCTCGGCTTATGCTGCAAAAGTCTTTGTCAATGGATCTTGGATAGTCTCCATCTCCTCTTGGCATCATTGGCTTAATGGCTTTGTCTTGTGAAGCTTGACTCAATAATTAGGCATAATAACACTATATCAAAATCAATTTTGAAAGAATTTGAGCATGATAACTTTACACCAAGATAGTTTATAATTATGAGTGTGATGCCTTATATTTATATATTTTCCCATTTGATCAGAATGAAATTAGACTGTCCATCTCAAGATTAAGATGTGTGGCCAAGAATCCATTCAATTTTGGAGGCTAAATAATAAAAATTTGGGATAGAGAGGCATAAACGAGTCATGGGAGGGCTTAATCAGATATTTGTGGCACTTATGGCTTGTGGATGCCACCCCATAGATGATGTCTTAGGTGATACAATTATTCATAATAAATTTCCATTAATTAAATAATTAATAACCTCGATGGAAAATCCATTTAATTTCTTGATTCATATTAATTACCTTTATACATGATTAGTCAATTTTGGTGTAAATTCTTTGGAAATTGGTGCTCAATTAATCAAACTAGTTAAAATGTCTTATTATTGGGTTGAAATTTGATTGAAGAGGAATTAGAAGGTGATGTTAGATGCATTATAACTAATATACCATTTAGGACATTATAGACATAAAATAACACATGCACATGTCATGTGCTTCCAAATTAGGGGATTTTAGTGGTTTAGAGTGTTAAATTCCATTTTTTAGCATTTTGGATTGAAATGATTTAGGAAGAAATAATTATATCATAAAATGTATTACCCTATTTAGGGACACTGGCCAAAATTAGCACTTGTATATGAAAATTCAAACCATTTAGCATGTTTTAATATTTTTAGGCCAAATTGTGATATTTGCTAGAAATTGGTTTGAAGCTTGGTCGGAGGTTATTGGTGACCAGTTTTAGGTGTCTATAATTTTCCCTTGTTTGGGAAGGTGTTATAAGCTATAGGCATAGTAATGTCTTCTCAAAGAATGAAAAGGTCTTGTATGCCTATAAATTCAATGACAATAGATGAACTATATGTGTCCCCTCAAGGGAACGGTTGGCAAAGGGGTCGGTAATCAATACCTCAAAAAGAGGAAAAGATTGGACCAAAAGGATGAAAATGATGGGTTAGAAACATAATGATGTGCCCAAAGTTGGGAAAAATAATTGAGAATGCAAGTGGTATGGTGTACAATGGTTTGTCTAAAGATATTTATAAACATTATACCCTAATAGTGGCAACATGGTATGATAACATAATGATTTATCCAAAGGTGGTTATAATAATTGAGAAGATGGAGCTGCCCCAGTGAGGATGAACAAATAGGATAACAACATGCCCCTATTGGGAAAAAGAAAGTAAATGATTGGTGACAACACAATGATTTACCTAAAGGTGGTTAAAACCATTGAGAATGCAAGTGAGATGGTGTGTAATGATTTACCCATAGGTGGTTATAATCATTGGAACCTGATTATGGCAAACATGATTGATTGGCTGTTGATTAGAGACATGATGATGATAACTTGATATAAAGGATAAATATGAGTTGGGACAACTTGCTAGTAGGGATATGCTCATCCAAACTAACAAAGGTTGAAATTCTTTCATTATTTAATTACTATGTTTGGGATATGATTGGGATTGGATTGAGATGTTTCTAATGCTAAGATTGAGGAGATGTTGAGGCTACCATTACTATGTAGACTTCCTAAAGCTATTTTTTTTTGTATCATGTGATGGTAAAAATCATGATAGAACACCATGAGGACTAGTTTGAAAGATGTATAAGGTCTGACTCTCACAATATAATACTCAATGGAGAATAATGCACTAGTGATAAAAACCATGATGATAATGTAGACATATGAATATAGATAAATTTATGTATAAATGTACAAGGTATAATCCAATGAACACATCTAAATTGAATCAATACAATATTAATGAAAGCAAACAAATAGGCACACAAACAACAAACAAATAAACAAGAAAATAAATAAATAATAGTTAGTCCTAATGTTAGTACAAACAATGTGATGAACATTGCTCCGAGAAAATAGGTGATAACTTAACAAACAAACATAATGGGGGAATAGAATAAAAGGAAGGGGTTGGCTGAGATATCTCCATATGCACTAGGCAAGTGGAAGCTGCCTACATAGTTTTGTGGATGATATATCCAACAAAAACTTTAGGTTAAATGTAGTTCTCCCAGAAAATGGGAAGAAAATGATAACTAATGAAAAAAATATGATGGATGTGATAGAAGAATAGGAATGGTATTTAAAAATGGCAAGTGGATGGGATAAAAAGGCCAAAAATGATGGGGAAACTAAAGAACAAGATATTTTCTCATGAATTAGTGAGGGTTTCTAGAATCCTTAAGGCAAAGGAGTGGTCAATGTTTTTGGTTTTTCTAAATGATTTTTTACTATATTTGGAATTTTGAAAGTATCTCAAATCAATCAAAAATGATGAGATACTAAATGACCCAAGCTCATAGAATAACAAGAGCATTTCTTAAGGTGCTCACAAAATGACAATAACATTGTCTAGGTTTCTCAAAGAATGGAAAGATTGTGACTTAGGTTTCTCAAAATATGACAAGAGCATGGATTAGGTTGCTCATAAAATGACAAGAGCATGGCTTAGGCTGCTCATAAAAAATGAGAGTGTGGCCAAAATGGGGGATTGAGCTAAACTCATAGTGACTCAAACCTAACCCACATAGTTTTGAAATGGCCCTAGGTTACAATAGTTTCACCTTATAGTAGAGGAATCTGACTAGTGTGGTAGCCAATTCAAATAAAGTAGGTAAAGATGGTAAATGGCACAATACATCATAAGAATAGTAAGGTGATAATTTAAGGCATGACAAACAATCATTGCCCCTAATTTACCCATAGGTGGTTATAATTAAGAAATAATGACATAAGTCAATGGTACTAATTTACCCATAGGCTTTTATAATTAGTTGCATGATAATGACAGAGAATAAAATAAGAAATGAAGGATGTAACTATCAAACATATATCCTAATACTACAAAATACTAATTCCATATAGAATACTAAATCCACTATTGAAACTAAATATGATTCTTCTTGATGAAAGTGGAGATGGAACCAATGGAATAGAGCCAAGGTTTTAGGGCTAGGTAGGGAGGAAGAAAACAATTCAGTTGATAGGAAATGTATGGTAGAATGATAGATGGTATAAGGAATAATGATAATATTTATAGTACAATTGAAATGAGCCTCAGATAATACCCAAGGTCACTAAAGAAAATTAATGCTTGAGGTGTATAATGTTCATCAGCTCATCAAGTTCATCTCCATCTGGTGTAGTGAGCCTATATGCTCAAGTGCCAAAATTTTCAACATTGATGAAAGGGCTTATCTAGTTTGGTTTGAACTTGCCTTTTTATTTATTTTTGGTCATAGTATTATTTTGGTTATATTTAAGGAAAATATTACCAAGTTTAAATTCTCTATGCTTGACACACTGATTATAAGATCCATGGAAGTTTTTCTAGTATGCTTGTAGATTGTTGAGTATAGTCATGCATTTTTCATCAAGCCATTATATCTCTTATAAGAAATCTACTTGATAGTCCTCATAATCTAATACATGCTTCAAAGAGATGCATAGAGAAGGTAACTCAACCTTAGTGGAAAGAATAACCTCAATGCCATAAACAAGTAAGTATGGAATGGCTCCTATGGGTATACAATGGTTGGTGTGGTATGCCTAGAGGGCATAGGATATTTGGAGGTGCCAATCATGGCTAGTATTATTGAAAATATTTTTAAGGATGTTGATAATGGTTTTATTAGATGTTTTTACTTGGCTATTACCTAGTGGGTAATATGTCATGGAAAAATGTTGAGTAATCTTGTACTCAACACAACAATTTGACATCTTTATTTTTGAATGATCTAACATTATTAGACATAAAATTAGAGGGGATACCATAGTGGAATATAAGATGGTTAAAAATGAACTTGGAAATTTTCTTTCCAATCAGGGAAGTGAGGGGTATAACTTCAACCCACTTAGTGAAATATTCTATTTTGGTAAGGATATGTTTATGGATGTGTGATGAGGTGAGGTTTATCTTCCCAATGAGGTTAAGGCCCCATGTATCAAATGGCCATGGTGTAAGCATTGGTTTCAAAGTCTTGAATAGGGCATGAATTAGATTAACATGCCATTGACATTTTTCACACTTATTCACATATGACACTACATTTGCATCCATTATGGGCTAATAGTATCCAGTATGTAAGAGATTTTTGGAGAAGATAGACCCATTGGTATGGGATCCACATACTCCTTCATGAACTTCTTATAATGATAGTGTAGATTATACCAAATTTAATCAATGAAGTAGAGTTCTATCAAAACTATGATGGTAAAGGGTTGATTTGAGTAAGGTATAATGAGTGGTTTGATGAATGAAGGCTTTGGATTATTTATAAGATAGGTCAGGTGGTAAAACATGGTCATTTAAATAGGCATATAGGTCAAAATAACAAATAGAGATGGGACCAACAATATCATAGATCATCATGATGATTAAATGTGTATGAGCTAACACTAGAAAATTCTTGATGAGGAACTAATATTCTTTAGTCGTGTCTATTTCTCTCAATTTTAGTCTATTTTATTGAAAAAGAAGAAGTAAGAAACTAGATACGGGTATGGTAGACAAACCTATTTATTTGTGTGCATGTGATATAGATGATTGTGAAGATATCCTTTTTATTTTGGGAATAATGACATGTAGATAAGAAAATACTAAAACAAAGGGGTTGTTAGGTGGATTTCCTAGCATGAGCTAAATCCAAAATTTGTGAGCTTACTAGGAGGATTTTAATCCACTCTCTTAGAATAGTTAAATTGAAGGAAATAATGATAAAGTATTTGCATAAAATTATAGAAAAGACTAAAAGGGAATGCAAGAATAAATAAATACTTGATAAAGGAAATAAACTAATTATATCAATAAGTAGGTCAATACTAATGCTAAGTAGGTCAATACTAATGCTAAATAGGTCAAGTTGGGTTCAAAAAATAGGTGGGGACTATGTGAATAGTTAGAAAGATATAAAGTGGAATTTGGTTGAGGATAAATAAGTGGAAATAACTTTTTATTATTTCTTACCATAGTAACCATTAGTGGTTAGGGTGACTATCGATGGTTAAGGTGATCATCGACAATCAAGGTGATCATTGGTAGTTGTTGTGGGTTCTGAGAAGTGTTGAAAAAATCTTTGGTTTATGAGGTCAGTGATTGGGTAGTAGATTTTTAAAGGTATGATTAGGGATAGGAGGCAAGAAGATATGATGTAGAAGGGTTTGGGTCAGAAACTAAGTAATTAGAACTTGAAAACCAAAAATATACCTAGCTAGTTGTTTGATAGTTGGTAGCTGATCTAAGAGTGATTTGGGTAGAGTAATGATACTTTGCCTAAAGAGAAATTTAGGAAAAGGTTTAGGTCTTTATTTTAATTGCTAAATTTCTAGAGAGAATACTTGTAAATAAGTTCTTGATGCTAGAAGCTCCTGATGACGGCTGGTTGATAGCTTGATTACCTGATTGCTAATATAATTAGATCCTTTTTCACCTCCTATTCCCCTCCTTTTATAGGTAAAGAGAAATGGAGGTAGAAGGTTCTATAGGAGGTTTGGTTGATGGTCTTTATACTTCATAATGTGTTAAATTACTATCCATATTAAATTTTAATGTGTTAGCTTATACACAACTTGAGTTGTCTTTGTTTAGATGGGGAAGACCTAAACATCAGTGGTTAGATCTAATCATTGATGGTCATGGTGGCCATCAGCAGTTGGGTAACTATCGATGGTCAAGGTGACCATTAGTGGTTGAGGTTTGAAGAAAGTTGGGTTAAAAGGGGAAGTTAGTGAGTTAGTTTAGCTAGTTAGATAACTTGGCTCAGGGTTTGGTGGTTTAGTTAGTGGGTTTTATGACTTGAATTTATGGTTAGGAGAGGGTAAGTGGTCCTTAGGGGGTCCTAAGGCATTTTGACATCTAGAACCATTATGTGTAGTTTTCTAGTGTCTATATTTTCCCCCTTTTTATTATGTTGTTTTTATTAGCAAGATGAAAAATAAAAGTGGATTATGGGTTGATAGGTTGGTTGCCCTAAGCATGTGAAGAGGTGTTCCCCCTCAAAATAGGAGTTGATGAGGTGAAATGAAATTAGGTACAAGTTTGATAAGTGGTTATAGTGAGTTGAAAGGTTAGTGACAAAAAGGTTGGGTATTTGAAGTGTAAACATGAGCATAAAATGTGACTAAGGGTGATAGTCAATATTACACATAGGCTAAATTGTAATACTTGGTAAAAAAAGGTCAGTTGTAGAAGGACTGGTGATGAGGGGACTGGACCACAACATTAGGCATAAATAATTAGGTTATTCCTATCAAGTATTTTAGACAAGGTTCATGTTTTCATAGGCATTCAAGGTAGGAAGTGCTCTTGAGAAAAACATAAATGGTCTAGTGTGCACTAGGTGTTGTAAATTCAAATGTTCAACATGACAATGTTGGTCAATGTCATCAAAAGGGATCAGGTAAGCTTATCACAAATGTGTGATACTTAGGGCCAAAATAGTCAATTTTGAGGTGAATAGGGTGATTAGTAGGGTAGTTAGAGAATGTAATCTCCTAAGGGTGGCATTGAGGTATATGTGCCAAAATTTGAAAAGTGGACATCTTGACCATTGATGGTCAGGGGTCTCAAAAGTGACCATCGATGATCACCCTGACCATCGATGGTTAGGGGCCAAAAAACCCTAAAAGTGTAGTGGTTAAAAAGTGAAAAATAGTTGTCATTTTCACTCATTTAGTTTTGAGTCCCGAGTCTACATACTTACATCCTTGGTGTTTTGTGCAAGAGTACTGATGAGGTAGTTACTGAGTAGTTCACTATGTAGAGGTGATTTATAAGATAGAGTGAGTATGTAGGGTGGAATGTGGTTAGGCTATTATACCTATGATTCCTCCTTGATGATAGTCAAAGAATGAGGTAGGGGCTATATTGAATTACTAGAGTAGTTTGATTTTGGCATTTTTGGTTAGATTTTATTAGTTTGTTAGGGGGTGTTGGTGTTGGCCTAGGTATTAGGGTAAGTAGTTTAATTATTGGATTTGTAAGGGAAAATGGTTTTTGAAGAGTGAGGTAGGTTTAAGGAGGGTAGTGTAACTATTAACTTGGTTTATTATAGGTTATAAGGAGGTATGGGGTAGTTTGGGGGTAGGTTAGGGTTAGGGTTATTCCCTGATGGTCACACACAGTGGCCATTGGTAGTCATACCTAACCCTTGATAGTCATACTAATTGGTGTATGAGATATTGATTAGTTTAGAGGGGCATTGGATGCCTTGGTGGTTAGAGATGTGGTTTGGAGGCTATATGTTAACTTTCTAAGGTGGTCCCACTATACTCATCACATTTTATTATTATAGAGCTACAGGTGGATATTTAGGAGGAGAGAGGGTGAGATTGAGCTCATCCCTTTTGATAGGGTTCATATATAGTTTGGATTAATATAGGGGATTATAGGTCCATTCTTGAGGTATAGGTAGGAGGATGTTGACTTTTCACTTCCAAATCCATAGTTGGTAGAGATGGTTCTTAATCATTAAGAGCTACTTGTCAGAGAATAGATTGATGGTGTAGGTTTTGTTGATGGCTACTTGGTGTAGTATCAAGCCCTATATATAGTGGTAGATTTTATATGGGATAATGGGGGTAGGTAGCCTATGGATGTTGACCAATTAGTAGGGGTCCATAGGTATAGGTACAAGGAGGTGACCCTGATATACAGGTAGTGGTCATAGAGAGAGATCAATCTCAAGTAGTATTAGCCACTACATAAGCCTTAGTAACTAATTTACATGGTCAAATAGTAGTAGTGTAAGGTTAGGTGGTAGCTATGATAAGTGAAAGGGACTAGGCTAGAGCTACACTAGCCTTGGTGACCTAAGAGAGGGACTCCTTAAGACAAGATAGAGTAGGAGCTGTAACATCAAAAATACCACCACGTAGCATCCCATGGCATGTTACTTGGTTGTAATTGAGGAGTTGCATTATTTTGAGGCCATATTCCTAACATGTCTCAATGAGCCTTGATGGGGTGAGTATAAATCCAATTTGGTAGGTGGTACAAGTATAGTGACTCTAGGTCAGTGGGCTACTTATGTGGGTAGATAGGAAGACACCTCTGGGGGTAGGCACTAGGTGAAAATGGTGCCCTAGGGGCATAGGTTATGATATGATATGTATATGTGTATATGATTTTAATATCAACCTATGATTTGATGTAGTGTGATGTATATGTTTTGATAGAGATATGTAAATTATTACATGTACTATTTTATTTTTATGAGACATGATGTATATGATGTGTGTGTGTGTGTGTGTGTGTGTGTGTGTGTGTGTGTGTGTGTGTGTGTGTGTGTGTGTGTGTGTGTGTGTGTGCGCGTGTGTGTTTCATGATTCATGTATTAAATGTTCATATTTATTATGATTATGCTTGTGTGATGTAGACTCACTAGCTTAGGCATGTGATGATTATGGATGATGTTTTTGATAAGTCATGGTTATGATATTAATGATTATGGTTCTTTGTTTTATATATAATTATGATTTTTTGATTATAGTTATGATCATTGATATGTGATGTGGTTTATTTTGTTAATTATGATAGCACATAAAGTAAGTTAGCTAATAAAACTAGATGTGGGAAAAGAAATGAAAAACATGAGACACACATCTAAGTGAATACATGAACCAATTATGAGAGGATAAGGAAAATTCATGATACTTCTTCATTAGCAAAGACAAAACAAACTGAAGTTAGATTGGCCTAAGGAACATAAACCCTTCAAATACTTTGCATTAGCATGTGTTGGTTGGTAAAAAGGTGTCTTGATCACATCATGTCAAGTAAGCTCATGAATCCCTTGATTTGTAGATGGTACAAAGGGGAGATAGGTGATAGGTGGTGTGAAGGGTAGTATAACCTCTTGTGGGTTGGTTTGCCCCTTTTATAGGTGACCTAAGAACCATAATAGACAAGTTCATGTTTTAATGCAAGGTATAAACTGATCGATGTGGGAAGTATACTGATGCTATCTATGAAAGCTAATTGTATCTTTCTTAGGATAACTTGTTCTTGTTATTAACATAAGGTTTTTTATTGTTTGGTTTTCATAGTTTGTGAAGCTGATTGATGCAGGAAGGTTTAAATGATTTATTTTAACAAAATTGACTTATCCATCCTTAAAGGGAGTGGTCTAAGTTTGGATTTATTCACTTTGGTATCTATCCTTTAAGTGAGCATTACATCCTTTTAAGCAATTTCATTTCAAGAAACTATCCTTCAAGGGAGTAGTTTGCATGCTAGAGATATTTGAGCCAAGCGATATTTAGGCATCCCAAATTATTTTAATGCTAGGTTAGACATGGATAAGTCTATATAGGATTGGATGTTTACCTTTACGAGGGAAAAACCTAGAGCACAAGAAGGTTAATGATAGGTGAAAGGGGTAGTTTTGAGAGATAATGAGCATAGTATTCCATCTAATTAGGGATGAAAAGTGTCCATGAGAACCATGCCATAGGTAGAGCCATGGCACTCATATTTAGTATTAGGCTATGACTATGATAGTTAATCACATGGTTCTATGTTGTAATAGATTATCCTTAAAGGGATGGGATGAAGGTGTAAGGAAGGTGAAAATATCATAAATCAAGGGATAAGTTTAAGTTAGACAAAAGTTGAGTTTGATCCTTATTTAACAAAAGAAAGGATGCATGTGCAAAGCATTGAGAGGCTCAAGTTATAATTTGCCTTTCAAGAGAGGATAAATGATAAGATCCTGATCTATACTTGTGAGTTATGATGTAAGGTCCAAGCTAATTGAAAGTAAACTTTCTTCACTTGATTTTTTGCATATTAGTCACATATTGATTTTCATTTAGGATGAGGTCTTTCATGTTGAATTCTCATTCTTTCAGGTGTTTGTTACAGGCATGCTTGACTCTCTCTTTATAGACATGAAGATGGTTAACACAGCTAGGCAGTGCTCATTAAGTAGCTCAAATCATGCTAGATGCTCTTGATGATAGTTGCTCTTATAAATGATGTATTGTAAGGATATGTGAAGAGAGGGAATTTGGACTTCAAGAGGAAACACTGCCTCTACTCTAAATACTAGAGAGAAAGGGGTAGTAACCATAGAGGCTTGAATTCTAGTGAAATAAGCCCACAAAGTGAAAGGGATGTGTAAGTGCCAATCTCAACCAAAAGTATTGACTATTTTGGTTAACATCTTATTGAGGGTTTTGTTAGAGTATTCCACCTATCTATTTACTTATGGATTATAAGATGAGAAAAAGCTTAACTTGATGCCAAATGCATCACAAAGACCTTGGAATTTTGTATTTTTGAAAGATTTACCATTATCAGTGATGATCTTATGGGGAACACCAAAATGATAGATGATATGATGATTGATGAAGTCAACTATCTTATCAACTTTGGTCAAAATGAGAGGAATAACCTCTACCCAATTGGTTAAATACTTAGTGGTGGTGATGATGGAGTAGTTCTGCTATGAAGAATGAGGATTGATTTCCTTAATGAGATCTATTCCCCATTGTGAGAAGGGCCAAAATTCCTTAGATACTTTAAGGCCATGGGTCATCACATGATGTAAATTAGCATGATGTTGAAATTTAACACACTTTTTCACATAATCACAGTAGTCTTGGTTGAGGGTGGGCCAATAGTAGATGAGGTGAAATATATGTTTAGCAACAAGTGATGACTAAAGTGTCCCCCACAAATCCCATCATGCATTGCCTTAATAGTATGGGAAGCTTCATGAATACGTAGGCAATGGATAAAGAGGCTGTCAAAACCACACTTGTAAAGTATTCCCCCTAGTATTGTATAATGAGATGTACTTTGAACAAAGGCTCTTCAAGCATTCTTAGAGAGGTTGGGAGGAATGATGTTGAGGTTGAGGTAGTCAAAGGTTTACTCATACCAAATGTTTGATGGAGATTCCTCCATACTATAAATAGTAGGGAGGTCAGATTGGATATAATAGGTTATGATAAAATGATGAATGATGACAAAGAGCTTAGAATTAGAAGGTGTAGATGGGATATAGGAAGTAAGGGAAGCCATTATATCTATGAACATTTTGATAGATCATAGAACATATTGGATAAGATAATGATTAAATGATGCTAAGATTACATATAATAGGTGTTTTTAGTATTTTGAGACATCATTCTTACATCAGTAGGATCCATTTATATAGCTGACCACAAGTTAGGAATCACCAAAGACACTGATCATCTTAAATCCCAAGGCTAGAGAAATTAGGAGCCCCATTACTAGGGATTCATACTCTACCATATTATTGGTACACTCAAAATCAAGTTTGAAAGAAAGAGGAATAGGTTCACCATCAAGGGGAATGAGAATAACTCTATCACCCCCACCACACTAACACTTTGAGTTGTTGAAGAACATGGTCATTTGGTAGGTGACATCCTCTTGAGAAAGAGTGATGATGGAATCATCAAGAAATACAAGAGGAAGTGGTTGGTTGTTTAGAAAAGAATCTTTAGCCAATTGATCAACAATGAATTTCCATTTAAATGATTTTTATTGGAAGAACTCAAAGTCAAACTCAGATAGGAGCATGAGCCATTTGGCCATACATTAGTTTTGGTATGGTTTAAAATGCAAGTACTTGAGTGGCGAAGTGTTGGTGATAACAAAGGTTTTGTGATTTAGGAGTTAATGATGAAGTTTGGAAGCCATAAAGACTAAGGTGAGGGAAATATTCTCATTATGGGTGTAGTGAGTCTCATAATCTATAAGTGTTTGACTTATATAGTAGATAACTTGCTCTTTATTTTGTTCATCATGGTGAGCAAGAATTACCCCTAAGGATTGGTCAGTGGTGGAGATATAAAGGTAGAAGGGTTAGTCCTCCTTAGGAGGGATAAGAATGGGTGGAGAAATAATATACTATTTGAGTGAATCAAAGGCTTATTAATAGTCCTTAGTCTACTTAAAAGATGTATCTTTCATGAGAAGATGGTGAAAGGGTTGACATCTATTTGATAACTAAGAAATGAAGTGATGGATGGATTGGAGCTTCCCCTATAGGATGTGGAGTTGATTAAGGTGGGTTAAAGGTGAAATTCCAAGTATCATTTTGAATTTAGCAAGGTCTACTTTGATTCCTTGAAGAGAGATAATAAAGCTAATACACTTTCTAGATAGGACTCCAAAAACACATTTCTTGGGGTTGAGGCAGATATGGAAATAGATTAGGTAATCAAAGATAACTTTGAAAACTTATAGATGATCCTTGAAATATTTGGATTTATTAAGGAGATCATTTAAATAGTCCTCTATGTTTTTATGGATGAGATCATGGAAGATGTAGGTCATCGCATATTAGTATGTTGTTCTAGTGTTCTTCAGACCAAATGACATGACCCTATAGTAGAAGGTTCCCCATGGGGTGATGAAGGAAGTCTTATGCTGATCTTTGAGGGTAATTAAGATCTAATTATCTCTTGATAAACCATCCATGAGAGATAACATCTCATGGCTAGCTGTAAGATCAACAAGTTAGTCAATGCTAGGCAAAGGGAAGTCATCTTTTAGACAAGCAAGGTTGAGGCCATGATATTCAACATAGAGGTGAAGTCCCCCTATGGGTTTGGTGATGGGAATGATATTATAAACCCATTGGGGATAGTCAATGGTTTGGATGAAGTTGATGGATAAGAGGCATTGTTGTTTTTCTTTGACTAGAAGGGTGATATGAGGGTGCACCCTGTAAAGCTTTTGCCTAAAAAGCTTATAATCAAGATGGATGATGATGTTGTGGAGAGATATGGAAGGGTTTCTAGGAATATATTAATAAGAACAAGTAAATGTTATGCTTCAGTCATGAAGGAATCAAGTTAATCTCATTGCTTCTAAGAATCTAAGGATTGACCAATCTTTATAATGTGAGGGTTATCCTAAGTACCTAAGTTGACATTGATAGTGGATTCATTCAACATGGTTTGGTTTTTAAGAGGAAGGGATTTATAGATATGAGAGTCCCTTACACCAAGATAGGTGAGAATTAAATCATCATCTTGATGTTGGATGGTGTGAATTATAGGAGAATTGCTTTCTACCATTTTAGGATGAATCATAGGAAAAGTATTAGTTTGGCTACTCTTGTTATAGGTTAGGGGATCCAAACTAACAGTATTGACCAAAAAAACATTATATAAGATGGTTTAAAAATCTTAAGACTTTGAAATATATGGGGTTGGTGAGGATTTAATGTCCTCATTAATGGTGGTGATGGGTTTATGTGAATCGATGGGTTCTTCTGGTGGGACGAACCCAAGGTTAAATAACTCACGAGGTTTTTGGGTTTTGATCAAAGGTAACTCATGGGGTCCATATTCATAATAGATGAGGCTAAATAATTTCTAGAAACACTTATAAAGGTATAATTTGACAAATTTTAGTTTGTCTAAATATGAAAAATTAAAGGTAAATGGTTGGGTAGAAGAGATGGTGGAGGAAGCAAGAAGCAGATGATCAAGTCCCCCATAGATGAAATCAGTTTGGTGGTTAGGAAGCCCAAATGGAATGATGGTTTTGATATTAGGATTATAATGAGAATTATGGTGAATATTATCATACTCTTAAAGAGTATAGAAGTCATCTAAGGCCAAAATATGATACTCTCCCAATGAGAGATGTTGGAATGTAGGTTCCAAGGGGTCCTCTGTGGGGATCTGAGAAGAAGGGATAGATGATCTAGTTGAATATTCATCGATAGTAGGGGTGGATTTATTGTTGGTTTGTGGTGAGGTGGATGAGAGAGGAAAAATAATGTCATTAGGTTGATATTTCATGTTTTAAGATGTGAAAGGACTAGGGTCAGCTTCTATGGTGACAATATGACCCTCATGTTCAAACTTGACACATTGATATAAGGTGGATGGGACATAACTCATGAAGTGAATCTAAGGGCATCCAAGTAATAAATTTTATTATAACTCACCTTATACAATGTAAAATATATCTAGAAGTGAGTGAGGTCCCAAGTGGATGTAAAGGATGACTACCCCCAAGGTTGTGGCCATAATATCATTAAAGGAATGGAGGATCACTACAATTTTTGACATGATATTCTTTGGTAGCTAGAGTTGATCATAGACATGAGAGGACATAATATTAATAATATCTCCCCCATAAATAATCACCCTTTTTATGTTGGTTTGATTGATGTATGTAGTGATGAAAAGGGGAGGATTTGGATCATCTGGATGAATGGAGGGTATTTCTGAATCCTTGAATGTGATAAGGGTAAAAAGTTAAAGAGCTTCGATAAAGGTTGCAAGAGGTTAAGGGTATTTGGGTTGGACCTCTATATATTTTAGGGCCTCTATCATTTTTTTGTGGTTATTAGGTGAGGTGTTGATCAATTTTTATAGGCTCATATTCACCAGTGTTTGGTGAAGCTATTTCAAAACTAATCATTAGATAGATTCAAAAGGGTTGGAGGGAGAGGTACCCAAAATGGATATTTTGGGTTTTGGTAATGGTGAAGGCACTTGAGTTTAGTTGGAAGGTTGAGGGGTGGAATGATATGTCTATGGAATGGACACCTTGGCCTTTCCCTTATCTTTTTATTGGGCCTAAAATTGGGTGATCATATGGATAATGTGGATGAGGGGAAGTGTTAGGTTAGAAGGATGCTTCAGTTCCTCCTCACTCTTGGAAGAGAGTGTGGGAGTAGGTAAGTGTTGGATAGGTTAGTTTGGCGGTTGGGTTGATAATGGGACTAAGAGAGTTTCATATGATAATAGATCATCCTCATCTCATAAGTTATGGACAAGTGCTTGGAGAGATTTACAGTTCTCTATGTCATGTCTAGGTGTCCTATGGTATGAGCAAATTACACTGTCTTTAAACCAAGATGGTTTAAGACTAGAAGGGTAAAAGGGGTTAATAGGTGGCAGGTTTAAGGAATAATTTTTTAAAAACCATTGTAAAATTGTCAAATAATATTTGAGAAAAGGTGTTGAGGGTTATGGAATTTTGGTTTTCAAGGTGGGATCCTTTTCAGAAGTAGGATTCATCACAAAAGTTGTGGGTGGTAGAATGGTTTTGGTAGGTGGGATTGATTGGGATTTTTTAGTGTTGGATGGTTTTGAGGTGGAAGGTTTAAAGGTGAAATATTTTTATGTGGGCTATTGAGATGATGAAGGTTTAGAGATAGGTGGGTAGGTAAAGGTAGATAGTTTGGTTAATAATGATGTGGAGTTTGATGATTTGGAGGGGGTAGGTAAAGGTAGGATAAAGGATGAAGTTTAGTTTGGGTAGTTTTCAGAGGATTCACCTTCTTGATAGAATAATGAGCTCCTAGGATGGAAGAATGATGCGGTCCTAAGATGGAAGGTAAGAGGGAAGTGGGTGGTACAGTTCTAGTTTTATTTGGGAGTTTAGGTGGCTCCACCTTCTTGGTTGGTTTGGTTAAGATTTTATTTGGTGGACTAGATGGGGTTAAGTTCAACTTCAAATATGGGTGAATAAGGCTAAAATTAGGAAGTATCCATAGGTTTTTGATAGGTTTGATTAGAAAGGCACCTTGTGATTTGATAATTTTGGATGGAGATGGTTTGGATGGATCTTCCATAGTTTTGGGAAAAAAGGTTTTTATTGGAGGGGTTGAGGTGATGATAGGTTTAATGGTAGGTTTGATTAAATATGGGGTGGATGAAGGTGCGGTTGAATGTTTATGCTTATTTTGATAGGGGAGCCCAAGATGGTGTCAAAAGGTGGCTCGATCCATATTGGGTTGAGAAGATGATTTTAGGCTTTAGACTAGTCTAGAGAAGGGTTTATAAATTGGTTTGGTTCTTTGGGTATTGGATTCAAAGATTAGGACCATAGGTTGAGGTAAGGTAAAGGTTTATTCACCCTTGTATTTGATGAAAGGTTCCAAGATTGGGGAGGATATTCCCTTTATGTAAGGAGTAGATAAGGTGATCTCTCCTTTTGGAATGGTTTCCAAAGAGAGAGTGGGTGATTCCATGATCGGGGAGGAAGGTAAGTACCTTACCTCATAAAATTAAGGAAAGGAGATAGTTGCTTTCTTTGTTTAGGTATCAAAAGTAATGGGGGTAATTCTACCACTTTAATAAGTGGAGTAGAGGAAGAGTTAGTTGAGGCATTAGTTTCCTCAATGATAAGTTCATTGATAATTACATTGACCATGTGGATCTCATGAGTGTGAGATGATTCTAATTTATTTTCATCATGGTGGGTATAAGGGGCATGATTGGGAAAAGGTTTTCAAAATATGTCAAGTGACCAATTTAGGGGTGTATTGGGATTATCTAATACAAGTTCTCCATTATCAATCAAATTTTGGACAATGGTTTTAAAGGTGTTACACCTACTAGCATCATGTCTAATGACATGGTGGAAAGCACATAGATAACTCTTGTTTTACCAATTGGGCATAGGGAGAAAAGCATCAAATTATTGGGGGAATATGTATTATTTTGGCTTTGAGTAACTTGTCCAAAAATGAAGCTTATGACTCCCTAGCAGAGTGTATTGTTTTGGGGTAGTTTAGTTTTGATTCCTAGTTTGTTGATTGGAGGAGTTAGAGGATTTGGTTTGGTTGACAACCAGAGGTGGAGTAGTATTAAGGACAATAATTTTTGTGGCTACCTTTGGTTTGGTGTTATGGTGGTTAGAATAGTTTGTGGTTTTGGATGGGGAAGGGTCATTGGATTTGAAGCTAGAGTTTTTATTTCTTAGTTTCAACTTCCCCTCATCGATGGCTCTAATTTATAGTTTGCATGCCATGGTGAAAGCCTCATCAAAGGTTATGAATGTTTGAACCTATAGAGTAGGGGTGATGTGTTTGGCACAAGTTTGAGATAAAAGTTCAATTAGATTAGGTTGGGGCAAAGAGAAAGAGAGCTAGTTGATAAGACCTCTCCATTGGGCTACAAAATTGGTAATTAATTCATCATCAAATTTATTGATGGAGTAAAGGTCAGTGATGGAGACATTCTTAGATATATTGATCAAGAAGTGATCTAAAAAGGTTTGGATGATTTGGTAAAAATAAAATATGGAGTGCTTAGTGATATCACTATACCAATCTAATGCTAGTATAGATAAAGACATAGGAAAGGTGCAAAGGAGAAGAGCATCATCATAAGCAATCAAGTAGCAAGAATGACTAAATGCTCTTAGGTGTTATTGGGGGTCTTCCTTACTTTGGAATTTAGAAAATTTGGGTAGTTCCCATTGAGGAGGGTAAGGTTAGATAGGGATAGACGGGTGAAAAGGTTGATTATAGATTTAGTCATAAGACAAGAGGTTATGAATCCTAGAGATAAATGACTCTAGGTTGGTCATTTTGTCTATCAACATTTTGACCAAATTTATTTGGTGTTGGGGAGTTCCATATTTGTATGGTAAGTTTTGCTAGGGTTTGGTGGATGCAATATATGGATAATTGGTAGAAGGTTGAGAAGATGCCACATGTTAGTATGTGGTCATTGAGGGTTGTGATGATGACACATAAGGGTTAATGGGCACAAGAGGTTAGGTAGAAGGTTCCACATATGGATTAATATGCACAAGAGGCTGGGTGGAAGATGGAGCTATGTATCCTTGTGGATTAGGAACATAACATGGGTAGGGTGTCATAGGTATGTGTTGAGGAGTTGATGTGGGTTGGTTTGGAGGTATGATCGGATTGATAGATTAGGGAATTGATATGGATTGGGTTGGAGGAATGAATGGGTTAATTGTTTGGGGGTGAGTGGTAACTCTAGTACTGATAGGTGGAAGGGGAGATTGGTGGATTAGAAATGATAAGATAAATAATGGTAATATGGGTAGAAGGTATCCCCATGATGGGTGGAGTATGGGTAGTAAAATGTGAGGTTGCCCCTATGTTAGAGGGGTTATTGGTTGGTGTAGGGGGTGTTTGGTTATTGGTTGGGTTTCTTGATTGAGTTTAGATGGAGGTAGTGGATGGGTTATTAGTTGAGGAAGATGTTTAAGTGATCATAGGTTGGGTAGAGGTAGTAGCAACAGAGGTGTCTCCCATAAGATGGGGAGGTATCCCATAAGGTGGATCTGTAGGTGGAACCAAATCAGGGGTGTGGTAAGATAGGGTATTAAGTTAATGTTTGAGGGCTATAAGATTATTATCAAGGAAAGTGGTGAAATTTTCATCACCTTAGACAACTATACAAGGCATGGTAGGGTTGGTATAAGGATGCAGAGAATGCTCAACATCTGAAGTATACTTCATAGAGGAAGAAGAAGAGGAAGGTGGCTCTTGGTTGGTTTGGTTCCTCAACTATTGTTTAGTAAAAACCATGTGAGGAATAGAAAGGAAAAAAGTAAAGCTCACAAATAAAACAAAAGAAAAAGATCTCAAGGCAATAAAAAACATACACTGGAGTGCATTTTAAAATCTTAGGGTACCTTTTATCTTGTTTTTGCCTTATGCCTTAGTTGGAAAGTGTGAAGAAGAACTTGGTTTGTAGAACATGTACTAGAAAAGAAGTCTATGGTTGGTTTTACATGTTTAAGGCTCTCAAAAGGATCTATGTTAGAAATAAATATGTGGCTTGGTATTGGGGACTACCCCCTCCCTTCATACATCATAGTGATAAGGGTGTCGAATGATTAGCCAATATATACTAATTTCCAAAGTTTAGACTCAACCAGAGAAGCTAAGTTTTGGTTTCTCTTCTTGGTAATGACCTCCAAGTAAGATATCTAAAGGGTGAAGGTGAACCGTTAGGAGATGAAACCCTAGTTAGGCCTTATGTTAATTGTTTATGATGTTTAGTTGATATAAGTGATGTGGTTTTGGTGTGTGAGAACAAAGGTGAAACTACGATTGATTTACTTATCCTTTAATTTTAACTACGTGAGCTAAACATGCAAGCAATCAATGTATGCAAGGTTTATTTTATACCTAAAATAAATTTTGATTTCTTTATATGAGCATAGAATAAGGAAGAAAAGGGAACCTATATGCTATTAGGTCCCACCATGCATGCCAAAATGTTTATCTCAATTTTAGTTTATTTTCTTAGAAAAGAAGAAGTAAGAAACTAGATATGAGTATGGTAAAATAAATTATTTGATTGTGCACACATGATCCATATAATTGTGAAGAGATCCTCTTTGTCTTAGGAAGAATGACATATAGATAAGAAAATACTAAAAAAAATGGGTTATTAGGTGGATAACAAGGTGGATTGCCTATCATGAGCTAGATCCAAAAAATGTGAGCTTACTAGGAGGCTATAAATCCACTCTCTTAGAAAAATAGGTTGAAAGAAATAAAGATGAAGTATTTGCATCAAATGATATAAAATACTGAAAGGGAATGCAAGAATAAATAAATACTTGATAAAGGAAATAAATAAATTATAGAAATAAACAAGTCAATACTAATGCTAAATAAGTCAGTTTGAGTTCAAAAAATAGGTGGGGACTCTATGAATAAATAGAAAGATAGAAAGTGGAAATTGGTTGAGGGTAAGTAGGTTGAAATATATTGTTGTTATTTCCTATCATAATGACCATTGGTGGTCAGGGTGACCGTCGACGGTCAAGGTGACCATCAATGATTGTTGTGGGTTTTGAGAAGTGGTATAAAAAGCTTGGGATGATGAGGTTAATGATCGGGTAGTAAATTATTAAAGGTCTGATTAGTGATGGGAGGTCAGAAGATATGATACATAAGGGTCTAGGTTAGAAACTCAATAATCAAAACTTGAAAACTAGAAATATACTTAACTACTTGTTTGATAGTTGGTAGCTGATCCAAGAGTGATTTGGGTAGAGTAATGGTACTTTTATTGAAGAGAAATTTTGGTAGAGGTTCAGGTCTCTATTATAGTTGATGACTTGTTATAGGGAAGACCTAAAAATAATTTATTGATGCTATAAGATCTTGATGACTGTTGGTTGATAGTTTGATTGTTAAAATTCTTGGATCCTTTTTCACCCCCTTCTCCCCTCCTTTATAGGTAAAGAAAGATGGAGGTAGAAGGTTCCATAGGAGTTTTGGTTTTGATGCTTCATGATGCATTATAATTCCATCCATATTAAATTTTGACATGTTATCTTACACATAGCTTGAGTTATCTTTGTTTTGATGGGGAAAACTTGACTATCAGTGGTTGGATTTAACCATCAGTGGTTATGGTGACTGTCAGCAATTAGGTAATCATCAATGGTCAAGGTGACTATCAATAGTTGAGGTTTGAAGAATGTTGGGTCAAAAGGGAAAGTTAGTGAGTTAGTTTATCTAGTTAGCTAACTTGATTTAGGGTTTAGTGGGCTAGTTAGTGGGTTTTTTGACTTGAATTTATGGTTGGGAGAGGATGGGTAATCCTTAGGGGGTCCCAAGGCATTTCAACATCTAGAACCATTGTGTGTGGTTTTTTAGTGTCTACAATGTCTATTTGTTGAATCAAAGATCTAATAGTAGCCATAAAATTAGTGGTTCTATTAGTTCCCCTTGGTATATGTTCAAATTGGACATCAATAATTTTCTATTTGAGAGTGTTGACCATGGCCTTATATGGCACCAACTTCTCATATTTGGTTTGAAAGTGGTTTGTAACTAAGAATCACCATAAAACTTAATATTTTTTATTTTCCATTATACCACTTGGAAAATCCCTACAATAAGTGCTTCATATTCAACCATATTGTTGGTATAGGGAAAGCTAATCCTAAATGATTTAGGGATTAGATCCCCCTATGGTGTAATAAATAAAATGCCTAACCTTGATATATGTGTTGTGAATGATCCATAAAAATATAGCTTCCAAGTATACTCCTCAAGAGGTGTGCCAATTATGGTCATAATGGATTCATTAGGAAATTAAAATATGAGTGGCTCTGTATCAACAATGGGCACTTTAGTAAACTAATATGTAAGAACTTTCCTCTTAATGGATTTTTGGTTAACGTACTCAATGTCAAAATCACTGAAAAGCATGATCCATTTGGTTATGTGACCTTGAAAGATGTTTTAGGTAGTATATACTTGAGTGGATCTACTTTTGAAATAACCATGGTCTTATTATTTAACATGTAATGACATAGTTTTTGAGTTGTAAAGACCATAGCTAAACATGCTTTTTTAATGGGCATATAATTGTGTTCATACATGATAAATGTATGTTTAAGTAGTATATGACATAATCCTTGCCATTATCATTGTGTTGAGCCAAAAGTGCCTCTAGGGTAGTATCTGTAGCTGATAGATACAATAGGAATGGCTTTCTCAACATGGGAGGCAATAAAATAGGTGGATTTACTAGAGTGTCCTTTAACTAGTGAAAAACTATCTAGCAATGCTCATCCCAATGAAATGTGACTCCCTTATTCAAAAGATACATAAAAATATAGAATTTATTGGCCAATTGTGATATGAATCATCAGATAGACTGGATCTTGCCTTGTAAACTACTGAGCTGTTTCAAATTAGTCAGTGGTGACATTTGAGTTATGGCTTGTACTTTGGCCCCTATGAGACAAAAAGAAGCCAAGTAATTTACCTAAGGTAACTCCAAAGACATACATCTTAGGATTAATCCTAAATTTATACTCACACATTCTTTCAAATATTTTGTGGAGTACTGCTTGATGATCGACCCTAGTTTTTGATTTACTAAGAATGTCACCGATATAGTCTTCAATAATATCCTACATCATATCATGAAATATGATGGTCATGGATCTTTGGTATATGGACCCTAAGTTCTTGAAACTGAATGATATAAATTGATAATAATTTTTTCCCTTGGCATGGTGAATGTTATTTTATGTTGTTATTCTGGTGTTATTCTAAAATGATTGTAACCTAAGAATTCATTCATCAATGAAAGCATTTCATAACCCGATGTGGAGTTGAATATCATGTCAATGTTTGGTAAAGGAAAGTCATCCTTGGGGAATTATTTGTTTATGTCATGGAAATCAATACAGATTCTGATTCCTTCTAGATTTTTTTGACTGACATAACATTTGAGATCCACTCTAAATAGTTGATTGACCAAATACACCCTGTTTCTAAGAGTTTTTCCAACTCTTTCTTCACTAATACAACAATGTGAGGATGAATTTTATGTAACTTTTGTTTCATTGGTTTGGCATCAAGATGTACCCCAAGGTGGGGTTCAAACCTGGCATGTCATAATAGGTCCAAGAAAATATGTCAACAAATTCCCTCAAAAGGGCTGTAAGGACTTCATGCTTCTTCTCTGTAAGGGATGTGCCTAGCTTGATCCAATTTGGGTCATTTGGGGACTTGATATTAACCTTTTTTTTGTCCTCTACTAGAAGGGTTGAACCATCTTTAAGAATGCGGGAAAAGATTTAAATTTATTGGTAATGTTAGAGTCCTCTGATAGGATTGGTTCTTCAATTTCTCCTAGGCATGATGAATAAAAATCCCCTGATGGGAAGGATGGACATGTAACAAATATTGTTGGAAACTCCTAAATGATTTTATCAAAGGATCATTGTTCATCAAAATTGAATTCATACCCAGAGACAAATTCATCATTGGTGGTCGCATGAGCTATGCTTGAATAAGGTTGAACACCCCTCTGTAAGGGCACCTAAAATAGGCTTTCATCATTAGAATGGCCTTTTTATTTACTTTTTCCTTGGTATAAAAGTTCCTCAAATAGGTTTTCAGTTTGGGACCTCAATGCTTTATTTATTTGATGTTGACTAAGGGTCTTCACCTATTCTCCAAAATAGGCTTCAGGATCCAACTTGATTGAGAACCTTGATTTATGGTCCCCAATAGAACATTATTTCTAAGGCCTATAAAATCATAAAAGCCTCATCATTTTGAAACTCATTAAATGACACATTGGATTCTTATTGGTCCTAGTCTATTAGTTGGGGATAATATAATGGAAGTGGGTTATGATGAATGATTGGTCTAAGGGTACAAATAAAATGAGTGTCAAATAGATTGGTCTTAATTAGGTCATCAAAAAGGCTATGATTGGATCTAATTTTCTATCAACATCATTATCACTAGTCATAGGCATTGGAACATGATTAAGGTACATGTGATGACCCTTAGGTGGTTTAAATCTAAGTCCATAGGGTCCTTTGTACTTATAGAAATCAGCTCAAGTGTTGCCTATTGATTTGGTCTGAGGCCACCTCCTTCATAGTGTTGATTTTCCATGATATTATTAGGAATAGGATACTTTATATTTTTCTAATAATTGGCTTGCTTGTCATTATATAACCATGATTAATCACATTTGAGAGGGTCCTATTCTTAGATAATGCTAGTATAAAAGTGACAGGTGCTAGACTATGAAGGTTGCTTTTGCCCTTTCTTTGCCATTCCATGCAAAGCAGTTTGGCTTTAGGTATTCCAATGGACTTGGGGTTCTATGGAAGTTTTTCAATGTGAAAGTGTCATGGGTAAAATAATCTCTTAAGCCATTAGTTGAGATGGTATAATTTTTAATGCGGTGGATTGCACCATGTGAAGGGAGGATCAACTCTCTTCATCCACATGACACAATAGAGACATCCCTCTTACTGTGGGTGGAAAATGTGAGGGATGAATCTATAGATTAGGGGATAGATCCCATTGATGCACCTTGAGGCCCTATATTTCCTACTTCTAACAATGGGGGGGATAAAAAGGGAGAGAAATATTGAAATCAGAACCTAAACTAAAGTGGTGATGCACCAAATGGTTGGTCTACTTAGCTTTGACATACACTTTACACCAGAGAGAAGAAAGCATACACTTAATTCAAATGAAAACCTTTCCCACATCAGTGTTTCAATAGGGGATCCTATGGAGATACAAGGAGGAAGAACTACTAGAGGTATTCTAAGACACTATGGATAGCCTATTCACATACACCTATACTCTAAACTAGACACTTATTGTTAACCTGTAAGAGAAGAACTCACAATACAGTAGATATGTTGGAATAAAATTATGAAAGCATGAAAAGAAAATGACTTAACACAAGATAAAACCATAGACGTATGCAAAAGTGTAAGCTCAAATGAAGGTAAAAATGCTTCTTCTGATTCAAGGTAAATTCCTTCAGGACTTTGCCATACAAGCTGAGATATCTCTTATTAAATGAGAAGTTAAAAATATATAGAGAACTAGAAACAAGATAGCTAAAAAATCCATAAATGGAAACCCATGTTGAGTTAAACACTTATGTAGAGACCAAAACACCATGCTACTACTATATTCTTCCAATTTCATATGGGAGATCCATGCTACAGATGTCCAAGTCACCACCCTTGCTGTCCTAGGCCTAAAAATGCACGGGATACTCCTAGTAATTGACAAAGCCATCCCAAAGTTATTGTGGCTAGACCATGCTCTCTTTAATGCTAGGTGCAACTAACTATGCATTAAGGTGAAGCATGAAAACATGGGCTACTTTCCTCTATAGTTTTAAAACCAATCTATTTTATTGGTTTTTAGTAGATATATTTCACCAAATTTATTAATTCTCCTTGATGAGTCATCTATGCCACTTGTCTTGGTTTGAATGGTCATTGATTCTATCTTTTGTCTTTATCAACAACTAAAATTGTTCCCTTTTTAATCTTTGCCCATGTTTTATCTCTTTCCTTCAACTTTTCCTTTGCCTTGGATTTTTCTTTGCTTGCTCTTTGACTTATCAGGCCTTCTTTATTTTGGGATTTTTTCCATGCTTTCCTTTGGATAAAATGTTTGAAAGAATTTCTTTGGACATTTTATCTGAAGGAATTCTTTCTTTTCATTGCTTCTTTTCCTGAAGGGCACATGCCCCTTGGGCCCTTTATCTTTATTCTTCACTTTTTCAAGGCTCCCTCTACAAGGGAACATACCCTTTGGACTTTTTGAAAAATTCCTTCAAAAAAGTGAAGAAGTCCTCTTTCTTTTCCTAAGTGCCCTCCGAAAAGACACTTACCCTTCAAAATTTTTGCAAACATCCTTCAAGCCATCAAAATGCCCTCTGAAGGAATTTGTTTCCTTTTGAAAACTAATTTAGATCATTTTAGGTTCTTCAATCACTTTTACTTATAAAAGTAGACAAGTAATGCACTTGCACAAACCCAATTTGCACTTGGCAAAGCGGAATGAGGGAAACACCTAGATTTTTCATGAGAAAGGTTTGGTAGAGAACATTTTTTGCACAAGGCAGTAGAGGGATGATCTATCAAAATCATGGATTGGATGAATTTTAAAAAGAAAAAGGAGGGGGTGTCCAATTTTGGCTTGCAAGACCCAAAATTGGTCAACAATAATGATTGGATATTTCAGGAGGCAGCATGTGGGAAAATGAATCAAGGGTATTAGGATTAATATAGTTGTCCTGTAGTAAATCAAGGAGTATTACCTTTCCCTTATCCTATATAGGAACTAGATTCATGTCAAAATGGTAGTTATACATCTTGAACTTGAGCTCTATATGTTTACAATGCTTGTATGGATTTAAATCTCCTAGTATACAAACCTCCATTCTTGAATGGGAAAACTTGATACATTGGTGCAATTTTAATGGAATTGTATGAATTTTATGTAACCAAGGTATACTTAAAATCATATTTTACGATAAATCAAGATCTATCATGGTCAGAGATCTATCGTATGTATGGTCAGATGATGGGCCAAGTGGTAGATGGTTGTGGGCCTAGGATGGTAATCTTTGACTACCAAGTTGTGATTTCACAATTGGGTTGGTATATAGGACCATGATTGCTAAAAAATTATGATGATGGTGGGGGACTAGATAGGACAAGTCTCAGTTGTTGGTGCACTTATGTGTGATCATGAGAAAAATATTAGTTATCAATATAGGTTTCAAAATTAGTAATCCCTACTTGATGGTACGCTTGTATGTGGTCCCAGGTCAAGGAAAGATTATTAGTGCGAGTTAGTTGATTGGTATTATTTAGTAAAGGTCTTTATTAATTGGTATTTGGTTTTATATTGATGGAGATCGTGGAAATGAGACCTCCTATAATATGGCCTACAACCCTATTTTAGTCATGTAGAAATACATCATAGGTCTACTAGTTATTTCCATTCTGACCTTGGTCCTATTCATTAGGTTGACATTATTGGTTATACTATTGTTGATTTAATTGATTATACATTGGTGGTTGATACTATTGTTATTGTTGTATTGGCCATTGTTGCTATTGTTGTTGTTATTTATATTATTGTTATTGTTGCTACTATGGGTGGTTGTTATGTTGGGGAAAGGGGTTCTGATAGATTCAAAGGTTTTGATTGGAAGTGGAAGTGCCAACATCCAATTTTATCTCCCCATTATCTAAAATATTATAAATCAAATGCTTGATTTTCACAAAAAATCATGAATTATGTCTGTTAACCCTTTGATATTTACATAATTCATCTTATCAGTACCAATCATGATAAGTAATACCCTTAGAATAATGCTTTGGTATAGGCCAAATAATTAGATTAGCAGTGATGAGATTGTAAAACATAGATTTAATAGGTTCTCCAAGGTCACTACAAATGTGATGAGTAGGCACTACTCTCCTTAGAGGAGGGGTTTATAATGGCAAAGGTTGTTGCATTTATTGCATGGGCTTGGGATATTACACTTACTACATTTTTTGAAAAGGTTATGGGTTAGGAGTAATTTGTATATGACACATGGGCTTAACAGATAGTGTTTGCACTATTTAGACACATCATAACTCAATTTATCCATTTCCCATAACATTCTTGTTGTGATTTAATGGCTTGGGTTTTTCATAGTTATTGGCTTATGTTGATTGCAATGATTATGCTTGAACTTAGTTTTGGTTTTAACCATTTACTTGATTGGTAACTTGAGTTTGATTTGATAAAGTAAGATTGATTATCCCTTTATTGATAAGGGCTCACTCAATCAATAAACCCTTATCAATGATCTCTTTAAAAGTATGTGCACACTATAGTTCTAGATGATAAAATATCTCACAGTGAAAATTTTTGGTAGACACAGTTGCTAATTATTTATCTAGTAAACTATGGGTGAACCAACATACAAGGGATCTCCATCACTATAAATAACTTGTAAAACTTTCACCAGTCTTTTGATTGGTTTGCATTAAGTTTACCAATGAAATTTAATGCTTGAGATTGTTTGAGGAGTGTTGCATAAACTTGTCAGAAAGATCATCAAAATTTGATTCTAAATTCTTGGGAAAACTAAAAAACTACTCTAAGGCTTGTCCTACCAGACTCCTTAGGAGAAAAAATAAAATGTATATGTTGTTATATGCCACTAGCTGGCACATAACAAAGAAATCTATCAAATGGGCCTTGGGGTCACACTTCCCCTTGTAATTTTTGAATTTTGGTGGTTCATATCCTAAAGGAAATGGTATCTACAAGTACTCCATGTTGAATGGGTAAAAACACACATCATCCAACTTAAAATTTTTGGTCTATTTCCTAGCTTGGATGGTAGCAATGACATCCTTTATTTGTTGTAGTTCTTAAGCTAGGAAACTAGAAGGAACAATAGTTTGAGGTGGAGGCTGGGTGGTCATAAGTAGATTACTTTGACTAGGGTATGATGGAGGTATAATTTGATATGGAATTTTGGTTTGGTTGAGGAATGGACTAGGAATACGTATACATGGATTAGGGTGTGATTATTGAAATTAAATTTGTGATTGTGTGATATTCTAGTTGGGGTTTTGTATATGGGATTGATTTTGGGTAAATTATGGCTGAGAGGGAAGGATATGGCTAAGAGTGACATACTACACATATTGAATTTGAATAAGGACCTATTGTTGACTAGTCAAACTTTTCTAATATAAGGGTGCTTATAAACCAAGACCCTATCATTGAGCTTGTCGCAGGCTATGGATAATAAGCAATTGTTACCTAGTTAGTACTTGAGGAACATTGTAACCTCTTTATTGCATGAATCTTGGTTTGGAAGTAGATTCATGTTGAAGGTTCAAAATTTGTCACTAACCAATATTTACATGTTGTTAGTTAGACATCATTTGGTTTTTAATTGAAATATTAGTCTAGGATGAAAGAGGTATGTTCACTATTACATAGCGAGGTAGAACATTAGCTGCCCCATATTGAGGTAGCAATATGTTCTACCTCTACTACATTAATATTTTGGATGATACCTATTGTTTTGGAATATTACTTGTCACCTATTGGAGAGGATTAATATTTATCACATTTTGTTGTGGCATGACATTGGCTATTGGCTAAATACCTAATCCTATTGGTTAAGTGTTTAAAGAAGCAATTGGTTGAGGATTAGTGGTAGTTTTTTGAGATTAGGATGTAGAGACTAATACTCCTTAATTTTTAGAACCACTAATGGTGATAGTTAAAGGCACATTTGTTTATGGACTATTTTTTGTGTACTTACACCACTTTGGTTTAGATTGGATGTTGCTTATATATTATCCACTATGTTTTGCTCAGTGTTTTGCATAGAAACAAAAGACACTTCCTGGATGGTTGGGGTATGGAACATGTTTTCAACTGAAGTGTTTTACATAAATGGGTCTAAACCCTAATTTTATGAACTATTCAATTCTATTAAAACTCATATTGAAGGAACTAAATCAATAAGAGGTCTGTTTGACATGGTCATATTATTAAAATTACATGTTATATTCAAATAAGTTTGGTATGTTGTCTACATCTGTATAAAGTGATCCTCCATGAGGCTATTTCCTTTGACAAGCATACTAGGGTCTTGATATGTCATTGGGACTAGAGTTAGAGGGTTGCTAGAAGAAGCATGTTGAATATACAATATGTTGTGAGGCATTTGTACTAAACTTGACAAATTCTCATGGGGGAAGTCTACCAAAAACTTATCCCCTACTTGTATAGCTTTGACCAAAATCTCATCCCTATTTTCCAATATGTGACACTCAAATAGATAAAGATCATATGTTGATGGTGTAGTAAAATAATATGGTTGTTGAGGAAATGGTTCTTCAACTATAGGAACAAAAGCTAAGTATTGCTCTATTTGTTATTGATCCTGATCTGTGTATGGAGGTGTGTTAATCAAATAGTAAGCCAATGGCTCTTGGTTTTTTTCCCTTATTTGAGTGTTATAAGATGGATAAGGATATATCTCATAAATAACATCATTTACATAGGGGTATTAAACCATTTATTCTTGTTTGATTACATTACTAAGCCCTATATTGTACATGAAGCCACTATGAGTGTAAGAATACATGTTGGGATCCATAGTAAATACTTTGCTACCAAATAGAATATAATTCTACAAACTCTAAAAAAAGTAATGTTTAAAAGGGTAAAAGGTTCACACTTGGTCTAACTTAGTCAAAAGGATGGATATGTATATCCAAAAAGGTTTATGCAATGACTTGTGATAAAACAAACTAAAATCAAATGTCTAATGTTACATGTCTCACATAAAAAGGCCAAGTAGATGGACCAAAAATTAAAATACTAAATTTTAGGATCAAAGTGTTTTAAATGAGTCTAATCTAGGAAAAAAAAGTTTTTAGGTTTTTTGGCCAAACATGGTGTCAAAATCTAGGCTCAAATGGGATGTACTAGGGCTTTTAGCCAAATGACGTCAATACTTGAAATAAAGACGAGATATTTAATCAAATAGATATAAAACACTTTTAACAAAAATGAAGCATTTGAATATTGGACATAAACTTGATAAATGAGTATGAGGTATGAAAAAAAAGGCACTTGTAAATAGATTATTTTCACCCAAATAATGGCATAAACTAGACTCTTTTGACAAATAAACTAGACAAAAATGAATGACACAATTGCACTAGACAAGGACTCACAAAGTACACTCAAATTGGTTTAAAAAATTGGACTCTATGTAAATAAGTCTATGAAACCATTTGAGAAGTATAATTTTGTTAAAATTATCAAAAGGTATGACAAATGTTTTATTTTAGACTCTAAGGCAAAATGGTTTGACAAGCTTTGGGTAACATGACATTACTCTCCTCAACTCAAATGACACATACACACAAAGGGAAAATTGTTGTATCAATAAAATCAAGACTCACTTCATTATGGAAAAACAATAATGGCAATAGAACAAGTAGTATAAAATTTGGTTCTTAGACTCAAATCGTGAGTGATACACAAGATGACTTAAGTCCACCAATGATGATAATGATATGAGTCCAAAAATAACCCTCAATCCAAATTATAAATTGAACCTAAGTTCCTTAAAGTCTAGTGTAAATGGCAAACCCACTTAACACACCCACCTTATGAACTTAGAAAGGTGAAATTTCAAATTTAAGTTATCAATGGACTTAAGAAAAATTGGCAAATAGTCTAGACTTAAATGGGCAACATAATTACACCAAAATGGATGATATAACATAATGTTTTAGATGACAAACTTGAACAAGGAAAAAAAGATGATTTTCACTCTGATAACATAATGCCTCCTTGTTTAATAAATTTGGTGGACAAAGTGTTTGGTTATGGCTTTTGTTAAAAAACAAGTTTTGACTTAAAACAAGACAAAGTAATTTAAGATAAAGATAAAAATAACTAAGTAATCATCGTAAGACATAAACTAACAAGTTTTCATGATACTTATGAAGCCCATATTTATAAGTGCACTTGAGAGGAATTAAGTGTTCATACAAAATAAAAGCACATTATATAGTAGGGTTTTTACATCTCCCCTTCTCTCGTGACAATATGATGACATGGACCTTAGGGTGCACCTCATATCAATAATATTTCCATGACAAGTGGGGTTTGTCTAAAAATATACAATTTTTAACTATCTAAATGGATCCCATGTATACCAACTTTTATGTTAGCACACAAGAGAAGTAACACATCATTTGGGTCTATGCAAAATAACTTATTATGAAAAGGTCTAGTCATTTTCACAACCACTACTTCTGTCACTTTCTTAGTGTAGTGTGATGTCTAATATGATCATACATCTTGGGCTTAGCCTCTACTAATGGATATGGTTTAACCACTCAAACTACCATCCCAATGAGGGAATCCCAATTTATATACCCCCCCATGGAGAGGGGTTGAATATGATGATGGGAGATGAAGGCCTGGGTCAGAGTTTCCCTATAAAACTTATGAGAGGTAAGGAAGTCCCCTTCACAAGCTAAAATGCATAAAATAAAAACTAAGTAAAATGGATATATGGTTGTTTCTAGATCACCCAAGCCATGTGGGTCTTGTGGAAAGCCTTCACAACATCCTTTTTACACCTTTAGACTAAGGCATAATTTTTAATGAAGATGGTGATTTTGATCCCACAAGTTCCCTATAGGGGATGGGGGAGAGCATACATGCACAAATTCCTTTTTTCTCAACTAAATTTAGATAAACAAATGACAAAAGAAAACTTAACTTTGAAGTGATTTCAATTTTAAAGCACTAAAATTAAAATATTTGGTGGTATTCTTTGGCTCCTTGGCCTTAAGTTATAAAGATTTTGAAAAAAAACCACCAAACTACCCAAATAAATATAAAAGTTTTTCTTTAAGAACCAAATAGAACTTTTTAATTATTTTTAAGCACCAAAAATAGGTTTAAAAATATTTAATTAAGCTTGATTTGATCACTTTCTAAATAGGTCCTGCAAGAAAATTATCAAAATTGTGTTTAGCTTTGAAGCTCTTTTTGAATGAGACAAGTAACTTTGAAAAGTATGCTCTCAAGATTTAAATTAAATTACACACAATAACTATTGGTGGTTATAGACAATCATCAATTATTTAGTAACTATCAACGGTTTAAGTATAATTTCTATTGGTTAATAAATGACCATCGATGATAAACTGTGGACCCAAAGGCAAAACATCAAAAGCAAATGTGTTATATCAGACAAGTATTAGGCCAAAATCAAGAAAAATCTAAAAAGAAAAGCCTAGTTGATGAGTTTAAATGATTTTAAATCGTATAAATATAGATTAAATATAATAGAAAGAGTTAAAATGTAATTTTTTAAATCTGTTTCTATTCTACAAACCAACCATTGATGGTTGGACCTAACCATCTATGGTCACACTTGACCATTGATAGTCCCTATGTAAACCTATGAAGATGAAATCCAACTAAACAAAGTTAGAAAATCAATTTTAAAATGTTTCAAGCATTTAAATCTTAATTTAAGACTTGAATATTGATCTTCTTCGTATGTGGGATGCATAGGGTCCCACATAGCATGCCATTTATGAACATAGGAATATGATAAGGGGAGATTAGCATCATTTTAATAGATGAAATCAAATCTAAAAACACAATATTAAACTAACACCTTAAGCCTATATCATAGGGGGGAGCTTGGTAAATAAAACCTAATGAAAACAACAAAAACATCAAGAAATAACAAACTTTCTTCACCTTCCTTGATTTCTCCAAAGGATTCATTTGTTGGCTTGCTCAGCTTGTGCTTCAAATGTCTTTGTCAATGAAGCTTGCTATTCTCCACCTCTTCTTGGCATAATCATCTTTATGGATTTAGATTGTGAAGTTTGACTCAACAATTTGGCATAACACTATCAAAATCACTTTTGAAATCATTTGAGCATGTTAACTTTACACTAAGGTTAAAATTATGAGTGTGAGGCCTTTTATTTATAGATTTTCCCATTTGATCAGAATGAACCTGGACCATCCATCTCAAGGTGAATATGTGTGGCCAAGAATCCATTTAATTTTTGAGGCTGAAATCAATAAATGCCCTCATAATTATTTGGGATAGAGAGGAATTAATGAGGCATGGGAGGGCTTAATTAGATATTTGTGGCACTTATGGCTTATGGATGCCACCCCATATATGATGTCTTAGGTGATGCAGTTATTAAAAATCAATTTACATTAATGAAATAATCAATAACCTCCATGGAAAATTAATTTAAGTTATTGATTCAAATTAATTAGGTTTAAACATGATTAGTCAATTTTGGTGCAAATTCTTTGGAAATTGGTGCTCAATTAATCAAACTAGTTAAAATGGTGTATTATTGGGTCAAAATTTGATTAGAGAGGAATTAGAGGGTGATTTAGATGTGTTATAATTGCTGTCTCATTTATGACATTTTTGACATAAAATAACACATGCACATGTTATGTGCTTTCAAATTAGGGGATTTTAGTGGTTTGGAGCATAAAATTGCATTTTTAATATTTTGGCTCGAAATGATTCAAGAAGAACTAACAATATCATAAAAGAAATTGCCCTATTTTGGGATAATTTGGATAAAATAAACATTTTTATATGAAAAATTCAAACCATTTAGCATGTTTTAGTGTTTTTAGGACAAATTATGATATTTTCTAGAAACTGGTTTGAAGCTTGGTCAGAGGTTATTGATGACTAGTTTTAGGTGTCTACACCATTCAAATAATATAGAGTTGTCTTATACTTTTGAAGTGAGGAAACTACCAGTTCCTATCTTTCCTCCACTCCAAAAGGGGGAAATTTTGGTGGGAGAATGCCATAGATGCATTTTATCCACACTTAATTTTTAGATTCAGTGGGGGCACACTTTAGAAGCATGTTCTCCATACTTATTTATTATTAAACATCTCTAGATTATAGTGGGGGCATGTTTTAGAAACAAGTTATCCACATTTATAATTATATAAATTTTTATATTTCTCCATATATAGTGGGGGCATGCTTTGGAAGCATGTTCTCCACACTTACACAGTTTTTTGAATTGGCAAAAACACATAGGTATATGATTCAGATTCATAGTTGTGGTAGACTTATATACATTGGTACTATTTTTATAAATAGTTTCATAATGATAAATATCTTAGGTGAATATTATATGCAATTTTTACCTATTATTACAAAATATACATCAGTTTTAGATTCTAAAACTCTTTTATGGATTGTTACCACATCATGGATTTTTATGTGCTAATACCCCAATCGGGCTTTTACAGACTTTAATGAGATAATATAATACAATATTTAGTTCAATTTTTGGTATGCTTTAGATTATTAAATCACTCAATCTTTCCAATTTTTTAGTTTGGACTTGATTGTATCATATATCCTCACCAGGTTATAAGTATGATTGGGTTGCACGATTGAGCTAATCTCAACTACTAGGTGGAAACTCATATTTGCTCCAAGTTTGGGGGAATATGACTTCAAATATCTATATATATATCTCCTTGGATACATGCACTTTTAATATTTTGTCTATATTTTTCCTAATCTCAATTTTAAAGCCTTATAATGATACATATTTTTGAAATCAACTTGCCAATAGGCAAGGTGGTTACACCAACACATAGGTGTACACCTAAACCTTGATCTTTAAATTTCAATTACTTTCAATTTTAGATTATATTAATTGATTATACACTATAATATGTTCTTGGTTTCAGGTTAGTCACCAACAAATCACTCAAGTTGGGCACACACAAAGACAAGATGTGTTATACACACCCAGGTACTCATTACTTTCTTTTAAACGAGTAATTTAATTATTAGATTAAAGTGGAGGCAAATGTAGATGATATTTATGAATTATATAAGACATTAGTCTTTTACACTTGGAAACCCAGAACTTGGTTGTTCCTCTTAGTGCTTGACCTTTTCTTGCTTTTGCAAGTCTTACATTTTCTCTATTTATGTCCCTTAACCTATCTCTTAGTTCAAATAGTATTATATTGATGAACTAGGCCATCTATCTTTCCCAAAATGATTAAAACATATTTATCTTCAACCTATACAATTTCTAAGCTTGCACTTACTTTCCTTCTTTTTAGACACTAACATTTGAGACACACACTAGCATTGATGCTAGTGTCCTGATTTGATGTAAGTGTTTAGTGCCCTAAATTAATCTATTTTGAAATTGAAATGCATCCTAATGGTCAAACTAAGTGATTTAATGCAAGTTATTTCTCCAAAGGGATTGATAAAAATATAATATCAACCCTCATTCATTCCTCACCTATCACAGACCAAGGCAACCTATCAAAATCATTCAATCAAACACTCAATGAAGCAAAGCTTTCCTATTTTTTCCTATTCTCATAATAATGATAGGGAAAACACATCTATATTTTTAAAGCACTGAAGGAGTATCCTAAGAGATATATTTTCCAAGTTACACGTTAGGTCACTATTGTACTAGCTTCACATATATTACATGATTCACACACAAGCCAACACATAAGGGGAAACTACATTAGTTTAAGTACCCCTTTAGAGTATTGGATATGTAGGCAATGCTAATTGATAAAGGGGTATTTAAAGTTAGCTCAACACTATGTGCTCAATAACATATTTTCACCCAAGGCCATCATGAAGATGAAGAAATAGGGTTTTGAAATTTTTTGAGGAATGAAAATCCATGACCTAGATCTAAATACACAAGAGTGAAGGTGAAGACAAACCCAAAATAATTTAGGTGGTCACATCCTTTTTTATTAGGTAGTATATATAGGACACTTATGTTGAACCCAAATAGCAGTGTCGACACAACCAACCTAGGTTGATGTTAGTGTTTAAAACTCTTGAAGTGTCAAATCCATAATATGATAACTATTCCACAATCATCTTACAACCTAATTTCTACCTTTTCTAGATTCAACATTATGTTAGCATTAGAACCAACTAAGTATATTACTTATTTGTCATTTTCATGGATATTTTAGTTTTACTTTCTATATTTAGCCTATTCTTAGAATAATAAATTTAGTGTATGTTTATATATGAGTTTATCTCTCAATTGGCCAATTGTAGATCTGATTATCATTTTTGTGCATTATCATTTTTATATACCCCTATGAAATTAATCTAGGGATAAATCCTAGTAATTAGATTCATTTTAGGGTTAAGAACCAACTTGTGACCTATAATATAAACTTAACTTGTCTTGTAATCACTACCAATATCAATCATACATCCCTATTTTAATTATATTCATCCCTATTTAGCTCATAGGATCCTGTTAGATCTATCCCAACTATCTCTAGTCTTTCTGGACAAGTCCACACTAGTTAGAGAGGGGCACATTACAACATTGTACCCTAGTGTGGCCTTGTCTCCCATGATCCAAAGGTAATTTTTTTGAATAAAAAAATTTCACAATGGCTCTCTCATGTGTTTAGTAAAGTCATTTATAAAAAATATTATAAATATTAAATTATAAATTCACATCAAGGCCAATCATTATAACCCCATTGGAATTCTCTAGCAATTACACTACACACTAAACAAAAGATCACTACTTCCTATTTTGATTATGCAACATTATAAAAATCATAAGTCAACTCTTAATATTATTTATTTTAGGTCAAGGGAATCCATTTTAAATAATTTCATTCAATCTTATAGCTATATTCATTCTAGTTACATCATCAAGGATCACACAATAAATATATGAGGGAGAACTAAATTTGCTAAAGGCCCATTTGGGAAATGTAGGCAACACTTAGTTATAATGGGTTTTTGAGGCCAGCTCAACTATCCTTACTAACCCATGTTTATTACCCCTTTTTATTAACTAATTTTTATATAGTGCATGTGTAGGATCTAGGGTTTTATATTTTTAGGCCTTTCATGTGACAATATAAAACATATTTCAACAGTGAATACTTGTAGGTGATCACATTGACCCAGATCTAAAAATTAGGAATATAGTCAACCATGATGAGATTATAGTAGCTAGAAAATGTTTTAATGTGCCCCTATCCACATCCCATGGACTTGTGTCAGTAGACTAAAAGTTAATATTTTATAACATGACTATGTTTACAAGCCATCTCAGGTAGTTTTTGCTTATAGTCACTTCACATAATCATAATTACATCTATTTTAGAGAGGTTTTACACACACTTAGGTATTTTTACTATTTTTAGCAAGTTTATGATTTCTATAAATTTTATAGCATACTGTATATTGACTAAATTACATTATCAAATTAGTACATATCAAAATTTATATTTCAATAGTTTAATACCATTAGTTTAAGTCTTATTAAATTAGAAGGGTTAAATATTATGATGAAATCACTATTTTTATAACATTGCTCACTATTTTTATTTAATTTTTGTAATAGTAATTATTTCAATTTTTTATAAATTATTGACACTAAAATAAAATGGCCTCTAATTTAGATAATATCTGACACAAAATGATTCAATTAATTTGACCTTGGATTGAATCTAGTGCTAAAGAAACTATCTTTCCACCTTGTATCATTTTGACATAGAAGCTCTTTCTTTTTACCTTAGGTTAAGATTTGCTTGATTTATGAAAACAAAAAATATTTCACTTTTTTATTTTTCACTTACTTTTTATTGCTCTAGAAAATATGTTAATTTTTTTTCAAACTACTTAGTGACTATCACAAAGGGATAAATGATATATTTTTATATCAACTATGACATGAGGGGTTTACCCTAATACTCTTATCCATATTAAATTATTAAATATAAAGTTTAGTTTCCATGTGCCTTAGTATATTAGAAATTCCTAGGGTCCCTTTTTCATACCATAGGAAGCATATTTTATATATCTAATTTATGGTGTACCTAAGATTTTCATATCACCCAAGGAAGTTATTCTCATCATACCCTCAAAAATAGGGTTAGTGGGCTATATGCATGGTTATAAATATATAGTTAGTGATATGAAACATTGGGCCCACACTAATTCATTAATAAACTGGTAAATTTGAGAGCCAAAAAATCATACAAATCCTTACCTAGATCACCCTCATACATTTATTTATTATTTTATTATATTCATAGTCCTTATCATAACTTGGTTCATATTGTATTGTATTCATTATCATTAGCTTCAAAATATATATTAGATTTATTGTTTTCAATAATTTTTTTTGCATATATCACAGATAGTCAAATTCAATAAATTAATGGTGTACATCCTCTAGATCTATAATTCTCTACTAATATTAAGTCTTGTGCTTATGATCATGAATGGATAGTTTTTAGTAAACAAGTACTTATGGAAGATGATATTAGTAATTTTTATGATGATGAATATAATTTTTTTTACCCTTGGACACAAGGAACCATTAGATTACATATACCTATCGATTCCATTTTGGAAATCCTATAACTTACTCCTTGGTCACATAACTAGATTCCATTTTAGAATCTCCTATATATTCCTCTTTGGTCACACTACATATTTTTTAAGAATATCCTATAGATTCCTCTTTGGTAACACCTTTAGATTTTGTTTTATAATCTCCTATATATTCTTATTTAGTCATACCTATAGATTCCCTTTAAGAATAAAATATATATTCCTCCCTGGTCACACCTCTAGCATCCTTTTTGGAGGTCTTTTTACCTATCCATTTTGAGTTACCTTTTTTCATATCCCCAAATTCATCTTTTATCTCTTCTATAATTCCTTCTTTGGATTTACTTTTGGTCATACCTTTACAATTCATATTTAGGCTCTCCTCTAATATTCCCTTTGGGTCCTCCTAATTTTCATTTCCCTATTGTCACACTCTTATATTCCTCTATGGATTCTCCTAAAAATTCCATTTTGTAATATTCATTTGATATTTATTTAGGGTCAACTATTAGAGCACATAAAGCCTCATAATGCTAACTATATAATATATCTTAGATTACAACCTAATATTCACATGGAAGAATCCTATCCTTGCACATCTAATTTTTATATTCATTTTTACACCACATTATATTTTAATCACAATTATAAACTTAACTCACATAATATATGCATAAATAAATATGTTGAGCCTTCATGTCATACCTATTCCCCTTGTCAACTAATCAGGATAAATTTTATTTGTCTTTCCTTAACACATCACAAGCTATAATTGAAAACAATGTTATTATTTATATCACATATTTTGGTGTTTATCCTACTCCATCTTCATGCATATGTTCATATGTTGATAATTTTCACCATAATGTCATAATATTATCATATAATAACCACACAATGACAACACAGCCCTTGTTAGTTTTAATTATTTCGATATAATTGATCAATGAGAAGAAACTATCTCATACATACTAAATGAATATTAGAATATAAAAAAATCCTTTCCCTTCCTCTCCCAAACCTCCTCTTCATGGTGTTTCTATTCAATAAAATATACCTAGGGCTTGTGCTTGTGTATCCATTTAATATAAAATCATCACTATAAAAAATTCAATAGAAGAGTATAAAAGGAAAATAAGTGTTTTAGTTCAAAGACCATATCTCTTGAAAATATCAATGAATTTATTAAGAATACATAACATGATAGTGTTAATCATTCATCTACATCTTCATTTATCTATCTTGTGTCTAATAAATAACATAAATCTAGAATTAATGTTTTAAAAAGTATACAAAAGGCTAATAAAAGTCCAAATGAGATTTTAAGAAAAATGATTTAAAAAAATTGATTACATTACCATATACAGCTCTAAAAATATAAAAATAGTATTATGCATATCATATATTTCATGAGAATTATATAGATAATTATTGTGCTTTAAAGAATAAAATACAAAGTCTTCTTGATAATGGTGATCCCATAATAGTTAAACCTATTAAGAAAACCACTTATATTGATTCTCCTAAAAATCAAGTGAAAAAAGAACATGAATAACATATATGGATGTAAAAATATAATTCAAAACAAATAAATATTCAAAAATTCAAATTAGAGCAAGCAAAATTAAAAAAAGAATGAGATGAAGAAGAAATATGAAAAAAACAATTAAAAAAAATTGCAAGAAAAAATTCAAGATAAAAAAGATTTTTTTTTCAAAAGTTTTTTCTTGAAGAAATATCCAAAGATAAATATTCCTAATAAATTCTAATATGATTTCTAAGGAATCAAACATTACATCTACTTAATGCACTGAGCAAAATGATTAAGGTAAATCAACAATTACTTCACTTCTTAATGTTCAAACAAAAATACATGATCATCATCTAATTAAAAATAAGATGCAAGCTCCTAAAAATGATGAAAATATTCAAAAAGTAACTTCAATCTATAATTCAATGATTTTTTCATACACAAACAAAAGATAATCAAAATGGCATTTCATAATTTCAAGAACTATTTAGAAAGTTAGTTTTATCCTATGATAATGATTACATTTATGATTATGATCATAATAATACAAAATATTAGTATGATCTTGATGATACTGATTATGAAAAATATGAATATCATAATATAATTTGGAGTTACAATATATGGCTTGCACAAAGGCATCCCCTTGATGAGATCCTTGGCTTATAGTTGCACATTTTATTTGTACATAGCTTCTTTGATTTTATTCAATTACTAGTTCTATCCCTTCTCTAATAATTCCTTTGACCTCTTAATTTTATTTTTTTACTTTGTATAATTACCATATTAATTTGTAAACCTGATTCAAATAATAAAATAAGCATCACTATGGTACCCCACTTACTTATTATTGCATATCTTACACCCTATTGCACTTACATGATCTCATACGACTAATTTTTACATGATACATTTAGCCTCTTCTCCATTTTAAGAGCATGTAAATTAGGCCATATTTGACATATTTTCACTACATTGATATGATTCAAAGATACATATACATTGGGGGCACATTGATTACCTTCCCTCTTATCATACAATGTTTTTGTAACTTGTTGAGGATTATTCGAATACCTCCTACTTACTCTATTTTAATTTTTTTTCTTTAAAACTCTATTTAAAATATCTTTTATCATTAAATATTGTCAAAAATTCAAAAAAAATCATATATTACAAAAATTTAAAAATATATATATATATATATATATATTGTCAAAAAATTTGAAATCAGGACCTAAGGCATTTTCAAATGTTACTACCTTAATTTTGTCAAATACTATTCATTATATGTTGATAAAATAGCATATTCCCTATTTAAATATAGAATGCTTCTCATAAGGTACTTGATTATGATACATGGCATACTTCCACATGATTATTAGATGTTAGGCATACATTATTACCCAACAACCTTTCTAAGTTGGGGCCATCACTACATTTTGTACAAACATTTTAATAGGTTATATTTATCCACAACATATCCACCATTTTGATCTATATATAATAAAAAAATCTTTTTAAATCACTCATATTTTCCCAATGTATTAAATAAAATATGCTACTTAATAAAATTCACATTCATATGCATGGTGGAGCTATACTAGTATCATTTGCTACAAACATTTCTTTGTATTTTTATTTTATTACATGATAGGTTAGACTCACTTGATTATTGGGTGTGGACCTTGGAATTCTATGTTAAAATTATTTATTGTATATAACCCTTATGCCATTTTCATGTGGCCCTTGGCCTTGTGTGATATGCAACATTTTACTTGTCCCTTATATATTGCATCCTAGTCCTTATGCATGACATATTATACATATCACATGCCATTATTTTCCATTAATTCTACACTTATTGATTTTTAATATGGTTCCATGATTCATATCATGCATTATATTTAATTCACTATGGTGCCATGATTGATGTATTGCATCACTTATACACTATGACTTTACTCTAGTGCCATGATGTTTATCATGCTACATTGCTCCTATGCTTCAACGATATATCTTTCTGACACATTCTTCATATGTAAAATTCAATGTTATATTGTATATTATGAATACAATCAATTTAAAATATTCAAAAGTGATATATATTTAACATATTATTTGTTTTGAGATAAGTGACTCGATAGACTACATCTTTCATCTCAAAAGGGGGGCATTTCATTAGGCTTGGTTGAAATAGTCAAGCCTTATAATTAATTTTTCATATTTATAGAAATATTTAACTTTAAAGTGGTTAGTACAATTTAACATTTTCATATTATGGGGGCATGTGTCATGTATGTGCACTTATCATTATAGTTTTAAATTACAAGTTTCAAACAATTTAAAAAGGTACAAGTTACAAAGTCATAAAAGTTTTAAAAGGTTTCAAAAAGTGAAAAAATTCAAAAGCTTCAAAGTGTAACATTTAAATTATAGTTTAAAAATATAATCTCAATACATTACAAATACATGGGGCATGATATTCATTCATGTCCATGTTTCTATTATGACATTTTCAAAATTATCAAGTTACAAGTTTAAAATTTTCAAAGCTTCAAATAGAATCTAGATCTGTTTATTGTGGCAAGATTCATCTTAGTTGCAAGTTGGCCATGTTAGAGTATAGTGACTCCCAAGATATATGGTTACACATTTTAAATATGTAGCCAACCATGGTGCATGGTTCTACCCTTAAAATATTTTACAGATTAATCTATAGAGTTAAATGAGAGTTGGAACATAAAATCCTTCCAACGTAAGAGCATTCCATGGTTTTCAAATTGAAACTTGATCAATCTCAATTCACAACAATTCAAAACTTCTCTAAATATCCCAATGAGGGGGAATGCACTTCATCATATCTAAGTTAGAGGGAAAATTTATCTCCTTGCTCCCTTTTCAAATTACAAATAACAAATTTCAAAAAATTTCATTTTCAATGTAAATAAATATTACTTTTACTGGCATTGTTGTAGGTTTCTTGTATTAAGACATATTGTATATTCAAGCTTTGCATCCAAATATAAAGTGTGTATACACACTCAAGTTTTAATATAACTTGCTCTAGCAGTTTCACTTTTTATATTGCTAAAATAAAGTGGGGAAAAATATAGACACATAAAATTAATCATTAAGTGCTTGACAATGTTTATTCTTGACATATTTACCCTTACTTGGTCTATTTACCATTTCAATAATTATCAATATATAAGAGATCCTTCACTATCATGTAATAAATTTGAATATCATACATATAAACCTATTTCAATTTATTTCATCCCTATTCAACCCATAAACTCTTGTAAGACTTGTCCCAAATGTCTATGGTATTTTGGGATAATTTTGCACTAGCTGGATGTGGCCATAATATAACCTTGTCCCCTAATATGGCCTTGTCTCCCACACACCAATGAAAACTTTTTCAAATCATTACATTTCAAAATAACTCTCTTGTGCATTTGGTAAACTTGGTTAGAAAAAATTATTTTAAATATTCTCCTATAAAATTAGATCAAGGCCACTCACTGCAACCCCATAGTATTTCTCTAGAAATTAAACTACACATTAAGAAAAATGGCACTAATTATTCTTATTTAAAGTATAAAACATTCTAACATTCACAAGACAAGTATAAATATTCCTTATTGTAGGTTAAGGGCATCTATTATGAATAATTTCAATTAATATTCTAGCTATAGTCATCCTAGTTATATCATAATGGATCACAAAGTCACTCTAGGAGGGATAACTACATCGAATTAAGTCCCATTTTGGGATATTTAAAATACACTCACTTAAAATGGGTTTTTAAGACCAACTCAACCATCCTTATTGACCTATTTTATTCCCCTTTTTTTATATAATTGTTATCTAGTACATGTGAAGAATCTAGGGTTTTCTATTTTACAGGCCTTCTACACAAAAAACATAGAACACAAATTTCAATAGTCAACCCTTATAGGTGATCATAGAGACCCAAATATAAAAATTAGGAATAAAATAAACTAGGATGTGATCATAGTAACTAGACAAGGCTGTAATACACCCCTGTCTATATCTCATATACTTTTCCTAGCAAATTGAGGGTTACTATTTTCTAACATGACTATGATTTTAGGTCATCTCATGTAGTTTAAACTTATAGTAACTTCACATAGTCATAATTACATATATTTTAGGAAGGTTTTGAACATCCCAAGGATTTTTTACTAGTTTTAACAAGTCATGATTTTAATAAATTAAATAGCATACCATATATTAACTATATTTTAATATCATATCAGTTCATATTAACATTTCTATTTCAATAGTTCAATACCATTAACTTAAGTCTTCTTGAGTTAAAAGGGTTAAAAAATTGTGATGGTAGGCACTCATTGATTTACACTCTTCATTTTAAATTGATAAGCCATTTTAGACATGATGTTTATATCAACATACCTAATCTATTTATAAATTTATTGAAAAAAATGGTTTTAAAATTCTAAAAAGGAACAACAAAGATGTTAGATCATCATTATTTGATAAAATTAGTTATTTATAAAGTATTGTATGATAATAAACTTGGATTATCATGGGAAGAATTTATTTTTTCATCTTATGGTCCTTCATAGGTTGAACATGAATAACCTAGATAGATAAAATAGAAAAAGAAATAACCTCTACCCCATAAGTAGGCACCAAATAAGTTTTTATTCCAAAGGCAACCCCCAAGTCATTGGCTAGATAAATTATGATGATTTTAAAAATAAATGAAGGTGACTCATTTTAATTTATGGACAAGGAAGAACCACATATAATTTTAGACTTACATAATGAAAACTCACATGGATGAACCAACTATAGAGGATAGAGAGACAAGTTTGAAGAAGATTTTGGAAATATTTTAATCCAAGGTTCTTAGTATGGTTTCATGAGGACATGCAAAAGGTTAATTTATGGGAGTGTGCTGGAGTATTTTAAATGAAGTCACGGTGATATCATGTAGATGTTCTAATGAGTGGATGAAGTGCCTTAATAGTCTATGTGATAATGACAAAGTGTGCAATGTGTTTGTCCTGGTATGCTGGAAGTATAATTGGTTGATCTTCTATTTTGACATGGTTAGAGATGTTTAGGGATGAGTATGGAGTATTAAGGATGTTAAATAGGTCCCTAATATATTTTATATGTTTTTATTTCTTGTGTTTATAAGTGGAATTCATTTGGTTGTCCATAGTTTTCATCTAGACACTTTGGATCCAGTGGCAAAAAATCTGAGTAGGCAGTTTAATGATGTCACCACGACCACATGGTAATGAGTCAAGGTGAGTTGATCATATGGTTGTCATAATATTAGTCCATAGATTTTATATACCATATATAAAGTCATGTAATGAAACATAGTCAAAGATATGAGGATGCAAAGTTGGCTACTCAGACGAAATCCACTTGTTTTCCCATAGTCAAATTTATATATGGCTAGAAAGAGCCAAGTAAGCATGTTGATAAGGTAAAAATTCACATACATGGAGGTGTCAAGAAAAAATTATCATGTGGGTTTGTTCATTTTTGTGCCTAATTTATTAATTCTAAATTTTAGATCATGCAATGAATCACGTCAAAAGATATGCATATGCAAAGTTGGGATCCCAAGCAGTTTGACTATGTTTTTCCATACTTAGCCAAATTTTCATGTGACAAGAAAAATTGAGTAGGAATTTTGATGATGTTATATCTTGCACATGTGAAGATGGGTTGTTCAGTTTTGATCTTAGTTTATTTGTGCTAAAATTTAGAACATGTAATGAAGTGCGTCAAAAGATATGCTTGTTCAAAGTTGGCCTCTTGGGCAGGTTTTTGACATAGTTGGCTTTATGATAGAATTTTTTTGAGAAGGTATTTTAATGGAGATATATATCATACATGTGAGGGTTATAGGATTAGTTTTTGACATGGTTGTATTCCCTTATGAAAGGTGTTTATATGGTGCAAATGCGAGGTCATGAGATTGATTGAGGTAAAAGATATATTGGTCCAAAGTAGGCTTTATAGGCATATTAGAGTTGGTTTCCATACTTAGTCAATTTGCATGATGTTAAAGATATGGACCTAATGAATATACAAAAGTTCATGGGAGTTCAAAATTCTAGATCCAATAGTGCACATAGAATCAAATGGGTCATTTGAAAACTATTTAGTAAAGATAAAGATTGAGCATCTTATAGAAGATCAATAGAGCGTGTGTGTTCTAAGATGTCAGGAAGTAGTGAAATGAGGATACGTGCATGATGTTTAAAATTTATCAAAGGTAAATAATAAGGATCTAATTATTAGCATGTGTTTTTATATATTGATCAAATGGTGAGCATTGATAGTTAAAAACTTAGTTGAATCATAGAGATCAATGGAGTGTATCAAGTCAATACTATAAGGGTACATGAGATAAGGTCAACGTGACCAATGTTTAACATTTGAGAGTTAGAACATATTTATTAAAGTTAGAATAAGATAAATGGTGCAATATTGATCTAAATTTGAGAGAACATGAGATGCAAGCATTGTGTTTGAAGGTTAATTATGACTATTTGTATTTGAATATTTGAATTTGTAAAGGAAAAACCAATTTATGGTTTTTACACCATATCTTTTGATCCAAGACAAAAAATTTCATGCTGTAAAAAGACAAGATGAAGAGGACTCCATGGAACATATAATGAACCAAATTTAAAGATTTAGAAGTGTGTATAATTAAATATATTAATGTTCAAGGTTGATTATGTGTTTATGCTTATTTTACAAGTGACCCAAGAAGGATGTTTGAGCTTATTTAGATGCTGTTTTGATGTCTCATGATGAAGTGGATATTGGGGAGTGTTTTAGACTCCATAAGGATGATATATGTGGATTTTTAAGGTTTTATCAATCTATATTTAGTATGAACAATTCTTGATAGGTTAACTATGTGTTTGTTCATGATGTTCCTATACATTAGGTCAGTGTTTGAGTTGTTTGAGCATACATAGAAGTGAGAAAAGATGAATATGATGATTTGAAGATGTTAAATGGGATATAAGGAATGTAACCATGCTTTTATAAGTGGTACTATGTTCTTAGTTTGTGTATACTTTGAATTTGACTTAAGAGAGGATGATTAGTATCATGTTAGTTCTAAAATGAAAGAAACACACTAACTAACATAACATCTCTAGGCCTAGTTATGAGGGGAACTTAATGAGGAAAAATAATTTAAAACAAAAATAAAAAATGGAAATAAATGAGAGATATAAATCCAAAACAAAAATTTCTTACTAAATCCTTGATTGTTCCAAAAGGCTCCTTCTTTGGCTTACTCAGCTTATGCTTCAAGAGATCTTCTTCAATGGAGTGTGGCTACCTTCATCTCCTCTTAAAAAATTTGGATTTGGCTTGGTTTGGCTCAATAATTTTTAATTTTACCACTAAAATTACAAATTATTTTGGAGTTATTTAAGCATTATAACTTTTCACTATCCAAGCTTAAAAATGATGTTTATGGCTATTCTATTATAGATTTTCAAAATGGTTTAGGATCAACCATGATTGTCCATCTCAAGATTGAGATGTGTGACCATGAATTAATATAATTATGAAAATAAAATACATAAATACTCTCATCATTATCTTGGAAAAAGGGGAATTTATGAGGTATGAGAGGCATTGATGAGGCATGGGAGGGCTTAATCTTGATATTTTATGCATTTATGGCCATGGATGCCACCCTATAAAAATGATGTCATTTGATGATTCAATTATTCAATATCAATTTAAAAAAATAAACATTCAATAAGTTTCATGGAAAATTAACTTAAGCTCTTAATTCATATTTATTATCCTTAAAAATGATTTATCAAATTTGGTGCAAATCTTGGTAATTGGTGCACAAATTAATCAAATTGGTTAGAATGTCATATTATTGGCCTAAATTTTGAATGGATTAGAATTAGAAGAAAATGTTAGATGATTTGGATTTGATATAACATTTAGGATGTTTCCAAAACAAAATAATAAAGGTACATGTCTCGTGTAAGAAAATTAGTAGAAAAGATCAATCCAGAGCACCTAGGTGCAAAAAAATCATTTTGACTCAAAATGATCTGATCAAAGTTAGCCAATTCATAGATTTCATTACCTCATTTAATGTTAATCTGGCTAAAATTGGCACATGAATATTATAGGTTCACATAATTTAGCATGTTTTAGTGTTTTAGGCCAAACTGTGCATTTTTGATATAAATTGGTTAAAGCTTGGTTGGAGGTCATTGGTGGCCAATTTTAGATGTATATAGTTTGCCCCTATTTAGGAAGGCATTGCAAGCTATAAAAATAGTGACATTTTCTCAAATAATCAAAAGGTCTTATATGATTAAAACTTCAATGACAATTAATGAACTGTATGATGCCCCCTTGAGGGAATAGTTGGCATAAGTAGGTCAACAAATAGTCCCTCAAAATAAAGAAGTGAAAAGAGGGGACAAAATATATGAAAATGATGGGGTGAGAACACATTAATTTTGAAAAAGTAGTCAAAACCATTGAGAATGCAAGTGGGATGGTGTACAATGGTTTTCCCAGAGGAGGTTATAAGCATTGTAACTTGATAGTGGAAATATGGTATGATAACACAATGATTTTTCCTAAGGTAGTTATAATCATTGGGAAGATGGAGCTGCCCTAGTTAGGACATACAAAAAAGATAAAAATATGCCCCTATGTGGGCAAAAAGAAATTAAAGTTGGTGAGAACACAATGATTTTCCTAAAGGTGGTTAAAATCAATGAGAAATATAGGTGAGATGGTATAAAATGATTTTCCCATGGGTGGTTATAATCATTAGACCCTGATTATGGAAAACATGATTGATTAGCTAATGATGGAAAATATAATGTGGGTAACTTGATATAGAGGATAATGATGAATTAGGACAACCTACTAGAAGGGAGATGCTTGTCCTAACTAACAAAGAATGAAATTCTTTCATTGTTTAATTACTCCATTTGGGATATGATTGGGATTGGATTAGGATGTCAGTGTTGAGGAGATGTTGATGTTGCCATTGCTGAGTAGACATCCTAAATCTGATTTTTGTTGTATCATTTGATGGTGAACCTTATGATAGAACACTATGAGGACTAGGTTGAAAGATGTATAAGGACCGACACTTTAAATCTAACATTAAATGGAAAATAATTCACCAATAATAAAAACCATGATGATAATGTAAATATATGAATATGGATGGATTCAAGTATAAATGCACAATGAATCACCTAATGAATTCACATAGACTGAATCAAGGCAAAAATGTAAAGAAGTAAACAAATAGGCAAATAAAAAATAAACCAACAAAGAAATAAACAAAAAAATAAATAACAGTTAGTCCTAATGTTAGTACAAACAACATGAATTAAATGAGACAAATGTTGCCCCTAGAAAATAGGTAACAACCTAACAAACAAATATGATGGGGGAATAAAATAAAAAGAAAGGGGTGGATGAGCTATCTCCATATGTACTAGGCAAGTGGACACTACCTACATAGTTTCATGGATGTAATATCCAACAAAAACTTTAGGCCAAATGTAGTTCTCCCAAGAAATGGGAAGAAAATGATAACAAATGAAAACAAATATGAAAGATGTGATAGAAGAATAGGAATGGTCTTGAAAAATGGAAAGTGTGTGAGAAAAAGGGCCAAAGAAGATGAAGAAACTAAGTGACAAGTGATTTACTTATGACTTAGTAAGGGTTACCAAAATCCTTAAGGCAAAGAAGTGGTCAATGTTTTTGGTTTTTTCTAATGATTTTACAAATGTTTTTGAATTTTTTTAGGTATCTCAACTCGATCAAAGAATGATGAGATACTAAATGGTCCAATCTCATAAAATGATGAGAACATTACTTAGGCTTCTCATAAAATGGCAAGAGCATAGCTTAGAGTGACTGAGCTGACCTCAATAAGTATTGAGCACTACCTACAAAGTCCTAGGATGGGACCTCAAGTCACTTTAGTTATGCCTTACAATGTAGGAATCTAACTAGTGTATCAACCAATTTAAATAAAATAGGCACAATTGGTATGATGGCATAGGAAATGACTAGTTGGTATGTTAAGGCATGATAAATAAGTGTTTCCCCTAGTTTGTCCATAGGAGGTTATAACTAAGATACAATGATAGAAGTCAATGATATTAATTTTTCCATAGGTGGTTATAAGTAGGATCAAGATAATGGGAGAGAATGAAACAAGAATGAAGGATGCAACTACCAAACTACTATCTTACTACTTGAAAATACTACCTCTATCTAAAATGTGTGAAACAACTATTGAAACTGAAGCTAAATCCTTTTACTAAATGTGGTTCTGGAATGAATGGAATAAAACCAAGGTCATAGGGTGGGTTAGGGAGTGAGAAACAAACTTGACTAATGAGAAGGTATGGTAAAATGAACATGTGATAGGAAAAGTGATAGGTTGGTAGGATGATAAAATGGTATAGTACAAAGAATATTAATAAAATGATATAACTTGAAATGGTCCTTATAGACAATACACCAAGTCACTCAAGTGTAGTACTGCTTGAGGTGGATAATGTTCATCAGCTCATCAAGTTTGTGTCTGTCTGGTGTGACAAGCTTATATGCTACTATTCCAAAGTTTGCTATAATGATGAAAGGACCAACCTAGTTGGGTTTGAGCTTACCTTTATGCTTCTTTTTGGCCATGGTATTCTTTTGGTTTTCTTTAAGGACAAGATCACCAAGTTCAAATTCTATATGTTTCATGTGTTGATTGTAGCCTAGAAGTCAAATCTGATAGGCTTAGAGATTATTCACTGCGTCCATGCATTTTTCATCAAGTAACTCTATTTTCTTTAGGTGAGCTACACAATAGTCATTGTCATATAGGACATGCTTAAAAGAGATGCGTAGAGATGGTAAATCAACCTTAATGGGAAGGATGGATTTTATACCATAAATAAGTGAATATGGAGTGGTTCTTATGGGTGTACAATGATTGGTATAATATGCCTAAAGTGCATAGAATATTTGAAGGTGCCAATTATGACCAACATCATTGAAAATATTTTTGAGAATGTTGACAATGGTTTTATTTGATGCTTTAGCCTAGCCATTCTTTGAGGGTAATACGCTGTAAAAAATTGTTGTGTGATGTTGTATTCAACACATAGATTTTTTGCATCTTTGTTATATGAATGATCATCCGTTATCAGATATAATGATAGAAGGGATACCATAGTGGCAAATTAGATGGTTGAAAATGAACTTGGAAATTTTCTTTCCAGTCATGTAAGTGAGGGGTATAGCTTCAGCCCACTTAGTGAAATATTCAATGATAGTAAGGATATGTTTATGACCATCGAATGAGGTGGGATTGATTTTTACAATGAGGTCAAGGCCCCATGTAGCAAATGGCCATGGTGTCAACAATGGTTTTAGAGTCTTGGCTAGGGCATGAATCAAATTGGCATGTCATTGACACTTGTCACACTTCTTTATATATGTAGTTGCATTTGCATCTATTATTAGACAATAATAAATAGTATGTAAGAGATTTTTGGATAAGACTACCCTGTTGGTGTGGGATCCACATACTCCTTTGTGAACATCCTATAATGCTAGTGTAGATTATACCAAAGTTAAATCATGAAGTAGAGTTTCATAAAAAATATGGTGGTAAAGGGTTGATCTAAGTAAGGTATAATGAGTGGTTTGGTGGATGAAGGCTTTGGTTTGTTTTTGGGACATGTTAGGTGGCATAATTTGGTCATGGAGGTATTTATAAGGGTATAAGTACTAGATAGAGATAGGACCAATAATATCACAAATCATTATAATGGTTGAAGGTTCATGAATTGGTGTCAACAAGTTCTCGACAAGGAACTGATACTCTTTGTCTGTGTTAGTTTGTTAAATTAGAGATCTAATAGTGGCCATAACATCCATAGTTCTATTACTTTCCCTTGGTATATGCTTAAATTAAATGTTGGTAATATGTCATTTTAGAGTGTCAACCATGGCCTTATATGGAATCAACTTGTCATCTTTGGTCTAAAAATGGTTTGTAACCTGATTGATAATTAGATGAAAATCATCATAAACCTTGAGATGAGATATGTTCCATTATACCACTTGGTGAAGCCCTGTAACAAGTCCATATTTAGCCATGTTGTTGGTATAAGGAAAATTAATCCTAAATGATTTAGGGATTAGATCTCCCTCTGGTGTAATAAATAAAAGGCCTGCTCCCAATCCATATGCTATGAATGATCCATCAAAATATATTTTCTAGTGTTGCTCCTCAAGAAGTGTGTCAATGATGGTCATTATGGATTCATTAGGAAATTGGAATGTGAGTGGCTTTATATCAATAACGGGTGATTCAACAAGATAATCTAAAAAAACTTACCCCTTAATGGATTTTTGGTTAACGTACTTGATGTCAAACTCACTAAGAAGTATGATCCAATTCTCCATGTGGCCTTATTGCCTATTTTAGATAATGGAAACTTGAGTGAATATAATTTTGAAATAACCATGGTCTTATTATTTAACATGTAATGGCATAGATTTTGAGTTGTGAAGACCATGGATAAATAAATTTTTTCTATGGGTGTATAATTATGTTCATATGTGACCAGTGTACAAATTAAATAGTAAAAAACATGCTCTTTGCCATTATCATCATGCTGAGCCAAAAGTGCCCCTACAACATTATTAGTAGTAGATGGGTATAATAAGAATGGCTTTCCTGGCATAGGAGGCAACAAAATAGGTAGATTTGCTAGATAGTCCTTTAGTTGCTGAAAGGCTATTTGGTAGTGATCATCCTAGTGAAATGTGACTCCCTTCTTTAGAAGATGTGTAAATGGATGGCATTTGTCAGCTAATTATGATATGAAGCATCAAATAGATTGGATCTTGCCTTGAAAACTATGGAGATTCTTCAAATTAGTCGATGGGGGCATCTCTGTTATGGCTTGGACTTTAGTTGGATTGATTTTAATGCCTTGAAAAGATATAATAAAGCCAAATAATTTGCCTAATGTAAATCTAAAGACACACTTCTAGGATTAAGTCCAACTTTATACTCATGTAGTATTTCTAATATTCTACATAACACTACTAGATGTTCAGCTCTAGTCTTTGATTTACCAAGAATGTCATCGATATAGTCTTCAATAATGTCATGCATCATATTGTGAAATATGATGGTTATAGATCTTTGGTAGGTGGACCTTGCATTATTAAGACCAAAAAAAATAACCTAATAATATAATGTTCCCCATGAAGTGGTGAATGCTATCTTATGTTGGTCTTTTGGTGCTATCTTGATTTGGTTGTACCCTAAAAAGCTATCCATTAATGAAATAATTTCATAACCCATTGTGGAGTTGATGATCATGTCAATATTTGGCAATGGAAAGTCATCCTTAGGGCAAGATTTGTTTATATCATGAAAATTAGTATAAATTTTGATTCCTTATGGCTTTTTACTAATTGACATAATATTGGAGATCCAGTCTAAATAGACAATCAATCGAATACATCCCACTTCTAAGAGTTTTTCCAAATATTTATTCACTAATACAAAAATTCAAGGATGCTTTTTGCACATCTTTTATATTATTAGTTTGGCATCAGGATTGACCACAAGGTGGTGCAGAACCAAGGTAGGGTCCAAACCTAGCATGTTAGAATAGGCCCATGCAAATATGTCAAAAAATTATCTCAAAAGGGTCGTAAGGACTTCACGATCCTTCTCAATAAGGAAAGCACCTATCTTGATCCATTTTGGGTCATTTGGGGACCCTATGTTAACCTCTATTATATCTTCCACTAGAAGGGTTGAACCATCTTCAAGGATAGTGGACAAAGATTTGAACTAGTTGGAAATATTAGAGTCCTCTTTTAGGATTGGCTCTTTGAGTTCCCCTAGGCATGATGAATCAGAGTCCCCCAATGGAAGGTTTGGCCATGTAACAAAAACTATTGGAAACTCCTGGATGATTCGATCAAAAACTTGTTATTATTCAAAAATAAATTCAGACTCACAAATAAGTTTATATCATTAGTATCATACCATTATGTAAATATTAGAATTTGACTCAAGAGAGGATGGTTAGTATCCTTTTAGTTCCAAAATGAAAACAAAATGAAAGAAACACGCTAACTAGAACAACATCTCTAGGCCTAGTCACTAGGGGGAAATTAATGCAGAAAAACCATTTGAAAACACAACTAAAAAATGGAAATAAATGGGAGATATGAACACAAAACACAAATTTCTTACCAAATCCTTGATTTCTCTAAAAGGATCCTTCTTTGGCTTGCTCAGCTTGTGCTTCAAGAGATCTTCTTTAATAGAGTGTGGCTACCTTCATCTCCTCTTGGCACCTTTGGCTTTGGCTCAACAATTTGGCATTATAACACTAAAATGCAATGATTTTGGAATGATTTAAGTGTTATAACTTTGTAATATCCAAGATTAAAAATGATGTTCATGGCTCTTCTATTTATAGATTTTTAAAATGGTTCAAGATCAACCATGACCGTCCATCTAAAGATTAAGATGTGTGGCCATGAATTAATCTAATTATGTAAATAAAATCCATAAATACCATTATCATGAATTGGGAAGAAGGGGAATTTATGAGGCATGTGAGGAATTGATGAGATATGGGAGGGCTTAATCCTAATATTTTATGCATTTGACTTGTGGATGTCATCCCATAGAAATGATGTCATTTGATGATGTAGTTATTCAATTTCAATTTCCAAAAATAAATATTCAACAAGTTTCATTGAAAATTAACTTGAGCTCTTAATTCATATTGATTATCCTTTAACATGACTTATCAATTTTGGTGCAAATCTTGGAAATTAGTGCACAAAGTAATCAAATTGGTCATAATGTCATATTATTGGCTTGAAATTTGACTAGATTGGAATTGAAAGGTGATGTTAGATGTGTTGGATATGTTATCCCATTTAGGATGTTTCTAAAAAAAAATAACATAGGTACATGTCTTGTGTAAGAAAATAGGTAGAAAAGAGCAATCCAGATCATTAAGGTGAAAAAATGTCATTTTAACTCAAAATTATCTAATCAAAGTTAGTTACTTCATAATTTGCATTACCTCATTTAATGATACTCTAGCCAAAATTGACACTTGAATATGATAGGTTCACATCATTTAGCATGTTTTAGTGTTTTTAGAAAAAATTATGCATTTTGGTAGAAATTAGTTAAAAGTTTAGTTGGAGGTCATTGGTGGCTAGTTTTAGCTGTCTACAGTTTGTTTGATGATGTGCTAAATGGGTGAATAAGTCTCCATAAGACCTATAAGGACTACAAGGGCCTAATTGAAAGGTGTATTTCCTCAAGGGTGACCCATAAATGCTATGACCAAACTATGAATATTGTATTGAGCCATGTCTTCATGTGAGAGATGCCTTAAGGGTTAAGGCATGCCTAATGGTCAACCTAGGTAGTGATTATCATGATTGATTTATAAATAATGGAACCAAATGTGATGGTTTCTTGACTTGTGAGTGAGAGATAAATAAGAGATTTAATAAAGGATTATGTGTGTGATTTATGCTAAAAAGGAGGGGTAGAGTGCCCTATGATGAGTTGAAGAGTAGAATAGATTGAGGACTATTTGTATGACCTATTGGTCATGATTATGTTGGCAGAATAGTGATCTTGTTATTTGAGTATGAGTGAAGGTGAAGAGTGATAAATAGAGGTCTATAATCATGTGTTGAATACATCATTTTAAAAATGGATGTGTTCATAGGTGTTGTTATGGTAGCTCAACATCTAAGGTGTTTTAACTTCCTTGCAAGGTAAAACTTGCTAAAAGTTTAGTTGTTGTTCCAACTCAGTTAAATAGGTATTTTAGCACCTTATGGGATTGTAGTATCACTAAATATGGATTATAATTCCTTGATCATTTATATATAGTCTAAATTGGTTCTTTTTATTATAGTACAATAGTCCAATTGTAGGTTCCAATGGGTTTTATTCCCCAAGAGGGTTTCCCATGTATGCTATATGTTATGTGATTGATCTTGTATTGTCTCTCTGGCTCATTGTTATGATGATGTGTATGATTCATAAATGGTCATGGTAACTTATTAAGTGTTTTTAAAGATAAAAATTGAATTTGGATTATTTGGGCTCACTAACTCACCCCCCTCTCAGTGATTGTACCTCTAATAATTGGTATCATAGCAGGTCTTTTGGTAAAAGATTAATAACTTAGAGGTGATATAGGGTACAATATGGGTAGTCATCAAGGAGGTTTCTATAATAAGTAAGCATCGATTTTCAATGTATCCAATTATGCTTTTTAGAGTGCAAGGATGAGGACATACATTATGTCCCTAGGGTTTGATGTATGCCATTCTATTCTAGATGGTTATGTTACTCTTATTACTCCTCCATTTACTACTATAAACAAAAATTTATATGAGAACAATTCTAAGGTGATGAATGATATCACTTATGGTATTTTAGAGACTTAATACACCAAGGTAATCCATTTTACATATTTTAAAGAGACATGGAAAAAAATGTAGATCATTTTTGAAGGAGATTCAAAGGTCAAGATTTCTAAGTTGTAGAATCACAGAAGGGAATTTGAAAGTCTGAAGATGAAGGAAGAAGATTTTGTGGCATTTTATTTTTAGAGAGTTGATGAGACTATGAACATCATCATAGGTGTTAGAGGGAATATTGAAGAGGTAAATATAGTCAAAAAGGTATTAAGGTCTCTATCTCTCAAGTTTGATCCAAAAGTATCTGCTATAAAAGAGAGTCATGATCTTACTTAGTTGAAGATGGATCAATTGCATGGCACCCTTATTTCATATGAGATGAGAATAAATGATGATATATTACAAAAGAAGGAATCTAAATTCAAGAAAAAAATCAAGCCTAAGAAGAAGTTCCAAGGTAATAAATCCAAAGAGGATGATATATCTAACATTGATGAGGATGAACTAATTGCTTTGATTACTAGGAAATTAAACACAAGCTCATGAAAGTATAAGGGTAAACTACCCTTCAAATGTTTCAATTATGGAGAGAAAAGGCATTTTTCTCATAATTTCCCTCATAAGCATGAGAATAAATATGATGAAGAATGTGGTAAAGGCTAAGATGATGACAAGAATACACACATGAAGAAAGGATTCATAAAGTTTAACAAGAAGAATAAGTCCTTCAAAAACAAGAAGAGTCTATATACCAAAAAAGATTACATCTCATTAGATGAGAGTGAAGATAGTGACTCAAAATATGATCATGAAGATGATGGTCATGTTGAAGATAAATCTCTATTCATGGCTGAGGAAGGAAGTTGCTTACATCAGAAGATGTCTACTTGGAGTGATTTAGATAATGATGAAGATGAGGTGGATTATGAGATTGTATTGATGAATGCTCTTGAAAAACTAAATATTTAGAAGAATATTAATAAGAAGTTAAAATCTAAGCTTAAGGACTATGAGGAACAATTTAGTGTATTTGAGGCAAGATTGATTGAAGACTCTAGGGAGCATGAAGGTGTTATCATGTTTCTTAATTCTAAGTTGGAATTTATGTCTGAAATTATAAGAGCCAAAGAAAAATAATGTTCAAGGTATGTTTCTGAAAATGAGTCTTTGAAATATAAGTTAGAGAAGAGATTTAGTAAGGTGAAGTCATTTGTGATACTTGAAAAGAGCTCATGTGATATAAACAACATTCTAAGTGGTCTAAAGCATGATAGTGATAAAAATGGTCTTGGGTATGAAGAAGAATAAAATAATGTTACTCAAGACAAGATGAATACTTATGTGAACTAGGAGAATTTTTACTTTGAATAAAAATCATTAGATAAAGACTGAAGGTGATGGTAAAATGAAGACAAATCAGATCAGACAACCAAATGCCATGAGGTATGCAAGATTCAATGCTTACTATTACACATGTAATAAATTTAGTTATAGAGCTAGATAATGCAAGATACCTATTATAAATGAGTTTTCATGAGACTATGTTGGGGGTTATTAGTAAAAATGAGTGAGGAAAATTAAGTGCTTCAACTATCTTAATGTGGGACACTTTACAAACCATTATCCACATAATATTAGACAAGGTGAGTCCTCTTGAAAAAGGGAGAGTTGTTTTATTTTTCATAAAAAAAGACATATGATAAGTTTCTATCCAAACATGGTAATACAAACTATGTTTCCATCAAGGAGTATGATGTGATAGAATTATGAACATAGAGGTCACATTGCTAGATTCTATAAACAAAGGCCATCAAGTCAAAATGAGTTTAATCAGGCTCCTAAAGTGCAATAAAGAAGGCATGTTAACATATGGAAGCCAAAGGTGATAAGTGTGAGTCATGATAAGGCTTCAAGTCCAATTAATTTGTTTTCTATGGTGGAGAATGCTTCAAAAGCTAAAGAGTACCAAAATATTTCATTATCTATTCATGTTGAGAATGAAGATATCAATCTCAAGGAGAAGACTAAGATACTGGTTGAGGCTAGTCTTGAGGTATATATGGATCCAAGTGAACACCCTACTATTGCTAAGCATGTATCATACAAAGAATATCAATTGTTTATGCCTAATAATGAGGTTTGGAATTGCAAGGTGGATCCTTCAAAAGGTATTTCATGAATATATGTTGTCTCCATGTATTATCAATCCAATCATAGAAGAAAAGGAGATTGTTGTAGTGGATGAGGAAGTTTTTTCTCCTAAGACTAAGAAGAGTAAGAAGAAGTAATATAATTATTAGATGACCAAGGGGAAGAAGGAATATAAGGAGTTGTGGGCAACTCCTGGTTTCACACTATGGTAAAGCATTGTGGTGTAGAGGAGGTCTTTGTCTATGCTTCTTAAGATACTCCTTTCAGTGGAGAAGCAAGTTTGTGGGCTCAAGATCATAATGCTAATTTGCATAGAGACTTGTGTTGATCTTAGAAGGTCATTAGTTAAGGGGGAGTAATAAATTTATGAGTTTTCTCCATTATTTTATGAAGGAGCTGTAGTATAAAGTCAGAATGGGTAGTTCTAGGTGACTTAATGAGATTGATGAAAATGTCAATAAGAGTTTGATGCTTAGAAAGGTTTATACACTTCTTTGTGATGTGATTCAGGTACTTTTGTGGTCTGAAGGTATTTTTGTGACAAATTGAATATTTTTGAGTGCTCTCAATTTTCTCCATTTTTGGCTTAAGGGTAAGTAGGCCTAATATGGGTTATAGGAAGTCAAGGCTCCCAAAGGTGTGAAGGCCCAATTTTTGGTCCAAAAGTTTGTGATGGTTTTATTTAGGCATGTAAGAAGTTTAAAAGATGTGCATTAACCAAAAGAAGGTTTGTTGACCCTATTTGTTTTAAGATTCTAGGGTTTTGGGCTATGCTAGAAAAGTGGTTTATGAAGTTTCAGGTCCTGAAGATGTGTTTACTAAAAATTATGTGATCTATAAGTTCTTAGTAGGGCTACAAGGAGGCTAGACATGCCTATTTTGAAGAAGAGTGATTTTTGCTTAGTTTATCCAAAAAAGAAAGGTATGTGTGTTTCACGGTGAGTTCTCAAGTTGGTTTAGTGCATGTTTCTTGTTTGGTGAGTGGCATGAAGTTCTCTAGGTGATCCTTATTGTAGCTTGAGAGAGAAGGGTAATAAGCATGTGTGGTGGTTCTTCATGGTGTGTGGAGATATAAAGATGCTCAGAAGGTCTAATGGCTCAAATTTATTAGGGGGAGTCCCTCTCAAATTTTTATTGATGTGTTCCATCAAATTTATATGGTTTTGTGTGTTCTTTCTTCATTGGTTGTAGTGCTTAGTTGAAGAGAGTGTTGTCATAGAGCAAAAGGAAGTTGTCAAAGAAAGAAGAGGTAGGTCCAAGGTAAGGGGGAGTTTGTATCATCTTTCTAAGATGGTATTTTCCTATTTATGATCTTTTCAAGTCCTCATGATTAGTTGGTGCCCATTTTGTCATTGAGTGAAAGGGGGAGAAAGTTCTTGTTGTGGGAGGGCTTGAAGAGAGAGAAGATGAGCTATGTATTGATGAGTGTTGACATCAATAACAAAGGGGGAGATTGTTGGAGTACTATTAATGATGTCATGGAGATGTTATGATGAGTAGATGAAGTGTCTTGATAGTCTACGTGACAATGACAAAGTGTGCTGGTTGTCCTAGTATGCTTGAAGTATGATTGGTTGATCTTCTATTTTATCATGGTTACAGATGTTTAGGGATGAATATGGAGTATTAAGGATATGAAAGAGGTACATAATATGTTTTTATGATTTTATTACTTTTATAAATAAGTGGAATTCATCTAGTTTTCCATAGTTTTCATCTAGACACTTTGGGTCTAATGGTAGAAAATATGAGTAGACAGTTTGATGATGTCACCATTGCCACATGGGAATGAGTCAAGGGGAGTTGGTCATATGGTTGTGATCACATTATTCCTTAGTTGTTATGTTCTATATCTTAAGTAATGTGATGAAGCATGGTTTAATCTATGATGATTCAAAGTTGGCTACTCAGACATAATTCACTTGTTTTCACATACTTAGCCAAATTTGCATATGGCTAGAAGGAGCTAAGTAAGCATTTTGATAAGGTCATAATTCACATACATGGAGGTGTCAAGATAAAATTATCATATGGGTTTTATTAATTTTTGTGTTTAGTTTATTTTTCTAAATATTAGATCATATGATGAAACACATCAAAGGATATGCATATGAAAAGTTGGGCTCCCAAGTAGTTTGACCATGTTTTTTAATACTTATCCAAATTTGCATGTGATAAGAAAAGCTGAGTTAGAATTTTGATGATGCTATATCTTGCATGTGTGAAGGTGTCAATAGAAAATGATCATATGGGTTTGTTTAGTTTTGATCCTAGTTTATTTTCACTAAAATTTAGATCATGTAATGAAGCACATCAAAAGAAATACTTATTCAAAGTTGGCCTCCCAGGTAGGTTTTTGACATAGTTGGCTCTATGATAGAAGATTTTTGAGAAGGCATTTTAATGGTGATATATGTCACACATGTGAGGGTTATAGGATTATTTTGTGACATGGTTGGAATCCCCTATGAAAGGTGTTTGTCTGGTGAAAATGCAAGGTCATGAGATTGATTGAGGCAAAAGATATATTGATCCAAAGTAGGCTTTCTAAGCATATTATAATTGGTCCCCATATTTATTCAATTTGAATGATGTTAAAGATATAAATATAGTGAAGATATAATGGTTCATGGGAGTTCAGACTTCCAAATCCAATGGTGCATGTAGAGAAAATGGGTCATGTGACAACTGTTTAGCAAAGATAAAGATCAAGCATCTTATAGAAGATCAACAGAGAGTGTATGTTCTAAGATGTCAAGAAGTAGAAAAATGAGGATAGGTACATGATGTTTAACATTGAGAAAATTTAAAGGATAAGGATCTAATGGTGAGTAGGTATTCATAATAATTAATCAAATGGTGAGCATTGATAGTTAAAGACCTGGTTGATCTGCAAAGATCAACATAGCATGTTGAGTCAACATTGCAAGCGTATATGAGATGAGGTCAGAGAGACTAAGGTTTAAAATTTGAGCATTGGAACCTATACATTAAATTTATAAAAATATTGACAATGTGATATTGATCTAAAGCTAAGAGGACATGAGATGTGAGCATTGTGTTCAAAGGTTAACTATGATAGTTTGTAATTGATAATTTAAATTTGCAAAGGAAAAACTAGTTTGTGGTTTTTGGACCATATATTTTGATTCAAGATAAATTTGCTCATTATGTAAAAATAAAATATGAAGAAGACACCATTTTGAATCTAATTAACCTAATTTGAAGATTTAAAAGTGTGTATAGTCAAAGATATTAATGTTCAAATTTGACTATGTGTTCATGCTTATTCTACAAGTGACTCGAGAAGGATGTTTGAGCTTATGCAGATGCTATTTCAATGTCTCATGATGAATAGGATATTATGGAGTGTTTTAGACTCCATAAGGATCCTTTATGTAGATTTTTTAGGTGTGATTAATCTATATTAAGTATGAACAATGCTTAAGAAGTTAACTGTGTTCATTCATGATGTTCTTATACATTAGGTCAGTGTTTGAGTTGTTTGAGCATACACATAGGTGAGAAAATATTATTATTATTATTTTAAGATGTCAAAAGGAATATAAGGAGTGAACCCATGCTTTTGGAATTGGTGATATGTTCTTAATTTGTTTGATGATGTGCTAAATGGGTGAATTGGTCTCCATGAGACCTATAAGGACTACAAGGGCCTAATTGAAAGGTGTAGTTCCTTAAGGGTGACCCACAGATGCTATGGACAACCTATGAAGATTATATTGAGCCATGTATTCATTTGAGATATTCTTGAGGGTTAAGACATGCCTAATGGCCTACTGAGGTAGTGATTATCATGATTGTTATATAAATAGTGGAACCAAATGTGTTAGTTTCTTGATTTATGAGAGAGAGACAAATAAGAGATTTGAAAGAGGCTTGTGTGTGATTTATGGAGATAAGGAGGGATAGAGTTCCCTATGGATGAGTTAAAGAGTAGAATAAATTAAGGACTATTTATATGACCTATTGGTCATGTTTCTATTGGCAAAATTGTGCTCTTGCTGTTTGAGTATGAGTGAAGGTGAAGAGTGATATGTAGAGGCCCATCATAAGGTGTTGAATAAATTAGTTTAAATGTGGATGTGTTCATAGGTTTTTTTATGGTACCTCAACATAAAAGGTGGTTTCAACTTCCTTGCAAGGTAAAACTTGCTAAAAGTTTGGTTGTTATTGTAACTCAGCTTGATAGGTGTTGTAGTACCTTATGGGATTATAGTCTCACTAAATAGTGATTATAGTTACTTAATAATTTGTAGATGGTATAAATTGGTTGTTTTTATTATAAGATAATAGTCCAATTTTAGGTTATAGTGGGTTTTATTCCCCTATAGGGTTTCCCATGTATGTCATGTGTTATGTGATTGATCTTGCATTGTCTCTCTTGCTCATTGCTATGAATGATGTGTATGCTTCATGAATGTTCATGGTAATTGATTAAGTGTTTATAAAGATCAGAATTGAATTTGGATTATTTGGGCTCACTGATTCACCTCCCTCTTAGTGATTATACCTCTAATAGAGTGATGAGGCCAATAAATGATACCATTTCACATAGTATTATCCGAAAAATCATTTTAATTTGACATTGTTATGACCCTCACCTATGTATTTGTCTATAATATTATAAATTTTATCCATGTTGAAAATATTTATTGTTATGATTCAAATAATGTGATCTCTAGATAAAACAATATGGTTTAAATATCTTGTCCGTTAGTATTGCTAATGAAAAGTGATGAATTTAGAATATTGTTATTTTAAGGTGTTTTATAACCATAGTTATAAAGGAGAAAATATCAATTGAATTTATTGACAACCTATAGCCATTGTCTATCATCACTTACCACTATCTATAGGCACCCATAGCCTCTAATTTTAGATCACCTGCAATAAGTACTATATGTGAATTTTTATTATTTAAAATCATTTTACATCAACCAACCAATTCTAACTAACCAAAAAAATTGTTGAAAGTTATTTTTATAGGTTAAAAAGTAGTTTTGGATAAGTTGGAAGACATTAAAACTACTTGTAACTACATCCATTCTCATTGGAGAGTTGAATTTTATTTCTTCCACATGGTTGTAATGTCTTATTATCCTAAGATATATTCTTATTTATTTCTATTATCTTAGATTAATTTAGTTTTACAGTTGTAACTCAGATTCTAAATCCACCAATAATATCCTACCTCCTCTATATAAAGAGAAAATATTTTATTGTATTCATATTCCTTAGCATCACTTGGTTCATTGCATTAGATTCTTTATATATACTAGATTTATTATTTTTAATTTTTTTTGCATATATCATGGATAGTCAAATTCAATAAATTAATGGTGTACGTCCTCTCGATCTATCATTCTCTACTCATGTTATGTCTTGTGTTTATGATCATGAAAAGATAGTTTATACTAAAAAAATACTTAGGGAAGATGAGATTAGTAATGTTTATGATGATTAATCTAAAATTTTTGACCCTTGGACACAAGGTCCCATTAGATTGCATACACATATAGATTCTATTTTGGAATCTCCTATAGCTTCCTCTTTGGTTAGACCTCTATATTCCCTTTCAAAATTTATTATAGATTCCTCTTTGGTCACATATATAGATTCTATTTTAGAATTTCTTATAGATTTATCTTTGGTCACACTTCTATATTTTCTTTTAGAATCCCCTATAGATTCATCTTTGGTCACACCTGTAGATTTCATTTTAGAATATCCTATAGATTCCTATTTAGTCATGCCTCTAGATTCCCTTTTAGAATCTCATATTCCTCCTTGATCACACCTCTAAAGTCATTTTCATATGTCTCTTTACCTTTCATTTTGGAGTTACTTTTGGTCATATTCCCAAATTCCTCTTTTGTCTCTTCTATAATTCCTTCTTTGGATTTACCTTTTATCATACCTTTACATTACTATTTAGTCTCTCCTATATTCTCCCCTTTGGGTCATTCTACTTTGCATTTACTTATTGTCACACTCTTATATTCCTCAACGGATTCTTCTATAAATTAATTTTTGAAATATTCATTTGATCTTTCTTTAGTGTCAACTATTAGAGCACATAAAGCCTCATGATGCTAAATATCTAATATAGTTTAGATTAAAACCTAATATTCACATGTAGGAATCATATCCTTGAACATATAATTTTTATATTCATTTTGATACCAAATTATATTTTAATCACACTTATAAATTAAACTCACATAAAATATGCATAAATAAATATGTTGAGCCTAAATGTCATACCTATTCCCCCTTGTCAGCTAATGAGGATAATTTTTATTCCTCTTTCCTTAACACATCACAAGATACAATTGAAAACAATGATATTCCTTCTATCACATCTTGTGATGTTGCTCCTACTCCATCCTCATGCTCAGATTCATGTGATGCTACTTTGTACCACAATGTTATAATATTATCATAAAGTCACTACATGATGATAATGCATCCATTGATAGTTATAATTATTTTAATATTATTGATCAACCATAGACAACTCTCTCATTTATAATCTATGAATCTCAAAATCTAAAAAAATCCTATCTCTTACTCTCCCAAACCTCATCTTGATGGTGTTTCTATTCAATCAAATATACCTAGGGCTTATGCTTGTGAATCCCTTTATGATCAAATCATCACTATAAAAAAATTAATAGAAGAGTTACAAAAGGAAAATCAATATTTAAGCTCAAATATAATATCTCTTGAAAATAGTAATGAATTTAATAATAATCCATAACAGGCTAGTGTTAATCATGCATCTACATCTTCATCTATCTATCATGTGTCTCATAAATAACATACATCTAGACTTAATGTTTAAAAAATATATACAAAATGATAATAAAATCCAAATAATAATTTAAGAGAAATGATTCAAAACAAGTTGATTACATTAAATTATATACCACCTATAATAATATAAAAATACTATTGTTCATATCTTAAATTTCATGAGCATCATATAGATAATTGTTGTGATCTAAAGAATAACATACAAAGCCTTTTTAATAATGGTGATCCTATGAAACATAAACCTATTAATAAAACCCATTATATTACATCTCCTAAAAATCAAGTGAAAAAAATAACACAAAGAACGTATATGGATAAAAAAAGATAATTTAGAACAAAAAAAGATTAAAAAATCCAAATTAGAGAAAGCAAAACTATAAAAAGAACAAGATGAATAATAAATATGGAAAAAAAATTAAAAAGATAAAATTTTCAAGAAAAAATTCAAAATGAACAAGAATTTTATTTTTTTAAAAAGTTTTTTCATGAAGAAATCTCCAAACATTACATCTAATTCATGCATAGAGAAAAGTGATAAAGGTAAGCCACCAATTACTTAACTTATTAATGTTTAAACAAAAATACATGATTATCATCTACTTCAAAATAAGATGCAAGATCCTAACAATGATGAACATATTCAAAAATTAACTTGAATCTATAATGCAATGAAACTCTCATACACAAATAAAATATAATCAAAATGACATCTCACAATTTCAAGAATTACCTAATAAGTTAACATTATCCTATGATAATGATTACACTTATGATTATGATCATGCTAATATAGAATATTATTATGATCCTGATGATACTAATTGTGCAAAATATGAATATCATAATATAATTGAGAGTTACAATATAGGGCCTATACAAAGGGATCCCCTTGATGAGATCCTTGGCTTATAGTTTCACATTTTACTTGTACATAGATTATTTGATGTTATTTAATTTCTATTTATTTTATCCCTTATACAAGAATTACTCTAACCTCTTGGTTTTAATTTTTACTTTGGATACTTACCATCTTGATTTGTAAACTAATTTGAATAATGAAACACATATCACTATAGTACCCCACTTACTTATTATTGCATATATTACAACCTATCACACTTACATGATCTCATATTAATAATTTTACATGAGACATTTAGCCTCTTCTCCATTTGAAGAGCATGTAAATTCAGCCACATTTTTCACATTTTCACTACATTGGTATTAGTCAAAGACACATATACATTAGGGGCACATTGATTGCCTTCCCTCTTATTATATAATGTTTTTGAAACTTGTTGAGGATTGTTCAAATCCCTCCTACTTACTCTATGTTAATTTTTCTTCTTCTTATCACCTCTATTTAAATTATCTTTTATCATTAAATATTTTCAAAAATTCAAAAAAAATGCATATATTTCAAACACTATATATATATATATATGTATATATATATATATGTATATATATATATATATATGTATATATATATATATATATGTATATATATATATGTATATATATATATGTATATATATATGTATATATATATATATATATATATATATATACATATATATATACATATATATATACATATATATATATATACATATATATATATATATATATTGTCAAAAAATTTGAAATTAGGGCATAAGGCATTTTAAAATGTTACTACTTTAAATATTTTCATATATTATTCATTATATGTTGATTAAATATCATATTCCCTATTTAAATACAAAATACTTCTCTTGAGGTACTTGAGTGTGATATATGACATAATTACACATGATTCTTTGATGTCGGGCTTCCATTATTACTGAAAAACCTTTCAAAATTGGGGACATCACTACATTCTCTACAGACACTTTAACATGTTGTATTTATCCATATCCTATCTACCATGTTGATTTATATATCATAAAAAAGTCTTATTAAATTAATCATATTTTCCCAATGTAATAAATGAAACATATTACTTGATAAAATTCACATTCATACACATGATGGATATACACTATTCTCATTTTCTACAAGATTTTATTTTCTTTTTTATTTTACTACATGGTAGGTTAGAGTTGATTTCTTATTGTGTGCATGTCCCTTGGAATTGTTTGTTCAAATTATAAGTTGTATGGAATAATTAATCCACTTACTTGTGTCCCTTGGCCTTGTTTGTTATGCAACATTTTACATGTTCCTTATATGTGGCCTCTTAGGCCTTATGAGTGATATATTATACATATTACATGACATTGTGTGCCATTACTTCTATACTTGTTTATTTTTTCTATGGTTCCATGATTCATATCATGCATTATATCTATTTTACTATTATGCCATGATTCATGTCTTGTATCACTTATACACTATGAATTTACTCTAGTGCCATGATGTGTATAATGTTACATTGATCCTATGCTTCAACGACATATCTTTATAACAAATGCTTCATATACAAATTTAAATGATATATTGCATATTATAAATGCAATCAATTTAAAATATCCAAAAGTGATATATATTTCACGCATGTTTTCTTTTGAGATAAGTGAATTGGAAGGATATGTATCTCATCTCAAAAGTGGGGCATTTCAATGGGTTTGGTTGGAATAGTCAAGCCTTATAATCACATTTTCAGATTTATGGTAATATTATAGATTTCAAGTGGAAATATGTTTCAAATTTTTCATATTATGGGGGCATGTGACATGTATGTGCACTCATCACTAAAAATTTGAATTACAAGTTTAAAACAATTTAAAAAGTTACAAGTTGCAAAGTCACACAAGTTTCAAAAGGTTTCAAAAAGTGGAAACATTCAAAAGTTTCAAAGTGTAAAGTTTTAATTACAATTTCAATATAGTAAAAATACATGGGGTATGATATTCATTCATGTCCACATTTATACTATGAAATTTTCAAAATTTTCAAGTTTCAAGTTTAAGATTTTCAAAGTTTCAAATAGAATCTAGATCTATTTGTAGTGGTGAGATTTATCTTTGTTTCAAGTTGGCCATGTTAGAGTCTAGTGACACCCAACATCTATGGTTCATGGTTCCACCCTTTAAAATATTTTATAAAGTACTCTATATAGTCAAATAAGAGTTGGAACATAAAATCCTTCTAACTCAAGAGCATTCAATGGTTTAAAAATTAAAGCTTGATCACTCTCAATTCAACACACTTCAAAACTTCTCCAAATATCCCAACAAGGGGGAATGCAGTTCACCATATCCAAGTTAGAAGGAAAATATCTCTCCTTGCTCTCTTTTCAAATTACAAATAAAAAAATTCAGAATTTTCAATTTTTAATATGATCAAATATTACTTTCAATGGCATTTTTGTAGGTTTCTTACATTAATGCATCTTTTAAAATCAAGATTCACCTCCAAAAATAAAGTGTTTATATACACTCAAGTTTGAAATTAATTGGATCTAGTAATTTCATGATGTGCATCATTAAAATAAATTGGGGAAAAATGTAGACACATAATATAAATTAAATGATTGACAATGTTTATTCTTGACATCTTTTCCCTTGGTCTATTTACCATTTCATTAATTTTAAATATATAAGAGATCCTTTGTAAGGCCTCATTTTTCATAATGCTTATCTTTGATAAATATGACTATGAATCCATGTCTTATATGTTATAATTATTGAGTTATGTTGTTAAGTCATGTCCAGCTGAGATGTTTAAGAAATTATAAAGGCTTTTCATGTGTTGGGAACCATGAGAAAGACCTATTATCAATCATGTTTTGGATTTCTTACTTTTGAAAGTATGATTATTATATTTCAATTATGAATATTACTTTATAAAATTTATTTGTCTATGAGATATATTGACTTAAATCATATTTTAATTATTGCTTCTAAATATTATGAAATGGAAACTAATTATGTATTGAATCATATGAAATTATCTATGTATGTTGATATTAAATGAATAATTGACTATGATTAATTGATTGAAATCACCTTATTTGATTAAATTATGTAGCTTCATCTATTAGGTTAGAGGAATTTGATGTGTGCATTGAGTGTGCAAGAACAAGAAAATGGTCAATGAAGGAAAGTGACTACATAAACATGGTTATCTAACTAAAATATCCTTAACCCTTATTAAACTCATAATCAATTGCCTAATCTACCACCTAGTAGACATAACATTTGATTAGGTAACCAACCTTTAATCTTAGTTGGTGGAACTTGTTTTCCCTTGACCTAAAGATCTTAAAGCCAATGTCTAGAATGTCTAGTGGTTGATTAGAAGATATAACTTTGATTAACTTAGTACTATGATCAATTAGGAAAATAGGTAAGAGAATATTGGAAGCAACCACATGAGCATGTGAAGCCACCATGCACCTTACTAGAACTTGAGAAATAAAGTCCCTTAATGAGGCATGGGTTGGCAAGTGTCTGGTGGTTGGGTGATTCTAAGATGTCTATATGTAGAAGTTGAGATCCTTTAGTTGGGGATTTTTTTCAAAAAGAAAGCTAGACTAAACATAGGATAAGGAGAAACAATATTTATGATTGGTTTGGAGAGCTAAGTCTAGAGAATTGGAGGATAGTGTTTAGGTGGTCTGAAGCTTGATAGATGGGATTCCTAATAACTTATGTTTTATTATATTCATTTGAAATGAAAATTATATTCTTTGTTTGATATTATTGCTATTAAAGGAATAAGACCACTTGGTTTAATCTACCTATTTTATTGTTTAACCATGGTTGTGCATTGAACACCATGTAGTGCTTTCCCTTTTGAGGGCCTTGGAGAGTTTTTTTCCTCCTTCGTTTGAATTAAATGATTTTGGTTCTTTGTTTGATATCTTGATTAAGGAGAATAAGACCACTTGGTTTATTATACCTATATTATTATCTTGTCATGGTTGTGCATTAGATGCCATGCATTTCTTTGCTCAGTTGAGGGCCTAGGAGAGGTTTTGTTCCTCCTTGCTTGACTTGGATGTTTCATCTTTTTCTTGTAGTTTATTATATGATATTAAAACAATGGGTGATGGTGGTATATGAGAAACATATTCATGGTGGACGAATGTCAAGCCCTACTATGCTGGGAATGGTGGTAGAATGTTTGAACTTCCTGTGAATGTCAGGTTGGAAGTTGTTAAGCCCTATAATGATGACACATTATCATAGACTGCTTAACCTTCCCATGACTATTGGAAGGAAGAAATAGAGTGAGATATCCTCTTTCTAATCCAATATTTTAGTGAGCCTTGTTATGTTATAAGACCTTTCCTACTAATATTATATTCATGAATGTTTTTCTTCACTTGGATGATCATTTTAATGTTTTTTTATCTTTTATTTGAAACTGAGAGTCTCCATGGGTAAAACTAGGGATTAAGATTGTTGGGTGTACATAGTCTTCCTTTGTGTTAATATAACCTTGATTAGATATCCATAATTGCATTCACAAAGTGATATAAACATGTTCAAAGCTGGGAGTCTTGAGCTCAAGGGTGTCTAAAGTATTAGTTTCGTGATGATAAAAGGTTGGGTCGTGAGCCTTTCTTCTTATGGAAAACAAATGCTTAGGAGTGGATGAGGAACACTGTTAAAGACTAACTAGTCCTCCATCAATTAATCAAGCTTCAAGATGTGACTTTTTCTATGTAATTAAATGGATGAGTTTTGTGGTATCATTAATACTTTGATAACCAACCTGATTTTAATATTCTTACGAAAGAAAGAGTTTAGATAATAATCCAACTATGGATTAAAACATCTATTTTCTATTTAATGAAACTTTAGAGTTAAACTAAGTTGTATCTATTATGAATTCTTGAATTATAATATCTTAGGAAGATTCCTATATGTATCAAAACTATTTATCCCTTGAGGCACTTTAAAATAAATTATCATATTGATTTTTTTAATTATATCCTTATCACGAGCGACCAATTATTTAAAGCTTTGTGTATCTCTTTATATTTTGATGAGAAGAGTTAATGGAATTAAACTTATCATAAATAAGTGGAACTTAGACAAATAACTATGAGATTATTATTAGGAATAACAATTTTACTTGTTGAAATGAATTTAAAATTGATGTTTTCTAGTATTATTATGCCAATCATGAATAAAGACTTATGTTGTCCTTATGTTGAACCTTTTTGGTAAAATGAGTCATGTCTAGTTATGACTATTTGTATTCAGACCCTTGGGAAGGAGTCATTTTTTTAAGAAATCTTTTTGGCCTTATGGCTTGTTTTATTAAATATATAAGGTTATTTTATTAAAAACCTTGCTAAGAATAATTTATTATTTATGCGTATGACTCTCCTTTTAAATCAATTATGGGATATTATTTTGAATCTAACTTGTGTAAGGATGAGTTAAACACATCTGTTGAACTATGGATTGTTATTTGAGTAATAATATAAATAGTTCATTAAACTTTTGATGTTGTTATGGATCAGATGGATATCTTGTGAAAGAATCACTTAGGATTTTATAATTGAGTTGTTTCCTATTTTATGCCTTACCCAACAACTAGGTCATTTAAAAAAACTAATGAAGTTTTATTAAGATTAAATATTTGGTGTGGAATTTAGTGAGCCATTCCTTTAAAGATGATGGGTTGAGTAAACTCACCTTGCATTCATTTGATAAATAAACTAAACTAATGATTTTATTAGTTTAGAATTGTGTTATTTTCTTTGAGCAAGATTTTTTTTCTTTCTATACTTGATATCAAAAATGTAGGCATGTATATTTTACCTTACTATGTTTCTAGTTATAGAGCCATATCTATGTTTTACTTTGGATCATACCTTATCCAATTACCAAGATCTTGATGGATTTTTGCCTTAGTAATTTTCTTTGTCAACTAATTTTATGTCTTTCCTTAGATGATTTTACTTTGATTTTATTTTAGCTTTTGATTTAGCTAAATTTTAGGCTTTTTAAAAGTTGGCCAGATGATGCCATATCATATATGTTGACAAAATTTGACTCTAGGTCAAATTTGGAACCCTATAGGTAAAACATTTGGTTTTTTATATGTTTAGTGGTTTAAATATTTATCATAGGCTATATTATAGTTCATTTGATGTTATCTAATGCATTTTTAGCATTAATCATGGTCTAATAGGTTTATTTGTCATTTAGAGTCATTTAGTGGGCTTTTAAGGGTCATAAATGCAAGTGGCATGATTCCCAAGGTGCCTAGGTATTGTTTATTACCTTAAAATGTCAAATATGTCATATTACATGTTAGGGATGTTAGTTAAATTAGAATCTTGTAGGTTGCTTAATTGAAACTCAACAAACTAATTGAAAAAGGGAGCATTTGGCACTTGTACGACCCATGGAGGAAGGTGATATGTGGGAGAAGGTGATGGAACATATATTAATTTTATTAAAACCCATATAAACATTTTAAATTCTCTAGAAGTTCCATTTTTAAGCAAAAACCATTCTTCTTCTTTCCCTTTCTACACATATAGAAGTGACCAAAGGTTTGTGCTTAGTATGGACAACTTAGGAGGTTTTAGGGAAAATTATTTTGGGAGATGATATTAAAATTAGAGACCTTAATTTTAATAAAAAGAGTGTAAGTATTGATTAATTTTTCTTTATGAATCATAATATATAAACTATGTTTTTTTGCTTATTATTTCATGCACCCTATAGGTTTTGCTCCATTTTGGTCAAGTCCATATGAAAAGGTTGGTGATGTTGACTCCATAGGATGTTTTATACCTTATCATATGGTATAAATACTTATTTTCATGTTTTATGGTGTTTTTATTGGCAAGTTAGTCCCTATTAAAAGGAAGGTTCCACCATGTGCAATCTTAGTAAAAGTTCTTCTTGTTTGTAGAATCTTGGTTTCCTATAGAGGTATCATGTAGTTGAAATATGGTATCCAATAGGTCTTAAGGCCATATTATCACCTCTTACCATTTTTGGTTTCATCATACCATTCTTTGGGAAAATTTTAGTCTTGCCATCCATCTTAGTCAACTCCTTACTCAATTTCATGTTGAATCACACATGTATAAGTTTTTTATCTTATTCATGGAGTTGTAATTAGGGTGTGTTAGCTATCCAAGTCATAAATATATGAGGAGAGTTCAATTTTATTCTTTTTAAAAGTAAAAGTTTGGTTACAAGCTCATTCATCACACTAAATAGTCATAAGTTCAATTTGTGTGCTCTGTTCCATATGTATGCAAGTGGTTTTCACATTGAAAGAGATGTTTTGAAACTTTTTTCAAGATTTAATTTATGTAAATCATGTATTTTAATGATTTTAAATTATTTTGAGTTTTATATAAGGGTTTTCCTCCAAACTTTTTCTCTATTTCATGCTCACTATCCACATTCAACCTATACACACATACAATAGCCTATCCTAATGATGTCATATTAGGGTGAAGAGCTTAGTGATGATTTCAATCCTTTTGAATCATGAAGAATGAATTTGAGGTTTTTATATGGATATAAAACTAGTAATAGGTGTAAATCAATGCATATTACCCATGTTCTGACCACTACCTGTATACATTGAAAACCCACACCTATAGGTGGCTTAGTAGGGGGTTAAGGAGCCATTTTGAAATTCTAGACAAGTGGTGAAACTCATTATAACACCTAAAGTGTGATGAATCACAATACATACCTTATTTGAAACATCAAATGGATAAATGAAAGGGTAATCATGTTGGAATAACAAGAGATTAAATTTTGGGAAAGTTTCCCCAAAAAGTGAAAATAGAGGTCCAAGGGGTTTTTGGGGACCTCTTACAACATGTTTGAAAAGGGTTTAAAAAAATATAAAGAGGTTAATATTTTATCCTCTATTATGGAGAGTAATTGTGTCAAGAATGGGGGTTACAAATTCAGTGCAAGTTAGAATTTGAAAACCTCAAAGTGGCCTAAAAAACACTAAAATCCTACACTAATATCTACAAGTTTGGAGTTTGAATGACCTTTTGATATCCTAAAGTTGAAAAAAATGAATTAAATCATGGATATGATGGTTAAATTTGTTTAATGGTGGATAAAATGGCATGAAGACCATTATTATGAGGTTGATGCAAGGTTTTCAAGTTTCGTGAGTGCCTACAAGTGTCCCTTCTTAGGGAAAATATGCACCTATAGCAAGACATACAAAGAGTGAACTAAAATGGGTGTTTAAGTGTTGTTTTAGGACACTAAAACTAAATTTAGGTATAAGGGAATGTTATTTGAATTTAAGGACTTAAAATGAGGTCTTTAAACATCATAACAAAGTTTAAATGAGCTAATGCACACCTATAGGGGTCAAATAATTAGGGGTTCTCAGTCAAGGAAAAAAAACTCAGTTTATGAATCCAAAGGGAATATAAGGTGAATGAAATATATGAGAAGTAACCAAGTGTTTCTAATTCTTAATGGATATTCTCTCCATACCATGAACAATCTAAATTTCAGGCTCACACACACCTACAAGAATTAAAGGTAGAGTGCCTCAGTTAGAATAGGGAAGGACTCAGTTGAGGAGCTCAATGTGCATATGAAGGGTTAAATGGAGATTGTAATGATAATAAAATAATTATATCACCTCAATTAATATAATTGTGACTTAATAATCTACAAAAAATTTAAAACAAGCCTACTCAAACCTCATATAACACTGTATGCACCTAGAATAGTCATTATGCAATCTTGAACATGAGATGGAAGTAAGAGATGAACTTGATTATGAAGAGAGAGAGGGTTAAAAAAACTTATAATGGTTCATGATAGGTCAAAATATTTTTTCACAATCCCAAGACTCTTCCAAGTTGATCATCTACTCTCCTTACTTGGTCAAAGGTAGCAGTTTGTATTGGTGAGCTAGGAAACCCATGTTACTCAATAGGCAAATATGAGAAATCCAATGAAAAAAAGTATTTTTGAGTGAATTTTAAGATTAATTAGAATAAATTTAGGATGGAGTTAATTTTTAAGGATCATATGAGCATTTTTTTAGCCTAAAGAGGTCACTGTTAAGTGGATTTGAGAAAAATGCAAGAAACAATCCTTTTTGGAGGCCTTTTTTGGGCATCTTGAGCTGGTTAGGTAGATAATTGGATGAATATAGATAAAAATATAGTAAAAAGTATAATTATGAAATTAAAAAACTCCAAAAATCTTTAATTTTCCTTGGGTAAGAGGGATATACCTCACTATTTTGTCTCAAAGGTCAGTCAAGAAAAATCAAGGTTTGGCAAAACAAGCTAATGAGGTCAAAATGAGAAAAGGGTTTGATGAAAAGCTTGTGAAACATAAAGAAACATGTTTTGATGTGTATTAAAGTAAAATAGGTTATATTAAGAACTATGTTAGCTTAGACCTTTTAAAATTACCAAAATCCCCTTGCACATAGTCTAACTAGACAAGCTTCCTTTAGGCCTAGTTGGTGAATGAAAGGAAAAGATGAAAAAGAGTGATGGGGAGGTTATGTGATGAATTTATAAGCTTTAATTATGTGTGAAATTTCATAATATATTAGAGCAATCATGAAATATCAGTCAAAATAGCCCAAACTAATAAAGTTCATGCTAAGCTTGTTAGGCCTTAAAGGGACCTACAACCAATTGGGGGTCCATATTCATTTATAAACATGGGTGGGATATATATTTTATTTTAAAATGTATAAGATATTTATTTATACATGTTTTACTTTGTGATATGAAAATTAACCTATAGGAAAGCTATTTTTGGCCCAGAGACAGTCCAAACATGCAAGAAATATGAACACAAGATCGATAGGGTATTTTCAAATGCTCATATCTTATACAAGGATGTGAATGGATTAAAAAGGAGTTATGGGATGTTATGAGGTATCCTTGAAACCATTTTTGTGTAAATTTTTAAAAAATTACAATGTCAGGGTTTTATGAACATATCTTAAGGATAAAAACTACCTAAAACCCTACTAAACCCTCAATCAAGACTCGATGGAGAAAACAAGCTTGGATAGATGTCCTAATGACATAGTTTGAAAATTAAATTGATTGTAAATTTTAAATGACTCACTCAATATCCCTCCCATACGTTTGAGCTATACTCAATTATATGTACAAAGTGTAAAATAGAGTATTTTTGACCATTTTGTGTGTTTTTAGGTTCTAGAAAAGATTTGAAGATGAAATAAAGTTTGGGAGGAAGATATAGACTAAATATAACTATCTATTTTCATATAATTATTTGAAAAAAGTTATAAGTATTTAAAAAATAGCTCTCATCTTAGCTAGTCAAAACTGGCAAAATGAACATAATGGTGAGAAGGGTGAAAACTCTAAGTGCGACCTTTTTTAAGGTGTAATTGAGTAGTATAAGGACACATATAGTATTTAAATGTGTCATAAAATCCCTCCCATATATTTTCATGGAAAAATAAAGCCAATTTTGAGGCCAAATGTGAAGGATGACTAAAAAAGGAGTTTTTTAAGATTATAGGCAGTGATGGCTTACTTTTAGTAGATTCCAAATGAGTAAGACTAAAAAAAATGAATGGAGAGGCATGTATATAATAATTAAATCTCATTAAAATAATTATACCTATTCATAGTTAGTTTTGGGATGTTTAACTAGGTCCAAATCATAGAGACAATTTTTTGAGCCAAGACAAGGAGTTTTATGCCACTTTTCATAAGTTTCATGACTTGTATGGACACTTGTAATTATTTACATTGAATGGTTTGTTTAATATATTTATAATACAAATTTAACATATTTTCTCAACTTTCTATGTGTACAAGTGACCTTTGGACTTCCCTTGTCTTGCCCCTCTTCCAAATGTTTTAAATATTGACTTTTTGGCTCTTTTGAGTAGCCTCCATTAATTGATGGTGAAACCCTATCCAATTTTTTACTTTAATGTATTTTGAAGCAATAAAAAAAGTGAATTTTTATAATTACATGATGTACAATTGAGTTTTGTTGAAATTTTGTTGGTCTTGTCTAGTAAAAGATGATCTTTTCTAGCATGTTATCCTTGATTATTCATCAAGTGTGCAGAAGAGTAATTATTAAAGGTATTTTTTAGTGTTCTATTTTATGTGTATAAGTGTTTTAGAAGTGGTTCATGAATATATTCTCCCAAGGAATCATTCATTACCCTCCTAAGTATCAAAATACCTTTTTAATCTAGCATATGAAACATTGATGTAACAATTTGTGTTATGTTGTGAGTTTTGTGTGAAGAAAGTTTTGTTTTGCTATAAGTAGTATAAATTAAATAAATAAGAGGTAAATCACCTTTTATTTTCTTTTTTTTTTATCTTAACCATTTTCATGCAAAGTTGATAGAAAAGAAAACATTTCAAAGAGTGCATCAAGGGAGCTAGCCCTTCTAGAGATTCATCTTACAAAATTATTTACCCATAGAAAGTGAGATGTTTCCATTATTCCACTTAGATGAGGAGAGATATGAATCTCCTCAAGGGGTGAAAATCCAAGTGACAATAGTTTTTGGTATGCCTGATGGGACTCTAAGTCTTAGAAGATTGTCCAAGATTGGTGTTGGCCTTGGCATATTTATAGCTACAAAAACATCTACATTCAGTACCTGATAACTCCACTAAGTTTTAAAATCTTTGGTTGATGATAAATCCTTAATTTCCATTCTAAATGTGACCATCAGGTCTACTAATAAAGGTATACCCTTTGAGTTTGTGCAATTGCCTTTGTATTCTATAAAAAAATTCAGATTTGTAAACACTCATCCTTATTAAAGGGAGTTGGTGTTTAAGAAGTCCAAGTTATTACTGAGTTCAACCCTTAATACCCATAGTATACATTCCAATATGGCTAGGAGATAACCTTTTGTAGCCTTCACTAGATCATCTCCTTTGAATCTTGCCCAATATGATCAAATTCCTAGATCAGCTCTTAAGAGTGTTCCATATTTTAGTGGAGAGGGTCCTACTACTCCTATTGAGCACATTAGAAACATATAAAAATTATATAATATCCATAAAATCACACAAAATAATGTAGATATCAATATATTGGCATTGTCTTTCAAAGGGAAAGCTTTAGATTAGTATGGGAGTCTACCTAAAAATTCCATTACTTCATGGGATGAATTAGGAGATCTATACTTTAAGAGATTTGAAGAGAAGAGTGATTGTCTATCACTAGCTGAGTAATTGACCACTATCAAGAGGGCTCCTCAAGAGTTTATTTAAGATTTTAAATCTAGATTTCAAAAGACATGGGATAAGATCCTAGCCCTTATGAGACCTACTCTAAATTATGCCTTACTATATTACCTAAAAACATTGAATTGTGATATAACCATGATGATCTAATCCATGGGTGGGAATACACTACCTGCTACACATGAGATAGCCAATAATTCTAAGAATTGTCTTATTCAAGCAGGGAAGATTGTTCCTAGACCACCAATGCCATTGTTCCCTAATTTGTAGCCTCCTAGTCAAGTTGTTTTACCTATCTTGGCTCCTTTTCCTAATAGTAAAGAAAATTACACCCTTTCCCCTACCAATGAGATTCATGAAGTTAATATTTTGGTTCAAATTGTTACTAATGAATTGGTTTCTCTTAAAAGGTAACAAGCTCAAAGTTATAGTCCTTACCAATCTTATAATCAGTTTGGGAAAGCAAATAGGCCTCCTTTTCAAGGTAATGCTCAAGGACAAGGTCAAATCACTCAAGATACATCATACAAAAGTTAAAATCCTAATGCTTCATCATCTCATAAAGCTCTTTTTACCACTTAAAACAATTTTGTTCAAGAACAACCATGTTATCCTTCCTATGACCAAAATCAAGACCAAGTTGCATATGCCAATGAAATGCATAATCAATCCATGATAATATAAGGTAATGAAGCATCTCAAGTTTCCACTTTTGAGGTGCCAATTCAAAATGTAATGGAAAATGGACAAACACAATATAATTCTACTCTTATAAATCATTAAGAGGGAGAGTGTTGTGCCATTAATCATTTGGGAAATTCAAGTAATGTGAATACCAGTGTGTCCTCTAACACTATATCTAAAAAAAGGGTTATTAAAGAGACACAAGTGTTAGCTCAAGGACATTTTTTAACTCCTAAAGCAGCTCCAATTGTGGGTGGGTATAACTCAGCCCCTAAGGTGTAGGAAAATTAGAAATTTCAAAGTTCAAAACTAGATCCTACACATCCATCTCCATAAGTTACACCATAAGGTACTGGTACTTCCAAGTAGCCTTTTAAGGTGACCAATCATTATATCAATGTGGTAGATAAAATTAAGAAGTTACACATGAAAATTTCATTGTGGGATTCATTGAAAATACCAAGACAAAAAGATATCCTATAAAAAGAATTACTTAGATTAGGTAAGCAAGTTGGATCAACAAGGAATGAAATTGTTGTCTTGGTGAATGGAACTTAGCCCATTGATGGAAAAGTGAATAAAAATGATAATAATACTCATTTTTATATATATTTTATCATTGGTGATTTCTTAGTTCATAATTGTATCATAGATAGTGGGGCTAGTACTTCAGTTATGCCCAAGTTAATAGTGGATAAACTAGGCCTCAAGTATGAACCAATGGCTAAAGGAGTTATACAATTGGAAGGATCACCAATAAAGAACTTGTGAGTAGTCAAGGATTTTATTTTGATTTTACATGCTTATCCTAATTTTTCCATCCCTCATGATGTCATTGTGGTAGATTTACCCCCATACTTTACTCTTTGTTTGTCAAAAGAGTTTATAGCCAAGATAGGTGGATACTTGGCAACCAATCGATCTTATATAGTTTTTAGGACAGATTATGGTACCAAGTTAAATATTGAATCAAATATTATTCATCATAATCATTTAAATCCATACATGCCTAAGGTTTTAAAAGTCAATTATGATATTATTGATGAGGAAGAGCTTCACATGGACTAATCTCCAACTTCTTCTCTTGAAGGAGTTTCTAATTTGTATCTAGATGAATGGGGAGATGAGCATTATGAACATGATCCTTACAAATTAATAGAGGAATCTAATCTTGGAGTGTATTGCATTCATGAGGAGGAATCTTTCATGCCAAAATTTATGAAGCCACATGAAAACATATATAGTTTATGGTAGTTTATTCTTTGACGGATCTAGAATCAAGGTTGGAGCAGGTGGTGGAACAATGTTAGTTTCTCCATTCAAGGAAAGATACTACTCTAATTTTATATTTCACTTCACTTGTACTTGTAATGTGGTAGAATATGAGGCCCTCATTCATGGCCTTGAGTGGGCTAGGGAAAGAGGTGTGAAATAGTTCCAAGTGTATGGTGATAGTGAGTTAGTTGTGAACCAAGTAAGAGGCCAAAATATGGAGAAGAACTCTTTGATTAAGTCCTATAAGCATAGAGTGTAGGATATTGTGGAATATTTACAAGAATTCAACATCCAATCTATCCCAAGAGAAGACAACAAACATGTTGTTAGGTTGGTAATAATTGGAGCTCAGTTTGATGTTCTAAAGGGGATAATAGAAGATAAGAACTAACCACATCTCAAGGTGATTGTAAGGCCCTCTATACCTGATAATTTCACTTATTGGAAAGTTCTTTATAGTGACCAAAAAATATCTCTTTTCCTACAAGAGGAGGCTAAGTTTTCCTCAAGGAATCAATCCAAACTATGACAACAATATGGAGGGAAAATTATACAATTGAAGATAAATAAGATTCCTAAAGGCTTAGTCACACTTGAAATTATATTCAATGATGATGATCGATTGAAGAAGGAAAAATTAATCATGTCTACTAAGCAAGAAAATTATGAGAGAGTATAAATCTTCAAGGATAAGTTGCTTGGTCTTGGAAAGGTATGTACTAGAGAAGAAAGACATGCATTTATTGAATTATGCAAGGAATTTTTTGATGTATTTACATAGGAATATAATGATTTAAATGGATTTAACCTAAAATTATCTCAAAACACCATAGAGATAGATGATAATTCTAAGAATATCAAGTAAAGACAAAGTCCAATCAATCCTAAGATTGAGACTCTCATGAGAAATGAGATTACAAAGTTGATTGAGTCTATGATCATTTTTCCTATTAAGCATTCATCTTGGTTAGAAAACTTAGTCCTAGTAAAGAAGAAGAATTGGGATATTAGTTTATGTGTTGACTTTTAGAGACTTTGATAGAGTTTATTTGAAGGACCATTATCCTCTTCCTTCAATGGATCATATTTTGCAAGTTATGGCAGGTAGTGAAAGGTTCTCACTTCTTGATGGATACTCAGGGTATAATCAAATTTTGGTAAAGGAATGTGACTAATATAAGACAACCTTTACTACTAAATGAGGTACATATGATTATAGTAAAATTACTTTTAGTTTGTATAATTCTAGTGCAACATTTCAATGTGTAATGGATATATATTTTTAAGGTCTAATAAATGATATAGTATTGGTGTATCTTGATGATATGATGGTCTTCTCCAAAGATGCAAAAGATCACTTGAATCACCCTAGGTAGATTTCAGAGAGATGTAGAGAGTTTGGAATATCTCTCAACCCAAATAATTGTTTGTTTGTTTTCCATGAAGGCAATCTTTTAGGACACATTATCTCATAGAAATACCTATCCATAGATCTTGAAAGGGTGAGTGCAATCTTGGCATTAACTTTACCTAAACACAAGAAAGGTTTGAAAAGTTTCTTTGGAAAAATCAAATTCATAAGGAGGTTTATTCCTGATTTTGATAATTTAGTCAAGCCTCTAACCTCTATTCTAAGGAAAGATGAAGTGTTTACTTAGACAAGAAGAGGGAAGGAGAATTTTAAAGAGATTAAAGAAGCTATTGCTCAAGCTCCAACTCTTGCAAGTCATAATTTATCAAAGGAAATAAAATTTTATACATTTGGAAATGATGAGGTAATTTTTTACATGCTCACTCAATCAAATGAAGAAAACTCAGAGAAATCTAATTCCTTTTTTAGTCAAGGATTGGAGGGCTAGGAGGTAAGGTACACTTATGTAGAGAAACAAGTACTTTCAATTGTTATAAGTATAAATAAGTTTAGTCACATGTTATATAACAATAATATTTACATATTGGTACCTCATCCTAATGTCAAAGACTTCCTTTTGACTAGAGATTTGAATGAAAAAAGGGCTGGTTAGATCACAAAAGTGATGGAGTATGATGTAGAAATCAAGACAACCAAGCTAGTGAAAAGGAAGGGATTATGTGAGCACCTTGCTTAAAATTTGAAGGATAAAAAAGAGGTTGTATTAGCACTTCATGATGACCCTATGATAACTACATCTTCATCAATGAGGAGTTAAATATAAGAAATGATCTATTTTCTTTAAATTGGTGAGTGTCCATAAGGCCTAAATAGGGATAAAAGAAGGTATTATAGATTATAATCTATTCCTTATGTACTTGTTGATGGAGTGTTTTTTATCAAGGAATTTTTAGGTGTGATATTGAGATGTGTTGAATCAGATCAGGTTGAGAAAATATTTCTTGAGTTTCATGATGGACCAGCTGGTGGTCACTTTGCTCCAAGAACCACAGCTGCTAAGATTATGAGAGCTAGATGTTTTTGGCCTAGTTTGTTCAAAGAAACCCATGCTTGGGTAAATAAATGTAAAAAATATGATCTCTTTGATGGTAAAAAAAATATTGTAGCCTTGCCTCTTCATACAATATAAGTAGACCAACCTTTTATACAATGGAGTCTAGATTTCATAGGCTTAATTAACTCACCTTCTAGTGATGGCCACAAGTGGGTGCTGATTGCTAAAAATTGCCTTAAAATATGGGTAGAGGATGTGGCTCTCAAGGAAGTAAATGAAACTTCATTTCTAGACTTATATGAAGGCATGCTGACAAGGTTTGGGGCTCCTTCAACAATAATTTTAGATAATGCATTGGATTTCCTTAGAATGAAGACACGTGAGTGGATTTGAAACATGGAATTTATCTTAATACTTCCTCCAACTATTATCCACAAGGGAATAGACTAGCTGAGTCCACCAATAAGAATATAATTAGGATTATCAAAAGGATAATGGAGGGGAATCAAAGAACTTGGCATTCCAAGTTGAAGATAACTCTTTGGGTTAATAGAATTACCCCCACGAGAGAAATTAGAAACTCACCATATACACTTTTTTATGGGAGAGAGGCTAGAATACCTATTTCACTTGAGCTACTAGCCTTAGATCTCACTTATTAGCTAGAATTAATGGAAAATAAAATCTTAGAAGTTAGGTTGTGTGAGTTGATAGAACTTTAAGTGACAAGAGATCAAGTTATGCATACTATGAGAGCTCATGAAGACCAAACAAAGAGATACTTTGATAAGAAATCCATTCCAAAATCATTTAAGAGAGGGACATTGTTCTAAAGTGGGATTAAGATAGGGCTAAGATTGGAAAACACACAAAGTTTGATGCTTTGTGGAGTGGCCCTTATGTCATCACTCAATGCAAGCAATACAATGCTTTATAACTTTTAAAGTTGGATGGAGAGAAGATTAATATCCTGTTCAATGGGATATATCTCAAATATTTCTACTAAGGTTCTCCTCTCTCCTTGTACATAGTTGTTATTTTCTTTGTTTTCACTAAGTGCTTATGCACATGTGTGAGTCTTGTTGGTTTCTTGCTTTGTTTTGAGTTTGCTTGGTGTGTTGTGGTTGTTTAGTGTGTGTTTTATGCAATTCCTCTCTAGTTGTCCTAAATATTTCATTTAATCCCTTATCTGATGATAGGATAAGGTTACTAGTCTTTAGTATATCAGGCATACTATCCCTATGAGTCACCATTTAATTGACCAAATTTGACTTTAGGTCAAATTTGGACCCCTATAGGTAAGAAACATGGTTTTTTATATGTTTAGGGGTCTAAATATTTTTCATAGGCTATTTTATAGTTCATTTGATGTTATATAATGCATTTTTAGTCTTAGTCATGGTCCAATAGGTTTATTTGTCATTTTGAGTCAATTAGTGGGAATTTAAGGGTCATAAATGTAATTGGAAAAATTAAAAAGATGAAAAAGTGTAATTTTTTCTCTTAAAACATCAAATAGGTCATATTATCTATCAAGGATGTTAGCTACATCAGAATATTTCAAGTTGTTTAACTAAAACTCAAGAAACTAACTAAAAAAGGATCATTTGGCACTTATACGACCCATGGAGGAAGGTGAAATGTGGGATAAGGTGATGGAACATATATTCATATCAATAATACTCATATAAGTGCTTGATGTTATCTATAAGTTCCATTTTAAAGCCAAAATAGTTCTTCTTCTTCTTTGCCTTTTTAGACATATAAAAATGACCAGTAGGTTTGTGCTTAGTACGAACAACTCAAGAGGTTTCAAGGAAAATGATTTTGGGAGTTGATATTACACTAATATACATTCATTTAAATATAACTGGTATAAGGATTGATCAACTATTCTTTATGAATCATCCTTTACAAGATGACTGTGTTTTTTGCTTGCTATTTCAAGCTCCCTATAAGTTTTGCTCCATTTTAGTCAAGTTCATACGAACCAGTTGGTGAATCTAACTCTAGAGGATTTTTTATACCTTATTATATGTTATCCATACTTATTTTCATATTTCATGGTGTTTTGATGGGCAAGTTAGTCCATGTTGAAAGGAAGGTGCCACTATGTGCAATCTCAATCAAAGTTCTTCTTGTTTGCAAAATGTTGTTTCTTGTAGTGGTCTCATGTAGTTATAATATGGTGTCTTATAGGTGTCAAGGACATATGATCACCTATTCCCATATTTGGTTTCATCATACCATGCTTTGGTCAACTTTTAGTCTTGGCATCCATCTTAGTCAACTCCTTGCTCAATTTCATGTTGAATCACACATGTATAAGCTTGTTTACCTTGTTCATGGAGTTGTAATCAAGGTGTGTTAGTTATCCAAGTAATAATTAGATTATAATATTTCACTTGGATGCTTGGGAAAAGTAAAATTTTGGTTATAATCTCATTCATCACACCAAATAGTCATAAGCTCAATCCACTTGCTCTATTTCATATGTATGCAAGTGGTTTTCACATTGATAGAAGTGTTTTGGAACTTATTTAAAGATTTCCTTGGTGAAAATCATGTATTTGAAGGATTATAATTGATTTTGAGTTGTACATAAGGATTTTCCTCCATAATTTTGCTCCATTTCATGCTCACTATCCACATTCAACCTATACACATACATCAACCTATCCTAATGATGTCATACTAGGGTGAAGAGATTAGTGATGGTTTCAAGAATTTTGAAGCATGAATAATTAATTTAAGGTTTTAATATGTATATAAAACTTAGAGGAGGTTTAAATCAATTCATATTGCCCATGTTCTATGCACTTCCTGTATACACTAAAAACCCACACCTATAGGTGGCTTAACAGGGGGTTAAGGAGACATTTTGAAATTCTAGACAAGTGGTGAAACTCATTCTAACACTTAGCATGTGAGGAATCCCAAAGAAGACCTTATTTGAAACATCAAATGGACAAATGAAAGGGTAATCATGTTGGAAGGACAAGAGATTGAATTATGGGAAAGTTTCCCCAAAAAGTGAAAAAAAGGTCCAAGGGGTTTTTAAAAACCTCTTAAAAAATGTTTGCAAAGGGTTTCAAAACATATAAAGAGGTGAATCTTGTAGACTTTCTTATGGAGAGGACTTGTGTCAAGAATGGGGGTTAGAAAGTTAGCATTATTAGAAGTTGAAAACCTCAAAGTAGCCTAAAAAACACTAAATTCTTGCACTGACATCTACAAGTTTGGGGTTTGAATGACTTTTGATATCTTAAAGTTGAAAAAAATGCATTCCTTCATGGATAGGATGGTTCAATCGGTTTAATGGTGGATAAAAAGTCATGAATACCATTATTATGAGGTTGATGCATGGTTTTCAAGTTTCATGAGTGCCTACAGGTGTCCCTTAGGGAAAATATGCACCTATAGTAGGGTACATAGATAATGAGCTAGTATGGGTGTTTAGGTGTTGTTTTAGGACACTAAAATAGAATTAAGGTATATGGGAATGTTATGTGACCTCAATGAATTCAAAGGAGGTCTTTAAACATCATAACCAAGTTCAAATAAGCTAATACACACCTATAGGGGTTCTTAGTTAGGCAAGAGAAAACTTAGTTTATGAATCCAAAGGGCATATAAGGTGAATCCAATTTATGAGAATCTACTACGTAGTTATCATGCTTCATGGAGAGTCTCTCCATACCATGAAAAAGCTAAATTTCAAGCTCACACATGCCTATATGAATCAAAGGCAGAGTGTTAGTCAAAATAGGGAAGGACTCAGTTGAGGAGCTCAAAGTGACTATGAAGGATTAAAGGGAGATTGGAATGATAATCCAATAATGTGATCACATACATGAATATCATGGTGACTTTATAAGCTACAAACAATTTAAAACAAGCTTATTTAGACCTCTTACAGCCCTGTATGCACCTACAATAGTCATTATACATTCTTGAGCATGAGATGGAAATAAGAAATGATCTTGATTATCAAGAGAGAGAGGGTTAAAAAAATTATAATGGTTCATGATAGGTAAAAATATGTTTTCAAAAGCCAAATAATCTTCCAATTTGATCATCTACTCTCCCTACTTGGCCAAAGGTAAGAGTCTATACTGTGAGCTAGGAAACCCATATTACTCAATAGGCAAATATGAGGAATCCAATAAAGAAAAGTATTTTTGGGTGAATGTTAAGATTAATTTTCATAAATTGAGTATGGAGAGAATGTTGAAGGAGATTAGGAGTATTGGTTTATCCTGAAGAGGTCACTCTTAGGTGGACTTGAAAAAATGCAGGAAACAGTCATTTTTGGAGGCCTTTTTTGGGCATTTTGAGCTAGTTAGGTACCTAGTTGGATGAATATAGATTAAAAAATTTGGTAAAAAGTATAATTATTACCTTAAAAAACTAAAAAAATATTCACTTTTATTGGGAAAGAGGGATATACCTCACTATTTTATCTCAGAGGTTAGCTAGTCAAGAAAAATCAAGGTTTGACAAAACAAGCTAATGAGGTCAAAATGGGTAAAGAAATTTATGGAAATATTGGGAAACCTAAAGAAACATGTTTTGAGGTGTATTAAAGGAAAATAGGTGTTAAGAAGAACTATATCATGCTTAGACCTTTCAAAATGACCAAAATACCCTTGCACACAGTCTAACTAGAGAAGCTTCCTTTAGGCCTAGTTCTTGAATGAAAGGAAAAGATGAAAAAGAGTACTTAAGAGGCTATGTGATGACTTTATAAGATTGAATGAGGTATGAAAATTCATAATACATCAGACCAATAATGAAATATCAGTCAAAATAGCCTAAACTAGCAAGGTGCATGTTAAGCCCATTAGGCCTTGAAGGGACCTAGAGCAAATTGGGGGTCCATCCTCATTTCTAACTCTTAGTAGGATATATAGTTGATTGTAAGATGTCTAGGAGATGTATTTAAACATGTATGAGCTTTTGATATGTAGAGGAACCTAGAGGAAAGATATTTTTATCCTAGAGATAATCCAAACATGCAAAAATTATGAAAACAAACTCGATAGGGTGTTTTTAAATGCTCATATGTTCTCTGAGGATGTGCATGGATGCCAAAGGAATTTGGGGATGTTAGAATGGGTCCTTAAAACCATTTTTTTGAAATTTCAACATTAGGGTTTTATGAAAAAAGCTTAAGGATTAAAACTACTTAAAACCCTACTAAACCCTTAGTCAAGAATTGATGGAGAAAATAAGATTGGAAAGTTTCCCTAATGACATAGTTTGGAAATGAAATTTATTAGAACTTGTAAATTAATCACTCAGGATCCCTCCCATACTTTTGAGCTATACTAAATTGTATGAATAGGGTTCAAAATAGGGTATTTTGACCATTTTTATACTTTATAGGTCTAAAGATGAAATAAATTTTAGGGGGAAGCTATGGAATTCATACAACTCCATATGTTAATATGATGCTTTTAAAAAACTTATAAGTGTTCAAACAATAGCTCTCATCTCAGCTAGTCAAAACTAGCATAATGAACACAATGGTGAGAAGGTTGAAAATAAAAGTGTGAGCCTTTTTAAGGTGTACCTAAGTAGTCTAAGTCCATGGAGAGTATTTACAAGTGTCATCCACTCACTCCCATTTATTTTCATGGAAAAATGAAGCCAAGTTTGAGGACAAGTGTGAGGGATAACTAAAAAAGGAGTTTTTTTGGACTACAGGCAGTGATGGATTAATTATAAGAGATTATAGATGAGTAAAACTAAAACCAATGCATGGATAGGAATGTATGGAATCCTTTCCTCTCATTCCAATCATCATACCTATCCCTAGTTAGTTTTGAGATGTTCAAATAGGTCCAAATCATGAAGATAGTTTTTTGAGCCAAGACAAGGAGTTTCATACCACTTTTCATAAGTTTCATGACTTGTATGGACACTTGTACTTACTAACATTGAATGGTTCATTTTAAATATATTTATAATAAAAATTTAACCTCTTTTCTAAGCTTTATAGGTGTCTAAGTAACCTTTGGGCTTCCCTTGTATTTCCCCTCTTTTCAATGCTATAAATATTGACTTTTTGGCTCTTTTGATCAGCATCCATTGGTTGATGGTGAAACCCTAGCCAATTTTTTACTTGAATGTCTATTTAAGCAATAAAACAAGTGAATTAAACTACTTAAATATTGTATAATTGAGTGTTTTTGCAATCTTGTTGGTCTTGTCTAGTAGTAGATGATCTTTTCCAGCATGTTATCCTTGATTGTTCACCAAGTGTGAAGAAGAGTAATTGTTATAGGTCTTTGTTAGTGGTATATTTTAAGTGTGTAAGTGTTTTATAAGTGGTTCATGATTTTATTATCCCAAGGAATAATTTACTACCCTACTAAGTATCAAAATACCTTTTGAACCTAGCATATGAAACATTGATGTAACAATCTATCTTGTGTTATGAGTTTTGTGTGAAGAAAAATTTATTTTGCTCTAAGTAGTATAATTCAAATCAATTAGAGGAAATTAAATATTGGTGAATCACCTTTTAGTTTATTAGTTTGTCTTCTCAACCCTTTCCATGCAAAGTTTATAGATAAGAAAGCATTTCAAAGAGTGCATCAAAGGAGCTAGCCCTTCTAGAGATTCAACTTACAAAATTGTTTACCCACAACAAGTGAGATGTTTCCACTATACTACTTTGGTGATGAGAGATATAAATATCCTCAAGGGGTGAAAATCCAAGTGACAAAAATATCCTAATGAAATCTTGAGGGATTAACTAGAAGGCAGAGCCTCTAATGCTCTAGAAATCCATAAAATTACTAAGTGGAAACATTTTAGAGTGTGAAAGCTTAGAGGGACTAAGTCATTTAGGTTCATACCCTAATGGTTTTAAATTATACATAATCAAATAGGACAACATCTCAAATGATTATGCTATTTGAGTTTTAGGCCCTTTATTTCTTATTTTACCTTAGTTAATTTCATGAATTTGATTAGTCATTTAGATGAATCCATGTGTTACCATCCTGCTAACCTAAGAATGACATCAACATGATCATATGCATGATTAGTGTTGAGCTAGTGGTTGAGCAAGATGTTTCCATGTGGCATCATCTTGATAACTAGTGAACCTAAAGAGGACCATGTAGAGTATGAAGCCTCTAGGATAATGGGTGATTGGGATGTTTCCATTTGACATCATCTTATAAACCCATAAAATGGGAGATGACTACAAAAGGTGCTCAAAAGGCCTAAAGCAAGGATATATTATCCATTGGGGGATAATACCCTAATACCTCCATTATTTTTATGACCCAAGGAACTTGTAGACACCAAGATTACATTACACAAGTGTATAATATGTTGTGTCAAAACCCCCCTTAGACCCCATTTGTAACAAGTCTTCCTAACCCATGCCTTTACCCTACATATTTAATTAATTAAGATTAATTGAATATTCCCTATGCCACCTTGCCTATCTATCTTGCCCTAAGACCAATTATCCCCCTGTGAGTCACCACTAGACTTGGTCACCCACAAATAACTAATTCTTACCCTATAAACCAATTTATAACCAATTACCTTATACCCAACCTCACATATTGATCATTTCTTAACGGGTGTCACACTTGGCATAGAGAAAGAAAAAAAAGGAGCCAAAAATAGCCCTTTTAACCTATTCTTATGCCACTGACATCAGTCAACCCTTGATCGATGTCAATCAACCCAAGACTAATGTCAATGAGATATTTGACATTGATTACTTAAGAAACATTCTAAACCCATTTTGGATCCCCCCATAAACATTATCTCTCTCAAGTAGAATCTTACTCAAGAGATTCAAAGCACTCTTAACAAGCTTTTGGAAATTATCCACTATAACCAGGCTCATAGCTTGTCTGTACTAGTCAAATCCTAAACCAAAATTGATCCATTATGAAAATATATCAAACTATGGTGAAAAGGTGGCACACACTCATCTTTGTTCAGTCAGTCACCTTAACAAAGCTTTATCAAGAGTATTTCTTCCGGTACTTATATCATTTAAGCATCCTTGTATTCTATGAATTCTAATTATTTCTAATTAGCATTTACACAAGTCCCATCCATCCTTAAGGAGGAGCTGAAAAAATCCTTTATCTCTATACCTCTACGTTAACCAAACCAAAATCCTCACCTAGACTTCTTACCATCTCTCTAACCCCTCATATGACTCTTTTCCAACCCTATTAACTTGTCAAATATCCTTCCTTGCACTTAAGAAATCCTTCTATGAATTTTTGACTCCATTTCCCCTACCAACATCAGTTATCCTATCGGCGTCGGTCACATTTCCACTATCGACATTGGTTACCCTACTGACATCGATGACTGCCCTTTTACCCAAATCACTCGAACTAGCTCAAACAACCCTCTAACAAACCAAAATTATATTTTGCTTGCTTTGTGACATTGACTACTACACACATGTTAAAAAAAGGTACATGTAACTCTTTCTCTCTTTAATTTACTTTGTCATCTCATTTTAAATATTTGTATTAAACTATGGACTATCATCCCCTGAGAAGTTTATCACTTCCTAGAAAAAGCAAGTTGCTTAGTAGCCCACTCACCAACATGCTAAAAAATATTTTGTGGTAGTGTGTTCTTACTTGTAGGTGGTCCTACCTAGCCAAAGAGGAGTTCTTGACTTTTTTAGATATGGTGTGCACTAATATTGTACATATAATCACTAATCCCCAACCTTTCTTTCTCTATTTCTCACTTCTTAAATTTAATAAAAAATAATTGAAACAATTTTAGCACTCTTGATGGGACACATAGAGTTTTCCTTGGGTTCATTGTATGATTTTTAAGCATTCATTTAAGTGCATAGTAGTGAAAATGTCATTTCTTGCACTTTCTCTCTCCTCTTATTGCTTAGAAAAAAGGAAAAAATAAAGAAAAATGTAATTTTCTTAATTTTGTTATTTTAGAATTAGTAATTTAAACTCTTCTCTCTGTCATTATTTTTGCTTTGCAAAATAAAATCAATATATTTTTCAAGTTAAAATGAATTCTTTTCTTTTGCATGCACAGATAGGATAGTGAAAATCATCCTCTTTTCCTATTCCTCTTTGTTTTCATCTAAATTAACACAATTTCAATTTGGGTTTAAAACATACTACATTTCATTATTGCATAATTAACACATCTAGTTAATTAAATCATTATGAATGAATCATAGGTCACAAATGTTACACATCCAAACCACAAATGTAAAATAAGTACTTCAACATACCTGAGACAAGACCCATTAGGATTTCATCACTTGGTGGATCACCTTACCCTACCTGATTATTCTACTTGGACATCATTACCAAGGGAAGAGCCCACTCTATTCTATGGTAGAGTATAAACTCTAGGAAAATGTTATATTTTGGATAAGTGACCTAGCTCTGCTTTAGGCTTGTGAAGTGGGGAGAACAAACTCCTGTCACAAGCTACGTACCCGTTCTAACACATATACTTTTTGAAAACCAAAATTTACCTGAAACCATCCTTAGACTACTTTCTAGTACCTAAAACAACCAATTCTTCTTCTCATTCTCTACTTAAGGCATAATCCAACATGACTAAAATTAATTTCTAGTAGTTAATATTAGTGGTTGCATGATATTTTCCATTTTCTATATTTTTGAGTCTGTGAGGATGCTTCTTTTCTAATTCACGAGATCAAAACAAATTTGACAAATACAAAAGTCAAATAATCTCTAAAAATAAAACTTCCTAAGTGTTTATCACTCTCATATAGATTCTCTAAGACCTTTCAAACACCTAGATTTCACTCTCTGAATTCCAAAAACTCATTTTTTCCACTTTCCAGACTTCCACAGTGACTGACATCAGCTATACATAACTAATGTTGATAGCTACCCCAACTGACATCAGTCATAAGTGACCAACATTAGTGACTATTTAAATTTTTAAATTTACAGTCTGCCTTAAACAACAACTTCACACAACCTTTTAAACTTTCTCTGAACCTCATTTACCTTCAACCCGACCTTAACATAGTGGATTCAGACTAATAGTGTATTATTTTGTATGGTTTTAACATGAAGCCAAGTAGATAAACTTACTGATTATGGAAGCCATCAACCACTTCCACCTTCCCCTTCTATTTATAAATCCATAATAGAACAAGATATGGAAAGAATGCCCGACCCCAATCAAATTCCTATTATAGTTGTAGGCGATCAAGATTTCACTCAATTTTTTGATCATAATGTAACTGCCCTTCAACATTACCTTGCTACAAGCCAAACTTGAACCTCTTCAAGTGACCCACTCCATAGAATGCAAACATCATTGATGGTATCAAATCTAGTTTCGATTGGACCTTCCATGGTTACCCAAACCATCACATCAACCAATAACCCAATTGTGCATGATGTTCCAAGTGAGGCATCATCTGCCATTCAATCAAACCTCCACCCTATCATAACTTGCTTACCTTCACAAGCACAAGGGGTGAAATCTATTTCAACCCCATTTCAAAACTTGGTGGTACCCATCCCAACAAATCTTTCACCTATTAACACCTGAATCACAACTCACCCCTCACTAAGAGTAAATATGCCTTCCACTCAACCAATAACCACAAATCAAACCATTGCCCTTACTTCAGTTGGGCAAGCCCCATTTATTTCTATGCCTCAACCTATGACTCACTATCCTTATGTTGTGTCAACACAACCATAATAGGTAGTCTCATATATGCCTTCAACTTCTTATTCTCTTCCTGATAATGTAGGAGGTGTTTCTAAAAGAAATCCTCCTCCCAACCTTATCAAAATTCTCATGGATAAAATAAGCAACATTGAGACATATGTATCTAGATCAAATAATATTATATCTTATGATTATATCTATAATGAACCCATTCACCCCTTTTTACCAATTTTTCCATACCCAAACCAATGGGAATTCCCAAAATTTTCCCTTTTCCAGAGAAAATAAGACCCATAACAACACTTGTGAGCATTCAGACATGCTTTCTATTTGAGAGGACATGATGATGCAATATTACTTCATGCATTTCCCATGTCTTTTTTAGGAGCTACTTTGGATTGGTACATTTCCATCATGTGCCATTTACTATTCTCCTTCACTCAACTTGCACAACTTTTCCTTGATCACTTCTATTTGGCAATTTGATGACAAAGCTATTGCCAATTTCATTGCTCATTAGAGAGGTCTCATAAACCAAATCTCTTTCTCCCTACCTCAACCTAATCTGATTGAGCTCTTCTATAGAGCATGTGAAAAAAATATTTCATCCACAATCTGGGTGTAAACCTTTTGCACATTTGATGAAACTTTCAAAATGGCACAAAAGATTGAAATTCAGGCCATAGATGAGGATAGGATTAAATTGCATAGTAAAAATTCTAATTATAAAGTAAATGATCCTTCTTCATCTAAAAATTTTCATCTAAATAAAAAACCTAAAGGGTCTACAAATCCTATGGTTGTGAAATTTGCTTCTTCTACAATCATGACTCAACCCACAACACAAACAAACACAATCAACCCAACAAAGCTCTTTCAACAATGGTATGAGCAATGATAGTATACTCTTATATGGGAGTCATACGCCTCAATTTTAGAAAATATACTCAACCAAGGAGTTATCAACCTTCCTACCATCAAACCTCCAATCTAATTTGATACTTCTTGACCCATTCTAACATGGTTTAAAGAGGATGAGTTTTGAAACTATCATCGCACTAAAGGCCACAACATCAATGATTACAAAATTCTTAAAAATATTGTCCAAAATATGTTGGATAGGGGTGATCTTATTTTATATAATCCAAATGCTCCCCAAACCATAATATGGACATATTCAAACAACCCTTCCCTAATCACGCACCCAACTAAAACATAGTCCACACTACTCCTCAAAATTCGTCAAATCATAAGATTCATATAGTCAATGTGGTCTTTCCCTTAACCCAACCATTTCCACAATAGGAGGTGCCTATTTTACCTACTCCTACCCCACAAATTCTAGAAGTTGGTTTGACTCCACATCCTCTTTTGGTAGAAGAACATATTTCTCCTCTTCCACTTCCACATGAGGAAGAGAAACCTTTACCACTCCCATTACCCCATGAGGAGTCACCAATTAAGTTTGTACTTACCTCACCTACACTTTCACAAAATGGAGATCATGCTTCTCCTACCCCACAAACAAATAGTTGGATAAATCCTTTGTTACTTCCTCTTTAACCCATAGAATAAAGTGACTCATCCACTCCTCTTTCACAAATAGATGAGTTGGATTTCTCCACTTTAACATTTGACTAAGCAACCATTGAACCACCCCAAAACTAACCCATCTTTCCATTCCTCTTACCCATGGAGGATCTTACCTTACCTATTACTTGTCCACATGTTGAAGGAACAATGACACCATTTCTTTATCCCCTTGAGGAGCCCTCATCTCCTCATTCTCTACCTACTATAGAGGAACACACTTCATTTATTACTAAAGAAGATGACCCTATTTTGACTCTTTCCCATCTTTGGATAGAAATATCAGAGGCAAATAAATCTCCTCTCTCAATCATCCAAAGACAAACTGATTGAACCCACACCAATGACATCTAAACCATTTTCATGTTTAGTGGAAAATCTTAAATTCTTCAATTCTAAGAAATTAGATCAAGTGGCATTTTGAGATTACCTTAAAATGTGTTATCCAACACAGAGAGTATCTCCCTTCATTTCTAACCCTCTCACAACCATTTATCTTAAGGTTTTTGATAAGGTGCATGTTACTTCACCTAAGCTTCCATAAGCCTCCTTTTCTACTTTAGATCCCTCCACCTCACATGCATCTACCACATTGAAATAGATAAGATCTTTAGGCAAATGACCAATTTATACTCTAGTTCATCTATATATGAAGTTAGATTTAACCCCTCAAAAACAAGGGGGTGTCTCTTTGAACCAAATAAGAAAGGTAAAACCCTAAAACCTCACTGATATACCCTTCTTCAACCTTCAACCTGACCATCCATTTTGGGTCCACATCCCTCTACCTTGGTGGGAGTGTCACCAACCCATGTAACACATAAAGTGACATTACCTCAATTATTTCCATTACCACCTCACAAAATTTCAACATCTAGCACCCTCTTACCCAAAATTAAAAAGGTGGAAGTGAAACATGTGGGTTCACCACCACCTAAAAGGGTGTCACACAAGACTACACCCATCACCACCAAACTCAAAAAGGTGTCCACTCCACCTATGACAATGAGTGTTAACCCATTTCAAGGCTCCCAAGTATTATATCTATGCAAGTTATTTCAAGCATCAACAATAACTCTTCCCCCCCATCAAACCATTTGATCCTCTTGGACCAAAACCATTATGGTTCAATGATTCACAATTTTGTTTATATCATCATTCTCTAGGACATGATACTGAGAGTTGAAAAGCTCTCATAAAAATCACTCATCACCATTTAGATGTTGATTCTCTCTTGGGTGTTAAATCAGTTGAAACTCCTAACATTCAACTCTCTACATCTACAATGCCTCACAAAACCCCCTTTCATATTAAACCCAAAGATGTTATGGTACCTTCTCTATCACTTCCGTCACTTGTATTTTATATTAACATTATCAATGTGACTACATGATCATAAAATTAGAAAGACAAAGGAAAGGAAAAGGTCTCTACTCCTTGGGTTTTCCCCTTTACAAAGGACATCCCCTCTTCAAATCCAAATATTTCCATCTTGGGTGTCTGACAATAATCATCATTGGGAGTTATCCAAAACTCCATGGTGAAGCAACTTCATCAATCCTTGGTGAAGATGTCTCTTTATGAGTTAATTAAAAAATCATCCCAACATCAACAAGCTCTCATTAGTGCCTTAAAAGTAGTTTAATTTCAACAACAAAACCTTCAACCCCTTATAACCTTCATCAATTCTCTCAACACCATTTCTATGATCTCCTTTAGTGATTCAGAGATCCCCTCTTAACATCTTGAAGATCGAGATTCTGCCCTCTTTATCACTACCTAAATTGATCAAAATCATGTCAAGAGAGTTATGATCAATGGGGGAGCCATCATCACCATCATTTTAACCCACTCTTACAAGTAATTATCACTCCCTAAAAATTATTTGTCACAAACAGATGCAGTGTTACATTATTTTGATGACTCTATTGCTACAACTATTGACACCATGGTCTTGCATATCCATGTGGGTCCTCATACAATTCCCAAGTTATTTTATGTTGTAAAGGGTGAATTCTAATACACCATACTTATTGGGTGACCATGGACACATGCTATGGCATGTGTACCTTCCACATTACACCATTGTGCTAAATTTGAATACAATGGTCAAGTTCATGTCATTCCCACCGACTCACCTCCATTCAAGACATGTAACATGACCTATAGCCCAAATGATGTTTTTATTCCTTTCAACACATCATCACCTCCACAACCCACTTTTGAATCCTCCATAAGCTCTTCTACCCTAGACACACATATACCAACTACATAAGTTCTTGATAAGGATCTTATGGAGGAAACCTTCAAGTGATTATCACTTGGTGAATATCATTTGTTAACTCTCGACATGTTTCATACCCTTAAAGAGTATGGAAAAGCTAACATGAGTGACAACTATGATTCTCATATTGGTATGATCATCCCATATGGTCCGTCCCATCTCAAAACCAACTTCACATATGGGGGAATTGATCAATCTCTTATCGTGGGTAATTCATCCTCTTCACCCTAAAAGTTTAACTATGACTCTTCCTTCTTAAGCAAGCCTAGCTTTGTGCATATTTATCTCTATAGGTGTGCTTGGAAAGGTTTTGTCCTAGGATTTTATGATCAAGGTGCTTAGACATCCATTCAATACCCAACCCTTCAAACCATTGATAATGCCAAACAAAGGCATGGTATTGGTTATGTTGACCCAACTCAATCCATTAATACTTCTTATATTCCCATCATTAAAGAAGCTGTATCTCCTTCCAAATCCTTTTCTCCACCATCACCCACTGAATTAGAGGTATCTATACATCCTAATTCTTTTTCAATAAATGTCATTCACTTGGGCCCCCTTACCCATCGCTAGGGTAGGGAAACATGGTCCTTTCTTCTCATACATCCTCACATGATCAATGAGGATTCTCACACAAATAACACCATCTCTTGTGCAATTGATGATGATATTATTACCTATATGGGTACCGATTATTTCTACATCAAATAATCACTCCCTTCTGAGACACAAGTTATGTTAAATAAATCAACCATCAACATTAACTTGCCTTCTCATGATGACCCTCATATTCTTAAAATAGGCCAATCTCTAGATTCTTCTGAATAAACTGACTACACCACATTTCTCTATGACCATAGTAAGGATTTTGCTTGGTCTTACAAAGACATGCCTAGTATTGACCCCTCAATCATAACCCATAACATTGCTACTAGTCATGATGCTAAGCTAGATAAGTAAAAGTTTCACAAAATGCATCCTCGTATTGCTCTCCTTGTCAAGGATGAACTCCAATGCCTCCTCTCTGTTAACTTCATCTAACCTATTGACTACCCATAATGGGTTTCCAACATTGTACCTATTATAAAAGCAACAAGGGGAATCCATATTTGCATTGATTACCGTGACCTCAACCTTGCTTATCCAAAGGATGACTTTCCTTTGCCAAGTATTGATCAACTTGTTGATTTAAAAGCTAGCCATGAGATGTTATCTCTTATGGATAGATTCTCAAGATACAATCAAATCCTAGTTGCCCTTGAGGATCAACACAAAATAACCTTTATCACCCCATGGGGAACTTTTTGTTATTAGGTTATGCCCTTTGGACTAAAAAATGTTGGTGCTACCTATCAACATGTCATGACTTATATCTTCCATAACCTCTTACACATAATTATGGAGGATTATGTCGATGACCTGCATGGGAAATCTAAACTTCATCGAGATCACTTGGGGGTCCTTAAAATAATTTTCACTCACCTTCTTTAATATAACATTTGACTCAATCCAAAGAAGTACATCTTTAGTGTTCTTTCTAGAAATCTCTTGTGCTTTATCATCTCTCTTCAAGGTATTGAAGTTGACCCTACTAAGGTTTAGGCAATCCTTGAAATGCCTCCACCAACCACACTCAAATAACTCTATATTATCTAAGGTAAACTCCAATTGATTCATTTCTTTATCTCTTAGCTATCAGATCATTTTCAACCTTTTCGCCATCTTTTCGAAAAGGAAATTCCTTTCCATTGGGATAAAAATTGTGAGGAAGCCTTTGATGCACTCTAATGGTATCTCCTTTTTCCACCCATCCTTATTCTACCTAAAGATAACCATCCCTTATATCTTTATATCCCTTCAACCGACCATTCTTTAGGAGCTATGATAACATGTAGGGATGATCACCACTATAAGTAACCCATCTATTACATAAACTAAATGCTTAATAACTATGAAATTCCCTACACTCATATCAAGAAGTTGTGCCTCACTTTGGTATTTTTAGCTTCTAAACTATGACATTACCTCCTCAACCATAAAACTTATGTCATCACCCACACTAACACTCTCAAATACATGCACTCTAAACCTTACCACAAATAATGCATCACTCGATGGCTTATGCTTCTAGCTAAATTTGATTATAATTCATCTAATAGAAGTCCATAAAAGGGAAAACCATCACTGACCAACTAGCTTCCACTCCTCTCCTTGATAGCCAACCCTCAAATCTTGAATTCCTTGATGAGTCTATTATTGTGCTTTCAATCAAAAATATCACCTATCAAATGATGATGTTCTTTGATGGGTCTAAATGTCAAAATAGTGGGGGAGTGGGGGTTATCCTCATTCCTCTTGACAGTGAGCCATTGGCTTTCTCATTTAAACTAGACTTTGACTACACAAACAACATGGATGAATATGAAGCCTTAATTCTAGGGATTCAAATGGTTATCTTCTTAAGAATCAAATCCATAACCATTTTTAGTGACTCATAATTAGTCATCAAATAGGTCAATGGTTCTTATCTATGTAAGAATGAGACTCTACAATGGTACAAAAATCATGTAGATACCTTATAAGAATCATTTGATCATTACCTTTTTTAGACCATTCATCACTCAACCAACAAGTTTGCAGACACAATGGCTTCTTTATCCTACCACATACCCTCTTCTTCCTCTTCCTCCAAAATCTACGTCACTATACATCGCCTAACTTTGCCTTCTTACATTTCCTCCAACATCCTCTTTGTGGGGAATATCACTAACTATCTACATGATTATGGTATACTCAACTCATATATTACCTCTCTTATTCTATTAATTGGGTTTAGACTTAATTGGTGAGATTAACCCCCATTCCTATCTTCATCACCAATTAATCATAATAGAAATAGAATACTTCACTAAGTGGGTTAAGGCCATTCCTCTCATATCCACTAAGGTTGATAAAATCATTGAATTTATCAACCATCATCATATGTCATTTTGGTGTACCTTAAAAAATCATAACTAACAATAGTAAGTATTTCAAAAATAAGATTATCTAGCAAATCTGTGATGCCTTTGGTATCAAACTCAACTTCTCTTCACCCTATTTCCCATAAACCAATGGGCAAGTTAAATCCTCTAACATAACTTTGACCAAAATCCTTATGAAATTGGTTAACGCTACTGGTAAGGATTGGCACATTCACATCCACTATGCTTTATGGGATTATTATACTAGTATTCACACTTCTACATGAGCTACACCTTTCTCCTTGGTCTATGGGATGGAAGCTATTTTGTCCTTTGAAGTCCTAAATTCCTTCTCTTAGGATTTCATTATAATAAATTCTAACTAATGATGACTTTCACCAAGAATGTTTGGCTCAACTTAAGCTACTTGATGAACATCATCTTGTAACCCTTAACCATCTCCACATCTACCAAGAGCATATCAAACGTGCCTATGACAAAAAACTTAAAGAGCATGATTTTAAAATTAGAGATCTCATCTTAAAAGAAAATTAACATTTGAATAACTTGGAAAAGAGAAAATGGGGCAAGTCTACTCCCAATTAGCTAGAACACTACATTATAACTCATAAATATGGCTCTGGAGCTTATCGCTTGTCTTCTCTTGAAGGACGACTAGAACCTGAACCTCTAAATGCATTATATTTATGACCATTCTTTTGTTAAATAAGTGAAATTTTACCTTATGCTTAACTTAAGCTCATCCCTTGAGTAAACCCATTATATTCATATTCTTTTCACCTTACCCTTATTCCTCCAAACTTAGTTAACCTATGAAGTGTTTTGGTTTTGTCCTAAAATGTGGAAAACCTATAAGACTCTATAGACTTTTCCATGACTAAAGTAATAAAAGGACTCAAAAATGAAAAAGAAAAAGAAAAAGAAAATAATATGGGATACATCAACTACTCCATATCATGCCTGGCTCTTAAAAAAGTAGACTACTCCCTTGAAGGATAGCTACATTCAAATAGATTGCTCCCTTGAAGGACGACTATTAAAAACCAACAAAATAAAAAAGACTAGACCATAGCCTTGAAGGATGGCTAAGTTAAAAAAACCACTATCACAGGAAAATATGATTCAAAAGCTTCCTTATTGATTAGTTTCATCCCATTGTGAGCTTCCCTCATCGATCAACTTACACAACAAAAGAAAAAACAAAGAAAAAAAAGCAATATAATAAATTTATGTCATGGACTTGTCTATAGTCACTCTCAGGCAACCCACAAATGGGGCATACCATTATTACTCCAAAGGTTATGCTACCTCACTACTCCTATTCCATTTTACACCCTCTTTCCCTCAAAAACACATTTTCAAGGGACTTTGAACTTACTTAACATAAGGTGATAACCACTCTTTTCTAACTAATAATTGGTCAACTAATGCAGTGCATAAAAAAGGTTCAAACTTTAAAGCCTATTTATGTTGTTATTTTGGTTTATGTCAATAATGAGCACCTTGTTTCTCTCTTTGGCCTTTCACTTCACATGTTGAATTTTCTTTTATAAATACATTTTATAATAGAAGAGCTCACCACTCAACTCATAAACATAACAACTCTAAATCTTACACCTACCCCAAAACCAATGCCTAAAACCAATCATTTCTAGTATATACCATCACATGTATGGGACAATGCTAAAAATGCAACATGACCACCATTTTACTAACTAAAAATAAATAGGAATAATGTCAAAATGCCCAAAACCATCACTTATGCATACACCATCACATATGGAAAATGCAAAAACAAAACAAACATGACCAACACATTCATTTTTAGTATACACCCAATCACATATATGGAAGGTACTAAGAATGTAATGTAACCATCATTTTCCTAAAAACTAATACATAGGAAATATACCAAGATCAAATCACTCATTTTAAGTATGAAACAAATCACATATATGGTAAATACTAAGAATGAACTTGAACCAAAATTTCCTAAATACTAATACATAGGAAATAAACCATGACCAAAACATTTATTTTTAGTATAAACTATCACATATGAAACATGATAAAAATAGAAATTAACCAAGCATATACCATTTCACATATGGAAAGTGCTAAACCTTTATCTCATAAACATAAACATTTCATTTTATGGATATACCATCACATATGGGAAAGCTAAACATGAAAATCTCATCTACTATGCATATGCCATCACATACATGGAAGTGATAGTAAACCAACATCATCATTATATCAATATCATAAACATTCATCCAAAACCATAAACATATACATGAAAAATACATTTACATCATCATCCAATCAAATAAAACATCTCATCATATATATATATATATATATATGTGCTAAATCAATATACATCATATACAAATATCAACATCTCTCACCTCTCTCTCATATACATCTTGCATCATCAACTCGCAAGATGGTATATATACAAAAAAGAATAAATATAAAAATATCTCTCATCATCAAGATGCTAAGATGATGTTCCTCCTCATCCACCAAAAATAGAGGCTCATAAGTGAATGATGTTGAGTGATATGTAACCTCACTCACATGCTCACCGAACAATGACACCATATAGATGTCGTGATCCTCCCTCATATATGTAAAAATTTGCTCAGCCTACAATGGTAATCTAAGGATCATGTATACATACTCTAGTGTGATTTTCATCTCACCAGTTGGTAGGTGAAATGTGTTGGTGGTATGATCCCACCTCTCAATAAACATGATCATCAAGTTGACATCTCAAGTGACCTAACAATACCGCTAAGATCTACCAAGACCAGCTATAGCCATATGGTCCCACTCATCTTCTGACACATCTCTCCTAATCTTATTTATGAGTGGTGGAAGATGGTCTCTCAAGGTCAACTCATGCCTCACCTGCAACCTCAAACACACAAAATTAATCAACAGACCTCTCTAACCACTACCTTAACCATTTTCCCTATCCCATGGGAGAACTACATTGGCTTGAGGCCCTTTTGGGCTATGTAAGTAGCAATCAGTAGACATGGGGTCTTCTAAGGATAGCTCAGCCATTTACCCACCTAAATCTGTAACCTATCCCTTTTTACCCAAGGCCTTATAACCTATCTCTCTTAAACTAGGCCTTTCAACCAATCTCTCATTGTTTAACTAAGCTAAATTTACTCTATGCCACATAATTTACCTTTTCCCTAAAGCCTCATGGCTTTTCAAATCTTTTTCTCCCTAGTTTTACCTTTTTTACTTTAACAAGGCCATCAATGTCAGTCACTTATCGACTGACATCAGTGTTTAGAGTATCGACGTCAATGTACATGTCAATGTCAATACCTTTATCATCAATATCAGTAAGAAGACCTTAATTGATGTCGATAGACTATCACCAATGTCAATGAGTAGTTCAGCTATAGGGTCAAACCCCACCCATTACCCATTTCCAATTTTAACCCTAAACTACCCTAAAACCCACCTAAATAAGCCTAAGCATGCTCCCACCTTCCCCATTACCCACCCACTACTCACTAACAACCTATTACACCCCCACTCAACTCAAATCAACAAAATTACCAAAAACCACAAACTAAAGGTTTAAAGGACCCTACCTCATCTCTTTGCCTCCACTAGGCTAGGATGACAGGTGCCTATGCTATCATGCCTCTAGCTAGGTCTCCACCTCATCCCACCATTTACTCAATTTTTTTGGAATTTTCTTACTCTCTAACTAATCAACATGTAAATGAAATTAGTCAGCCACCTAGCCCTTTTTTTAGGCTTTGTCAGTCACCAACGTTGGCTATTTTTTCCCAAGGCTACCGACATTAGCCACTTTACCAATGAAATTAATATAACACTACCAACATAAATACCATGAAATAGAATTTTAATGATTGCATATTAATTTTTACAGTTCCTTCTTCATTCTAGTGCAACCTTGCACACACCATACCTTTACAAACTCAACCATGGGGATCATTTTCATCTCTGTTCATGCCAACTATTACCCAAACACACAATTCATTATGCACCCACTCATTACATCTAAGTTTGGTGTCTTGATCATTCATGTTATCTAGTACACATTGTCAATACCTTACATGTATGACTATTATTTGATTTGGATCACCACTAATTGATCCTATCACTTGTGACCTATTATGTTTTTATGGGTACTTCCTACCTCAGATACCTAGAACACAATTGACCATTGGAGCTATAGTTTTGGTTGATCCTACCTTCTCAGCTATCACTAACAAGCTGTGCCTTGGTAACTTTAACCAAAATACTCTATGACCACACATGTTTTCAACTTGTTAACATAAATTTTTAGTACATTATGACCATGATGTCATCTCTACACTACTAACCCACAATGAACCAATCTCATTTACTCCTTGTCAAATCGATCACTAATTTTGGGTTTTTCCCAATTAGTTCCTATTTTGAGGGGGAGGATATCACACTCCATGTCTAGACCACTCAACTTTCAATTTTGTCTTGAAACTCGCTAGTATAACTTACCAAGACAAAAGGGGTAAATGTAGACACCAAAATTATGTTACACAAGTGTATAATGTGCTGTGTCAAAACCCCCCTTAGACCCCATTTGTAACAAGTATTCCTAACCCATGCCTTTACCCCACATATTTAATTAATTAATTAAGATTAATTGAATATTCGCTATGCCACCTTACCTAGCCACCTTACCCCAAGACCAATTATCCCCCTGTGAGTCACCACTAGACTTGATCTCCAACAAATAACTAATTCTTACCCTATAAACCAATTTCTAACCAATTACCTTATACCCAACCTCACATATTGACTATTTATTAATGGGTGTCACACTTGGCATGGAGAAATAGAATAAAGGAGCCAACAATAGCCATTTTGACCTATTCTTATGCCATCGATGTTGGTCAACCTTTTACCGACATCGGTCAACCTGAGACCAACGTTGGCGGGATCACCAATGTCAGTTACTTAAGTAACATTCTAAACCTATTTTAGACCCCACCATAAACATTCTCTCTCTCAAGTAAAAACTCACTCAAGAGATTCAAAGCACTCTTAACAAGCTTTTAGCAATTATCCACTATAACTAGGCTCATAGCTTCTCTATACCAGTCAAATCTTGGACTGGAATTGATTCATTATGAAAAGAGATTGAACTATGGTGAACAACTAGCACAGACTTATCTCCATTTAGCTAGTCACCTTAATAAAGCTTTATCAAGAGTATTTCCTCAGGTAATTATATCATTTAAGCATCCTTGTATTTTGTGAATTCTAATTGTTTTTTATTAGTGTTTACACAAGTCCCATCCAACCCTGAGGAGGAATTGCAAAAATACTTCATCTCCATACCTCTACCTTAACCAAACCAAACTCCTCACCTAGAATTCTTACCATCTCTCTAACCCCTCATAAAACTCTTTTCCAACCATGTTAACCTTAAATATCCTTCCCTGCACTCAAAAAAGCCTTCTATGAATTTTTGATTTCATTGCCCATACCAACATCGGTCACATTACCACTACTGACATCAGTTACCCTACCAACATTGGTGACTTCTATTTTACCCAGATCACCCTAAACTAGCCTGAATAACCCTATAACAAACCAAAATTGTATTTTGCTTACTCTATGATACTAACTACTACACACATGTTATAGAAACGGTACATGCAACTCTCTCTCTCTCTTTAGTTTACTTTGTCATTTCATTTTAACTCTTTGTAGTAAATAGTGGAGTGTCATCCCCTAAGATGTTTGTCACTTCTTAGAACATGCAAGTTGCTTGGCAGCCCACTCACCAACCTACTAACAAATATTTTGTGGTACTGTGTTCTTACTTGCAGGTGGTCCTCCCTAGCCAAAGAGGAGTTCCTGACTTCATCTGGATACGGTATGCACCAATATAGGTATATATAATCACTAATCCCTAGCCTTTATTTCTCTATTTCTCACTTCTTAAATTTAATAAAAAATAATTGAAACAAAATTGTCAAGTGGTAGTGTCCATTGCACTAGAAGTTAAGGTTTGAGAAGACTTGAGGTATACACATCAATTCCACTAAATTAAATAACTAATGATTAGGAAGTTGATGATCATATTCACATCATTAATGCATCACCTTTTTGGTTTAAGTTCATGAAAGAATCCTAAGTTCTATCCAAATGATTCAAGATTATGGGCCTCTGAATTACCAACTTGCATATTTTAAAGTCTCATGGTAGTTGTAAGATATGTTTTGTGTGATTGAATGGATAATTTTATCTATCCATGATTGTAGGTGTGATTTTTGGTATTATTCCCTCATAGACCTATGCTTGATGACTTAGTAAAGGATTTTATCAAGTTGAATCTTCCTACTTTTGATGGGACTCAAGAAGGATTTGTAACAAAAGATTGGTTGGCAAGCATGAGAGGATGTTTCACCTTATATGATTGTGACTCCAATATGAAGGCCTGTTTGGGCACTCATATTCTTAGAGATGCAACCAAGATGTGGTGGGAAGGTGAGGAGAATAAAATCCATTTAACAGTAGCATCTATCACTTTAGGGTTGTTTAAGGAGAGTTTTAGAGCACACTACCTATCCCCTAAGTATGTTTAAAATAAGGTAGTTGAATTTCATAACCTTTGATAAGGGAGAGGCACTATTTATCTATATAAGTGTAGATTCATGGATTTTATTAGATATGTGTAGGGTTATATGGATGAGATAATTAAAGTGAATAGGTTAATTAGAGGCTTGAATTAAGATATGGATGGTATAATGTGCATTTTAAATCTTATAACCTTGGTAGTAGAAGTTGAAAAGTCCTACTTGGCTAAGGAGTCTCATGGAAAGATTCGGTATGCACAAGAAAAGTTTCATGGAAAATTTCAATCACAACATGACTTAAGGTCGTAAGGTGTGCATCCTACACCTAAAGGAGGTTGGAAATTAGTTCAATAAAAATTTAATCCCCCTTAGTAACAATAATAAGAGAGTAATTATTATAGACATAAATGGAACATAAGCTGGTTAGATCAATACTGCCATAGGTGAGGTAATGCTAGACCTCAAGAGCATCAATAAACTAGGACTATATGAGTTCAACAGTCTAAGTAGGTAAGATCATCAGGGTTAACTACTTATTTTAGACCTAAAACAACTAGAGTCCCTTAAAATAGAGACCAATAGAAGGGTGCTTGTTTCATGTGTGGATATACTGATAATTATGCATGAGATTATCCTCTTGGAACATAAATTTCTAGTAAGTAGAAGGACATAGTGTCAAAGTAAACATTGGCTGATGTGGGTCAAGGACATGATTTATGTAGCAATAAATGAACACCAAGATGAACATGAGGCAACAGTAATTGAGGCCACATATATGATTGAAAGAAGTTTAATTTTAGTTTTATTTGATTTAAGAGTTTTAGACTCCTTTATTTATCCTTATATCATGGACTGATGTGGGTTCATGGCTATTAGATAGATATAAAGTTAGGTAATTAAATCAATCTCTAGGGCCAAGATGTCCATTATCTCCCTAATGAGTAGTTGTGTATTAGACTATGGTGTCTTCTCCAATACAACGGACTTGCACATTATTACCTTAAGCACTTATGACATTGTCTTGGGTATGGATTGGCTTGTGGCTAATAGCACCAAGTTAGATTGTCATGAAAATGTTATCAAGTGTGAGAATGACCTTAAAATACTTATGTTAATATCTAGAGTCAAGAGATATATTTCTCTTCGCATGATCACTGCATTGCTACTCAAAAGGAGTGTAATTAAAAAATTGTTTACTACCATGATAAGTGATATGTCAGATGATTTAGAGAAGGCTTATCTAGATGATCATCTTATTTTATGGGACTTTATTGATGTGTTTCCAAATGGATTATTGGTTATCCCTCTTCTATGGGATATTGATTTTTAGATTGAATTAATACATGGGGATGACGCCATATTGAAATCACCTTATAAAATGACCACCTTTGAGTTATGTGAACTCAATTTTCATCTTAAGAAACTCTTAGAGAAGTAATTGATTCATCTTATTATGTCCCCATGGGGAGAATTAGTCATGTTTATGAAGAATAAGGATGGATCCATTCAATTGTGCATTGTTCATCACCAATTGAATAAGGTAACTATTAAGTATCATTATCCCTTACCTAGAATTGATGATTTGTTTTTATCAAATGCAGGGAGCCAAAGTGTTCCCAAGATTGATTTTAAATTTGTATATCATTAGTTGCATATCATAGAGCCTAATATTCATAAAACTACATTTCAAATGTGGTATGGTCATTATGAATTTATAATTATATCGTTTAGGTTGACTAATGATCTAGTAGTATTCATGAGTCTAATGAATAAAGTGTTTGAATCCTTTTTGGATCAATTTGTTTTGGTGTTTCTTGATAAAATTATAATCTATTTGTAAAATTAATAATAGCATGAGGATCATTTGAGGTAGGTCCTACAGGTTTTAAGACAAAACCAATTATTTTGTAACTTATAGAAGTACACATTTGTGTAGTTTGAGGTATAATATCTTGGGCACATCATTTCAAAAGAAGGAATATCTATGGGTCCTACCAATATTTGTGTCTTTAAGGAATGGAAAACACCCTCTAACATTGAAAAATTTCATAGTTTCAAAATATTCTTAGGATATTATAGATTCTTTGTTGAGAATTTCTCTTAAATTGTGAATCCCATCAATTCACTTAAGAAAAAGGGGAAAAAGTTTATTTGGAAAATAAGGTGTGGGGAATTTTTTTAGATGTTGAAAGTGTCAATCACTAGTGTACCAATTTTTGTTGTGCTTAATCCTACAAGAGAATTATTTATTTACATTGATGTAATGAAGGAAGGATTACAAGTTATACTCATGCAGGAAGGTAGAGTTATTGCATATAAGTCTAATAAACTCAAGGATTATGAGATGAGATACCCCATATATGATATGGAATTTTTAACCATCACTAATTCTTGCTTAAGATGGTGACACTTCTTTCTTGGTCATCATTTTGTTTTAAAGATAGATCATTTGAGTTTGTGACATATATTTAATCAACATAACCTCAATGCATGTCAAAGGCATTGGATGGAATTTTTGTGTGAATATGACTATGGAATTTTTTATATTAAATGAAAGGAAAATGTAATTATTGATTCTTAAAACAAGAATCACCATGAGTTGGTAGCAACTAGTTTATGAACTAATCTATGAAGTTAGATTTTAAAGCAACTTCCTAAAGATAACATCTATAAATAAGACAACTATTAGATTTTGGTATAAATCTAAAAGGTAAATTTGAAAGCTATTCACTTGATCCTAATATTTTTTTATGCCATAAAGTGTGTATTTATATTCTGTTAGCTAGTTGGTTGTATGAGCTAATTATATCTGAGTCTCACATAGCTCCTTACCAAACACATCCTAGAGTTAATAAAATATATGCCGAGTTCATTTGGCTAGTTTTAGGTATGATATTTATGATTTTTTAGCTCATTATCTAGAGTTACAAAGGGTAAAGGCCAAGCATCAACATCTGATAGGATTGTTATATCCTCATGAGATTTTGGAATGGAAGTGGGATACCATTTTCATGGATTTTATTGTAGGCATGCCTACCTCTATTTATCATCATGATGTGATCATGGTCACAGTGGATAATTTAACCAAAGCATATACTTTTCTCCCACAAAGACCATATATAATGCTAACTTAGTGGTAAGGGTCTTTCTATATGACATTTTTATATTTCAAAATATTCCTCATTATATTATTTTACATCAAGATTTGGTATATAATTCTTATTTCTAGACTTCTTTACAAAAGGCATTGGGCACTTAGCTCAATTTTAGTACTTCCTACCATCCTAAGAATTATGGATAGATTGAAAGAGTTAATCATACACTGGAAGGCATGTTACACATGTATGTTATGGACCAACAATCTTGTTGGGAAGACTATTTATATATTATTATAGTTATCATAGTTCAATTAAGATGACACCTTTACAGGATTTGTATAGTTAAGCCTATATAAACCCACTAAGTTAGGACTGACTCAAGGATAAATTCATGATTGGAACTACCATGTTAAAAGACCTGGAGTGACAAATGGTTAAAATTAGACAACATATTGAGACTGTTAGGGATCAACATAAAAAGTATGATGATGTAAAGAGAGTTAACCGACATTTAAATATTTGTGATAAATTTTTCTTAAGGGTGAGACCCAATAAGAGCCCAATATGTTATGTAAAATGGTTGAAGTTGACACCTCATTTTTTTGGACCATTTAAGGTCTTAGAGACCATTGGCCTAGTAGCTTATAGACTAAACTTGACACCTAGTATATCTTGTGTTCATGATGTATTTCATGTCTCTATTTTACATCAGTATGTTGCTGACATTACTCATATATTGGAATGAATAGCCTTGTAGATTGAGACCAACAAGGCTATGAATTTAGAGCCCATCAGGATTTTAGTGCATAGGGCACTAACACTTTGAGGTAGAGACCTAGATTAGGTTAAGGTCTAATGGGACAAATATGATGAATCAAAAAATACTTGAGAAGGTGTTTCACCCTTGAGGGTTTAATATCCTCACTTCTTTCAATGACTTCTAGGTGGAAGTATACATAAGGGGAGGGGGATGTAAGGCCCCATTTTGCATAATGCTTATCTTTGTCAAATATGACTATGAAACCATGACTTATATGTTCTAATTATTGAGTTATGTTGTTAAGTCATGTCCAACTAAGATGTGCAAGAAATTATGATGGATTTTCATGTGTTAGGAACCATGTGAAAGACCTATTATTAATCATGTTTTGGATTGCTTACTTTTGAAAGTATGATGCTTATATTTAGATTACATAATGTTGCTTTATGAAATTTGATTATGTCTATGAGCTATATTGACCCGATTCATGTTTGAATTATTGATTCTAAAGATTATGAAATGGAAACTACTTATGTATTAAATCATATGAAATTAACTATGTGTATGCTAATATTCCATGAATGATTGGATATGATTAATTGATTGAAATTGCCTTATTTGATTAAATTCTATAGCTTTGGCTATTAGGTTAGAGGAATTTGATGTTTGCATTGACTATGCAAGAATAGGAAAAGGGCCAATGAAGGAAATAGATTACACCAAGTATGGTTATATCACTAAAATAGATTTAATCCTTTTAGACCCATAATTGATTGCCTAGTCTGCCACATACTAAACCTAACATTTGATTAGGTAAACAAATTTTAAGCCTGGTTGGTGGAAATTATTATCACCTAACCTAAAGATCTTAAAACCAACATCTATAATATATAGTGGATGATTAATAGATCTTAATTTGATTGATTTAGTATTATGATCAAGTGGGAAAAGAGGTAAGGGAGTCTTGGAAGAAACCACAGGAGATGCAAATCTTCCATGCACCTTAATAGAACATGGAAAAGAATGTCCCTTAATAAGGTATGGGTTAGAAAGTGATTGGTGGTTGGTTGATTATGAGATGTATATATGTAGAAGTTGAGATCCTTTAGTTGGTGATTTATTTTGTAAATAAAACTAGACTTATCATAGGAGAGGGATAATCAATATATAGGAACAACTAGTTAGGATAGTTGAGTCTAAATAATTTGACGATAGTGCCCAAGTAGTCTGAAGGTTGATAGGTGGGCTTCTTAATAACTTATGTTTTCTACTATTCATTTAAAATGAAATAATTCTATTTTCTATTTGATCTTCTTACTTTTAGGTAAATAAGACCACATGGTTTATTCTGCCTATTTTGTTATTTATCCATGGTTGTGCATTGGCTACCATGTAGTGCTTGCCCATTTGAGGGCCTTAGAGAAATTATTCGTCCTTAATTTTAATGAGATGATTATAGTTATTTGTTTAATCTCTTGCTTAATGAGAATAAGACCAGTTGTTTATTATTCTTATCTTATTATCTTACCATGGTTGTCCATTGGCCACCATGTAGTTGTTTGCCTAGTTAAAGGCTTGAGATAGGTTGTGTTCCTCCTCATTTGACTTGTATGCTTCATATTTTGATTGAATTATATTATATGTTTTTATGACACTAGGTGATGGTGGTTTGTGAGAAACATATTCATGGTGGAATAATGTTAATCCCTCTTATGATAGGCATGGTGGTATAACCCTCAACCTTCTTATGAATGTCATGGTGGAAGTTGTTAATACCTCTCATGAGGAGACATGATGGTGGACTACTTAACCCTACCATGACTATTGGAAAGAATTAATAGAGTGAGATATACTCTTATTACTCCAATATTTTGGTAGGTCTTATTATATTATAATCCCTTACCTACTAATATTATATTCATGAATGTTTTTATTCACCTATATGATCATTCGAATGCTTGTTTATCTTGTATTTGGGATTGGGAGTCTCAATGGGTAAAACCAAGGATTGGGACTGTTAGGTGTGCATAGTCTTCCCTTGTGTAAAGAGACACTTGCTTAGATATCCATCATTTCCTTTACCAAGTGATATAAACATTCTCATGGATGGGAGTCTTGAGCTCAGGGGTGTCTAGAGTAGTAACTTGGTGAAGATAAAATGTTGGGTGATGATCATTCCTTCATATGGCCATTAAATGCTTGGGAGTGGATGAGCAACACTATTGAACATTGACTAGTCCTCCATCAATTAATCAGGCCTTGAGATGTGCCTTTTTATATGTAATTAAATGGATGATTTTTATGGTATCATTAATGCTTTGGTAGTCACCCCATTGGTAATTTTTTTATGAAATAAAGAGTTTGGATAATAATCTAACTATAAATTAAAATATCTATTTTTTATTTACTAAAAATTTTATGTTAATTGAGTTGTATCTATTATGAATTTTTGAGTTATAGGATCTTGAGAATATTCATATTGTATCAAAAGTATTTATCCCTTGAGGAACTTTAAAATAAATTATCAGATTGATTTTATTACTTATATCCTTGTCATGAGTGACTGGTTCTTTAAAGCATTGTGTATCTATTTATATTTGGGTGAGAATAGTTAATTGAATTAAACTTATTGGAAATAAGTGATATTGTTATTGGGAATAAAAATTAATCTTGTTGAAATGAATTTAACATTGATGTTTTCTAGTATTATTATTCCAATCATGAATAAAGGCTTATGTTGTCTTTGTGTTAAACCTTTTTGGTAAAATGAGTCATGTCTGGTTATGATAATTTGTATATATACCCTTAGGAAGGAGTCATTTTGTATATAAAGATATGTGGCCTTATGGCTTGTCTTATAAAATATAGTGGGTTATTTGATTAAAAGACTTGTTGAGAATAGTTTCTTGTTTATGCATATGACTCTCCTTTTAAATTGATTATGGAATACTCTTTTGAATTTGACTTGTGCAAGGATGAGTAAAATGAATTTGTTGAATCATGGATTGTTATTAGAGTAATAGTATAAATTATTCATTTAAACTTTGATGTTGTTGTGGATCAGATGAATGTCTTGTAAAAGAATCCCCTAGGTTTTTATAGTTGAGTTGTTACCTATTTTATGCCTTCCCCAACAACTAGGTAATTTAGAAAAACCAATGAAGTTTTATTAAGCTTAGATATTTTATGTGGATTTTAGTGATCCACTCCTTTAAAGGCATTGGCTTGAGAAGAATAATTAAATTTCATTCATTTGATAAATTGACTAAACCAATGAGTTTATTGGTTTAGAATCATGTACTTTATTCTGAGAAAGATTTTGATTCTTTTTGGACTTGATAACAACAGCATAGGCATGTATATTTTACCTTACTATGTTTCTAGTTATAGATCCATATCAATGTTTAATATAGATCATTCCTCAGTATATTACTAATATATTGATGGATTATTTCTTAATTATTTTCCTTGTCGACTAATTTGATGTATTTCCTTAGCTAATTTTTCTTTGAGTTTCTTTTAGCTTTTACCTTAGTTAAATTTTATGATTTTAGAAAGTTGGCTAGATGATGCCATGTGGCATCCTCCTGATAGTTTGAAGTATTGGCTAAAAGGCAAAGTCTCTAATTCATTATATATTTATGAAACTACCAAGTGGAAACATCTGAGAGTGCATAATCTCAAAGGGACTAAGTCAATGAGGTCAATACCCCAATGCTTCCATGTTCTATGTAATTGAGCAGGTGAGTGTCATAAAATATTATGCCATTTGAATTTAAGGCCTTTTATTTTTGAGTTTTCCTAAGTCAATTTCATGACTTTTATGATTGGTTTAGAGAAAGCCACATGTTTCTATATTACTTCCCTAGGAGTGAAATCAACAAGATTAGATGTACGATCAATGTCTGGCTAGTAGGCAAGCAAGATGTTGACATGTAGCATCATCCTAGCATCTTTCAAACTTAGAAATGACCACACATTGTTCTTAGAAGGCCCAAATCATGGAAATATTAGCCATTGGGATATAATACCATGATACCTCTATGATTTCAATGACATAGGGAACTAATAAGTGTCAGTTCCCAATGCTCAAAAGTTTAGGCTTGAGAAAACCTAAGGTGGACACTTGGAATCCACTAAATAAAGGAACTACTGAGTCAGAAGTTGATGGTTGTCTTAAAATAATTAATGTAGCACATTTTTGGCATAAGATCATGAAATAATCTTGAGTGTTGGCCAAATGAATTAAGACTGTGGGCTTTTTAATTGTTGACTTATATCTATTAAAGTCTCATGGTAGTTGTAAGATATGTTTTATGTGATTTAAAGGATATTGGTATTTATCCATGATCATAGGTGTTATGTTTGGTACTATATTGTGTTTTCCCTATCATTTAGGAAAAAATGGGATGAAATCCTTTAATATATTTTAAGAACTTCTAGTATCATAAATACAACCCTTTTTTAATTACATTCATCCCTATTCAACCCACAAACTCTTGTTAGACTTGTCCCAACTATCTATGGTATTTAGGGATAAGTATAAATTAGATAGACATGGATTCATTAAAACCTTATCCCCTAATGGGGCCTTGAATTCCACACTCTAAAGATCACTTTTTGAATTCAAGACATTTCACAATATCTCTCCCATGCATTTGGAAAATTTTATTGGAAAAATTATTTTAAATATTTTCTTATAAAATCACATCAAGGACACTCATTTCAACCCCAATGGATATCTCTATAAATTAAATGACACACTAAGAAAAAGAGCACTAATTATTACTATTTCAACTCTAAAACATCCTAATAGTCACAAGCCAAGTCTAAATATTGTTTATTCTAGATCAAGGACATCTATTATGAAGGATTTCAATAAATTTTCTAACCATAGTCATTTTAGTTTCATCATCATGGATCACACAAGCACTCTAGGAGGGAGAACTACATTAGATTGAGGCCCATTTTGGGATATTTAGGAAAGACTTACTTACAAGGGTTTTTGAAACTAGCATAACCATCCTTACTGACTGATTTTATTCCCCTTTTATTTCTCTAATTTTAATATAGTACATGCAAATAATCTAGGTTTAACTATCTTGTAGACTTTCCACATGAAAACATAGAACACAAATTTCAATAATCAACCCTTTTATGCAATCTCATAGACCAAATATGAAAATTAGGAATACAATCAAGTAGGATGTGACCGTAGCATCTAGACAAGGCCATAATGCACCCTTATCTACATCTCATACATTTTTCCTATTAGACCAAGGGATAATATTTTCTAACATGAATGTGTTTTTAGGTTATCTCATGTATTTTTCACTTATAATCAATTCACATAGTTAGAATTACATCTATTTTAGGGAGATTTTTCACATACTTAGGATTTTTTACTATTTTTAGCTCATGATTTCTATAAATTCTATATCATAATATATATTTATTGTATTTTAATATCATATTAGTTCATATCAACATTTCTATTTCAATAGTTTAAGTCTTATTAAATTAAAAGGGTTAAACACTTATGATGGTATGCACTCATTACTTTACACTCTTTAATGTAAATTGCTAAGCCAATTGAGACAAAATGTTTATATCAACATACCAAATATATTTATAAATATATTGATAAAAATGGTTTTAAAATTCTAAAGAGGAACAACAAAGGCATTAACTCATCATTATTTGATAAAATTAGTTATTTATAAAGTATTGTATGATAATAAACCTAAATTATCATGGGAAAAATTTGTTTTTACATCTTATAATCCTCCATAGGTTGAGTATGCATAACTTAGATAGATAAAATAGAAGAATAAATAAACTCTACCCCATAAGTAGCCACCAAATATGTTTTTTTTCTAAATTCATCTCAAGTCACTATTTGGAAAATTTATGATGATTTTTAAAATAAATGAAGGTGCCTCATTTTCATTTGTAGAGAAAGAAGAACCCCATACAATTTTAAACTTAGATAATGAAATATCACATGTATGAACCAACTATAGAGGATATAGAGACAAGTATGAAGAATTTTTTTGAAAGTATTTTAATCCAAGGTTCCTAGTATGGTTGCATGAGGACATGCAATAGGTTAAGTTGGGGGGAGTGATGAGGCTAATAAATGACACTCATATTACATAGTATTATCCTAAAAATATTTTCCATTTGACCAATTTTATAACCCTTAACTATGTATTTATCCATAATATTATAAACTCTATCCATGTTGCATATATGTATTGTTATGATTCAAAGAATGTGATTTATAGATAAAATAATATGGTTTAAATATATTGTACTTTGGTATTAATAATGAAAAGTGATTAATGTATAATATAACTATTTTAAAATGTTTTATTCCCATATTTATAAAGGAGAAAATATCCATTGAATTTATTAACATCTTATAGCCATTTTCTCTGGTCACTTGTAACCATTATTTTTGGGCACCCATAACCACTATTATTTCTAGGCACCCATAGCCACTAATTTTAGATCACATGCAACAAATATTTTACATTAATGTTTATTAATTATGGCCATTTATCATCATCTACCCACCTATAACTAATAAAAAAAGAGTGGAAATTTTTTTTTATAGGTTAGAAGGTAGTTTTGAATAAGTTGGAAGGCATTACAACTACTTATAACCACATTAATTCTCATTTGAGAGTTGTATTTCATTTATTCCACATGGTTGTAACATCTTATTATCCTAAGATATATTATGATTTATTTCTAATATCTTAGATTAATTTATTTTTATGGTTGGAAGTCATATTCTAAATCAACCAATAATATCCTACCTCCTTTATATAAAGAGAGAGTTGTAGCTTGTAGGAAATAGTCTAAACAATTTGAATTTAGATAGTAGAGAAATAGGATAAAATATAGTAACCTTTGTAATTTAAATTATAATTAAACATGTAAAATTTCATTTGATGCTATAGTTTAATTAATAAGAATTGTGTTGATTGAATTCTGTCTTAAACAAAGAGGGGAGTCAAGTTCCAATCCAACCGAGACATGGCTCACTTGAAAGGATTTAATGATTTGATTTCCCATCCATTAGTTTATTTATATTATGTGTGTATTATTCCATTTCATTTATTAATTATATTTAACTTTTAATTCCATTTATGTAATTTCAATTATGTCATGTGGGAACCTTCTAATCTAGATTAACATTTAATTTCTTATCATTTCCTTTCCTATCATTTACATTCTACAAGAGTTTTTCCCTTCAAAATTTGTGTTTAATTTTAAGTGTGAATTAATATTCTCATTATTATACATAGTTTAGTGTTGCATATATAGTGTAAAACCTTGCAAATTTATACATCCTTGAGTTGAAAATTAAATGAAGGATCATATAGTTTATGCTAGATGGATATCTCATGGGATATATCCTCATAGGTTATAGAATATTTCCTCAAGCCAACATATAATAGTAGGTTATATGTTCCCTAGTTTTTCATGCAATGTGAAAGAGATCACTTGGGTATATTTATACGTAGGAGATTGAACATGGTTAGAAATATAAAATCTAAGGTACCACCTATATTCACTACATGTAGCAGAAGGATACCTATATCCAATCCATACTAGTCACCTGAGATGTTTTCAAAAGAGGGTATAATTGAGATTTTTTTGGTAGAATTGCTAGATTAGTCTGAAGCTAGGGAACAAAAAGAGCCTCATACTCTATAAGAAATATATTCTTGCCCATTTTTAAAGAGTAATAATTTGGTCACCCTATACATAGGAATTTGGAGTTAAAACCCTCTCACCCTCACCTAAAATTCTCTTAAAATGATCATTTAATCTCTACTATCCCCCAAAAAATCTCATAATATAGTACCAATTGAACCAATAGCACTAGCTAAATCAAGAACACTTGTTGATCCAACAAATAAAAATGACATATTTATTGAGTTTCCAAAGGAATTTTTAATAGAATTAAATCCATCACCCATAGACAAAAGAGCCTCTTTTCCCAAAGACAAAGTAAATATTTTAATCCATTTCTTACCATAGGCTTGATAGAGCCTTTGATAAGTGGTTTATAAAAATCACTAGTACACAAGTAGTTTAGATCATAATAAGAGATATTCAAGGAGAATTTTGTCAATGAACCTTAAAATTTTAAATTCCCCATTACCACTCCATCAAGTGTTGCACCTATGAAAAAAATCCCTCCCTCTATCCTGCCTAACTTTATAGGGATGGTAATCTAGGATCCTTATAGATTTATTTTCAAGTTTGACATCTTATGTTATAATTAATACTAAAATTATGATGTTCCATAGATGAAATTATTTCCACCATTCTTAAATATATAACCCTCCATTGGTTCATGGGATTGGGGAAGGGTACCATTTCTAATTGGAAGTAAATGAAGGAAAATTTCCTTTTATTATATAGGAAAATAACTTAGGGGGAGATGATAGTTTCATCATATCAATAAAATAAGATGAGTAACTAGGGTATTACTTGGAAATATTTTAGTTTAACCTCTAAAGGTATAAATAGAACAAGTTGGATCAAGAATATCTTAAACTAGTATTTCTAAGAGGTATAATTAAAGAATGTCTATAATCTTTAGATCTTATGAATGGAGCAGATGAGTTCCAAATTTCATTTGAAGACAATGTCAAATTGTGTAGAAGTTACTCAAGATCTATAATGAAGAATACACACCACAATAGAGTTTTCATGTCATCATCCAAATCTACAAAAGGATTCTTATGTGTAAAATTTTGCAACCCATTAAATGACATGAAGTAGGTAATTATCAACCATATGGATATATAGATAGATAAACTACACACATAGAAAAAATAAGAAGATGTAGAAAATGTTTTAAATTTTTATTTATTTGATTTTAATTGGAAGAAATATGAATGTAGATGCCAAAATGCTCATGAAAATGTGGCCAGCATAACAAAGGGAAGTTAAAAATAATTTATATTCATGCAATTGGAGAAGATGGGGACCAAATTTTTTTGTGTCATAATGGAAACCATGGTCACAAAGACCATAAAACATAGGTATGCATTATTACAATTCATTTTTTAATTCACACTTTACACATCAATATTATGCTCATCTTAACAATTGGTATGGAACAAATCATTATAAACTAATACCCCAAATGCCACCGCAAAATTCATATTGGACATAATAATATCATTATTTTTGATAAGTAAATTAACAAGATTACCAATGCCATACATGGTAGTTAAAACCCAAAAAAATTTAGTGGAAATGACCTCACAACCCATGAAAATAACCATGGAGGGGAATTCAACTATGTCCTAACTAAAATGCTAGATTCCAATAACCACCATAGTAAAGATAACAAGTTTTACTTCCCAAAAACCAAAACCAAAACCTCCTAATTCACCACAAGTATCTTCCCAACATGCACTTAATCCTAATAATAAACTAGTTATAATAATGTAGTGGTGACATATCCTACACACTCAATATAATTGAATGATGTTGAACTTTGTTTAGGGAAGGTTATCCACAACTCCACCACACCTATAATGATGAAACTCCCCTTAGAGTCTATTGTAAATATAAGTAACTTATCACCACCATCTAATAATGATCCTAATAATGAACCAAGTACATCAACCAATTTCCCTGTACCAACTAACCCTTCTTTTCCTAAACATCTCAAACACACAAGAGAGGAACCCCAACTAGAATTTAAATTATTAGAGGGATTGAAAAAAAAATTATTCATAAAATTTTATTTCAAGCCATAAAATACATGTCTATCTACACTAATTCTATCCATGAGTTATGCTTAAATAAATCTAATCAAAAGAGGAAAGGCCCTCTAACTATTAATGTATTGGGAAAATTTCTTGATCTTATGTTTGGGAACATCGTTCCACATAAATTTTATGATTTGAGAAGCCCAATGGTAACTATTCATATTAGAAGTATCCTCATTAAAAAAAACTCTAATAAACCTAAGAGTTTCCATTAATGTCATGACTAAGGATACTATAGAAAAAATTAAGCTACAATGCCTTTTCAAACCCCAAATAGCCTTCAAATGGTAGAAAGATCCATTGTGAAACCTAAAAGGGTAATTAAGAACCTTGTGATATTTATAGACTCATGGGAATACCTAGCTAATTTTATGATCTTTTAGTCAAAGGCCAACTTGGGTGTATCCTCTCATCCTAAGAATGTCGTGGTTAGAAATAAAAGATGCATATATTAGTTGTTTATTAGGAAATATGGCCATATCCAATAGGACCAATACTAAGAAATTAGTATTATACCATCCAACCAAACCCTCACTAGAAATGAAATAACCCCTTTGGGTAAATATAAAACAAAATGATCATGCATCCATTCAACCTCTCTGTGCAATTAAAAAAATATTTTTGTTATAACTATCATATGAGGTTAAAACCATATCATTTTTTTTACAAAAAGTATATACTATATATAAACATGTGGAAAAATTTCCCCTCACAATACATATTTTCAATAAAATTTGAGTATCCCAATGGTGATATCACTAGTTTTCACTAACTATTACCACATGAGTGCAACTAAGTACTATTTTGGGTAGTATTGAGTTCATTGACTTAATTTTAATGGTAGTTAAAATATTACCTCATTGGCCACTCAACATAATCAATCACCTAGAACCTCATAACAAATATGAACTAATATCCATGCTTCAAAGGCATAAGATGTAATTTACATCAGAAAATCATGGTAATGAGAGATATACACAAAAAATTATGTACCCACCATATTTATATCAAATACAAGTACAAAACCTTTCACCAACCTCAAATTCAGATGGATCCTAATGTCAAATAAATTGTTAAAACCAAGTTGAAAAATTTCATCAATGTAGGATTCATATATCCATTTAAAATAGCCAATGGGTCTCTTCATTAGTAATTGTGCTTAAAAAAGGTGGAAAATGGTGTATTTGTGTGGATTGCATGGAACTTAACACTACCACTAGGAAAGATCACTTCCCTCTATGGTTCATTGACCAAGTTCTTGATACTCTTTCTAAAAAACTAATTTTCATTTTTGATGGATTTAATGGATATAATCAAAATAGAATCACACCATAGGATCAAGATAAAATAAATCTTACATAAACTTGGGAAACATATGCATATCATGTTCTTCCCTTTGGCTTATGTAATGCTCCAACCACCTTTAAAAGGGTTATTTTGAGCATATTTTGTTATCTATATCATTATTATGTAGAGGTCTACATTGATTATTTTACTATCTATAAACACTCCTATGAGGAATCCATAAAAAAATAGAAAATTCATGTAGTGTTGCCAAGATAACAACCTCTCATTAATCCACAAGAAACGTTACATGCTCATGACATAAGGTATTGTTCTATGACATCAAATATTACCCGAAAGAATAGAAGTGGACCTTATAAAAATATAAATTATTAAAAACTTTCCCACATGAAATCAAAAACATGTTAGGAGTTGTTTGGACATATTAGCTATTGCTAACAATTTATTAAATATTTTAGTAAGATTGCATATCCTTTGTTTTTTTAATTAAAAAAAGATGCTAAATTTAATTGGAATTAATTCTTGTAAATAATATTTTCAAGTTTTGAAATATACCTAAGTATCAATCCCTATGTTTATAGGACTAGATTTGGAAATTGATTTTCCATATCCACATTGATGCACTTGAGGAAACATTAGGAGTTACCTTTGGTCATAAATATGGCCAATTAAACTATGATAAGTATTTTATGGGAAAAAATATTTTAGGAGTAGAGATTAAATACATCCTAACATAATTTTTTTTCTTATTTTAATCGATGTTGTTAATTAATTTCATCATTACATTAGTAGTTATCCTATATTCATACACATTGATCAATCTATTATTAAATATTTAATGAACAAACCAGTAATTAATGAATATATTATTAGATAGTTATTGATACTATAGATATGATTGGATATGATAATGTATTTATTTATTGGTTAACATGTAACACACAAAATCCATATATTGATAATTTTTTTCTAGATGAAAATTTATATTTTCATTTAGTGAAAACACCTTGGGTCAAATATATTGCTAACTATTTGGCTATAGGTAAAATTACATAGAATTTATCACCAAGGGAGAAACATGATTTGGTCACTCATATAAGTACTTTTTCTTGGATTTTGAGTCATATCTTCTACATTGGGATTGAATCATTCATGTACTAGTGTGTGAGAGAAGATGATGTATTTGGCATCATCCAAGCTTGTCACAATGAAACCTGTGGGGTTCATTTTGTAGCAAAGAGAACTACTACTAATATTCTCAAAACAATATATTACTGGCCTACATTTCACAAGGAAATAAATGAATATACTATATAATGTGATATATGTCAATGTATGGGGAAACTCACTGCTCAAATAAGATGCCTTTGTATCCCTAGATTATTTTATAACTTTTTAATAAATGAGGGACAATTCTTTTTGGTCCTATAGATCCCTCTTCTAATCATAATGAGTACATTTTAATTTATATATATTATCTCACCAAATGGGTGGTAGTAGAGGCACTCATACATGCATAGGATGAGAAGGTTTCTGAATTTTTGAATGAATAAAATTTTACATAGTGTGGAGTTCCAAGATAACTTTTCATAGATTAAGGGATACAATTCAATTTGAATCTCATTACATCCCTTATTCATGAGTATGAACTATGCCATTACAATTCAACTCATTATCACCTACAATCTAATGGCCAAGTGAAAGTCATAAATAGATAATTACAATTTTTTTTAACTAAAATATTATCCTTACACTACTAAGATTGGAAAACTTGCCTTTCAAATCCTATTTGGGCCTATAAAACCAAATAAAAGACCAATACATGGTTCACACCCTATGAATTGGTCTATGGTAATAAGGTTGTTCTTCCCATAGAGTTCAAAATGAGAACTCTAATGACTATGTTATAACTTGTCCTAGATATGTCTAAAGCTCAAAATCAATGAATCATTCAATTCAATGCATTACATGCACTTCATAATTAATATATTCATCATGTAAAGGTAGTTCAACAAAAAATACTCATGTGGCATGATGAGTTCATCAAGACACAAAAGTATAAACCTAGAGATTTGGCCTCACATTTTGACTCATTGTATAAATATTATAAGGGCAAGTTATACCAAGATGGATTAGGCTATATGAGTTCGAATGAGTATCTGATAATGGAGCAGTAAAGTAATGCATTGTTAACCTAGTAAGGTTCTCCTTGATGGTAAAAGGTTATTTTCTCAACTTATATAATAAATCCCAAACAAAGGAATAATTCATTTGTACCCTTTAATCAATATCTATTATGGAATTTATTGAATCTATAGTAAAACCTCTACAAGATCATTGTGTCATCATCCAAAAATGGTAAAAAATAAAATTAACAATGAAATCCCTCAAGCATTGTTGGTAGTTTTGGTAAAAAATCCAATATGTTGGTTGACCAAATCCTAAATATCATTATAAGTGGAAAATAATATTGATAACCACTTAGGATTCTAAAAAAAATTTGAAGTAATAATATAATTTGATATTCCCTTGTAGTTATTTTTATGATGTTGAAACATGTTACCCTACATCTATAGGTTATTATTGTATTCTTTGGTAACAAGATATAGGTTCAATTTTTGGTGATATGGGTAACATTAAATTTATACAAGTCCTAACCTATAATAACTATGGTAACATATTCATCACTATAGTTTTATTTTAAGGAATTTTAGATCCATATCCTTCATTGTCTATAATTTAGACTCTATCCTACCTTGATATAGATTGGTCCCATCCTTTTATTGGGTTGAATATAACTATTTTAAATATATTTTGTGGTCTTATACTATTTTAGTATAGTAGTTTTAGTTCCAAAATCTAGACATGTAGCCACTACTACCTATATTCATTTTGTAGTCAATAGTTTCAATTTAGAGCCTGTGATCACTACCACCTATTTTCTACCAGTTCTTTTTTCCTTGACACATTAAATCATTATTTCTCCCACTCACCTAAATAGACATCTAAAAATATCATTTTTGTGGTCAAGATAATAAAAAAATACATGCCCCATGGTTTAGATGTTCACTTCCTCACAATTAGTTGAACATTCCCACACAAACTCTATCATAAGTTTATGGTAAAAATTAAAGCAATTATTAATATTATATAAGATAATTTCACCATTATAACTTATTTAGATCTAAAATATCCTAACCATTTCACACCAACTACACAAGTCAATTTCCACTACCAATACCTAAGTGATTCTATGGTGCCATTCCTTTTTCATGATATTGTGTATGCCTACAACATTGATAAAGATTGGTAAAACCAATGTATTTGAAATAAAGTAATTTTATTAGTAATTTATGATAGTTATGTTGCTTCCATTTCAATAAGATATGTATAATATTTATGTTCTATGTGCTTTATTTATTACCTAATATAAAGACATAAGTCATTTCCCCCATGTAAATTAGATAATCCAACTAGACCCCATGCCTTATCATCATACTTTTCATCACATCCCTCAAACTACCTGTTATGATGTCACAATTATATCATTTCAAAAAACTTTGTTTTAACAATTATGATATCATAATTAGGTCCTTTAAAACTACTTTTCACATTCCTAATTATCACATCCAAATAGATGCACATGTAATAACTTTTATTTCATCCCAAAAGCTAACTTTGAAATCTACTTAAGGACAAGTGTCAGCATTTATCTAGGGGGAGTAAAGACATCTATTCATTTATTTCATTATATTTACATGAATTTCATACATTAAGTTGGGGAGACTAAATTTTTTATTACCACATGTAGAAAACAAAAGTACATACACATCATTGTAAGAGGGAATAATGATAAAGGCATGCACCACCCAACTATTAGCTATAAAAAGATAGTGGAATGGTTATCTTTTTTAAACCATTCTCTTATCCCATCCTTAGCTTATATGTTCTCCAAAGACATATTTTATTTTCAAACCACCATTAAATGATTGTGAATTGTGAAAATTTAACTTTTAATTACCAATAGAATGGAGGAAAATAGAATGGGATGTGATGTGATTAGAGTAAATCCTTATGGTCACACTATCCTAAGAAAGAACCCACATATAGTTACTATATTTTAGAATATTGGTTGGATGATATTGATAGAAAAAATATATGGTTGGACTAGGAGATAGATAAAGCTTTTTCATATACACTACAAGATGATTTTATTAAAGTGAAAGGACTGAAAATTATTTTAATGGAAGAAGTTTTAGATGAAATGAAAAGAAAGGGGAAATATGGCCAAAAATACCCATTGTAGCCATAATAAAATCTAGATTTTGTATTGTAGGGTAAACAATTGAGTTTGATTCTTAGGGACCAAATTACTATCCCTACCTATAGCATGTCCTTAGGTAGATAATTTCATTACCAAATAAATCTCCTTTGAAGGCATGAAATATATAATTTACACTACACACCTAAATATTTAAGTCACTTTAGGCATAATATTATTATGAATGTGCCTAATTATTTTTTAAATTTTCTAAGGAGAATGGTTTTAGAATGCCAAAGAGGTAAAGATAGGGTCTTAAAACACCATGCACTATAACCCTAATAGTGATGAAGGTATTATATAAAAAATACCTAATGTCACATGGAACGAATTTATTTCATTACCTCATTTGCCTCAACAATATATGCCCATAACCATTGCCCTATAATGTTAGGAAAGGTCTACACCTTCATATTATAGACCTCATAAGAGGTATACAAATTTTGAGGCCTCATCTACTAGCACACAAAAACACTCCCATAAACTAAGATTAATAAGAGATATATTCAATAAATAAACTTCTAAGGCTATCATGGTTGACATATCTGAAGATGAAAAATAAATAGAGTGGGAGGAATCTAAAAATGAAGAATAAAATGAGTTGGAAGAAGAAGAATAATAAGGGTTTGGGTATGAGACCGATGAGGACACAACAAAATGGGAATAAAATATATAATCCATAGATAATGAAGAATAAATAAGGACACCACTAGTAGAGGCTATCCCTGGACTAGATATCAATGAAGAAAGGGATGAAAAAAAATCTTGTACAACATGATGATTCCCCTATTTATCCCAATAGTGAATTTAACACACATGCGAAGATCAAGGTTGTATATAGATAAATTAAATATTTTAAGGTAATAATTTAGGAGCATGAAGATATGGATAATGGATTACATATTCTAACAAGGACTGTAGAGGAAGAAATAAGGACTGAGGCTAAGAAAGTAGTATATGGAGGACCTGTAACCATTGGCATATATCCACTTATAGTGTTAGGAAAAGTTAGCCTCACATATAATTTGGATTAATATTGTAAAGTGAATAATTATGTGAGCAATAATTCATTAGTTATTATTTGGGTTAGTTAGTAGAATATATTAATTGGTTGTGATATTGTTATGAGTTACAATAATTTTACGTATATAGGTTAAATGTTGATAACCTATGAGAGATTATAGGTTAGTGAGCATCCATAGGGATATAAAGAGTTAATTATGGAGATATGAATTTCTATCATTATAGGGATAATTTCATATATATATATATTTGTGTGTGTGTGTGTGTGTGTGTGTGTGATGCATGAATGAATATGTAATAGGAAATATTCATGGTGTGAGGATATAATAATACATTATGAGTTTTAAATTACTCTCTATGTTTAGATCCATTTATTTACTATTATCTATGAGATAAATCTATGCTAAAAGATCATCCAATACCTAACAGTAGTATTAGAGAAGGTTTGATATTTGTAATGGATCAATGATTTATTTATAGAGGTAGTCATAATATTTCAAATTTCCCCTCCTAGTGTTATCTGAATAATTTAAAGATAGATTTTATATAGGCTATTAGGATAGTTGAGTTTTGTTAAGTTTTTATTAATTTCATTTGGTTTTGGTGAAAGTGGAGACAAAGTTCATTTGAATATCTATTATCTATAATTGCCCAGTAATTTTCTTGAGGATAGTCTCACCTAATTTTATTATCAAGAATAGGGAGAGTAATTTTCAATCATGTCAAGCACTTGGAAGATCTTTTGTCAAGGGCACAACTTTCTATCAAAACCATGCATTCTACCGACCTATATGTTACAAATTAGTAATTGATAAATAATGGTGATAAAATCATGGATCATTAAATAGAGGTGGATTTAATATTAAATTTTATTACACTACCTACATGTTCTATTACATTATCTTTTGCTCACTATGATCCTTATGACCAATTTATGCACTAAGTTGTTCTCTACCTCATTCTTCACATCTAAGATATTATGAGTGAAAATATATTTTCAAATTTAATGTAAGATAAATTTTTTTGGTTATATATATGATATATAAATAAAATATTTACCCTTGATGAAACATATGGTCCATTCAATCCTTCACTTTAGTTTCTCTCCAACTTGTGTTACTGTCGAGCTTCCTCTATGAGCTTGTTTGAGGTGTACACTTACCAATCAATATTTGACGTGGAGATGCATAAATTATGATAAGAATAAATTTATCCATCATGAAAAATAATCATGTCCTTAATTTTGTCAGAATATAATCTATAACTAAGCATTCAAAAGTCTACATACAACTTTGCATCATAATAATAGTCTGCATTCTATGTTCTCCATCATGCTAGGTCAACCACCTATCAAGTCATTAAATCTCCATAGATTTTCATGGATAGTGTGAATTTTGAGTATTGTGATTCCATGTTTATACCATTTTATTTTTTAGTTTGTTTATAGGGCATATTTATATAGTAAAGGTTCTTATTTTTATAGTTTACAATATTAATGTTGTGGTTAATACCACATTTATATGTCTTTTTAAAGTTAAGTATTGTCAATATAAAATGAGTCAAGTGTTAGTAATAAGAGTCAGTTTTATGACCAAAGTGTCATGTGTTGTAATAGTTATTATTGTTTATCATCATATAGTCAAAATAGGCATTTTTGTGTCAATTGGGTTAAAATCATCAAAAGTCTCATCATTTGTAAAATTCATCTATGTAATTTGGTATTTAAAGTTGAATTTATATTTTTTATTATAACAGACACATTTTAAAGCAAACTTGATGTTGATAAGAGTGTAATTCTTGTGGGGGGGGGCTATTTCATTAAAAATAACATGAATATGAGCTTCAAGACTTCATCAGCTGAGTAAACAACAACATGAATGAGGTTGGAGGCATTAGAGGATGGAGGAAATTCAAGCCTCTCATTAGCCACTAATGATGAGGCTACTTTTACTTTAGTGGCACTTATATTTTTATTATTTTTTAGCACTTGTTTATATGTGTGAGAAATAAGACATGTATTTCCTATTTTACCACATAGTGTACTACATAAAAAAGTGATATGGAGATGCAATATTGAAATTTGAACAAATATTTCTTGCTTGTAGTTACCACACTATATAGGTTGATGAGGTTCACTTAGTGAATGGTTGATGGCAAATGGTCCTTATTCGAAGTTCCCACACTGATTCAATAGATGTGTTTTTGATAATGAATGGTTGATGAAATATTGATGATGTTTTTTCTCTACTTTCATTAAGTCTTATGAAACACAACTTACCATGTAATTATTAAGGGGGGGATGTTAGAAAACATTAGCCTCACATGGAATTTAGGTTAATATTGTAAAGTGAATAGTTTCATGAGTTATAACTCACTAGTTTCTATTTGGGTTAGTTAGTATAATATATTAGTTGGTTATGATATTATTCTGAGTTACAAAAATATTACGCATATAAGTTAGTTGTTAATAACTTATGTGTAATCACCTAAAAGTGGTATTTGAGTGCTAATAGTTCTAATTGAGACTACCTATCCCTAGCTTAGCCCTAGACCTATCCTAGATCCTATTTTCACACTTATACAACCTTCATGTGGGCCACATGTATCTTTAGTCATCCCCAAAGTAGTCTTAAACCCTCATTTATTGATCATAGCCCTTTGTGCCTAGTATTATACCATTTGGACACTAGCACCATAATAAGGATAGTAACACCACATGGTGCTAATGTACCAATAATGTTGATAATGTATTTTCCCTATATTTTTCACAATGGATATCTTTTCAAAACCTCCTAGGCTCAACCTAGACCTCTTTTAGTTCCTACACAAACATCAAAATGGTGTATATACATGAATTTTATCCCTCTAACCATTATATGGAAATTAGATGTAAAATTCACATCAAAAATTATAAAAAGTTGTGCATAATTAAGTTAACCAATCCCTATTCTACCCCACTTATACATAATATCATCTATAATAGTCCCAAGCTTAGATTACCCATATTTATAGTCTCAAGCACATTTAAAGCACTCAAGTCCACTATCATACTAGCTTCACTTGTACTTGAGCTAACACTTAGGTGGGGTAAATTACATCAACCATGATCCCTCAAAGTATTTTTATGTAGGCAACTCTTATCACAATGGGGTGTTAAGGATATCCAAAATACCCCACTGAAAAACATACTCTTTGGCTTGTATCAACTAGATGCCCTAGAAATATGGAGGATTAGAGTTTACTCATAAGTTTAGTCAAAATAAGAAATATATAGGGTTTCAAAACTCATGCATGTAGGAATAAACCTCATAAATTTAGACATAGGTGTACTTAGAATCTCAGGATAGTCCTACATAAAGGACACTACCACCAATATAAAGACACTACTACCACATTTATAATAATGGAGCTACTATCCAATTAGGGTAATACTATCCAAGATGGGTTCTCACACTAGGATCCTATTTTTGATACTTAAACTAGCTTTTACCTCAATTTTTAGCCTCTATATCATCCATCTTAGTCCTTTTCTAGCTAAGTTATTACTTGCACTATTTATTTTTATTTTTAGAAAGGTCAAAGTTAGTCAATTTTGTAATAAATCATGGGATGTATTTATTACATATATAGGTTAGTGAGTATTCATAGGGATACAAAAAGTTAATTGTGGAGATATAAATATCCATCATTATATGGAGACTTTATTATATATGTGTGTAATGCCTAAATGAATATGTAATATGAATTATTCATAGTGTGAGAATATGATAATATATTACGATATTTAAATCACTCTCTATGTTTAGATCCATTAATTTTTTATTATCTATGAGATAAATTTGTTTTAAAATATCATCCAATACCTAACATGTAGTAGCCACATTATAAGAATCCTGAAACCAAGATTATCACTAAAGAACCTACACCCAATGTGGAAGGAGAGGCTCAAAACTCTCAAGTTATTGACCCATTTTATTCTTCTAATCTAGTTATTTCTAAAGGATCCATTGAACCTCATGAAAAATCACATCTCTAGAAAAGATCTCCAACTAATTATTCATACTTTGAAACTTGAATAGTGTTAAATATATGAAAATAAATAATAAAAAAATCATAAAGTTTTAGAAGACAAAAAGACCATGTGATAACAAGTGAAAAAAATAGAGGAGGATGATATAAATGATATAATCATTACTAGTTTAGAATCATAAATTGTAAGAATTTGTGAGTTATTCATGAAAATGTTTTTGTTAGGACACATTTTAGGGTCTATAAATTATATGCTAAAGAAAAAATAATATAAAATTTTAAATAAAAAGAATAATATTAGGATAAAAATATTTTATATGAATTCCTTTGGATTTATATAAATATTGTTATAGTAACTTAGTTAAGATTAGATATTTGTATTCTAATTTTTATCAGCATGGATATATAGTAATAATGGATAATGAGTGGAACCCCAGTGTCATTTCTAGTGATATTCAAATAAGATTTTATTATTTTAATCTTAGGAATGAGTTGAGAAGGAAACATGATATGATATCCTATAATACAACATGAAAATATGCTATCCTAGATCTCATATAAAAATACCCATAATCCAGTTTAATCATCAATCAATGAGATCAATTGATTATGTTTCCACAATTTAACAAGGTAGTACATGAATCTATAAAGGAAATTTTAAATCATTTCATCTCCTTCTCTAATAAAACCTCTAGGAAAATCTATAGTGATCATGGAGAGAGGTGAAAATAAATCACTCCTTCCTTGGAGTAGAAGAAACATATTATATTTTCAATTTAGGGCTTTAAATAACATAACAAGTACATGAACTACTTGAAGAAAAATAACATTAGATGGATAAGAATATGATATCCCTAGATTAGTTGACATGATTTAATGGTTTTAAATTATTTTAATATTTCCAATGTTGAATAAGATATAGAGGTGTTTTGTTCAAGTATTTTGCACATGTATCCACCATGGAATTATCTCCCATATACACCATGTTAGGATTAACCATAAAAAAATTTAGGCTAGGAATCATTCATTATGAAATCACTCACCACCTATAACAATTGATTGTTACCACCCATATCAATATTTTTAGTTTAATTTATACTAAGTTTTAAGTGATTATGCTAAAAACTCCACTTTTAATTACCTTAAATGGATTTGAAAAGTATCGACACTTTTAAAATCTACAAGTCATTAAAAATTCACTTCTAATGTCCTCATTTTTATTAGACCATGCTTATTGTCTCCATTATGCATATGGTCATTATGTTCCTCACCACTATTAATCTTATTTGTGATTCTTATTATTCTAGCCTAGAATAATTTTATTATTGTAACCCATAGGGTTTTGAATCAACTAATAATACCTTGAATCCTCTATATAAAAAGAGAGATATTCAATAATTAACTATATAGTGAGTAATAAATAATAATTAGAGAGAAGAAAAATTGTAATCTTTGTGTAAGTTGTAATCACATAGTTATAAATTATCATGTATTGTTTTATTGCTACATTTTAATATTAATAACAAATGTTTAAGTTATTATTATATAATAATTGAGTGTGTTTTATCTCCTCTAAGGCATGACCTATATGCATGGTCTATGATAACCTATAACTATCCCCTCTCTTAATAGACTAGGACTTGAATAAGGTCATAAAAATATAACTTGCATAAACTTAGATGATCAGGTAAGGAATTATAATAAATTTAGACCTGTAAAGGGTAATATACACTAAAATTCAAGAGGGAAGGGTTAAAAATCCTAAGCCTATGACATGGGGTATAGCTCTCACTAGGGCTCAATCATGGGTAAGTGATTGTAATAATATTGTAGAGATGAAAGGAAAGTTAATGGTTGTAAAGGTGCAAGTAAATAAAATGATTCTAAGGGGTTGTTAAGAGGGTAAAATATAGAAAGTAATGTCTAATGGTAAACTATATTGGGGTCTATGCAAACTAAGGTGATGAGTGACAAACCTAAGAAATTGTGTAGCTATAACAACTTATTTGGTATAAGAAAGATCATAAGTAAGGATACACACATTCATCCACAAATCAATAAATGAAACAAATATAATCTAATAAGTAATTGAAGGAAAGAGTATAGAGATATAAATAATTACCTTTGGGTAGACTCGTTGATGAATCAATCTCTCACTTTGGCTCAAGTGGAAATTTTCAATATATGTTGTAGGTTAAAGATTGAAAATGAAAGAATAAAAACTAGATATCCTTACTTTGGGACTCCAAAGATGATGACACCTCCTTAGTTTAACTCTATCTATTAATATTCAATGACCATAAGTAAGACAAGACCTCCATGATAAGATTATAAACTTATAACTCCTATAAATACTACTTAGGAGTGAAAATTCCAATGAAAACATAGTGTATGAATGTGATATATCTATTTAGGAATGACATATGACCTTTACAAATATGGCTTCAATACCCCAAACCAACCCTGAGTTTTAATATGATGGTATTGACCAAACTGATAAAATTAGAAGATATTGGCTAGCACAACATTGTATTGGCTAGGTTGATACAATATAAATGAAATAAAACAAACTTAAAACTACATTAGGCTATCTGATAATGTACATGGAAAATAAGTATGATACAAAATTTATTGGCTAGGCTGCTATAGTAGGATATAAGGAAGCTATAAAATCTAGATAGAAATTATATGGAGAGGTAAGATGAAAAGAGACTCAAATGAGGTCATATTGATAGTAATGATGGTATGACTAAATATTATATATACATCTCTCACAAAGTAACATGATCTAATCCCACTTACTCGTACACCCTTTAAGGCATCTACTCAGAGAAATTGATGTATCAATGAGTTGATTGAAGATAAAGTGTTAATAAAGTGATAAATGTGAAAGTATCAAGTTTATATATTTGTCCCATATAAATCTCATTACATGTCATAATAATGTATGTGGGGTTATTTGGTATAAAAACACAGTAATACAAAAGAGAATAACCAAAAGTAAATGCTGAAAGAATTATTGATAATTAAATAATTGAAAGACCCATATGCATACCTTGACTCATCGTTCTACTGAATGAATACATACAAGTACCATAGTCTCAAGTATGGAGGGAAATATAACTATATTTGATAAAACCTAAGGATACAAGGATAAAAATGGATAAAATTAATGCACACATATGTAGGATGGTCAATAAATAGATTTTATGTGAAAAAAAATCATGAATGATTGAAAATATTGGAAAGTTGAGATTAATAAGTCTAGGTTATAACCAAGAGATCCAATGAAGTAGTTAAAATGAAAGAAAATTAGTAAGTCAAAATGCCAAGGCTACTTATAACCATGAAATTAAAACTAAACCTGAATTAAGATAAATAAAAATCCAAATAAAAAAAGAATAATCACATGATACAAAAATAAATGTAAGAGAAATAACAAACCAAACTAAAACAAAGATATGAAAAATGTAGAAATGATAAAACACAACCTACAAAAAATTTAAACATGGAGATATAAAAGAAAAATGAGAGTAGAGGGACTAAAAAACTAAATAGAAATTTATGTTGAAGTTACAATATATGAGATTGGGGGTGAATCAGTGATGCAAGATATTTCAAACTTTAATTATAATCCTTTAAAATTATTATTCAATGACCATGAGCATTAATAAAACATACAAGATGTTCATAACAAAGAATAAGAAAGATGATGAAAGATCACACACATAACACAAGATCTATGTGTGAAACCCTCTTGGGGAATAAAACTCACTCTCAAGCCTACAAACACATGGTCTACTTGTCCTATAAGATTATCACAAACATGAGACCTTTTAGTGAATCACCCACCCCTAAGTATGAACAAACACCCACTTGTTTTAGATGTCGATCATCCACACAACACCTATGAAATCAACAACTCCATAACTCTAATTGCATTTCAATATAATTATAGAAATAATGTATAACACCTCTCTTTCAACTCATCACACAAACTCAAAAATTTTCATACAATAAATGCATCCAAATACCCCTTTTTGGATCACTCTAGGCTTATTTTCTCATCATCAATCTACTTTTTAATTCAGTCCATCCACTAAGTACACTCCCTCTAATCTCTTTCCTTCGTATTTATCTTCTACCCTCTCAACACATCAACATTAAAGTCTTGAAACCATTGCCTTGGTATCCATCCTTTATAGAGTCTTCATGAATATCAACTTCTAGGTCAGCCATAATATTTGACTTAACTCTTAAGATTTCCATCATGCTAATACATATCTCAATACCATCCTCATAGGTCAGCCATAACATCCATGGGTCATACTTAAGTAGCTACACCTTTCAATTAGGCCTTTTAAGCCCTTATAGGCCTCATGGCGACTTATTACCCATTTATCACTTAATCAAGAAAAACATAACAAAATATCACTTTCAAAAACATGGGACCACTCCATATGACCTCTAAGACATCTTCAAGTGATTAATCCCACCAAAACACTCTTTTGCTAAAGCATAATTTACTCAAACATTATTCTTGTACATAGTAGCACCATCAATGAAAAATGGTCAGATTTGAAGTTCAATATCTATAATTTTACAAACATTAAGACCTTATAATAAATTTTTTTGGATGTGCCTTGAAGTTCTCTTCAACTTTACTTTTTATTCCATCAGCAAATTATGCCATATGCTCAAGATATAGATCAAAACCCATCACTAGTTTTCTTTCAAAAATTTGAATATTTATATTCCAACAGTCACTGCGTAAATAATAAACATCAAAAAAAAATTCATCATATCATGCTACTTGGTAACTTTGAAAAAATACACACCATTGATATCCTTGGAAATTTCCTATCTTTAACTTGCAATCACTCACCATTGATATTAGATCTTTAATTTTTTAATCATACCACTTGATAGCTCTACATGCATTCTACACACATTAAATATTTAACTCAATTCACTCTATTTATATCCATCTATATGAACACTCGTGTGCCATTGAGCTTCTGTCAAATCATTGATATTGAGACACATATCACTAGCACATGCAATCTCAGGAACCTTTGACAAATTAACTTCACACATGCCATTGATCTCTATCTAAAATTATCATGCACTCCATTAGATCCTTATATATTTATATTAAATTCTCACCATTATATCCTTGATTTTATTTAATGCTCATTGCAGATATTTGATATCACAAATTTGTCTAAGTATGGGAACTTAGTAAATTCTGTCTGAGAAGCCAACTTTGCACTTTAATAACTTTTTCTACGCTCCATATCTAGACCTAAAATTTGAACCATATGTTCTTATCACATAGGTGAATCTATAAATATATCAAGATGCTCTTAAAATATTCACACATGTGAAATATGATGTCATCAATCTACTCACTCAACTTTATTGGTCAAGATGACTACTTGAGCTTAGACATTCATATGACTATTATTATGAATTCCATTCAATTCCATAAGCATTATAAGCACTCATAACATCCATTAGGGTCTTTGTAACATGACCATACCATCAATATCATCCATTAATTACTTAACTAGGTAAACACTTTCCAAATAATCAATCTGATCACTTTGTCATTAATGCACTATGAATCATGCTTTCGTTGACATCAATGACAACTTAATATCAATTACCATGCCTAAAAATCTCCCTCTTTGTCATTGATTTAAAAACACCCTCATAATTACTTATTACTCATTTGAACTCCTTTAGTTTAATATTTCTCCCCCTTTGATATTAATAACAAAGGGTCTCTTCCTCAATATGCCAGATTGATCATTAACTTGATAAACTACTCACATGGCTTAAAAATCTCCCCCTAACATCAAGATCCATCTCATGTCATCTATTCTTTGACATACACCAATTTAGACTTGGGATTTTTTGATATTTGGACATATCTACCTATATAACTCATAATATCTCTTTGATCATGAATGAAGTTTTAATATTTTGTCAAAATACATGACTTGGTTTGATCAAGTCATCATATCAATCTTCTTTAATTCTCAACTATAATAGACATCTTCACTATTATATCATGACTAAAGTATCTTCATATATGATCCCCCTCACATCATGCACACATTCTTAAATCTACTCAAGATAATTGAGTTATCTCCTCCATAGCCAAGCACATCTTTCATATTATCAAATTGAAGAGAACATACCTTTGTATTGATTGACATTTAGATCATTACCTAGAGGATACACACTTTCTTCCACATAAGAAAGATGTCTCCTAAGAAGGAAAGGTAGAGACACCCACTTTTCATAGAGGGACTAAAGATCCCAAAAATCAAGAGACTCCCATATCTCCATGCTCTTACTTGACTTGCAAGTCCTTCCTCATCTTCAGATTGACTTTGAATGGGTTCTTAACCTTATTTTTTTTCTATTATCTCAAGATCTTGATTGATTTACTTATCTATTTGGGTAGATAAGGATTGTTTATTAATAATTTAACTTTTTCCCTATTCTATCATGTAAAATAATTGAATTTGAGCCTATTTTTCATTTACCTTCTTAGGCCTTCATTCACTATGTCTCCTTCTCTTCATGTTAGGATTGACAATTTCTGAAGTAGAATATTGATCATTCTTGCAGAACCTTACTATGTGACCTCTCTCATGACATTTAAAAAAAATGACGTTTCTTAAATTGTACATACCTTGTGATTGAGATATATGATGATTCTTTGAAGTTTCATGAATTCATTCATATACCTGATCATTTGGTCTCCTGATGAAGATATTATAAAACTTTACAATATGACCAAACCCTTGATACTTGTAGGAAATGATGTCATTATTTCCTTGTGAATATATTTATCATCTTGAGTGATGATGTTATTCATGCTTTCTAATGTATTTCTCATAATTCTATGCAAGTTTATTCCTTGAGGATCTTTTAAAATCTTTTAACCTATGACCAAACTGATTGTAAGAGTAACAATGACCATTGAAACTTGCATACCTCATAGCATTTGGTTGTGTAATTTTATTTTTATTGATTATATTTATACCTTCATTCCTTGACTGATGATTGATATTCAAATCTTTTATCTTGTCTTGAGTTACATGCTTTTTTTGTTATTCGTATCTAAGACTAGATCTATCACTAGCATGTTTTTGACTACTCAGAAGATTGCCAAGATCATTTGAGCTTTTTTCGTAATTCATAAATGACTTCACCTTACAATATGTATTATCTAAATCAGATTTTAATGAATCAATTTAAATAACATACCTTAATAACTCATCTTTTTTGGATTTTAGGCTTGTAGACATAGTTTCTAATTGACTATTGAGATGCTCAATAGTATCTTCATGTTCCCTGGTGTCATCATTCATTCTTACTTCAAACACACTGAATTCCTTTTCATAGGCCTTGATTTGTGACATCATCTCTTTATTATTTTTATTCTCAATATTTATATCTTTAAGAGCATTCATAAATTCATCCTTATTATCTAAATCATTAGTTGTATCTTTTCTCATGGCTTGATTTAGTTTCATCTGCAAAGACTCTATCTCTAATTGATACATGATACAATATTCATCATTACTCTTTACCTATTAATTTATAGTACAAACCTAAGTTTAAAGTTTTTATGTGATCTCATCATATTCTTAGACTTAATTACTCAACCTTCCTTCAAAATTTCCAATTTTCTCCTCATAAAATTTGATCAAGAAATCTTGTTTTCTATTCTTTCTTTGTAGTATCTTCATTTCTTCCATAATATCTAGAAATTTATCTTCAAGAGTGACTTTCTCATCTTCTTCCTCTGAGCTATCTCTACTAAAGAATCTTTGCTTAAATAACATTCACCTTCATTATCAGTAAAATCCATGAATAATGTCTCTTTATCCTCATTATGAAAAGAATAATCATTGTTAGATGTGTTTACTTCTTCTATAGATGAGTTACTATATTCTTCATGGTAAGGGCTCTTACTAACTTTGTCTGATTCCTTATTTCCATTTTTGTTATTGAATAACTTTCTATACTTGCTAGGACCCTCATATTTCTTGTGTTCATCCTCATGAGATTCCTTATAAGCTTCTTTGAGTTCAAACTGGTCTAAATACTCAGCTACAAAATGACCAACTTTACCACATGAAAATCATTTAAAAAGAAAATTTTCTTCATACTTACCTGATCCTACATTCAATATTATTTAAATCATGGATTCAAGTTGATATTAATTAAGATCAAAATCTTCAAGACTTAACTTGTTCTTATTAGCCTTTATCCTTGAAGGTTGATTCCTTCTTAGGAGGTATATCCTCATCAAATCTCATCCCATAAGAATTAATGATGCAATGTAGGTCATCCATATTCAATTAAGTGAGATCATGACTTTCTTCTATAATAGAAACTTTTGAATCAAACTTGAGAGTAAAATTCCTCAATACCTTATTTCAATCACCTCTCTAATACCTCTGATCATGTTTACTACCTCATCAACCCTCATAAGATAGGATGTCATAGTATCTTCTTCCTTCATTCTGAGACCTTCAAATTACCTTTGATAGGTCTACAATTTATCTAGTTTTACCTTTGAGTCTCCTTCATAAATAGTTTGTAATTTGTCCCAAATTTCCTTGGTAGACTTAAAATAGATCACTTTGGTGAACTCAGCCTTGGATAGACCATAAATGATAGCATTCATAGCTTTATAAGTATTCTCACTCAACTTATTGTTAGTAGTACTAGTTGGAGGAGTAGCTAGTGTAATATAACCATCTATGATAGATTGCCAAGTATCAAACCCTAGAGACATGATGTATGTCCTCATTCTTGTACTCCAAAAAGCATAATTTGACCCATTAAATAATGGTGTTTACTTTATAGATAAAACATACTTCTATTGACTTAATATATTATACCTTATATCACCTTTAAGTGGTTAAACTTGTAATGTAGGTCTTGCTCTAATACCAATTATTGGAGGTATAATCACTAAGATGGGGGTGAATAAGTGATGCAAGATATTTCAAACTTCAATTATAATCCTTTCAAAATATTAATCAATAACCATAATCATTCATAAAACATACAATATATTCATAACAAATAATAAGAAAGATGATGCAAGATCACACACATAACACAAGATCTACGTGGGAAAACCTCTTGGGGAATAAAACCCACTCTAAAGCTTGCAAACACATGGACTACTTATCCTTTAAAATGATCACAAACATGATACATTTTAGTGAAGCACCCACTTCATAAGGAATAACCACCCCTAAGTATGAACAATCACCCACTTTTTCTAGATGTTGAACACCTAAATAACACCTATGAAATCAATAGCTCCATAACTCTGATTGCATTTCAATATGATTAGAGAAATAATGCATAACACCTCTCTTTCAACTCATCACACACACTCAAACTTTATCATATGATAAATTCATCCAAAAACCCTTTTTAGATCACTATAAGATTCTTCACTCATCATCAATTCACTATGTACTTTAGTCTATCCACTAAGCACACTCCCTCTGATCTCTCTCCTTCATCTTTTTCTTATACCCTCTCAACACATCAACATTCAAGTCTTGAAACCATTACCTTGGCATCCAATATTTATAGAGTCTTCATGAATATCAACTTATAGGTCAGCCATAATATTTTAATTAACCCTTAATACTTTTATCATGCGAACACATATATCAATGCCATCCTCACAGGTTGATCAAGCATCCATGGGTCATAATTATAGTTACACCTATAAATTAGGATTTAGAAGCCCTTAGGTCTTAAGGAGACATATTACCCCTTTATAAATTAATCTAGAAAAACAAGAACACAAGATCACTTTCAAAAACATGGGTCCACTACATATGACCTCTAAAACATCTTTAGGTGATTACTCCCACCAAAACACTCTTGTACTAAAGCATAACTTACTCAAATAATAGTCTTGGACATAGTATCACCATGAATGAATAAAAATTCAAATTTAAATATCAATATATCAATTTTAAAAACGTTCAAAACTTCTAATAAACTTTTCTAGATGTGCCTTGAAGTTATCTTCAACTTTGGTTTTTACTCCATTAGCAAATTCTACCATATGCTCAAGATACAAATGAAAAAACCATCACTATTTTTCTTTCACAAATTTGAATATTTATATTCCAATAGTAAATATGTAATAATAATCATCATACACTTTTTCATTATCTCATTCTCCCTAGAAACTTTTAACAAATATGCATTATCGATCTCTTCAGAAGTCTCCTAACTTTAACCTGCAACACTATTGATCTTAGATCCTTACTTCTATGATCATGCCACTTGATAGATATACATTCCTTCTATGTAAATTAAATATTTGAATCAATGTGATTCATTTATATCCATATATATTAACACTCACATCCCATTAATCCTCTATCAAATCATCAAGATTAAGGTACATGTTGCTAGTACATGCAGTCTCAGGAACCATTGATAAATTAACTTCATGCATGCCATTGATATATATCTAAAAATAACATGCACTCCATTATATCCTTATCTATTTATATTAAATTATCACCATTGGGTCTTCGATCTAATTAAATTCTCATCGTAGATATTCAATATCAAAAATTTGGCTAAGTATTGGAACTTAGTAAATTTTGTCTGAGAAGCCAACTTTGCACCTTAATAAATTTTACTACGCTCCATGTCTAGACCTAAAATTTAAACCATATGATATTCTCACATATATTAATATATCCATATATCAAGATACTCTTTAAACCTTCACACATGTGAAATATGACATCATTAATCTGTTCACTTAGCTTTATCTATCAAGATGACTACTTGAGCTTAGACATTCATATGACTATTCTGATGAATTATGTTCACTCCCATAAACAATATAAGCACTCATAAAATCCCATAGGATATTTTAAACATGAACATACCATCAATATCATTCATTAATTACTTAACTAGGTAAACACTTTCCAAACCATAAATCTGATTACTTTGTCATTAATGCACTATGAATCATGCTTTCTTTGACATCAATGACAAACTAACATCAATGACCATTATCAACAAGTTAAAGGTCCTAAATATAACTAAGATAAATCCTAGATAGATAAGTAAATAAATATGAGATCATATCAAAATAATTCAAATATGCACCTTCTATTTTAAAAATGGAAAAGCTAAAATTATCATAATACTACCATGTCAGAACAAATGGAGAATATGAAGTAAAGAAGATTTGGGATATTAAAAAAAACTTACCAACAAGGGGAAAAATGTAGGTATGGAATTTAGGGCATCAATAAGATTAAATCATGGTCTTTATTATAAATAAGACACTCAAATCATGTTGGCAAGAATAAGAGTTTTCAACATCAATGGCCCTAGAAAACCCTACCTAGAGAAAAAAATTAGACCAACTATTAAAGTATATGAATTATCTCATGAAAGATAACATGCATGAAAAAAATGGATTTTACATTCTTGTAACATGTTTCCCACTCTTCATAACCCCTTAAAGACCCATTGGTCTACTCTGAAGATTGGGTAATGGCATGAGAAGGCAAGTGGCACTAGAATGTAGGATATAGATAGATAATGATACAATGAGACCTCTTATGCAAATATACTAGATTATTGTACCCAAATAGACCTTTAATATATCATGAGGCAAAATAAGGAGTTTAATATTTTAATATAATAATAAATGTACCAAAAAGATCACATCTTATGGTGTGATCTATATTTTAGTATTATAACTGGGCTTTTAACATTACCTTTTATTATGATATGGCCTTTAACACTTTTTGATTTTTATATTTTCCTCATCCATATATATTTGGAAAAGCCAAAAGTGGGTGTTAAATGTGAATATGATAAGTGATCTTACACCTAACCTCTAAAAAGGAGAACCTAGAGACCATGATGCCTAAAGACTCTTAGACTTGCACCTTAGAAAATAATTCAATCTCGAAATCGATCTTGGTGAGCCCATGTGGAAAGTGAAAAATAAGGATATCATGAAAGAGATCATAAAATGATTGGGTTGACCCAATTATAAATAATTTGTAAGGGAAGATGGTACAATGACATGTAGTTATGAAGCATCATCATAAGATAAGGTTAAATGTGGTTGAAGATATGAATATAGACTTTTATAGTTTTATCACGAGATAATATGACTGACTCTGAGTGAGGAAAAACATTACTCTCAACCACTACCTTATTTTTTTAAGAATCCACCTAGCTAATTTTAGGATAAAAATAATCTATGTAGTAAATTTAATAATGATGGGTGTTTTTGAGGAGGGCCTAGTTGATTCCTTAAGTCTTACTATATAATTCAAAAAATAAAAAATCCAAGAGATGGAAGTAAGATAAATATATGAATCATATAAATGATAAATATATGAAGCATATAAAAGATAAAAAAAGACCCAAAGGGTGTACATAATGAGAAAATAAACCAAATAATTGAAAATGAAATATTGGTTGATGAAATAAACTAAATGATTATAGAAATAAAGGTAAATAGGATGGGAATTTGTGAGGAGGGCCTAGTTGATCCATAAGGTCTTACGATGCAACTCATAAAATGAAAAACCAAGAGGTATAAAAATGAAAAAAAAAACCAAAGGACCAAGTATAGCTATTAAGGCTAGTGTTAAATACACCCAAAGGTGTGGAGAGAAAGAAAGGATAGGTTACAATGTAAAAGAGAGTCAAAGTAAAATCTACACTAAATATTATATCAAATAAACATAAACTAAATATAAGTATGTAAGTAATATATAATATAAAGAGCATGGTGTTATTATCATTAGAGAATACATAGGTTGGGTCTAGCATAATAAATGATAAGAGAAATCATCCCAAAAGAGGGGGAATTCCAAAATATACCAAATAATTAGGATGAAACTAAGTCTACTTAGGATCCACAAGGAAAACTAAGGCCAAATTTAAATCACCAAAAAAGAGGGGGAAGCTAAAATGCACAAAAATAAATACTGAATCTGACACCAAAGATCCATAAGGGAAACTAAGTCTAACTATAGAGTGTGATAAAAATATGTAAATTAAATATATGAGACAAAATTGTTGTCAGATTAGGGTACACCCTATGAGGATGTGTCTCACATCTCCTCACCCAATTAACACAATAGGAACACCCCAAGGATGTGGGTCTCCTATGGTTGGAGTGAATCTCTAGAGAGGGCCAACTTCCCCTGATAGATCACCTAAGATAAACACTAAACTACTACACTTTAAAATAAAAGGGAGGAGTGCAAAAAAACAAAGAAACTAAAAACAAAAAGGGGTGATACACTAGAATATTATGACACCCTCTACTCACTTAAGCATACATAATGGAAACCTTGGGGATGGTGGTATACATAATTCAACCATGAAAATCTTAGGAATAGTGTTTTATAAAGAGGTACATATATATATGAGAACATTAGAAGGAGAAACATTCTTCACCATAACTACAATGCATAAATCATGAAGATACACGAACTATGACCTATAAAAGAGAGTTCACTTACATATAGGTGAAATGGAATTGGACATAATAAAAGGGAAAGAACATTTCACCATAAAGAGAGCATTAAAAATTCATAAGATACACATAAAATGAAAGTTATGAAAAATAATTCTTCATTGCTTCAAAGGCATAAAAGCCAAGAAGAGGGATCAAAGATGGGCCAATTTTTGCAACATTTATGTGCTAAAAATAGGTATATTTATGATTATAATTTGCATACTTAAATAGGTAAAGTTTAAAACATTGGGATCTTGATTTGGTCTTCCCACTAGTGGGGTGGTTAAAAATTCCATCATGATCAGGGAAGGGGGGTCGAGATAGTGGGAATCTCCTTGGGATCACCATGGCCATGCCTACATAATTACATACCATGTCCCCTCAAGATTTTAGATTATCTTATATATGTGTATTCTCTACTTACCTATATGATTTATAGGTATTTATTCCATTTACCTCTCACCATTTTTCTAGTATTTATATTGAGTTATGCCATGATTTGTACATTGAACTGCTCCAAGATTGATTCTATAAATCAAAGGTAGTTACATAGACAAGTCATGAATTTGACATCTGAATGGGTGAATGGGCCATCAAATTTTCTTTAGTCATTTACAATATAGATGATAACAAAATCCTTAGTGATGGGTTCTAGCCATATGTTGACATTGAGCTCATTTTGATATTTTCTACTTTTTTAGGTATATTCCCCTTAATCCTATGTATTTGGCATTTTGTAGATTCCCATGCTTATTAACTATCCTTTGTGATTTAGACATAAAGCCTCAGGACATAGGAGGTTTGAATAGCTATGTATAATTAGGTCTTGTATTTAAGTATAATGTTGACTATTCTTTCTATGGTGAAGCAATATTTTTCCATGTGGCATAATATCACTTACCTACTTATCTAAGGTTATGACAAATTTATTAGGTCTACATGGACTACTATAGAGATTCAAAGTAATAATATCATGCCACATGGTTTCATCCCACTCACCTATTATCCCAAGGCTCTGACATCTCTCTGGGTTATATAAAAATCTCTAGGAGAGTGGAGTAGTGAGATCATGCCATATGGCATGATCCTGCTAACTCACTAACTTGGAGGGTTTTGAATTGCATAAGTAGTTTTGGGAATTAGGGTCACTGGGAGTGTGACACATGGAATCATCCTACTAACCCACTCACCTACTTGACTAGAATATTATTGATGTCATTTCCTCACTGGGATTTTTTTTGAAAATAAAATAATTATTTAAAAGACTTTTGAATAGGCCTAAGACTACCATAAAAGTGACACATGGCTCCGAACAAACTTTGAAGAGAAATGGATAAGTCCCACTAAGTAAAAAAGTGACTTATGGCTCTGAGCAAACACAAAGAATTAATTAAGTCTAAAAATAATTTTAAATGGAAAATTTACGTGTGTAATTGAGCAAATTTTACAAAATTAGCTAAATTTTGAAAGACATTTGAAAGGGATTATGACCACTATGAGATGATGACATGTGACACTAAGTATCCCTTAAAAAAATGACTATTTACCTTTACTACTCAACCCTTATAGGCTCTAGGAGTGCTTTGTGTTCACTATAAAGGATGAAAGGGAGGTTGGGAATACTAATATGCACTCGATAACCTCCTCAAAATGTCTAAGTGTTGAAATTAGTCTAGGATTGACGTCATACTCAGTTGATTTTCCCTAAATTGACTTTGAGAATCTATGGGTGATTCAAAGACTTGAATAGGACATGGATTCCCCAGGGTGACCAAAAATGGTCAACATTATTTCAACCTCTATGGGTTTCTTGCTTGCTAAGTGGGAATCATGTAGATTTATAATAATCCATTGGGCATAGATTTATGGAAGTATTTGAACTCTTGATTTTGAAAACACATCCTTGCTACAACCTACTTAGCCTAATGGATAATAAAAAAATTGAGATTCACTCCCCAAAAATAAGAGAAAGTAAGAAAAAAAACAAATAAAAGTGCCAAAACACTTAGAGGAAATAAGAACAACTAAACTAATGTGGAACAACACTTGGAGGAAAGAGAAGAAGCTAAACTGCCCTAAACTAACCAATCAAAAGGTTGTCTAAACAAAGTCATTGAATGGGTCCACAAAATATATTCCATTTATTATCGTATTAGAATGATTTTCATGTTTGAGGGTAACTAACCAAAGGTGGAGAAGGATTAAATGGTCAATATACTGGTGATATAATTATTTGAGGACAATATAAAACTCACCTACCCAAATAAGTTGATTATAAATGTAACTACCTTAGAGTGGATAGGCAAGTTTATTTTTCCCTTCTTCATGCTCAATCTCATGTTATAGATCAAGAATGATAGGTAATGGCTTCTCCTTGTTAACCTCAAATTTGGATAGATAAATGATAGGACATCCTCTTGATAAAATAAATCTTGATCAATCATGGCTGATCTCATGAATGGGTTCTTTTTCTCTATCATCTAGCTGATTAAAATGCTCTTATCTTAGTGGATCATTTGGAAACATGGCCACTTCCACTTGATGTCCATGCTACTCATGAGTTACTTCTTGAAGGGATGTTGCATTAATGTCAAGGCTTGAGTATAATTCTTATAGCTCATCCCAAAATATGTCTTCCTTATGCATACCATGAGATCTTAAACCTACATCTTTTATATAATCAACTAAATCAAAATCATAACAAACCTTTACCCAATCAACAAATTAATAATAAATAACCTATTTAATAAGATAAACAACCTCACAAATAACAATTTCCTCTTTTTTGGTTTGTGACTCCATATTTGGCATAATGGAGTATTCCTTCTCATGAAAGCAATAAGCTTCCAAGGCTATCCCCTCATTGATATTCATGCTCCCAAAATCCCTATATTCCTAATTCAAGAGAAGAGGCTCAAATTATGTTTTTTTCTACTCATTTTTTGCTTATGTGGATAATCTAATTCACTGCCCCTAAATTTATAATGCATATTTAACCTTGATAACTTTATGAATGATTATAGTAACATAATTATGCATATTAGATGGCCTAGGATATGAGAGATGAGCTTGGACTTGTGTAATACCTTGGATGGGCTGCCTATGAGATTGATAAACTCTATGGAATGTCTGAAAGGAAATTTTTTTGTACTTTTTGGGTTCTTGAAGGTTGATAGATTATTACCAAGGCTTTAGATTAGTTTTTTAACTTCTTCCAATACATTGAGAGTGTTTGAGAATGAGATTTCTTAACTGGCCATCGCTAAAAAAAAGGATGAAATGGGTTGATTGGGTAGAGTATTAGGTAATAATGGTATTAGATGACTGGATCTAATTTTACCAACATGAATGAGACATTGTTCTAATATAATAACAAGATCATAAGTTTTAGGTAAGGAAACTCCACCTAGTGATTGGATAATGATTGCAATTTAACAGTCAAGAGCTCTCAAATAGTATAAGAAAACTACATGAGCCTATGGCTATATTGAGGTTGGGATTTGGTCCTAATTTTATTGAAACCTCAATTTGAATTCAATGAGGGGATCATGGGGAGCCCTTCCTATGGTGGTGAGTTACTCAACAATGGACAAGTAACTAGCCCTCTCTTCAAAATGTCTACATAGTTTCTCATCAAGCTCATCTTAGCTAAAAATGGATCTTAAGATTAGAATTATATACCACCATAGGTCTCTCCCCTTAAATGATGAGGTGAGTATACATATGGCCCTACTATATTTAACCATGTGATGTACCATACACACATGGGATATGTACTTGATGTGCTCAATGGTGGTGGCGTCATCTTCACTCATGAAGAATGGAAGGCTCTTGAAAGATTCAATGGAGATATCATCATAGTGAACTAATGAAAGAGGGATAAATTTATTAAATGGAATAAATGGATGGATCCTTTGTTGGGTATCCAAGAGATATATGTGAGTCAAACTCCCTCTTGATTATAATAATGGGCTCAGTCTATTATATAAGAATTAGAGTTAGAACGAATTCTCTAGGTGATTAGATCACTTCAAAAAAAGGAAAGATAAATAATATCACCTAAATCTTGATCATTGATAATATTTAAGTACTTGGAATACTTAAACTAGTAAGTTTGGTGATCAAAGTCATCATGGTATTGAGGAAACTACCTTGAATGGAAAGATGCATTAAAGAATACACCAAAATTCTTCAATGGATGTTGTGAATATAATCATATAGTGTCCCATTGGGCATGACAAAAACTATTATCACATTTGGGTTTCACTTTTTGAGGAGATGTTTCAAGTTTCCTCTCTCAATCAACATAATGGGAATGTTCCAAGGCTCTGGGTCACCTATGGTTAGAGTGAACCTCCAGAGAGGGTTGGGTTCCCATGATGGATAACTTAAGACCAAAATTAGACTACTAAACTTTCAAGAGAAAATTAGGAGTGCATAAAAAAAAATAAACTAAAATAAAAATTATGACACCCTCTAATCTCTTAAGCATACACAATCGAAACCTTAGGGATTGTGGTATAGATGACTCAATCATGAACATCCTAGCAGAAGTGTTTCATAGAGAGGTACACAAATATATGATAACATTAAAAGGAGAAGCATTCATCACCACAACTAATAATGAATAAATCATGAATATACATAGACTATAACCTATAAAATAGAGTTCACTTACATAGAGGTGAAGTGGAATTAGACTTAATCAAAGGGAAAAAACACTTCACCATAAAGAGAACATTAAAAATTCATAAGATAAACACAAAACATGAGTTATGGGAGGGTAAAATAGTTCTTCATTACTTTAAATGCATAAAATCCAAGTAGAGGGATCAAATATGGGCCAATTTCTATAGAATTTCTTTTCTAAAAAGAGGTATGCTTATGATTATACTTTTCCTACTTAAATAGGTAGAGTTTTAGATCTTGGGATCTTGACTTGGTCTTTCCCACTAACAAGGTGGTTATAAATTCCATAATGATCATGGAAGGGGGTTTGAGGTAGTGAGAATATCCTTGATATCACCATGGCCATGCCTACATAACTACTTGCCATGTCCCCTCAAGCATGTAAGTTGTCTTCTATGTGTGTATTATCCACTTGCCTTTATGATGAATAGGGATATATTCCATTGAACTCTCATCATTTTTACAGAATTTTTATTGTGATATGTTATGATTTACATGTTGAACTACTCTAAGATTTTTTATACAAATCAAATGTAGTTACATAGTTAAGTCATGAATTTGACATCTAAATAGGTGAATGGGTGATCAAATTTACTTTAGTTAGTTACAACATAGACACTAGAAAATTCCTTAGTGGTGGGTTATAGCCACATGTTGACATTAGGATCATTATGGGATTTTATACTCTTATAGGTATATTCCATCTAGGCCCCATGTACTTAGACTTTTATAGACTCTCGAACTTACTCAGAGCTTTCCAACTATCCTCTATGATTTGGCCATAAATCCTCAAGATCTACCAAGTCTGTGTGGCTACTTATAATTGGCTCCCAGCTTTAAGTAAAAAGTTGAATTTTATTTTTACAATGAAGTGATATTTTTCCATGTGGTTTCATCTTAATTACCCACTTGCCTAGAGCTATGAAAAATTTGTTGGGCCTAGACAAACCATCATAAGGCTATGGAACAACAAGATCATGCCATATAGTTCAATCCCACTCACATGATAGTGAGGGGATTTGACATCTCTCTGGGTTATATGGAAATCTCTAGGAAAATGGGGTAGTGGGATCATGCCACATGGCATCATACCACTAACCCATTAGCCCAAAGGTTTTTGAACTATACAGATAGTTTTGGGACTTGGGTCACCAAGACTATGATATGTGGAAGCATCCCAATAACCTACTCACCCACTTGTCTAAAGGATTGATAATGTTATTTCCTAACTAGGTAATTTATTAAAAGTCTCTTATCTTTAAAAAACATTTGAATATGCCTATTACTACTAAAAAAGTGACATGTTGTCATCCCACTAAGGGGAAAATTTAAATGTGGCTTTGGGAAAACACAAAGAATGAACTAAGTCAATAAAGCATTTGAAAGGGCTTGGGACCATTAGGATATTGACATATGGCATAAATAAAATTTTATAAAATAAAATAAGTGTTAAAATACATTATTAAGGGTGCAAGACTGATATAAGAAGATGACATGTGGCACCGGTCAACCTTTAAAAGCAATGACTAAGTCCCTTTGTTTCTCAACCCCTACAGGCTTCGAGAGTGCTATATATTTGTTGAGAAGGCTGAAATGGAGACCTAGAAGAATACTAGGCACATGATAAACTCATTAAAATATCTAAGTGTCAAAACTCATATAGGCTTGACCTCATAATTATTTTATTTTCCCCCAATTAACTAAACTTTGAGAACTTGCAGGTGATCTGAAGCCTTGAACTAAATTAGATGTAGCTTCCCCATGGTAACCAAAAATGATCAAGAGAAACATAAAGTGATGTAAATTAAAAATTGACATAGTAAATATATATACCAATACAGTTCTCATAATTTATCTTAAAAGGGTTTTAAAATATGAATTTGTTTATTTTTAATATGTGAAGGGTTATCGATTGATGCCTCATGGTTTAGATGAGAGATGAAGAAGTCAAGAGAATTAGGATGTGAATTTTAAGATGCCCCAAAAGTATGTATAAGGTTAAGGATGGGCATCATAATATTCCTCGAAGGTTGAAATAAGAAAAGGGTGGGTAGCACAAGGTGCCCCAATATATGCAATAATAAAAGGATGGGAATTTTAAGATGCAAAAACATGTGGAAGAAGAAGAGGACATGCATTAAAAAATTCCCCAATCTATGGCATATAGGTGTATTGGGGTTAACCTCAAAATTGATAGGCATTTTAATGATGTAAATCTATGTTACCATAGGGAATGTGGATTTGAGGGAAATGTTTAGATATTTTGGAGGTGATAGAAAATAATGTCATATGATATCAACTAGGATGATACAATTTGGTTTAATAGGACTAAAATGAATAATATCAACTAGGGAAATATAGTTTTATGAAATATATGGAATATGATCTACAAAGATATGATTAATAACATGTGATATTAATTTTATATCGACACTTCCCAACTCCATTGAAAAATTAGAGGATGCTAATAAAACTACATTGACAATGTTTGAATGTTAGCCGATATAATTGGGAAAATTTGAAGATAATAGGAGAATTTTGTCAACACTCTATAATGTTTAGAAAATACCATTAGGTGACATAAATGGAACTGTGTCAACACTTTGTAATGGTTGGTGGCTAGTGTAATTGGGTAAAAGCGGAAGAACTGTATCGATACATTTTGGGTAATGCTTAGTGAATTTACTTGTAACAAGAGGTAAAATTATAAATGTATTAGAATTTTTGAGATCATGGCCAATACAATTTATTTTAAGATAAGGAACTGAATCAACACATCTAGAATCATGGATAGTGTAGTTACATGAAATAGGAGGTTGAATTAGAAATATATCAACACATTTAAGATCATGAAAATTTTAATTATATGAAATAAGAGGCTGAATTAATATTATATGAACACATTTATGATCATGGTTGTGTAATTGATTGTAAGTGGTTACAATTGAATGGTATCAGGCTGGATGATACATTTAGAAAGAAGTGATTACAATAGTGATTTAGGTAGGTTTGAAGAGGTTGAATCTAAAATTAGATTGATAAGATAGATATGATTAGTTATATAATCTCAAGGATCATAATCACTTATAACACATTTTTTAGTAGCCATTTGAATTAGGTTTTCTTCATAAGTTGATGCATTGACAAAAGTTGATTGAATGTGAGATGAGGTTTGATGACTTATCCTTATAACACCTTCTAAGGTGGGGTAGAGGGTGGATAAAAATCAATTAAAAATGCTCATCATTACTTTATTTGTAATGGGGATTGATAAATATGGGAAACCATAAGAGGGTTTTTCATCCATGTCATAATAATCACCAATGGGAACATATGTTATCATGTTAGGGTCTTCACCTCTATCAGAATCATCATCATATATGGGAAAATCATGGTATTGATTTTTAATCATGTGAGAAGTGGAAAATGTGGTATCATTAGGATTATAATTAATGAGAGGAACATATTGATAATATTTAGTCCCATTATAGGTATCATTATTAAGATATTCACCCCAGTAATAATGATTGTCAAGGTCATAGGGGGAATATTACTATAAATAACATGAGAAATGGGAAAATAATCATTGATATAATAATACTCATCAATGATGATATATTATATCATGTTATGGTCTTCACCTCCATTAGAATCATTATTATAGATGGGAAAATTTTGATATTTATTTTCAACCATGTGAGAATAGAGAAGGTGGGATCATTAAGGTTTTCATAGGGATCATCATAAATGGGAGTACCATATTATAATATTCAATCCTGATATAAGTGTCCTCATTGGCATATTCACCTAGGTAATAAGGATGGTCATAAGTGGTGGGATCATTATGGACATCTTTAGCTATGAGAAAAGGTGTAGCATAATTGGACCATGAGGAGTTGCCCCTAATGGTGGTTATATAAGGTTGATAGGAGCAACCCATGAAAACATGGAATGAGTTGAGGCTCAGTAAAAATACCCTAAGAAAGACACTTTGATAGATAAAATAAAAAATAAGATGTGGAAGATGGTTGATAAAAATAAATAAGTGGTATTAGGTAGGTCGATATAGTTGGTTATTGAATCTGGAAAAACATAATTTATTGGTTTGGCTGATACAGTAAAAAGCATAACTATAAAATAAAAATTATATCAAGATAAATGATATAAATTAATAAAAAAGGTGGATGAGACAAGTAGAGTATTGGGATGGTTGATAAATTTGTTAAAAAGGCCATACAACTAGTTACTGAAGAAAAATGAGCATATAAAGGTGGCTAATGACTGGAAATCAAGAGCTAAAAACAAAATGTTGTATTGAGTTGGCTGATATAGTATGATCATAAAATTAACTATATTGGTTTGGTATATGTAGTTGTAAGGAAACTCAAAAGTATATTAGGTTAGACCATACAATCTAGAAAGTAGAAAAACTATATTATGTTGGTTGATATAGTTTGATCAAATATTATAAACTAACCAAATAGTATAAAATGAATTAAATATGAAGGTATAACTAAGATGGTTGTGTTTAATTTTTAGTCTATTAGATATATTGATCTCAAGAATAAATAGTGAGCAAGGCTCAAAGAGGCATTGGATATGGAGGTTTCATCTATCCTATAGCCATAATATCTAATCTCTAAGGCACGTTTAGAATAAATTCCTAGGGATAACTTATCATCATAATCTAAAACTAAATGATTGGAATGATTCCTATTGGCTGAAACAAACCATAGGAGATTATGATATATTATGATGTAAATGGAAGATAAATTTCATCTATAGTGTTATCTAATGGATTAAGTATTATAACATTACCCCTCACACCATGACTCAGGTAAAATTTATGTGTGATTTTCCCAAGATGATAGATACTATAAGTTTTAAAATTGTCAAAACATAGTTATGGATTGAAAAGAATGAATATAAAATGATGATTTATATTGAAATCAAAAAAATAGTAACATGTAATGTATAAAAGAATGAAATAAATAATCATATGATATTGGGTTGGCCAATACAATCAATTAGGAAAACTAGTAAACCTAAATTATATCATCCTAGATGATGTGGTTAGATGGAGGCATAAAATTGTACCAAGTTAGCTAATGTAGTTTGTAGGAGACACAAAATTATATCAAATTATCTGATGCAATTGATAAGAGATACATAACTATATTAGGCTGACCAAGGCAATTTGGACAAAAAGAAAATTATATCAAGATGGATGACATAGTTTGGAAAAAACACTTCACTAAAATATATGATGATATGAAGATAGAGTGAATATAATACAAATGTGAAAAATATCTAACCTTGGTTGGGATAACTTTCACATCATGTTCACTAGAATGTATGAAAGGGTTAAATTAAATATAATTATCTTCTTTGTCTCAATAGAATATGACTTGAATAAGTTCATTACAATAGAGCCTGCATATTTTTGGATAATCGAGCAAGGACCTATAATAACCATAGACATAGTAGAGGGTAGTCTACACTCAATTATCAAGAGGGAATGGTTTAAAAGCCTAATATTATGACATATGTTGTAAATCTCACTAGGGATTGATAATGGATAAGTGGTTGTAATAATTATTGTAGATATTTAAGTAGATTAAATGGTTGTAAAGAGGGTATAAGATAAAAGGTAAGGTGCAATGATCAACTAGATAGGGGCATATGTAACCTAAGGTGATGAATGGCAAGCCCAAGAAACCTTGTATTCATACAAACTTATTCAGTATAAGGAAGATCATATGTAAGGATATATATGTGCATTTATAAATAAATAAACCAATCAATATATAATATACTAAGTAAATAAAGTAAAGAGTATAGGATATAAATACTTACCTTGGGGTGGACTCGTTGATGCTCCAATACCATTATCTGGCTCAAGTGGAACTTTATAAGATATGTTATAGATTGAAGACATAAAATACAAGAATAATACCTAGATATACTTGTTTGGGGACTCTAAAGACTATGACACGTCCTTGGCTCAACTCATTCTATTAAAATTACCATAAGTAAGATAAGACCTCCAAGATAAGCTTCTAAACTACTATTTCCTCCAAATACTACATATGAGTATAAAATCAAGCACAAAAAAGTGTATGAATGTGATATATTTATTTGTGAATGAAATATGACCCACATATATACAATTATAATCCCCAAAACTAACCCTAAACTATAAGTTGATGGTATTGGCTAGGTTGACACAGTTAGAAGATGTTAGTCAACATAATATTATATCAAAAGGGATGATACAATACAAATAATAGAAGAATGACTCAAAACTATATCAAGCTAGCCAATATAATATATGGAAGATAATATGAAATAGACTATATTGGCAATGTTGATACATTAGGATATAGGGAATCTATAAAATTAGACTAAAGTAGATGGAGAGGTAAGATAGAAATAGACTTAGAGGAGGTTAGATTGATAGTAATTATGGTATGAATTGACAATATGCAAAAATTTATCACAAAGTAATATGAACATATCCCACAACATTCTCAATGCACACTTTAAGGTGCACACTTAGGGAGATTGATGCATCTACAAGCTGCTACAAGAAGAAAGTGTCACTAAAGTGATAAAAGTGAAAATATTAGGTGTGCATATAGCCTAATCATAAATATTCAGTGGTAATAATTACCATCCATTAGTTAGTTTTTTTTTTTTTTTTTCAAATTTATTTCCATTTCAATATTATAGGTGTTTACTTTAGGCAAGTGTGTTTCCATTCAATGCATAAGAGTGTACATTTAATTTTTTTATTTTTGATAGAACATCTAGATTTGATCTCTTTTAATAATTCAAATAAATTTAGTTTTGTATATAAAATGCATATTCCATATAATGTATACATCCTTGGATTGATAATTAAATTCATTTTCATGAAATTACTATGTGAGGAGAGCTACCAAGAGACTTGTTAGTGCAGGGAAAATTATACTAAGCATAGTTATGTATGGAGATGCATTGCAATTATGAAATATGGATACATTATTGAGATCTTTCATGGTGGAAAACACATGAGGCATATGTTAATAATATGACCTCCAACATGTCATACATTACATGTAGGAGATTAAAATATACACTTGGGTCATTACATGATCATTCACCTATATAGAGACATATATAGATTCATGAATGAATCACAGATAAGGGGGATTAAATTAGGGATACTCTTAAATTTTTTGTATTTTGATAACCTAATAGAAACTAGGCCTATCAACCTACCCACTATACCAAAGGATAAAGAGAGACCATTTGTAGGGAGATGTGTCATAATGGGACCTAAAATATGATGAGACTATGATGTATCACACTAGAGGAGGGCCATATATTACCTTAGGGAGATGAATATTTATTAGTGACCATATAGAGATAATCCAAGATGGATTGAGGATTCCATAAAAATGTGATAGGTTAGAGAGATAAGATGATACCCATTTTTATTTAAAAATGATATTAAGAGGTTTTAATATGAGAAGGTACCAATATGGTATAGGCTTACATAAGATGTGCCCATAACCATTATTGTCTAGTGCTGAAAAAGATTCCCCTAGAGGGAAGACAAGTAGGAGATACCATAGTTTTAGGCACATGGACTCATAGAGGATGATGATGGGTATGGGAGGAATATTGAACTTGACATTGATGATGTAGGAGCTTAAGAAGGGTTTTAAGCATTTTATGCCAGTATTTATCTATCACCACTATTTCCATCACAAGGAGAGGGATAACATATTAAGGGGAAAAACTATGATAAGGGATTATATGTAGAGGGATAAAATAACACAAAGGATATAAATTTAGGAACATTGAGAGAAAAAGAGCAACCCTTTAGGTTTTCTCCAACATAAGTGATATATAAACTTAAATTTTAGAAAAAATATCTAGTTGAAGATGTCAACAATATTATTTTATTATCTTTGATTAATATTTATGAATTCATTAATTCATATTGGTTTAATATGAAACAAAGATGATCGATGAATAGAAAACCACCCTTGATAACATGATCTAAAGACTAAACTTATACATATTAGAAAACATTTGAGGCATGATCTAGTGAGATGACTTGGATACATCAAGACTTGCTTACCTATTTGATCTAGTCAACTGGGCTAGAGAAATGATCTTAGATGTCTACTTAGATAGCGGATGTGAGTAAGGATCTCATCCAAGCATAAAATGAAATCATATATTTAGAATCACATAAATATGAGCTCAAGGCTTCACTAACATCAATAAATGAACATAGAGATAGATAGAGACATGATGTATTCATGATTCCTCTTGATAATGATGAAATCACATAAACCATTTTTATCTAGTAATTGAATCTAAAATAAGATAGCACAATATTATAGTTAAGGTCACAAGACCATGAGAGTTTGACACCTTGAGGTTAAGATTTAGGGCCAAGAAAATGACTATGGAATTTATGTCCAAAACATATATTTCCCCATGGGATAGGGATAGACAGTGAGGAAATTATTCCCTTATGCATAATACATGAGTTTTATGGGACATGTGGCCCCTATGTCATTTTTGAATCTATAGTTGGCTAAAGAGTTTTATCTTTCATTTATATAAGTGTCTCTATGTGTACATGTGTGAAATGCTTATGCTTTAATATAGTTACACAATATACAATATTTTTTTGATCACTTGATAATAAAATAAAAGTGAGACATCCTAGCATGGTAAAATAATAAAACAACACATGAATATATCATGTAATAAATACTATAATAATAAGTGTAATAAAATCTATAGTAAGTCACATAATATAAATTCATGAAATCATAAGAAGCATTAAAACACTAAAAAATAAGAGAGCACTCATTTGTAAGCATAATAAATGGGAAAGTGAAGATATCCAATAATAACATCATAACCAAATGAGCCATAATAATAATCAAAAGATATATAAAATGAAGAATCAGGATCATTAGAGGTGAATTCAATATGTTAAGGCACCCATGAATCAAGGGGTAGTATATCATCATCTTCTTTATATTATTATCATTGCCAATAAAGTAATCATTTTTATGACTAATATCTCAAATACATGGAACATTTTTAGGCTCTTATGGTTGTATAGAAGCTCTAGGATTATGACAGGTGCACCCTTGTTGGGGAACATTTATGTAATTGCATCTTATGTGTTATTTACTTAGATATAAATCTGGGTGCTTCTCTTGATGTTTATTTATGTGTGATATCTTATTGATTTTTTTTCTCTTGGAAATATAATGTATATTTTAATTTAAATTAACAATGTTAAACATTTATGCATAATAGAAGAAATTACTTTCATTTGATGTATCCCAATTCTACCAAGTAAAATGTTATGGGATCCATTATATGGTAATATATGAAATATGAGTTGAATTATATTTAGACCCACTCAAATAGGCAAAAAAATATAACAAATATTCTATTTTATAATACCATCATATCCTATAATTTTCATTAGAGTGTATGCTAAATCATACATACTAAATCCAACACTATAGATAAACTCCTCAGTGCATATTTTCAAGCTTGAGTCATGATCAACCATTATGCCATATTTTTCACTATCATCTACGAAAGCTCATATGAATCAATGTAAATTTTATGAAATCTTATGTGAAATATAATTTTCATCAAACATAATATATACCTTCTTTCTCTTAATTTAATCAACCACCACAATAAAACCATAAAGTGGATGTGTCCCATAGTTCATTGACAAATTTTATTAATTTGGTTTGTATACTATGTGTAAGGTTTTTTTTTTTTTTGATTTGGAAGAGGGTTGATAAAGATATTCAAGTGTTGGTTTTGTGTAGTTACCAATTCATTTATAATTTTTGTTTATTCCATCTAATTTAGTTTGATTATTATTAAAGAGATATTATATCCTATTTTAAAAAGTAATGCATATATTTGAAGAATGCCATGGAATTATATGATAATAAAAAAAATTAATTCACATAAAATTAATTATTTAATGGTATTAAATGATAAAATTATTTTACTAGAGAAAAAAATAACCATGTTACATTCAAGCAATCTCCTCCAAACATTTTGTGGGCTTTCACTAACCCTAGTGAATTACCTACACTTCATTTTTTGATATAAAAGGAAATTTATAGATGGTTGTTATATAAATTTGACCACATTATTAGCATAATTATTAGGTTTAAATTCATTATAATTTTCTATAGTCTTATAATTTGTCTTGTTTGAAATTTTTATAGCTTTTGAAGTTGAAGCTCTTAACTCATACTTAAGCACATTTGCATCTAGAAGTTTGAATTCAAGGTATATAAAAACATGAAATTTTTTATGAGACAATAAAATGTCTCATTATATCAGTAAAAAATATAGTTTTATCTTTCATAAATCATTTTTTAAAGTGTACTTATATGTAGTTTTAAAAACTTATGATTATTTAGAATGAAATATGGGATACATATTTAATCTATTATTTAGAAGTCATTATAGTATAAATTATTACTAATTTATAAAAGTTTATTTTATATTAAATAATAAATATTATTTATGTAGTTTTAAAAAAGACATCAATGTAGATAACAAATTTTGAAGTACTAAAATACCAAATCAGGAATAAATTTCATGTAGCTCTAGAGATCATTAGTAACTTTGGAGTCTCATATAAATCATATTAAATTTTATTCATTTGATTTTGAGATAGATGTAATGTTTATAAAATATCATGTAAGGAATACAAACAAATTTTTATCAACTAAAAATAGGTCTTATGTTTTTGTGTTGGTTTATTTGTTATCTTAGCATGTGAAGGTGTAAGGACAAAATGGATAGATTCTAGAAAATGTAAAAAATAGTCAAAAATAATATCAATAAACCTAAATATGATTATATATTTATATTTATCTCAAAAAATTATACCAGTTAAAAAAAAATCTTGATCTGAGGTTGTATGTAAAAATTATGAGCATTTTAGTTGGTTGTAGAGATCTCCATCCTAGCTCCAAATATCACCAATCTTAGCTCCAAAGATGCACAATCCTAGCACTGGAGATGCACAAAATTATATCCAAATATGCCCAAAATTTATTTTTGGGTATATAAGACTAAATAATGAATGATATAATGTTTTGGAATAAGTTTTATAGTCTTTCTATATATATAAATTCTATAAATACAAAATTCTAAAAATAGACACCAACTACAAAGGTTTGAAACTATGGAAACATGAAAGCAAAGAGCTCCAGATATGATGATACCTATTTATAGAAATTATTTCTATGAAATATATTTATAACATTTATAAAAATAGTTATTTTAAATAAAGAAAAATATTTATAGTATTTTAACTACTATGAATATCTCAAATATCATGTTGTTAGAGGAAATCGAATTGGCCAATATTATGATTGATTCTCTACAACAAAATTAGAAGTTTTTGGAAAGAAAAAAAAGAACCTATATTATCTCCAAAAAATTATAATATGGTGTATTTGTGAATCTATCACTTCTCACTATTTTCTTCTTGATTAACTGGGATTGTTGATATTCTCCAAATAATGTATGAACCAAATTTGTTAGTTACATTAGAATAAGAACCAATTTTAAAACTCATTTGTTATGTTGTTGAGAATAGGAAATAAATTATAAACTTTTTTTTTAATGTTTTTAATAATATATAATCAATTATAAACTGACTTGTTATGTTGTTAACATTAGGAAATTAATTCTAAACTGATTTATTAAGTTATTACTCTAAAAAAAGAAGTTGAAGATGTATTATAAATACAACATTATCATTCACATTAAGTTAGTAGAGAGTTGGTATAAAGTAGTATAAATTATGGATAGATGAATAATAAACATAATTTTTTTCATTTTTAGATTGTAAGAATTTCTTGAATTAGTGAGAAAATGATTTTATAAAGTTTCTACAAAGCTAAGTGTTGTTCTAATCCTATTCTAAGGGAGAGAAAGGGATCACTAAACAAAGGAAGTACGATATATTTTGGTATTTATATGTTTATTTCATATTTTTGGGTGTCTTACCATTTATGACTCATTCTTTTATGCAAAGTTTTATGTTATATATTTTAACCTACAAGTATTTGTGTTTATGCATGTGTGTTTCAATCAAGTTTACTTTCAAAAATTTGAATTTAAAAGAATTTATCTTTCAAAACAATTTAAATTAAATCAACTTAGATTAGTTGTGTGTTTATATCAAAAGCAATTTCATTTCCAGTAAGTGTGTTTCCCTTGCAAGCATTTTCAATTTCAGCAATGTATGTTTCCCTTACAAGCATTTCCATTCAGTAAGTATGTTTGATTTATAAGAAATAGGTTTAGTTAAATAAAGTATATTATATATTTAGGATTACATTATCTACAATCCCCCAAAAAAATACAACTATTAGTAACTATCATTCATGCATTTCTCCTAATTTCTATTGGACATTGACCCTAGTTTGATATGACAAAAACTTAATTAAGTTGATTAAATGAGAGGATTGACACCTCCATAAAAAGTACACAAAAATAATCATTAATATTGAAGATGACGTATTCCTTAAAGTTTGGAAGAAAACTATTGGAAAAATAATTTGAAGTTCAGTATTTAGTTGTTGATAGGTTATTTATATGACAATAGTATTAAATTAAAACACATATTCACTAAATGTTGCATTTCATCCATGTTTTATTTGAGCTAATTTCATAAAAATATTTATTTTAAAATAGGCTAAGAAGTCATTTAATAGGATTGTAAAATAATGCATAGATCCACATGGTAAATCATATAACCAATCAAGTGCATAATTATTCAATAACCTTAGAAATAACTTACTCAATAATTTGTAATCATGATAAAAATTTAATTGATGTATAAAATGATCTAATGTGATGATAAGGAGTATAAATTTCCATTAAAAAATCAAAATTTGGAGCTAAAACCCTATTAGAAAAGGATATGCTTCTTAAGTCAATGGGTTTAGAAAAATATCATTAGAATTCACCTTGCTACTTGGATTTTGAAGATATAAATAATTTTGATTTGATTTTTCATGTCACACAATTTATGCATCATATTAGTCATTTCATGAGTTTGAAAATATTATAAGGTTGAGAAGTGGTATAAATTGGATAGTTTTTTTGGTACAAATAAAAGGATTAATGATATGTGAAGTAAATAGAGGAATGTTATTAGAAATTTTTTCTTAGAAATCAAAGGCACACTAGGGATGAAAGGGTTTTGAGAATTATGAGAGGGAATAGAAGCATGTTGAATATTAATAATAATTTGAAAAGTAAAATATACTAAGAAAACAAAATTGAGAAGTATAAACAAGTTGAGACACAATAAGGGCTTGAGAATTATAAACATGTAAAGAAATAGGAAGGATTTGAGGAGTAATAGAATTTTGAGAAATAAGAGAAACATTAGAAATAATAAGAATAAATATTATAAGTAATATAAGATTGAGTAATTTTAGAAATAAATTGATAAATGATTCCTTGATAATGTAATTTTTGACATGCAAATATTTTCAATACATTGGAGAATCTAAATACTTCATTGGGTTTTTTTTTTGACTTATTTTTTAAAGTTTCAATATATTAAACTCTATCTTGTTCTTATAGGTAAGACTCATTATCATAATAGTCCAAAAATTTATGCACATTATTATTATAATATACACTCACAACATTATCATTTAAATAAAACAAATCACTTTCAATAATTTTTTTAGCAACGCTAGATATATTTAAAACAATATTTTTATTTTTCAAACTTGAAATATAATTAACCAAAGGAATTTTTCTATTAAATACAGGAATTCACTAATCAAATTTTATTATATAATTTGTAATTAAACATGGAACATACACATCATTTAAACACTTTATTTTTAAAAAAAAAAAATCAAGAAAAACACCTAGGCCTTGGGATTGTGAAAATAAAAAAATGCACTTAGGACTATTATATCTAAGAGAATTCAATGGAATTATCTAGAGAAAAATCAAATAAATTTTCATTTAGAACTATATTAAGCAAGATACAATCCTATAGGGAACAAAGCAAATTGGTTTTTTTTGAGAAACCCTATGGAACATGCAAGGAAATATAAGCTCATAAAAATGTAACATATATGATTGGATTACAATAATAATTTAACTCAAATATCTAATTATAATTAAATAAATATCACAATAAATGTATGCTATAAATTATTTTCCTAATTAATTAATCTAAATTTAAAATTATGGAAAACAAATAAAGGTTAGAAGTGTATCTTGAATATTGTGAGAATCATCAAGATTAAAAAACATAAATGCACACCTAAGAATGTTAGTGAAATTACCAAAAAAATTAATGTCAATAAGAGATGAATGTATAGAGAATGAGTGAAAATAATAGAAACTATGGAGCATGAGTGACATTAATGGAAGATGATAAACATGTTAGAAATGATTTGATTATTGCACTCACCTGTTCTTGATCTTTGATTCCCTTACTTCATTTTTTACTATGTGACATGTGTTTACACTAAATATTATTTTAAATGAAATAAGGAATAAAAAATTATAATAAATAGATCTAATAATATGTATATGAAATCACATAATTCATACTACCCAATTTTTTAAATAAAAATAAAAAGACAAAGTGATAAATAATTAGGCTATGCAAATATAATACAAAGGGATAAAAATGATTAAACCTTGTCATTGTTATGGTATTATAGAAGTTTGGATAAATAAATTTAATTGTGTAGGGTGATTGTGAAATTTTATAAACTTTTATTTAACTTCTGTATCCTCATGAATAGTTTCATGCCCTCTATGGGTTCATCCTCGGTAAATTTGTGTTAGTTAGATTAGTGATGTCAGGTCTATTTACATTCTAACAAATTTGACATGTGAAAGGATATGAAACCTAATTTTCCTATCACTAGTTCATCTCTTATATTTTGATCTTCTTATGCCCATGCTTTCTTGATTTGTTGGGTAGAATGTGATGAATTGTTGATTCCTTATTTTTGTCCTAGCTTGTAACTCAAAACAAATAAATAGGTTATGGATTTGAGTAACCACATAAGCAACATTGAAAACTACATATCCCATGAGTTTGAGTTAGGCATCCACATAGATCTAATGGAATAATTTGAATAAGTGTTTTGAACCTTCTCTTACTTAGAAGTGATGATGCAACCACATGCAAGATAAAAAATTCATTTGTTATAAGGGGATAATGATAGACTAAGAAAAAATTGTCATAAGTTTGAAATATATTAATCAATGAAGCTAAACTTAAAATAGGATGAATATAATAACTCACTTCTTGGATATACTCTAGATTTAGACATTAATATTATATTCAACTTGATGATTCCTTATTATTTTTTTTCCTAAATGATTTAGGATCTTGTATATAAAATGAAATTCAGGGCATGATGGGGTGTGCTATCCAAATTCAGAAATGATAAGAGGAAATATTATAGGCAAAATATCAGTGACAACTAGAAAAAGGACCCACAAAAGTAAAGGGTACAAACCATGTAGGGAATAGGTCTACCTATGACAAAAATTCACATAGCACATAACTAATTTAGAGTAAAAAAAGACTCAAATCTTAATAATTAACATGTAAATAAATTATAATTAGTTCAAATATGCCAAAAATAGAATCTAATAAGTGATTAGATCTTATTTTAAGGCTCAAGGACTAAATGGAGGCCAATGTAGGGTTAGAGAAATATTATAAATACACAAATATAAA